>OZ010578.1:30449655-31097155 GCA_963932145.1 Acanthosepion lycidas | reverse complement strand
TAGAATTGACCTCGCTTGAAAATTTTGTAGTTACCTCCCTTAGACTATTAATATACTAAATATAATTATGAGTTATTTCCCTTTGTAAATAAAGCCAATATTTGTTTATTAGGTTGGTGCAAAAATAATATCGTTTTCTCACATAGTAACATATGTGAGAAAACGACATTATTTTTGCACCAACGTAATGATTCAAGTTTATGTTAATACATCTGCATTTTACGGCTTACCAACACTTTATGTGTTATTTAAGGCTGAAATATATGTTGCCTTGTAAATTGCGTTTTGCATATGAATATAGTATTAACAAATACTTTTACCTGGTGTAAAAGTTCAACTACTTAACTAAGAATTAGGGAAAGATGTGGATTCTTATTTATAAGGAGGAAGGTAAATGTCTCCCCCGCCCCGACACGTATATTTTTTTTATCACTAATGAAACAAAAATTATTCATCAACAAGAGAATAATAAAAAGACTAAAACAATATATTCATTTAAACAATTTAAACAGTAATTTGTTACAAAATATTGTAATGAGATGTGAGTTTAAATTGTTCGTCAGTTCTTAACTGTTTGGGTTTAAGTAACAATAGTTTTTGATTTCAATTGAATTAAGCATGCATTGTAAAATTATGTGTATGAAAATTAACTTGTGTGCTTCAGTATTATTGTGTTTCTGTCCAAATTAAACCAGTTCTTTTTTGCGTATTAGTTAACAATAATGTTCTTGACTTACTCCAATTACAACAAATTTGTGTAGTAGACCGGGGGGGGGGGTTACGTGTTGTCAAATTGTTGACACATGCGTTTATTCCTGCTAGAAGAAGGTCCACTACAAGAACATGGCGGACTCGGAGACTGAATTCACCATAAGGAAGTGTAAAGAAAACCAACAGGACCGACATCTAGATACAAACAAGTCTATGAATTAAACAATAAAATTTAAAATAGACATTGACATTAGCATTTGTGTTTGTGTGTGAACGTAAAGTGTTTGTATTTTGTTGAATGTTCGTACGTACATGTATGTGTGTTTCATGGCGTTTTCCAACAAGTGGGCAAAACGCCGATCTGTGCGAGAGATCACATTTTGTAAATGTGTCTGCTGAAATGCCAATTAAAAAGAGAACGAGGCAAGAAATCGCCCAGTATTTATAGTGTACAGAGAGCGTGCCCTAGTGAACAGTTAGGAAATTAAGGAGAAGCTAACTCCGACAGTAGTCTTTCTTTGACTAGTAACTTGATTTGTGCTGTTTGTTGTGGAATATGTTGCTTGAGTGAAACATATTTGCAGACTGAAATGAGGTTAACGGTAAATTTAACGCTAAGTCTGAAATACGAACTTGCGTGATGTAGGTTTTGGTGTCATTTTGAAATTTTTGTCTTTCTCACTAGCGAGGATGAATGACGTTTCATTTTTACAGAAAACTTATGTCACGTGATAAGTTCACAAGTGACTTGGCGCAATTTGTGTTTACGTTGAGGTCAGGACAGTCCAGGTGAACTTTTGTATTTATTAACCAATCAGAAAGCGCCGCTGAAAATGCTTCGTTTGGAGCCTATTTTAATTTAATTTTTATTTTTATTTTAATGCGTTTTTGCCTGATATAGAATTTTGATCCTATATACTTCTTTCAAGTGTATGACACGATACCGACTAGAATTAGAACTCGTCTCTACGATTTCTCATGCCGAACTCTTATGCCTTACACCACACGAATTTCGCGATTAACAATAAGTTCAAAGCACAATCTTGATTGTAACTTGTTATAATCATACATTAACAAAGATTTAATTTAGTAACATATTTTTTCATTCTAAATATTACTTACATTCAAATGTCTGAGATCATACCTATTTATTTACGAAACTTGTGAGGCAATCCAATATTAAATAACGAAATCCCCCTTCACTATTATCTCGAAATTCAACGTAAGTCATATATATGAGGGCTGTATGGGCAAGTATGTACGCTACTGTTGGAGGTTTGGCGTCTAAACCGGCTACTCCACTTCAAGTTCTTGCGAGTGAGGCAGCTTGTTAGCAACCATGTAGGATGAAATATAAGACCTATCAAAGGGCAGAAGAACTCTTGACGACTCAACAGCCAGCTAACTAAAGATGGTGTCTCAATAAATCACCATGGAGAAGGAAATAGAAATCGAATCTACTATCGATAGTTTGTGAGAAAGATGAAGGTAATAAAATACCTTACTGAAACCTGAACCTTGCCACCTCGCGTGCACAGTTCATTGGCCAAAAAGTGCAGGGGCTCAATTGATGGTGATTACTTAATAATGACTAGGCATTCGTATTGATGATTGTTATTGCAATATTTTGTTTAAACTTGTTAAGCTCAAATATTTAACGTTGCTTCATGAGCGTATTCGGCCATTAATTTAAGAATTAAAATTCATCAGAAACTTCAAATGAGAAAAAGAAAATGGCTGAAGTGTTATGATAAGAACAAAATGATGACAATAAACCACATGTAAATAAAAATCCAACCCGTTGATAAAGTCTCAAATTGGTTTCACATTTATTAGAGTTGCTTCCAATCCAGAGATTCAAATTTAAATGTTGATCTTGAAATTTGAAAACTGATTCCCACTCAACTACACACACATAAATAAAATATACTTTACACTGAACAGAAAATTTCTCCATTTTATGAATTATGTTTTTTTCATTTTCTTTTCGGCAAGAGAGAAGAAGGTTCGGTCCATGAGTTTTGCTTATATTGCAATTCAGTGAGCTTATAATACTACGGTTGCATTCATTTTGACCAATTATTTTTGCCTTATCAACTTGAAGTTGGTTGAAACTTGTGAAACTTTTTCGATAGTATTTCACAGAAAAAATGATCTTTTTGAATGGTTTCTCTGCATGTCAAAGAAGATATCTGGTTGGGAACTAGCTCAGATGATGTTTTCATGAGGTTAGCAATTGCTGGCAAAGCTGAAAAGGAAACAAAGAAAGTAATTTTAATTGTTTTAATAACAAAACCTGATCCAGTTAATTATATTTCCTCACAAAATATTCCTTTTGCTAATACGAAACATTTAACATTTTTCCTATTATGTTCCCTAGAAATTTCAATTAAATCTTCTTGATGTGAAATATAAGTGTCATTTTTTATTACATTTTTCTAAAAGTTCTTCGTTGCTCACATGTTTGGTCCATGGTATTTTCAGCATCCTTCTGTTGACACACATTTCTATTGCTTCAAGTGCCTTCTTCATCTGTAAATACATTGACTACTATTCACTGCCAAGTAGAACTGACATTGCTTAATAGTCCAGTACTCATTTCTTTGTTTCTGACGAAATTTTTCTGTTTCTTAATACTTTACTTAGCTTTTGAAACGTATCTTCTGCTATCTTCAATTTTATTGAAAAGGAAAACTAAGATGGGCAAGCATGCTATTAATTAATTGAACATAAACTGATTTTATCACGTAACAGTTCAGTAATCATTTCTTTGTTTCTGACGAATTTTTTCTGTTTCTTAATACTTTGCTTAGCTTTTCAAAGGCCCCTGCTGCTATCTTTCAGTATGTTGAAAATAAAACTAAGATGGACACGCATGATATTAATTAATTGATTATAAACAGATTTGTAATTATCAAATCATAATCCATGATATAAATGTGACTTTGAGTCAATGAAGACACTATCATCAATTGCATTCTTGTCTTCCTACAAATCTGGAACATGAAACAAGCAATGGCAATAAAACATCATCCAAAAATGGTATGTAAAAGTTTACAAGGCAGAACCGTAACATACATTTAACAGGTTGTTGGGTAAAAGAAAATGCAGTTGTGGACATTTCTGGAAAGAAAGCATTGACAAAATTACAAATAATATTAAAACAAAAATAAACCACAAATATATACCAACATCCCTAGCGACTAATTTTTAGAATTTACAGCCGAGTAAGCCACTGGCACCTTAACACATCGGATCAGGTGCAGTAACAATTAAAATAAAGATAAAAACTATGGAAAAGTAAAAGACATTTTTAGCAGTATTAAGTAAAGGCATTTTTGAACTCATTCAGATCACATGAATTTACAACTGATGAATTGTCGTTTTTTTCTCAAATCTAAAAGTAACAACGTAAAGTATGAAAGCGCAGTTAGTAGGAATTAGTGAATATAGTCCATGTTCATTAACTAAGTATAGAGGAACATAGCAATAACTACAATTATAGTTACTCAGCGTCAAATAAAGTAAATACAAACGGTAGAGAGAAAGACAGACAAAGAGAGCGAGAGGCAGTTACAGACAGGTTGATAGGAATATCAAAGATGGACAGTGTTTGAAATCACAGATTGATATGCACACATGTGCAGAGAGAGAGAGAGAGAGAGAGAGAGAGAGAGAGAGAGAGAGAGAGGAGAGAGAGAGAGAAGACGCTGACAAGATAGAGGAAGAGCGAAGTCACAAGAAAAACAAATGTACAAATAATAAACAGTAAATTATCTTTTTTTTTAATAATTTCACTCCAAGCAAGGTAGTAAAGCCACTAAGACATAACGGGTTATTAAGTTTAAAAGAATAAGAAATAGGAATTCATACGGTTCTTTGATGAAGAAACAGATTTATGATTTTTAGAGTAAAGTATAAAGTTTTCTAATTTAAAATAAAATCTTGAAATTCTTTTATGAAGAATTTTTATCCTATTAATTATTGTATTGACTAATATCCTTATCTTTGTTCTTATTCTACTTTCAGACACTGTTCTTCAGCAAGAATATATTTTTGATTGTTTCAGTAAAATACAGAAAGGCAATCAAAGATGATGGATTTTAATTCTCAATTAGAAACTCAAACAATTTATTAAAACCAAAAAAGTCTATTTAAAACAAGCATTCATTTCTTTGTTTTTCTTTATTCCTGTTTAACAAGAAACAAAGCTTTGATGAATCAGTTAACCTGTTCGTTTTTCATATACTTAAGCATTTATATTCTTAAAAACAATACAAAATTAGATTATAAAACTTCAATAGAGGGTCACATTCAGACAGAACCAAAATATTAGGATGAAAATGAAGACAAATAAAAAGTTTCATGATTGATGATATCAATACATTTGTTCGCCACAATGACAAACTGTATTAAGCATTTCAGGTTTTGTCTTATCTCCTCAGCAGATATGACTTTATTTGCATTAAAAGACCCTTCATAGTTTTATAAGAGATTTACTCCTTAATTTTGGGGCCGACAGGCATTAATTGTCTAACAGCAGATTTTCATTATTTTAATTAATACTGAATAGAGCATTCTTCCAATATTTTCAGAACTAGCAATTATATTCATCTCAGACCAGCAATAGTGTTCCCCCATTCACCACAACATAATAAATAAAGTTGAATTTATTACATATGGTAAAATCAATTAGCTAAACTTATTTTTAATATGCTAGCAGTCTTAAATGCAAAAGAAAAAAAGTACTGGGTGATGTGATAGTTTTTCGTTTCCATTGCACAGAAAAAAGGGCCTTATTTCCAGACAATAAGGATATCTGATAGAAAGCAAGATCAGATGATGATATTTTCATGAGGCTATCAATTGATTGGGAAAATGAGACAAGAAAATTAATTTGAAATTGAAAGAAAAACTTATAGAGCCAATAGAACCCAGACTTTTCCCTTCAACTAACTTGCAACCGTTAACATGTAATATTTACAAAGGTTTGTCTTAGCAGAATCATTTTGATATTCACACCCTCAAATATTGATTTACATTTCTACATATTTCATTGTCATCTTAGTACTTTCACTTTCACTTTCTTATTGTGCCAAAATTAAATTGAAACAATTTCTCGAAGAGTAAAGCTTACAATGATACTTACTTTGTAACGGTGTGTTTGTAGATTCCACAAGAATACCATTAGTTGATTCATTCTCACAGCAAACGTACCATGTAAAATCAGGACAGTTGGCTCGAGAGAAGACAAATAAAACTTTAGATGTTAATTGAAAAGTTTTACTATCTTATCATTTACTAACCAAATTACCCACGCCTTGCTGAGAGTCACACACTTTTGTAAGAAAATGATGATTGATTTTAAATCATTCTTGTCATTTGTGGAGAAAAATGATGTATTTCAATATTACTCAATGATCTTGCCGATGTGACTTCAATCTTCTGGCTTTCTCCTTCTCTATTTTAGATAGGAGTCATTTCCTTGTTCAAATTTAAATTTAATTTAGATCAAAGGGAAAACATTTTCGGTGATGGTGGGTGCAAAAACTGCATGATCTGACCCCTTTCATATGTATTTGATGTAATAATTGATTGAATGAATTGATGAGCAGATTTCAGTATTGATATGACAGTCGAATTGTCGCAACAAATATGTATTGTAAGGCACTACACCCGGATTGGTTATTTCTTGCTCAATTTGACGTCCATATTATCACATTTTGATCTTGCCGATGTGAACTCTATTTTCTGGCTTTCTCCTTCTATATTTTAGACTGGAGTCATTTCCTTGTTCAAATTTAAATTTAATTTAAATCAAAGGGAAAAAAATCAGTGGCAGGTGTCCCCCTCCCGTTCGAAAATTCCCTTTGATCAAAATGAAATATACTTATCCAAATATCGCGGGTAAGGAAGTTTCAGAATATATATGGTTATGGGGGTCTATCTCCAAAACCTTAGGATGAATTCGATGACAAACCGTCAGACAGAGGCTATAACTTTTTTATATATTGATTAATTAATTCAGAAATAAGAAAAGTTGACATCATCTTTGTTTTTATTTTTCCCAATCTAAAATGAAAAAAAAAATTGTACTGTTTTACGTCTCCTTTTTTTGGGAGTCACATTTGTAACATTATCAACTATAATGCAAAGATTAAATGCAAATTTACTAATTATTTAATTGCAGCTTGTGAAATAGAAATTCAGAAAATTGTATTTGAATGTTAATTGCTTTATACATGCAACTGAAATACATTGATGAAGAGTTATTTACAGGCAGGTCTTTATTTCAAATTATGTCGACGTGCAAAGAATCGATCATTTATACCCAGACACCCAGCCACCTCTGGTTAACTATTCTGAAGCATTCTAATAGTAGAAAATAATAGTAGACATTAACTCAAGAATTCATGTCTTCTTCAAAAGTATTGTTCATCTTGCCAATATTTTCACATGAGCAAACTTATTTTTCTCATCAGGAAAATTACTAGGGAAATATTTATAGAAAAGTTACAGAGAAGCTACGTCACATTGGTAGAGAAATGACTGAAGCCAAAATGCCAGATAAGGACTAATGAACTTTAAGATTCTTCTTTGTATTTTATCAAGAATCTTTAAATATAAGCAGGAGCATCAGAACCTACTTGTCAGCAAAATTCAAAGCATGGACGAATGGTAGACTTATAAATATGTGCGATAGATTCGGATGAGAAAAAATGTCTTCCACAAAACGTATGAAAAGGACAATTTTTAATCTAAAATAAGACAGCAAAAACTATATCGTTTCTTTTATCGTTACTTAAAATGACGACATTTTCAAATCTAAAGCCTGCAATTTTCAGATGTTGATTGAAATGTTTTACTATTTTATCATTTATTAGTTTATTCAAAGAAAATGAAAATATGACATCACCTTTGTTTTTTTAGTTCAATCTAAAATGAAAAAGATAGTGAACAATTTTATGTTTCCTTCTTTTGAGAGTCACATCTGAAACGTTATAAACTATATTGCAAATGTTAAAGGCAAATTTATTAACTATTTAATTGCATCTTGTGCAATTGATATTCAGACAATTTTGTATTTGAATGTAAAATGCTTTATACATAAAATTAGAATATACTGATGAAGAATTATTTAGTGGCAGGTCTTTATTTCAAATTATGTCGAGATTCAAAGGATCAATCACTTACCAATTTACACCCAGACCCCCTAATTCTTGATAACTATTCTGAAACCTTCTAGTAGTAGATAATAATAGTCGACATTACCCCAAGGACTCATTTCTGCAAAAATATTTATAAATGTTCTCACATAAGTAAATGGGGGGGGGGATATTCCATTGATGGAGAAGTGACTGAATCCAAGATGGTTTCTGCTATCATCTCCAAATTCCCGATTACGCAGGCGGAATTGACGCTAATTCTGCAATTGTCTCTAGTTCTTGTTTTTAAGAATTCTGAACCTTTTGATCCCTCGATTCATTGTCATATTAGCGTTTTACCTAATTCTGGCAAAGTACTAGAGGTTCTAATCAACTCTGAATTTTCTAAGCATGTTAACACGACTTTCTTTCGTATAAACAAATCGTTTTCGTTTCACCAAACGCAGAAGTATTAACGTTTAAAGACAGCAATTTTCCTAATGACTCAAATGAACAAGAACAAAATGCCTGGTTCTCATTCGTAGAATTGATAGAAAACTTTTAGACAATTATAGAGCAGATAACTACGATAAAATAGAAAAAAAGTTGTAAAGGTCTACACACTGTCAGGTTGCAATCTAAGCTCAAAAACTTATTATTTGAATAGCCATCTTGACCAAATTCCAAGTAATTTAGGTGATGCAAGTGACAAACAGGCGGTGAGATTCCACACATATATCAAAATTCTGGAGGAACAGCCGCTGGGATTCCCAAATGATAGCAGATTACTGCGGGTGCTTGAAAAGAGACTTGCCACCAACAAGGAAATACTCTAGAAAGGTTTGTAAAATAAATATCACAGGTAAAGCTTAATATCTGTTTGTTTTTCAGTTAAATCATTTCTATCGTTATAATAAATTTTTACTGTAGTTTTTGCAACATGTTTTTCATTAAACTTGAAAAGATTTTAACACATGAATTAATTTTTAGCCCTAATTTTTAAAAAAATCTGGAAAATAGCAGTTCAGCGCACCGAAATCACTTAGAATCAAACGTCCAGATACCATTCAATAAAATATGTGTTACACAGTGATATTATTATTAGCAGTCCAGTAAAACAGTGTTGTTTTCCTTTACAAAACTTTAAAATAGGATTTAAACGCTACAGTCAGGTTTTCAAGCAATTGATGGACAGAAACAAATTGATGAATTCATGGCGAGAAAGAATGCATAAAAAAGATAGGAGTGAACAAGACAGAAATTTAAAGAGTAATGTGAAATTATAGTTTAACTTTATCCTGTGCGTTAACAATAAACATACTCATTGGAAAAACCAGTTTACTTGTTAAATTATTGAGCTAAAAATAGGATCTTTTTAAAATACAGAAATTCTAGGCAATGGCAAGTGGTAAGTGAGCACATGTAGACTATTCTGTGTCTATATGAACAAATAAAGTGTTAGGCTACCATTCATCCATGATTTGAATATTGCTGCCACATCTGGCCTGTTGCTTCTGCTCTATATTTATTTCATTGATAAAATAAAATAAGGACCTGTGATGTTATTGGATCAGACCTGGCTGAGTGTAGATGTAAGTTCAATGCTAACAGTTTATTCGCTCGTTTGTGGAACTCTATTCTTGCTACATTCTTTCCAGTTAACTTTGATCTTCAAAAGTTTAAATGCAATGTCAATCGCTATCTTCTGTCTTCTTAAGTCCTGTTCGTTTACTTTTCTCTCTCTTTAATTATTTTTTCTTATATTCTCACTCATTCAATAACACTTTGCGTCTTTGTTCAGCTCACCCAAATTACCTAGAATTTAGCGTCAGATACCATTCAATAAAATACTTTTTCTCAGTGTTATTATTACAAGTGTAGTAAAACAGAACTTGAAAAGTTGATTTAAACGTTATAGGCAGGTTTATGAGCAAGTGCTTGACAAAAGCGCATTGATGAGCCTATAGCGATAAAGAATGCATAAAATGGTGGGAGGGAAGGAGACAGATATTTGAAGAGTAAAACCAGTTTACTTATTAATTATTGAGTTCAAAATAGGATCTGAATATTTATATCGGTTTAAAATACAGAAATTCAGCTCAATGCCAGGTGGGAAGAGGGTATACGTAAACTATTCAGTGTCTATTAACAATTAAAATTTTCGGCTACCCTTCGTCCATACTTTGAATATTGCTACCACATCTAGTCTGCTGCTTCTATATATTTAAAGATACTTGATAAAATGAAATAAGAATCTGCAATGTTATTGGCCTAGACCTGACATCTCGTCTTCAGTCACATTCCCACGGCCGTAACGTAGCTTCTCTGTGCTTTTTCTATAAGTACTTTCATTGTAATTGTTTTGATGAACATTCCGCTATGACTTAGATATTATGAATCTAAGCGCAATACAAGATTGCCGGTCAGGTCTCATCATTTTAGTTGAAATGGCTGAGTGTAGACGTAAGTTCTATGCTAACAGTTTCTTCACTCATTTGTGGAAATATATTCTTGCTACTTAGTTTCCATTTAACTTTGATTTTCAAAAATTTAAATGCAATGTCAATCGATATCTTCTGTCTTCTTAAATCCTCTTCGTTTATTTTTATCTCTCTAATGATGTTTTTTTTCCCGATATTCTCACGCATTCAGTAACACCTTGCGTTTATCCGATGTGATGTCTTTTGCCGATGAAAGGTTCTGCTTTCAGTCCGAACTCACTTCTAGGCTGTACTGTGCCTCTCTTAACGGCTTCGGCTGACACTGACCAATTCGCTCGTTCTTTGTGTATTCAAGCTCCTTTTTGGCCAATTCCATTGCAGAGATCTCCTTCATTTCATTTCAAGAGAACTCTACGCATATAATTTTGTGTTTGCGATAAAACCCTCTTGTTACTAGGACTTATGCTGATAAAATCCAACTGAATCAGATTTATCATTTGTCACATTCATCTAAAGTCTCGCCATCTTGATCTTTCTCTAAAAATTAACTAAAAATTAGTTAAATTTTCGGTGGTCAATAAATTATCAGTTTGTCTATAAATATTTCAAAACCTTAAATAACCACTTACCTTCGTCTTGAAAACGCATTTCTGTGATATTTAAAACTACAAGTATGTTGCTATCTTAGAATTGGATTTTAAGAATAATTTTATTTTTTCTGGTAGATATTGAATGATCAATCTCTTTTAGAATAACTATTTCCTTTCCAGATACAAGTCATACTATTTAACCAATAACTGGGAGAAGGAGGAAGAGATGTATTCATACCTTCGCAAGTGAATATGCGCGATAGTGAATGCAAGGAAATTTAACAGATTTCCTAATTGGCTCTCGGATTTCTCATTCTGAGTCGTCATCCACATCACTCACATATTTAGCTTTGGCTTATAAAACCGCTGGGTGATGACTTCAATATCCTTTTATCTATCTATCCCTTTAAGATTGGTTGATTAATAGATGGCAGAGCAAATCCCTACACATCTAAGACACCATGTGTCCATTTTATATTTTGAGTTTGTTTCAAAGATTCATGGTTTCTGTTTGGAAAGTTTTCTTACTTATTTGTGTGTTTCTTTGAAATGTAAGTTGTTTTACCCTTTTGAACAAATGTACATTGTGAAAAACTGGTGAAAAAAAATACTCATATACGATCTGGTGAAAGTGTGTGAGCAGTTAATTACTGGGCTTGAAAAACGCAAATATATCAGTGGGCAGGAAATTATGCCAGTCTATTCATTTAAAGTGAGATTGCTAATCGAGAAACCGAAGTTGATGAAGCAGACGGCACTCACAGAAATGTTTACAAAGGTTCGGCAAAGGAACGCAACGTCATCATGGGAGTCAACATCAAACACGCATGTCCTTCGGAGCAATGACCATCGTGATACCAATGATCCTCCTCTTGCAACATAGTCTTTAATTTTTTTTTTGTCCTGACCATAGTTATTGTATAATCCTTAAAGGTGGCAAAGCCGAAATACATTTGGACTCAAAGATTTCTGATTAAGGATATTGGGTATGTATTGATTATAGGATTCTAGTTTTACCCAATGTATTTCCTGAATAAAGGGTTGACATCAATATGAAACGTGAACATTTTTTCGGCGTTCAGTTACCGAGACTGAGAGAAACTACGTAAGCGCCTACTGATCCGTTTCACTTGCATTCTCATTTCCTCAAATGCATGTTTCAGATTCGCCATTTCTTCTTTTTACTGACTTGGCTCGTGTGAGGAATTAATTAATCTGTTTTTATAACTGGCATTTTATCAATGCCTACCACCGTTGCTGTTGGTACAAGGCATTTAGTTCGTATTGAATAGGGATTTGTTCAACCACAGTTTGCTTCAGACATGAAGTTGGAACGTAATAATCACTTCATGTATTGGAACAGAGGACGAAAAATGGGATATTGGAATCCGAAAGTGCATTGGTATAGTGAAAGATGTCTTACAAAAGCTAAGCAAAGTATTAAGAAACAGAAACATAAATCATTATCAAAGAGTACTGAACTGTTCTATAATATTAGTCCTCCTATATGGCAGAGAATACTGGACATTCTCCTCTGAAATGAGTAAGAGATTTGAAGCTTACTGTAAATGATGCCCCACACACTTTGGATGCTGTATCCAGTCGGAAAATGCTCACTCGAGAGAAGTAAAAGGTGTTATTCTTTGAAAAGTTTGCTTTGTTCTGAAACAATTTTTCGTAGGATTTCAACTTTGAAACGCAAATATTTTCTGTAAGCTTTCATTTTCGCCCCGACGTTGTGTGGTTGAAGTGGAGCAACTAACATTTTCTCAAGCAAACAAACATTTTTGTTAGAAATAAGAACAGATATATACACAAAAATCAGGAATACAGGAAGAAGACAAGAAAAAAGAAAACACTGTACACACAATTAAACACTGCACGATTTATATATTGATTTATTATTTACCCAGTACAATACCCAAGAGTCACTCAAAGTAGAGTATTAGTAAATTAGGTGTGATAAAAAAGTAAGAATTAAAAATAATGAGGATAAAAAAGATAGGTAATAATTGACACTTTACTTGAAGAGAATACTTTGTTAGAATTTCCTAAAGTATTACATATTGTGCGTTCCGGTCTTCCTAAGAGAGAGAGAGAGAGAGAGAGAGAGAGAGAGAGAGAGAGAGAGAGAGAGAGAGAGAGAGAGAGAGAGAGAGAGAAAGAGAGAGAAGGTGTGTGAGATAAAAAGAGAAGACAAGAGAAAAGGAGAAATAACACTGTGCAAAATATAAACAGTACATGATTTATATATTCATTGTAGAGTTTGTGAATAAATCATCTTCAAAAATTAATGATAATCCAAATCTATGATTTTCAAGAATAAAGTACAAAGTTTTCTGTTTCAAAAGACAATCTTGAAATTCTGTTCTGATGAATTGTTATGCTGTTAATTAGTGTGGTGACTAATATCCTTATCTTTGTTTTTATTCTCGTTCAGGCACTGTTCTTTTGTCTGTGTGTCGTTGAAATTTGTACCAGTGGAAGAGATAGAAAAGACACAGAGAGTGTGAAATAGGAAAGAGAGAGAGAGAGAGAGACGGAGAGAATAGAGAGAAGAAACAGATAGATATAGTGACAGAGAGAGAGAGAGAGAGTGAGAGAGATAGAAAGTGATACAAAGAGATAAAAATAGCGAGAGTGAAATAGAGCAGACTGAGAGAGAAGTTACAGGTAGACGGAGGGAGAAGTCACAGAGAGAATGAGAAAGCGAGAGAGAAGGGGAGAGAGACAGGAAAAGAGGGAGTAGATACAGATAGATCTAGTGACAGAGAGAGAGATAAAAAACAGAGGTAAAAATAGTGAGAGAAAAATAGAGAGAGAGACAGAGAGAGAAGTCACTTCGAGACAGAAAGAGACAGAGAGAAGTGCAGACACATATGGAGAGAGAAGACACAGACAGGTGAGAAAGAAAATAGTGTAGGATTGAAGAATATCCAGATGATACGAGTCAAAATTAGGCTAAATTATCACAAATGTTCAATCAGCAACAAAGCTATCATGTTACAGTTATTTCAACAAATACTCACACAGTAAAAGGCACAAGAGCCACTCAAAGTAGAGGATTACTGAATGATGTGTGATAGAATAGTGGGAAGTAGGAAGTAAAGATGATGAGAATAAAGAAGGTAGATTGAATCTTGATTTGAATGTTGTAGGATTTCACCCCTGCCGGCATCATCCTCGGGGTTATCTGAAACGATAAAAACATATAATCAAGAACAGAATTTATAAAACATACAAAACAACATTAAAGTTCTATATGTGGTCAATTGAATTCGCTAAACCTACTTATTAATATTCTCTCGTAATAAAAAATAAAAAGAGAATTTGGGAATAATGGCTGAATTAAATGCTGTTTTAAAAATAAAGATCTTTTTGAAAGAGAGCAAATCAATGGTTAAGATTTTCTTTCTATGCTTTAGATTAAAATTTAAATATCGAAATTTGCAAACAGTTGCACATGCAACACGCACACACACACATTTTATATTAAACATTAAATATATTTTTTTTCTGATTGATATCTTTTTTTACTACCGGAAATAAAAAAAGAAACAAAGGTTACACACTTCTGCATTCAACAGTTGGGTTTAACCCCCGAACAACCCTGAACATGGCTTCCGTTTACGGACAGATATGTCATTTGAGTGCAATGTTTATTCCAGTATAATATCGTATGCATCTAAAATTTGTTTTACAAATTCATAATCTTACCAAAGTTGTAAATTTCTCTTTTTTCATAAATTAGTTCTTTTACCCATTATTTTTTTAAGTTCATACAAATTACTAAACAATTATGTTTTATTACACGTTTCTTAAGTCCCTATATATATGGCGGGGGGGTATGTTAGTATACCAGCGGATGAAAAATGCAAGCGGGTATGCAAGCGGGTATGCAGGCAGGCATTTCTAGACAGCGGTGTCGGTATACAAGCGAGGGTGCGGTTATATACGCAGCCGTGTACATCCGGGAAACGCCGAGTACCTCGGCTAGTTAAAAGATAAAATAGTTTCTTTTACACACACACATGCATATATATATATATATATATATATATATATATATATATATATATATATATATATATATATATATATATGTATATGTATATGTATGTATGCATGCATGCATGTATTCATTGGATGCTGGTGTTAATAAAATAGCGTTTTTGGCAATATCATAGAGCTATGAACTGCATATTAATAAATGTCAAATTTTCCTCACAGGTTGCACGTCTCAGAGTTTCACGGACAACGCAGTCTTCAGGTACTGAGTTAAGACTGGCTGATAAATAATGTAATTTTGTTAAATATATCTGGTTATCATGAGGCAGTCCATATTTGATATGGGAATTGTTGCTTTCTTTAAATTTTGTATTTAAAATAAACGTAGCTAAAAGAAAATGAATTTTATATGTAAAATAAACAGAAAAAACATAAACCCAGCGTAAGCATCTACACACATAATTTACTTCTAGTTGTAAAGGTGGAGATAAAATATAAATATATATATTGACATCTAAATATTTAAAATAAAAAAAACAAACACATATGTATAAACAATATGCAACAATGGAGTACACATAATTTGATATAAATCTATAAAGTCGAGTTAAATGCATTGTTACAGAGGCAAAATTAAAAACACACACATGGACATAAATTACATAAAGTTACAAAGCTAGAAATATAAAATACAATATAAATATACACCTAATAAATTAATGCTGATCAATATCATGGGATAGATAGATAGATAGATAGATAGATAGATAGATAGATAGATAGATAGATAGATAGATGAATAACCATATTTTAAAAAATAGGTTAATTTAATATCCATTTACATATCACCATATTTGATACAATATTCGCAACAACAACAACAATATATATATATATATATATATATATATATATATATATATATATATATATATATAAAACTAATAACTAATTCATTTGATAAATTGTTATGTATGATATCCATTTTGTCATCATAAACTAGTTCAAATACAGTTTTGATCTCAAGAATGATACACGTATTAAAAAAGAAAATCTACCAAGAATGGTGATATATTTTAAGAGGCTGGAGGCAAATTTACAGTGGCTGAACTAGCGATGAAGTCACTTTCCAAACATTTTCGCTTAGTGGATTATTTTCAATTTTTAGCCAAAGTAGCATTCCCTATGTCAAAATTTTGGTCAGTTTTGTTACGTTGAACAAACAATACGTTATGTATGTTGTTTTTACAATGTCCACTTTGTGTCTTTTTGTTTAAACCTCTCGAGTTTTATCAAATGTATTCATTCTGGCAATTCCTGCATTTGATAGAGTAAATTCGTCCTTCAAATTTTGGCTTGTTGTTTTGTTTTTTATTGAATAAGTCTTTGATTGTTTTAGATGTAGTAGTGACAAATTTTATGTTGAGTTTAAATAAATCCTTTTCCGTTGTATTGTGTATAATAATATATATTTTGATTCGTTGGGTTTGTCAGGAAGGATTTTTAAAATATTTTATGTCCCTTTGTTTCGCATTGAATATGATAATAATGTATTGAAGAGTCTTGAAAGTATTTTCAATATATTTCTTCTCTTATTGTAAATATTATTACAAATTCTTTGGTTAATATTTCTTTCATGTCTGTTCCTCTTCATCACAATTCATGGATCGTCATTCCATTATCGATAAAAAAATAACCCAAAATGAAAAAATAAATCTTTCGGTATGATGATCTAGACAGTCTATTCACTAATATACAGCCATATCACTTTGGAATACCGGTTCCTATACAATCACTGAAGTTAAGCAACGTCGAAGCTGGTCATTACCTAGATCGGTGCTGTAAATTTGAATGCTTAAAATAACCCATAATGAAAAAAATAAATCTTTCGTTATGATGTTCTAGATGGTCCATTCACTAATAGAGGCCACGGTATATGGCCACATCACTTTGAAATACCAGTTCCCGTACAATCACTGAAGTTAAGCAAGATTAAGTCTGGTCAGTACCTAGATGGGTTCCCGTTTGGGAATATCAGGTACTGTAAACTTGAATATGCAGGTGGTGTAATGGATAAATACTCTTGAGAAAGGTGTTAATTTATTTCCTCTCCCCCAGCTATGGGTGAATTTGTACGACCTGTTTCACGAAAACCATTATTGTCTCAAATAAATAAAATTAAATTTCGTCCAAAATATTTAGATTTCAGCATTAAGTAACTCACAGAGTTCGCTAAATGAAAGCAATCAGCCATAACTCCACAAAAAAAAAAAAAAGACTTGTTTTCTAATAGCTACAGCCTAACAGCTCCATTGGTTTATTGATATGTTTTCTACGGCTTATTAACTGTTCGATTAGCAGTGAGAAAACAAACAACAAAAAGCTAGTTAAAATTTAATTCTTGTTAATATTTCACCTGATAAAAATTCACGATTATTTCTATTGATGCGTATATTATATTTAATATAATATTTTCTTTTAATGTTCCACTTTTAATATGATAATGAATAATTGAATACAATGAACGGATGATTTCTGAAGTCGAAGTAGATTAATAGGTTTTATAAAAATAATTACATAAGGAACAGATAAACGTTTATAAATTTAAAATGTTTCGCTTTTATTTTTACTATCAGAAAACATTCGTTTATATTTTAGCTTCATTTGCATGAAACTAAATAACCATTTTCCTGTTTGCTGCTTATTTAATAATTCTGTCGAGTTTAATAAATTAAGTGTCATATGACATTTCACATTAAACACTAAAATCAGAATTTAACTTGATTTAAAATATTCTGAGTTACCTCCCTTAGACTATTAATATAATCTCTTAATGTTATCTTGTATGTCAGAGAAGTCAAAGAGATGCGAAAAGAGGAAGAACGAACATGTGTCAAAGTATTTATAAACAACGTGGTGTTCGTGATCGAAAGGCATATACAGATTTTTGGCGGAATTGTATTCCCAGATATTTACATTTTTGTACTTGTCTGATTTTCGTATTTTTAATTTGAATTTTGAGCCGTTGGATTGCCTTTCTCTCATCATGACCTTTTATTCTACACATTGTACCAATCAATGCCCCCTGGAGTCTATATTGGAATCAAAGACAGCATTCTCATCACCGACTAAGACTAGTCGATGAGTGTTTTAATCTGTCAAAAGAAGCTAAACAAATCTTTACTGTCGTTGGGGGCATAAACCATAAGAACGTGAAATACATTATTCTTTATATAGGAACACCGAGAAATCTATTTTCCCCACTGTATCTGTGAAGACATGTGTTTATCTCTTTTCATGTACTGATCTTGAAGAATAGGACTTCAGTTAGATGGATTGGCTATGCCAGTTACTCGGCATCTGGTTTAGTCCTGATCTGCAGTTAGAGGCATTTTGGTTGAAAGTTGTGCAGAAGGCCCAGATCAGAGTTAGTCTATGATCCCCTGTATGTGTTAACAAATACAGAGTTAATTCCTTTGTAACTATTTATAGAAACCGATCACATTTTAATAAAGCGTAGTGCCTCCAGCTAATATCAGTTAGTCAGAAGTGATGACATTATAAACAAACTAATCAGATACAGAAGAGAAATTTACTAACGGCCAGAATAATGCCAGTTCAAGGAGCATGAAGGTACTCTACACCTGTGATTGTTCATACATCATATCTTAATCTACCATTATGTAAATATTTTTTATCTGCCAAAAATGAACATTATAATTCTCATATCTTGAGAAAGGAGTTTAGTAACCCTCATTTCAATTTTCAAACATTTTCTTGAATTTCATTGGTTGTTAAATAAAAATAAGCTTCGAGAAATTTCCATAAGAAAACAGTCAAAATTAGTGCAAAAATAGGCTCAACTGACATAAAAAATATTTCTCAAATTCAACTGTAATTTAAATGTTTCAAGAAAACATATTGGCTAAAAAATAAAAAATACAACATTGGCCCACGCATTTCTCAGAAAATTTCGCAACAAGCTGCCAAGCCGGTGGAGTCGATTTTTTTTGTTAAAAAAACTATAAATAGAAACAGCAAACGAATTTTCGTCGCATTTTGAGACTCACACACGCAAAGATACACACAGGAATTATGTGTCAAAATTGCCGCCAAAGAAACAAACTTTCTTTATGAGAAATTGGAAAAATTCATACAACAAACTTTTTCACTTAATATCTTTCATAGAAAAATCTTTTGTCTCAGTTAAATTCAACCTTTGAATCAAAGGCAGACAACTCTTTACACATTGAACATTTCTGAAACAGCAAAGAACTTTTTCTCTATACCTTTGCACACATCATTACAAACAAAGAAATTGTAAATTGTGTATATAAAATTTAATTTGTCGTTTCAAACATGTATTTTTTGTTGTGATTGAATATCGTCACCTTTTCGCCATTTCTTATACTTTATGTTTGTGGATATTGCAAATTTTATTTGCAGCACAATCTTAAATATTTACGCATCCTTCTTAGATCCACTACAGGAGATCTGATGTATTAATAAATACAGAGTTAATTCCTTTGTAACTATTTATAGCGACCAATTATATTTAAAAAAATAATGCCTTGGGGTACTAGTAGTCAGTCATATCTTAGGTTGCTACAGATAAGCACGCAATATGTTTAGTTCCGCCATTCAATATTACTCATAGTTCACACAAAGTTATCTGCCTGAATACCTCACCTCAGTATTTATTTGGAAATCTCATTTTGATTAAGCCAATACCTTTTCAACCCCCTTCATTGTATATAAAGGACCATTTGTTTAACTAAGAGAAGAAAACAAGAATAAGTAGCATCTACTATTACACATACAAACATACTGAAAAGTCCTCAGCCAAAATAACTTATCTTGTCATGTATATATATATATATATATATATATACACACAGAGAAAGAGAGAGAGAGAGAGAGAGAAAAAATCACTCTCTTTATGCGTATGGATGTATATCACATACAAACACAACATTCTCTGAATGTCGATCATAATTTATTTTAAAATCATTTTTAGTTAAGCCAAGATATGTTCACTCCCTTAAATTATAAAAAGGTACCATTTGTTTAATTAAAAGAAAGAAATTACAACAATTTTCAAATCGAAAGTCTGCAAAGTTAACATGTTGATTGAAAAGTTTTACTATTTTATCTGCTATTAATTTATTCAAAAGAGAAAAAGTTGCCATCACCTTTCGAAAAAGAAAGAAAAAAAAAACACAGACAGAAGAGAAGAGGACACAGATACAAATGTACGCAGCGAGACAGCCACATACACATTCAGATATAAACAAACACGCATAGATATGCAGATTCAGACACATTCAAACATAAACACACATGATGACATGTAAATACTAAGACACACAAACAAATATTTTCACTCTCACTTTGCTTGTATGTGGTTGTGTTTGTGTATGGGGATTTGTGTGCGCGTGTGTGTATATATGGAGATTTGTATTTGTGTGTATATATATATATATATATATATATATATATATATATATATATATTATATATATGTGGAGATTTGTGTGCGTATAGATATATGGAGATATGTGTATGGAGATTTGTGTGTGTATATTTGGAGATTTGCGTGTGTGTTCGTGTGAAGATTTGTGTGTAAATTCAGATTTGTGTGCGTGTGGGGAAATGTGTGTGTGTATGCGTGTGTGCGTGCGTGTGTATGTACGTGTGTGTGTGTGTGTTCAGAGATTTGTTTTGAAAGTGTCATTTTTGTTTTCATTTTCTCTAAAACTTCGTCGTTGCTAGTATGTTTGGTCCATACTATTCTCAGCATCCTTCTGTAGAGACATATTTTTGTTGCTTCAAGTCTTTTCTTCATCTGTGAGGAGATTGTTTAATATTCACTGCCATACAGAACTGATCTTACTTAATAGTTCAGTACTCATTTCTTTGTTTCTGACGAAATTATTCTGTTTCTTAATACTTTGCTTAGCCTGTGAAAGGCATCTCCTGCTATCTTCCAATATGTAGAAAAATAAAACTAAGATGGACACGAATAATATTAATTAATTGAACATAAACAGATTTGGATTGATCAAATAATAATCCATGATGTAAACGTGATTTTGAGCCAATGAATGAACTATCAACATTTGCATTCTTGTCTCCATACAAATCTCGAACATGAAACAAGCATAGACATAAAAAATCATCCAAAAGGATTACGTAAGAGTTTACAAGGCACATTTGAAATTACCTTTAACAGGTTGTTGCATAAAAGGATCTGCAATTTCTAGAAAGGAAGCAATAATATTAAAACAAAAATAACCCACAAATATATACCAACATCGCTAGTGACTAATTTTAAGAATTTACAGCTGAGTAAGCCACTGACACGTTAGCACATCGGACCAGGTGGAGTAACAATTAAAATAAAGAAAAACTATCGAAAAGAAAAATACATTTTTGGCTGCATTAAATAAAGGCATTTTTGAACTCATTCAGATGCCATAAATTTACAAATTGTAAATTTTTGATTTCCTCTTAAATTTAGAAGTAGCAGCATCGAATGTGAAATCACAGGTAATAGGAATTACAGTCATTATCTAAGTATAGCTTAACACGGTGATACTACAGTTATAGTTTACTCAGTCACAAATACAGAAAATGCATACAGTAGAGGCAGAGAGAAAGAGAAAGAGAGAGAGAGAGAGAGAGAGAGAAAGAAAGAAAGAAAGAGGCGAGAGAAAATTACAGACAGATTGAGAGGAATGTCAAAGATCGAAAGTGTGTGAAATCACAGATAGAGATATATGACACTATTTAGCTATGGTAATTGCCTAACTAATTAACCATATAGATTAAAACAGGAAATACTTAAGGCAAAAATAAGAACTATCCCGAAAGATAGACTGATCGATATTAAAAAAAAATATATATTTTATTCTATTTACGAAAAAGATACTTTTCCCAAAAGACAGTAAACCCGTGGAAAAAGCCATATGTGAGGTTTTGTTAAGTTGATTAATGTCTTGCCGAGGGAGATAGGAAGAAAAACAAATATTAAGATATCGGCCAGACCACATGGTGGTCATAAAAGTTTCGAATTGAGACGAACGACGATACAGGGCAGGGAGAATCAATATTAATTATCTTTCCAAAATATCATTTTTTTTCCTGAGTGTCTGCGGAGAAGGGCGGTGTGGTGATTATAAAATTTTGGCATTTGTCTCGATACAGGTGGAAAGGATTGTTGTTGTTTACTTTACCAACGTCCGGTTTCAAACGCCGAGACGTTGGATGGCAATATGGCGATTATAAAATTTTGGCAGGAGACAGGAAATAGAGTGGAGGATTGAGATTTGGCGAGATAAAAGAATTTAATTTCTTAACAAGTCACGGATTCCATTATAAAGCTAACTTCACGAAGGGACCAGATGGCAAACTTTGACAGTGATTGGTGGAATTGGTAAAGAGTGCTAATAGTGGCAATATGGAATTCGTCAAAATTTTGGCCGATGAGAAAAAGGAGAATTTTGTAAACAAAAATTCTAGATTATAATTTTAAGGAGTTCAGCTTAGCCACACCCGCACGGCCGGGATGCCACTGGTCGAGTGGTAGCAATAGTGATAGGCGAAGGTGAATGGATGAGAAGGACGGAGAAGTTATTAACGCCCACTGAAGGGATTGGTATGAGATTTCAATGTGAGAGAGAAAGAGTCTAGGAGCATAGCTCTCTGCCCGAAGGAGACCCCCCCCACCGAAATGGAAAGTGATTAATTTTCCAAGAATGGGAAGTAATCAATTTTCCTGGCCTGACAACAAAATGATTTCTTATTAGAAATCGAGATTTACCGAGAAGCCCAGGCCGCGCCTGGCTCCACACCGGGTTTTGGTCGGTACCTATATAAACGAACGTCCTCAGGTCGTTCGACAGTTAATTCTCGAGAGTTCCAGATCAGAATGTTGCGTCGCAGAGGTTGCACGAGAGATTCCATGACCTCCGACTTCGCCTATCCTACCAATAGCAAGTTATACTGACGAATGAAGTCAAGCCAACACCTAAGAAATAAATCAGTTGACTTAAGATACCAACTTGCTTGAAATATAGAAGTGTCACATGTTCGTAGAAAACGGTCTTGGAGAAAAACACATTCCTGTATATAACAGAAGGATAAAGTTAATTTGTTATTTCTTAACATACTTGAACCCCTTGGGGTTTTCTTTTATTTACTTCTTTTATCTTTACGCTTGTGCGATACCACCTTCAGTATGAACTCAGCTTACACTACTGCCCGACACCTGATTGATCTCGTCTACCTAACATCAAAGTCACAATGTGGGTAGGCTAGACTTGAGATCGAAGCAGTTACTCCAGTAACCAGACGTTGCAAGTGAGCTGGGAACGATAGAGCTGGTATTGAACCGGTACAGCTGGTGAAGCCGTTAACATCGACAACCAGAATTCGACCCTGGACGGATCAGTATCCCATATTGGTTTCCTGACTAGGGCATTTCGCCGAGTAACGACGACCACCGATCGACCGGGACACAGGCTGGTAGCAGCGGCTATGAGTCAACACCAAAATGCCAGTGGAAGAAACATTACAACTTCGCGCCTCGACTGGGAGTTGACCACGTGCCGACGGCTTGATGTCACAGATGCAAACATGTGATGAGAGAGAGAGAGAGAGAGAGAGAGAGAGAGAGATGATGACAAGTCAGGAGGAAGGCAGAGGAGGAGAGAAGACACAAGAAAAACCAATGTACAAATAATAAACAGTACATTATCTTTTTTTAATCATTTCACTCCAAGCAAGGTAGTAAAGCCACTAAGACATAAGGAGTTTGAAAGAATAAGAAAAATGAGTTCATACGGTTCATTTATGAAAAAGTGTTTTAAGAATAAAGTACAAAGTTTTCTGTTTTAAAATAAAATCTTGAAATTCTGTTCTGAAGAATTGTTATCCTATTAATTATTGTGTTGACTAATATCCTCATCTTTGTTCTTATTCTCCTTTCAGACACTGTACTTCAACAAGAATATATTTTTGAGTCAGCCTGGATTTTGTTTGTTTTATAAAAAGCAGCTTCAGAAATTTGATTTTTTCGGCAAAATGCAGAAAGGCAATCAAAGATGATGGATTTTAATTCTCAATTAGAAACTCAATCTATTTATTAAAACAAAAAGTCTATTTAAAACAAGCATTCATTTCTCTGCTTTTCTTTATTCCTGTTAATAGAACAGGTTTACAAGAAATGAAGTTGAATATCATTTAACCTGTTCGCTTTTTATGTGCTTAGCCTTTTATCTTCATAGAAACTATACAAAAGTTTATTATAAAACTTCAACAGAAGTCACATTCAGACAGAACCGAAATATTAGAATCGAAATAAAAACAAATAAAAAGTTTCCTGATTGATGATATCAATGCATTTGTTCGCCACAATGACACAATTTATTAATATATTTGTTTTATCTCCTCAGCAGATATGATCTTATTTTCACTAATAGATCCCTCATAGTTTTATAAGAGATTTACCGCTTAATAGGCACTGTCCCATTTTGGGGGATGACAGGCATTAATGGTCTAAGAGCATTTATAATTAATACTCGATTTTATGGTGGGTATCTATGCCTCAATATCAAATAGATGTAGCTCACAAGTCAGGCCAAATAATTTTGTAAACACACTACTTTGCTTCAAAGTTACCAGAAATTTCCATACTGAATAGCGCATTTTTCCAATAAATATTTCCAATATAAAACTATCCATCATATTCATCTCTGACCAGCAATAGTGTTCCACTATTGACCATATGTTATCTCATTACCTTTGATTAGGGTTACCGGTGAGGCAATCAGTCTTAGAAGACTATAACTGTTGTCATGGGAGTTCAATCCTCATCAGTGTCTTATTATGTCCAAGGTAAAAAAAAAATAACTTATAGAACTGTAATTGCAATGCCAGAGTTACAAAATGGCTATGACCATTGTTTTATTTGCCAGCATCCTTAAGTGCACTCCATTATACTTGCCTTGTACCAGATTAAGCTGAATAAATAGCACTAAAATTTAGAGTTTGAAAATTGTTGATATTTACATGTAAATGATAATTATTAATCTCTCAAAAATTTAGTATTCTCATCTTTCACAAAAAAAAAAAAAAATTCAACTAGCTACAAATCTCAGATATTAGACCTATTTGCTAAAAATAAGGGGAAAAACCCAAAAAGTATTTATAAAAGTATTAAAGAAAATAAAGTTTAAATTATTACATATGGTCAAATCAATTGGCTAAACGTATTTTTAATATGCTATCAGTCTTAAAAAAACAAAAACAAAAAGAGAATTTGAACAAAATGGATAACTTAGAATAAAAATAAAACTGTTTTGGAAAGAGAATGAATCAAAGGCCCAGATTTTCGTTGTATAATTTTGATTAAAATGTAAATGTTGAAATGAAAGTTGAAAACCGCTTTTCATATACAAAAATGTACTTTACCTTGAACAGTGAAGTTCAACATTTTATCAATTCTTTGTCCACTTTCTATTCGGCACCAGAGAACAAGGTTTGGCCCATCAGTCTCACTTACGTTGTAATTAAGTGAGCTTGAAATGCTACGGCTACATTCATTTTGGCCAATTACTTTTGTTGGGTCAACTTGAAGCTGGCTGGATGATGTGATATTTCTTCGATACCATTGCAGAGAAAAAGGGGCTTCTTTCCGGACAGTTCCTCTGCATACAAAGGCAGATAGTTGATTGACAACAAGGTTAGAGAATGATGTTTTCATGAAGCTATGAATTGATGGTGAAACTAGAAAAATGAAACAAGAAAATTAATTTTAAATTGTTTTAGTAAGAAAACATTATAGAACCAATAGAACTACATCTGGCCCCAGAATTTTCCTTCAACCAAATTTCAACCATTAACATGTAATATCTACAAAAGTTTCATTTGTCTTAGCAGAATCATTTTGATATTCAAATTGTCAAATACTGATTTACATTTCTAAATATCTCATTGTCATCTTAGTACTTTCACTTTCACTTTATTATTGTGCCAAAATTAAATTGTTAAAATTTCTTCAAGAGAAATGTTTATAATGATACTTACTTTGTAATGTGATATTTGTAGAATCCGAAGGAGTATCAACATTAGAACCACTCCCACGGCAAACGTACCATGTAAAGTCAGGACAGCTGACTCGAGGAAAGACAAATGTCAAAGAACCTCCTTTAAATGTTGTACCAGATCCGATCTTAAGACGAACAGAATTACCTGGAGGTACTGTAAACTTTTGCTGGCCAAGTGAGTAAGTTGCCACATGATCATTATTTCCATTGAGCAATGTCATGATTGTAAATTGATCATATGTTTGAAATTCACATGTTATTCTTATATCCCTTGCGTTCAAAGTACTGTATGAAGGCATGTTCAATGTTACAGACTGACCTGTAAGAAGGAAAGGTGCAAATCAGCAAAAGAAAAAACACATAAACGCCAAACTTGCGGAAATGTTCTCAGCCCAAATGTATTTCCTCCCCATATATATATATATATATATATATATATATATATATATATATATATATATATATATATATATGCACATTTCTCCTTTTGTGCGTGTGATACTTACAAATACGGAAATGTTTCTGTCTAATTGCCTAGAAAAAAAATATATGAGAATTTGTTTGAAATTCCCCTTTTTTTCTTAGGCCAAGATCCTTTCACATTTATAAAAGGTGTCATATTTTGATCTAAGATAAGAAAGCAAAAACTATACCATTTATTTTATCATTACTTAAAATGGCAATATTTTCAATCTAAAGTCACCAATTTTTAGATGTTTATTGAAAAATTTTACTATTTTATCATTTATTAATTTATTCAAAGAAAAAGAAAATTTGACATCACCTTTGACTTTTTTTTTTAGTTCAATCTAAAATTAAAAAGACAGTGTACAATTTTATGTTTCCTTCTTTTGGACGTCACATCTGAAAAATTATAAACTATATTGCAAAGGATAAAGGCAAATTTATTAAGTATTTAATGGCATCTTGTGCAATAGAAATTCGACAAGTGTATTTGAATATGAAAGGCTTTATGCATAAAACTAAAATACATTGATAAAGACTTATTTACGGGCAGGTCTTTATTTTTTAAATATGTCGCGATTCAAAGGATCATTCACTTACCTATTTTCATCCAGACCCCCTACTTTTTGATAACTATTCTGAAACATTCTAGTATTAGAAAATAATAGTGGACATTAACTGAAGGATTCATTTTTTCTTAAAAAATATTTATAATCTTGCCAATATTCTCACATAAGCAAATTTACTTTTCTCATCAGAAAATTTAAAATGAAATTAAATACTGTGGGGGTTATATTACGTTGATGGAGGAGTGATTGAATCCCAGATGATTTCTACTATTAGATAAAACTTACATCCCAAATACGCAGGCGGAATTGACGCTATTTCTGCAATTGTTCGAAGGAAATGTGTTCCTGAAGTGTTTCCCTTTCTCTTTAATCTCTACACCAAATGTCTTGCTGATTCTTACGTTCCAGCTTCCTGGAAAACATCTTCTGTCGTTTCTGTCTTTAAGAATTCTGAACCTTTTGATCCCTCGACTCATTGTCATATTAATGTTTTAGATGTTTTTGGCAATGTACTAGAGGTTCTAATCAAATCTGAATTTGTTGAGCATGTTACCACGACTTTCTTTCGTATAAACAAATCGTTTTCGTTTCACCAAACGCAGAAGTGTTAACGTTTAGAGACGGCA
Source organism: Acanthosepion lycidas (assembly GCA_963932145.1). Taxonomy (NCBI): domain Eukaryota; kingdom Metazoa; phylum Mollusca; class Cephalopoda; order Sepiida; family Sepiidae; genus Acanthosepion; species Acanthosepion lycidas. The sequence goes on along the minus strand of OZ010578.1, from coordinate 31,069,492 downwards.
ATTTTCCTAATGTTTCAAATGAACAATGAATTTGTTAAGCATGTTAACACATGAATTAATTTTTAGCCCTAATTTTTACTTGTTAAATTATTGAGCTAAAAATAGGATCTGTTTAAATACTGAAAAATTCTAGTCAATGGTAGGTGGGAAGTGAGCACATGTAGGCTATTCAGTGTCTATATGAACAAATAAAGTGTTAGGCTACCATTCATCCATGATTTGAATATTGCTGCCACATCTGGTCTGTTGCTTCTCTTTTATTTTTATTTCATTGATAAGATAAAATAAGGACCTATAATGTTATTCAACCAGACCTGGCTGAGTGTAGATGTAAGTTCTGAACCTTTTGATCCATCGACTTATTGTCATATTTGCGTTTTAATTATTTTTGGCAAATTACTAGAGGTTCTAATCAACTCTGAATTTGTTAAGCATATCAACACGACTTTCTTTCGTATAAACAAATGGTTTTCGTTTCACCAAACGCAGACCTGTTAACGTTTAAAGACAGCAATTTTTCTAATGTCTCAAATGAACAATGAATTTGTTAAGCATGTTAACAAGGCTTTATTCCTTATAAACTATATAGTTTTCATTTCAACAAGTTAAACGCAAATGTGTTAACGTTTATTGCTGAATTTATCTATACATCTTCAGATAATAAAGTTGAGGCTCGAGATCGGGCTTCACATATATTGAAGCCGTTTAAAAATGGTTTGTCGTGTTGGTTTTTTGTACTTAATAAATAAATATACAAAGTTATTGGGAAATATTCTCTGTAACTATTCTTAATATAAATTAAAAAAATTACACGGCTGTTGATGAAATATTAGAAGATAAACAAAATGTTCTTGCCTTTTCTCATTTATTAGGGAAAAATGTATACAGCTAATTTGACAAATCGTTAGTCCTAAAAGTAGTCCATGCGCAATGGTCTGGCGGCAAAATAAGGTGTCTTGGACGCAACGAATTATGAGAGTTCCTACTGCAACTTTACTTTATATGCGAAGGATTTTCCACGGAGGTGGGTTATCCAGGGAATGGAAGAGGTGGTAATCTTTTGGCACAAATTCCGGGGAGTTAGGTGGATATCATTTTCTCCCAACCAAGTCGCAGTATAGTATCACCGCGCTAAAATATGGCCTGACATTGTCATAGAGGAATAATAGACTCTTACGATTAATACATACCGGCTCATTCTGCTTCAGTGCCTGTTGTAAACTTCACACTGTACACACTGCGAGTACATGTCCACAGTGATGGTTTGGTTCGTTGGTAAGGGCTCATAGTGCACTGCTTGTCGACTAGTCCACCAAATACAAAGGATGATCTTTCGTGAGTGTAGATGTGGTCTTGTGGTATGAGGCACAGGAAACCGTGGTGAAAACCAATGTCTGGCACTGTTGGGAATGTCATACAGGATCCATTTTTCCTCACTGGAGAGCACTCGATAAAATATGGCTAAGTTGCAGTGCTGAGAAAGCAATGAGAAACAGGCTGTCACCCATTGTTGCTTGCTGGATTCAGACAGTGTATGGGTTAGACACTTCTTTAACTTGAACGCCCTCCTATGTGGTACAAGTGAAGTCTAACTTATCAGAAACATGGTTTGCCTGTTGTTCTCTTCTAGGGCTGCCTTCATCTTCCAGGAGTTGTGGCCGACTACTGGTGAATTCATCGCAAAAGGACAGATCACCCAACCTGAACTTTTGGAACCAATGATTTATGGTACGTTCACTTATAGTATTATCCTAAAAATTTGACGTATTTGGCGACTTAATTCGTCTACGAACAAGCCTACATTAAAGTCATAAAACAGACAATCCAGAACAAGCTGTTTCAAATTCCGCAATATTTCCTAGTCCCTGCTCGAACTATGACTGATATGAGTCCGTAACGCAACTGCTTTGATCAAGAATGATAGCAACATCATCACCCAAACCACTTTACTGACACGTGACGCTCTCATTTGCGCATAAGTGATCACCCATTCCCAATCGATTAAAAAACAGCAAGGTCTTCTTTTTATTTGATTATCTTATATTATTAACTACGGATGTACAGACTCGTAATCATTTCTGTTTTTTAGTTGTCATCTTTCTCGTACTATCTACGTCACAGCGAATACGCACTGATTGAAAGAAGATAGTAATCTGTATCTGTGACACCATTGTCGGCAGGCATTTCTACAGTATTTATACAAGCATTAACCAATAAATAATTAAGTTAATATTGTACGTACAGACATATATCATAATGGAATTTAGGTAAATGTAATGTACATTTTAACGAACAATTATTAAGTTTCTTTATTAATAATTAACTTTTTTTGTTCTTAAATGTTAGGCCTTGAGCAGAGATATAATTGTATTTTCTTACTCTGCATATCAAAGGAGGCCCTGTTAAACAACGTCTACAAGATAGGAACGGCGACTGTTTGAAATAGTTCACTTCAAAATTTGCAAGTTATGAAAAAATCAAGGAGGGAATTTTTAACGGTCCACTAATAAGAACGTTAATTAAAGGCATCAATTTTTCAAATGTCTCGAATGAACGCAAACAAAATGCCTGGTTCTCATTTGTGGAATTCATAGAAAACTTTTAGGCAATTATAATCCTGTGCGTTAACAATAAACATACTCATTGGAAAAACCAGTTTACTTGTTAAATTATTGAGCTAAAAATAGGATCTTTTTAAAATACAGAAATTCTAGGCAATGGCAAGTGGTAAGTGAGCACATGTAGACTATTCTGTGTCTATATGAACAAATAAAGTGTTAGGCTACCATTCATCCATGATTTGAATATTGCAGCGACATCTGGCCTGTTGCTTCTGCTATATATTTATTTCATTGATAAAATAACACTTTCGACGGTCCACAAATAAGAACATTAATTAAAGACAGCAATTTTCTAAATGTCATGAATGAACGCGAACAAAATGCCAGGTTCTCATTCGAGGACTTGATAGAAAACCTTTAGGCAATGTTAGAGCTGCTAACTACAAATAAATCATAAAAATATAAGGAACTACAAAATGTTAGGTTGCAATATGAACGGAAAGATTCATGTTTTTGAATAGCCATCTTGACGAATTTCCAAGTAATTTAGGTGATGTAAGTGACGAACAAAAGAAGAGATTCCACAAAGATAAGAAGATTTTGTAGAAATGGCAACAAGGCGTCTGGGATTCCCGAATGATGGCTGATTACTTCCGGTGTTTGAAAAGAGACTTGCCATCAACAAATACTCGAGAAAGTTTTCTAAAATAGAATTTTTACCATAGGGAAAGCTTCATATCTGTTTTTTTTTTTTATTGAAATAATTTCTGTCATTTTAATGTAATATTACTGTAGATTGTAATGCTTGTATTCAGGAAACTTAAAAAATGGTTTCATCACATGAATTAATTTTTAGTCCTGATTTGAAAAATCTGGAAAATGTTTGTTGAGAAGAAACAGGAATTGGTAGAGCCAATCCGAATTGGAATTCGTATTCATTGCGACCAAATTACCACGAATCAAACATCAAATACCATTCAATAAAATGAGTTCTCCATTAGCAGTACAATAAAAAAAAAAAATAACGTACAAGTCGATTTAAATGCTACAGGCAGATTCATGAACTAGTGAGTGCCAGAAACACAGATGAGCTCATGGCTCGAAAGAATGCATAAAAAGTTGATGGGAACGAGATAGAAATATAAGTAAAGTGAAATTAACAATCAACTCCCTGATTGGAAAAGAAGTTTATTCGTTAAATTATCGAGTAAAACATAGGATCTGAATATTTACTTCTGTTAAAAATACAGATTTTCTTCCCATTGACAGATGAAGAGATGGCATGTGGAAACTATTGAATATCTGTTAACAAATAAAATGTTAGGATACTATTCATCCATTATCTGAATATTGCTGCCACATCTGGTCTCGTGATTCGGCTTTATATTTTGAGATCGTTGATAAAATAAAATCTGAAATATTATTGATCCAGTCCTGGGATCTCGGTTCTAGTCACATTCCCACTGGCGTAAGGTAGATTCCCTGCACCTTTTCTATAAGTACTTTCATGGTAATTGTTCTGATGAACTTTCCTCTATAAAATAGATATTATGAATTTAAGCGCTGTACAAATATTGCCGGTCAGGTCTCATAATTCTTTAGTTGAAATTGCTGGCAGTAGCCGTAAGTTCTATGCTAACAGTTTCTTTTCTCGCTTGTAGAATTCTCCTCTGTTTACTTCTTTCCAGTTAATTTTGATATTCATTAACGTTAACTTCTGTCTTTTTAAATTCTCTTCGTTTGTTATTTCTATTTCGGAAATTTTATTTCCTATTTCCACACATTTAGTAAGCGTCTATCCGGTGTGATGACATTTCTGAATGAAAGTTTCTGCTCTCTGTCCGAACTCTCATCTATACTGCTCTTCACGGCTTCGGGTCACATTTTCTGCAGCCTAACATTGATCAATTCGATTTTTTTTGTGTATTCCAGTTCCTTTCTGGTCAGATACATTGCAAAGAGCTCCTTCATTTCATTGCATTTCCAGAAAACACTACGGCGCATATTGCAAAAAGATGACTATAATTTTGTGTTTGAGATAACACCTCCTTGATACTAAGAATTGTCCTGATATGATCCTACTCGATCAGATCTATCATTTGCAGACAGAAGACACATTCATCATCTAAGTGCTTGCTATCTTGACCTTGCTCACCAGTTAGATATGGACTGGAACAATTACCATATAAGGGAATTTTAGGTAATGTAAATTTAAGGTAAGATATAGCCCGACAGGACACACTCTGTCCGAGCTATTTTAACAGTATTTGCACCCAGTCACAAGAATAAAAATGTAAATTGGTATTGAAAATCTGCTTGTAGATACGGCGGACTAATAAACTGCAGAAATCATGTTGGTTACTTTAGTTGCTGGTAGAGGTTCATAAACGTAAACGTTATTTGGCGTCACTTGAATGTTGGTATCTGCAGCAGAATTGGATTCTCACCTCTGTTCCCTGTTTTCATTTCAGCACAAGAAAAATGTCCAGACGGAGGTAAAAGAAAAAAAAATGATCTGGTAAAGATCATTTAATTGTGAAATCTAAAATGTTGAAACGTGCATATAAAGAAAAAAAAAAAAAAGAAAAAAAAAAGCAGAATAAATTTCGCCGTGGATACTTTATCACTGGAAATGTAAATATACTTAGCGTGTATAATAAGCACTTCCAGACTTAAATTATGGTCAGGGAAAATGTATATTAAAAAACAAAATGCCAAAAAGGAAAAATAAATATAACATATCAAAAAATACAAGCGAGATAATGAAAATAGATCATTTATATCATGGCCACGATAAAAAAATTTAAAAAAGTACACTTACCTTCTGACAGGAATGGAAGAATTAAAACCATTAAAGTTCTTATTAACAAAATTTCCATGATTTCTTCACTGACAATTTAACCGTGGGCTTAAAGAAATAAACTCAAGATAATTGTCGGACAAGAGGAAAATTATTTCTACACTTGAATGTATGGCCAGTAGGAAGTTAAATGACATGGGTGTGGTTTGGGTATAAACCTAAAACAGTTTCACTTACTCGTTTACATTTTATATCACTACGCACCTATATCATACTGTGTATGTATATATATATATATATTTGCTGCTGTTGTGAATATCGTATCAAACATGGTGATATGCAAATGGATATTAAATTAACTTATTATTTTTTGAAAATATGGTTATTCATTTGTACATCTATCTATCTATCTATCTATCTATCTATCTATCTATCTATCTATATATATATATATATATATATATATATATATATATATATATATATATATATATTCCCATATTGATCCACATAAATAAATGTCACCTCATGGGCTTTTAAGAGTTCGTTTTCTTCATAATGATAATAATTATATAGATATATACATATATTTCTAATATATATATATATATATATATATATATATATATATATATAGGTATAAATTTAGATCTATCTATCTATCTATCTATCTATCTATCTATCTATCTATCTATCTATGTATCTATCTATCTATCTATCTATCTATCTATATATTTATATGTATATGTATGTATATACATATACATATATATATATATATATATATATATATATATATATATATATATATATATATATATATGCCTATATTAATTCACATGAGCAGTTACGCCATGATATTAATCAGCATTAATTTATTAGATGTATATTTATATTTTATTTTGTAGTTCTAGCTTTATAACTTTATGTAATTTGTATCAATGTCTGTGTGTTTTAAATGTTTTTCCTTTGTAAGAATGCATTTCACTCGACTTAATAGATTTTTATCTAATTATGTGCATTCTATATTGTTGCTTATTGTTTATATGTGATTGTTTTTTTTTATAAATATTGATATGTGAATATATATATTTATATTTTATCTCTACCTTTACAACTTGAAGTAAATAATGTGTGTGGATGCGTGCGAAGGGTTTTTTTCTGTTTATTTTACATATAAAATTCATTTTCTTTTAGCTACGTTTATTTTAAATACAAAATTTAAAGAAAACAACAATCCCCTACCGGGATTTAAGCAATGGCGGCCAGAACCATAACAACATAAGATTCGCAGATGACACACAGTACTGATCGTAGCCATGAAACCCCCCCCCAAAAAAAAACAAAAACAAAACAAAAAAACAAAAAACAAAACAAAAAAAAACAAAACAAAAAAAAAAAAAAAACAAAAAAAAAAAAAACACAGCTACTTACCTTCTGTCAGGTAAAGAAGAAGTAAAACAATGAACGTTCTTCGTTTGAGGATAAATGAAATTTCCATGATTTCTTCACTGAAAATTTAACCGAGGGCTTCCATATTGGGCTATTTCCTGAATATGATATAGTAATTAAGTGGAAAAGAAATTTACAAATAAAAATTAATAAATATAGTTGCAATATTCTATTTTTTAAATAATTTTTAATTTTTTAATTTTTACTTAATACTTGCCTTCTTTTTGGCTATGGTACACTCGAATTGATATTATTATGAAAAGGTCACGTGATCTAATAATTTTGTCCCATACAGAGATACTCGTTACTATTTACGTTTCAAGAGGTTTTCTCTTCAGCATTAAAAGTTTAAAATTTAAAGTAAGTTTTACTTTTTCAATTACTATTTCGCAAAGTATATTTATTTTATGTATTTACATTAGTGTATCAAATGGTTGTATATTAATTTTTTATGTAATAAGTAATATTTATTTCAAGTCAGATTAATCATTAATTTAACTTTAAATTTTCTAATTTTTCTCAAATAACATATCTGAAACATATATATATTTCGGAAGAATTTTAAAATCGATAAATTTGTTTTGTTTACAAATGTCTTAAAATTAAGAAAATGATGACTGAAGAGAATTTTAAGAAATCGAAATTAAATTTTTGACATACTTAACTTAATCTATATAATTTCTCGCTGAAACACACCAGAATATTTTACTTACTGGAAATAATAAATTTAATCATTTAGCTTTCAATTAAAGCTAAAATGAAATATTCAAGAATGTCTTTTTCATTTTGAAAAAAAAAAATCATTTTAAAGTTTAGTTAATGAAAATTTATACCGAAATAGTGAAAGTACATACATTAAAATTAGAATTGACCTCGCTTGAAAATTTTGTAGTTACCTCCCTTAGACTATTAATATACTAAATATAAATTATGAGTTATTTCCCTTTGTAAATAAAGCCAATATTTGTTTATTAGGTTGGTGCAAAAATAATATCGTTTTCTCACATAGTAACATATGTGAGAAACCGACATTATTTTTGCACCAACGTAATGATTCAAGTTTATGTTAATACATCTGTATTTTACGGCTTACCAACACTTTATGTGTTATTTAAGGCTGAAATATATGTTGCCTTGTAAATTGCGTTTTGCATATGAATATAGTATTAACAAATACTTTTACCTGGTGTAAAAGTTCAACTACTTAACTAAGAATTAGGGAAAGATGTGGATTCTTATTTATAAGGAGGAAGGTAAATGTCTCCCCCGCCCCGACACGTATATTTTTTTTATCACTAATGAAACAAAAATTATTCATCAACAAGAGAATAATAAAAAGACTAAAACAATATATTCATTTAAACAATTTAAACAGTAATTTGTTACAAAATATTGTAATGAGATGTGAGTTTAAATTGTTCGTCAGTTCTTAACTGTTTGGGTTTAAGTAACAATAGTTTTTGATTTCAATTGAATTAAGCATGCATTGTAAAATTATGTGTATGAAAATTAACTTGTGTGCTTCAGTATTATTGTGTTTCTGTCCAAATTAAACCAGTTCTTTTTTGCGTATTAGTTAACAATAATGTTCTTGACTTACTCCAATTACAACAAATTTGTGTAGTAGACCGGGGGGGGGGGTTACGTGTTGTCAAATTGTTGACACATGCGTTTATTCCTGCTAGAAGAAGGTCCACTACAAGAACATGGCGGACTCGGAGACTGAATTCACCATAAGGAAGTGTAAAGAAAACCAACAGGACCGACATCTAGATACAAACAAGTCTATGAATTAAACAATAAAATTTAAAATAGACATTGACATTAGCATTTGTGTTTGTGTGTGAACGTAAAGTGTTTGTATTTTGTTGAATGTTCGTACGTACATGTATGTGTGTTTCATGGCGTTTTCCAACAAGTGGGCAAAACGCCGATCTGTGCGAGAGATCACATTTTGTAAATGTGTCTGCTGAAATGCCAATTAAAAAGAGAACGAGGCAAGAAATCGCCCAGTATTTATAGTGTACAGAGAGCGTGCCCTAGTGAACAGTTAGGAAATTAAGGAGAAGCTAACTCCGACAGTAGTCTTTCTTTGACTAGTAACTTGATTTGTGTTGTTTGTTGTGGAATATGTTGCTTGAGTGAAACATATTTGCAGACTGAAATGAGGTTAACGGTAAATTTAACGCTAAGTCTGAAATACGAACTTGCGTGATGTAGGTTTTGGTGTCATTTTGAAATTTTTGTCTTTCTCACTAGCGAGGATGAATGACGTTTCATTTTTACAGAAAACTTATGTCACGTGATAAGTTCACAAGTGACTTGGCGCAATTTGTGTTTACGTTGAGGTCAGGACAGTCCAGGTGAACTTTTGTATTTATTAACCAATCAGAAAGCGCCGCTGAAAATGCTTCGTTTGGAGCCTATTTTAATTTAATTTTTATTTTAATGCGTTTTTGCCTGATATAGAATTTTGATCCTATATACTTCTTTCAAGTGTATGACACGATACCGACTAGAATTAGAACTCGGCTCTACGATTTCTCATGCCGAACTCTTATGCCTTACACCACACGAATTTCGCGATTAACAATAAGTTCAAAGCACAATCTTGATTGTAACTTGTTATAATCATACATTAACAAAGATTTAATTTAGTAACATATTTTTTCATTCTAAATATTACTTACATTCAAATGTCTGAGATCATACCTATTTATTTACGAAACTTGTGAGGCAATCCAATATTAAATAACGAAATCCCCCTTCACTATTATCTCGAAATTCAACGTAAGTCATATATATGAGGGCTGTATGGGCAAGTATGTACGCTACTGTTGGAGGTTTGGCGTCTAAACCGGCTACTCTACTTCAAGTTCTTGCGAGTGAGGCAGCTTGTTAGCAACCATGTAGGATGAAATATAAGACCTATCAAAGGGCGGAAGAACTCTTGACGACTCAACAGCCAGCTAACTAAAGATGGTGTCTCAATAAATCACCATGGAGAAGGAAATAGAAATCGAATCTACTATCGATAGTTTGTGAGAAAGATGAAGGTAATAAAATACCTTACTGTAACCTGAACCTTGCCACCTCGCGTGCACAGTTCATTGGCCAAAAAGTGCAGGGGCTCAATTGATGGTGATTACTTAATAATGACTAGGCATTCGCATTGATGATTGTTATTGCAATATTTTGTTTAAACTTGTTAAGCTCAAATATTTAACGTTTCTTCATGAGCGTATTCGGCCATTAATTTAAGAATTAAAATTCATCAGAAACTTCAAATGAGAAAAAGAAAATGGCTGAAGTGTTATGATAAGAACAAAATGATGACAATAAACCACATGTAAATAAAAATCCAACCCGTTGATAAAGTCTCAAATTGGTTTCACATTTATTAGAGTTGCTTCCAATCCAGAGATTCAAATTTAAATGTTGATCTTGAAATTTGAAAACTGATTCCCACTCAACTACACACACATAAATAAAATATACTTTACACTGAACAGAAAATTTCTCCATTTTATGAATTATGTTTTTTTCATTTTCTTTTCGGCAAGAGAGAAGAAGGTTCGGTCCATGAGTTTTGCTTATATTGCAATTCAGTGAGCTTATAATACTACGGTTGCATTCATTTTGACCAATTATTTTTGCCTTATCAACTTGAAGTTGGTTGAAACTTGTGAAACTTTTTCGATATTATTTCACAGAAAAAATGATCTTTTTGAATGGTTTCTCTGCATGTCAAAGAAGATATCTGGTTGGCAACTAGCTCAGATGATGTTTTCATGAGGTTAGCAATTGCTGGCAAAGCTGAAAAGGAAACAAAGAAAGTAATTTTAATTGTTTTAATAACAAAACCTGATCCAGTTAATTATATTTCCTCACAAAATATTCCTTTTGCTAATACGAAACATTTAACATTTTTCCTATTATGTTCCCTAGAAATTTCAATTAAATCTTCTTGATGTGAAATATAAGTGTCATTTTTTATTACATTTTTCTAAAAGTTCTTCGTTGCTCACATGTTTGGTCCATGGTATTTTCAGCATCCTTCTGTTGACACACATTTCTATTGCTTCAAGTGCCTTCTTCATCTGTAAATACATTGACTACTATTCACTGCCAAGTAGAACTGACATTGCTTAATAGTCCAGTACTCATTTCTTTGTTTCTGACGAAATTTTTCTGTTTCTTAATACTTTACTTAGCTTTTGAAACGTATCTTCTGCTATCTTCAATTTTATTGAAAAGGAAAACTAAGATGGGCAAGCATGCTATTAATTAATTGAACATAAACTGATTTTATCACGTAACAGTTCAGTAATCATTTCTTTGTTTCTGACGAATTTTTTCTGTTTCTTAATACTTTGCTTAGCTTTTCAAAGGCCCCTGCTGCTATCTTTCAGTATGTTGAAAATAAAACTAAGATGGACACGCATGATATTAATTAATTGATTATAAACAGATTTGTAATTATCAAATCATAATCCATGATATAAATGTGACTTTGAGTCAATGAAGACACTATCATCAATTGCATTCTTGTCTTCCTACAAATCTGGAACATGAAACTAGCAATGGCAATAAAACATCATCCAAAAATGGTATGTAAAAGTTTACAAGGCAGAACCGGAACATACATTTAACAGGTTGTTGGGTAAAAGAAAATGCAGTTGTGGACATTTCTGGAAAGAAAGCATTGACAAAATTACAAATAATATTAAAACAAAAATAAACCACAAATATATACCAACATCCCTAGCGACTAATTTTTAGAATTTACAGCCGAGTAAGCCACTGGCACCTTAACACATCGGATCAGGTGCAGTAACAATTAAAATAAAGAAAAAAACTATGGAAAAGTAAAAGACATTTTTAGCAGTATTAAGTAAAGGCATTTTTGAACTCATTCAGATCACATGAATTTACAACTGATGAATTGTCGTTTTTTTCTCAAATCTAAAAGTAACAACGTAAAGTATGAAAGCGCAGTTAGTAGGAATTAGTGAATATAGTCCATGTTCATTAACTAAGTATAGAGGAACATAGCAATAACTACAATTATAGTTACTCAGCGTCAAATAAAGTAAATACAAACGGTAGAGAGAAAGACAGACAAAGAGAGCGAGAGGCAGTTACAGACAGGTTGATAGGAATATCAAAGATGGACAGTGTTTGAAATCACAGATTGATATGCACACATGTGCAGAGAGAGAGAGAGAGAGAGAGAGAGAGAGAGAGAGGGAGAGAGAGAGAGAGAAGACGCTGACAAGATAGAGGAAGAGCGAAGTCACAAGAAAAACAAATGTACAAATAATAAACAGTAAATTATCTTTTTTTTTAATAATTTCACTCCAAGCAAGGTAGTAAAGCCACTAAGACATAACGGGTTATTAAGTTTAAAAGAATAAGAAATAGGAATTCATACGGTTCTTTGATGAAGAAACAGATTTATGATTTTTAGAGTAAAGTATAAAGTTTTCTAATTTAAAATAAAATGAAGAATTTTTATCCTATTAATTATTGTATTGACTAATATCCTTATCTTTGTTCTTATTCTACTTTCAGACACTGTTCTTCAGCAAGAATATATTTTTGATTGTTTCAGTAAAATACAGAAAGGCAATCAAAGATGATGGATTTTAATTCTCAATTAGAAACTCAAACAATTTATTAAAACCAAAAAAGTCTATTTAAAACAAGCATTCATTTCTTTGTTTTTCTTTATTCCTGTTTAACAAGAAACAAAGCTTTGATGAATCAGTTAACCTGTTCGTTTTTCATATACTTAAGCATTTATATTCTTAAAAACAATACAAAATTAGATTATAAAACTTCAATAGAGGGTCACATTCAGACAGAACCAAAATATTAGGATGAAAATGAAGACAAATAAAAAGTTTCATGATTGATGATATCAATACATTTGTTCGCCACAATGACAAACTGTATTAAGCATTTCAGGTTTTGTCTTATCTCCTCAGCAGATATGACTTTATTTGCATTAAAAGACCCTTCATAGTTTTATAAGAGATTTACTCCTTAATTTTGGGGCCGACAGGCATTAATTGTCTAACAGCAGATTTTCATTATTTTAATTAATACTGAATAGAGCATTCTTCCAATATTTTCAGAACTAGCAATTATATTCATCTCAGACCAGCAATAGTGTTCCCCCATTCACCACAACATAATAAATAAAGTTGAATTTATTACATATGGTAAAATCAATTAGCTAAACTTATTTTTAATATGCTAGCAGTCTTAAATGCAAAAGAAAAAAAGTACTGGATGATGTGATAGTTTTTCGTTTCCATTGCACAGAAAAAAGGGCCTTATTTCCAGACAATAAGGATATCTGATAGAAAGCAAGATCAGATGATGATATTTTCATGAGGCTATCAATTGATTGGGAAAATGAGACAAGAAAATTAATTTGAAATTGAAAGAAAAACTTATAGAGCCAATAGAACCCAGACTTTTCCCTTCAACTAACTTGCAACCGTTAACATGTAATATTTACAAAGGTTTGTCTTAGCAGAATCATTTTGATATTCACACCCTCAAATATTGATTTACATTTCTACATATTTCATTGTCATCTTAGTACTTTCACTTTCACTTTCTTATTGTGCCAAAATTAAATTGAAACAATTTCTCGAAGAGTAAAGCTTACAATGATACTTACTTTGTAACGGTGTGTTTGTAGATTCCACAAGAATACCATTAGTTGATTCACTCTCACAGCAAACGTACCATGTAAAATCAGGACAGTTGGCTCGAGAGAAGACAAATATCAAAGAACCTCCTTTAAATGTTGTACAAGATCCGACCTAAAGAAGGATGGAACTACTTGAAGACATTTAAACGTTTGCCACGCAAGTGAGTACCATGTGATAAGATCCGTATTCCCATTGAGCAATGTCGATTGTTCATCTGTTTGAAATTCACGTGTTATTCTCATATTCCTTGAGTTCAAAGTGCTGTATGAAGGCATGTTCAATGTTACATATTATAAGGGGGATATGTGAAAATCAGTAAAGCAGAATACAAAAAAGGAAAACACATAAACATGCGGAAATGTTTTCAGCACAAATAAATTTCCTCACCCTGTATGTAAATAGAGAGAGAGAGAGAGAGAGAGAGAGAGAGAGAGAGAGAGAGACAGACAGACAGACAGACAGACAGACAGACAGATAGATACTCACACACACACACAGAAATGTTTCTAATTGAAAAAATATCAGAATTCGTTTTAAAATCTTTTGTTTAAGCAAATATCCTTTCACTCGCCTTCATTATATAAAAGAGACCATACTTCAAGCTAAGATAAGAAAGAAAAAACTATATCATTTCTTTTATCATTACTAAACGATATTTTCAAATCTAGATTCAGCAAACTTTAGATGTTAATTGAAAAGTTTTACTATCTTATCATTTACTAACCAAATTACCCACGCCTTGCTGAGAGTCACACACTTTTGTAAGAAAATGATGATTGATTTTAAATCATTCTTGTCATTTGTGGAGAAAAATGATGTATTTCAATATTACTCAATGATCTTGCCGATGTGACTTCAATCTTCTGGCTTTCTCCTTCTCTATTTTAGATAGGAGTCATTTCCTTGTTCAAATTTAAATTTAATTTAGATCAAAGGGAAAACATTTTCGGTGATGGTGGGAGCAAAAACTGCATGATCTGACCCCTTTCATATGTATTTGATGTAATAATTGATTGAATGAATTGATGAGCAGATTTCAGTATTGATATGACAGTCGAATTGTCGCAACAAATATGTATTGTAAGGCACTACACCCGGATTGGTTATTTCTTGCTCAATTTGACGTCCATATTATCACATTTTGATCTTGCCGATGTGAACTCTATTTTCTGGCTTTCTCCTTCTATATTTTAGACTGGAGTCATTTCCTTGTTCAAATTTAAATTTAATTTAAATCAAAGGGAAAAAAATCAGTGGCAGGTGTCCCCCTCCCGTTCGAAAATTCCCTTTGATCAAAATGAAATATACTTATCCAAATATCGCGGGTAAGGAAGTTTCAGAATATATATGGTTATGGGGGTCTATCTCCAAAACCTTAGGATGAATTCGATGACAAACCGTCAGACAGAGGCTATAACTTTTTTATATATTGATTAATTAATTCAGAAATAAGAAAAGTTGACATCATCTTTGTTTTTATTTTTCCCAATCTAAAATGAAAAAAAAATTGTACTGTTTTACGTCTCCTTTTTTTGGGAGTCACATTTGTAACATTATCAACTATAATGCAAAGATTAAATGCAAATTTACTAATTATTTAATTGCAGCTTGTGAAATAGAAATTCAGAAAATTGTATTTGAATGTTAATTGCTTTATACATGCAACTGAAATACATTGATGAAGAGTTATTTACAGGCAGGTCTTTATTTCAAATTATGTCGACGTGCAAAGAATCGATCATTTATACCCAGCCACCCAGCCACCTCTGGTTAACTATTCTGAAGCATTCTAATAGTAGAAAATAATAGTAGACATTAACTCAAGAATTCATGTCTTCTTCAAAAGTATTGTTCATCTTGCCAATATTTTCACATGAGCAAACTTATTTTTCTCATCAGGAAAATTACTAGGGAAATATTTATAGAAAAGTTACAGGGAAGCTACGTCACATTGGTAGAGAAATGACTGAAGCCAAAATACCAGATAAGGACTAATGAACTTTAAGATTCTTCTTTGTATTTTATCAAGAATCTTTAAATATAAGCAGGAGCATCAGAACCTACTTGTCAGCAAAATTCAAAGCATGGACGAATGGTAGACTTATAAATATGTGCGATAGATTCGGATGAGAAAAAATGTCTTCCACAAAACGTATGAAAAGGACAATTTTTAATCTAAAATAAGACAGCAAAAACTATATCGTTTCTTTTATCGTTACTTAAAATGACGACATTTTCAAATCTAAAGCCTGCAATTTTCAGATGTTGATTGAAATGTTTTACTATTTTATCATTTATTAGTTTATTCAAAGAAAATGAAAATATGACATCACCTTTGTTTTTTTAGTTCAATCTAAAATGAAAAAGATAGTGAACAATTTTATGTTTCCTTCTTTTGAGAGTCACATCTGAAACGTTATAAACTATATTGCAAATGTTAAAGGCAAATTTATTAACTATTTAATTGCATCTTGTGCAATTGATATTCAGACAATTTTGTATTTGAATGTAAAATGCTTTATACATAAAATTAGAATATACTGATGAAGAATTATTTAGTGGCAGGTCTTTATTTCAAATTATGTCGAGATTCAAAGGATCAATCACTTACCAATTTACACCCAGACCCCCTAATTCTTGATAACTATTCTGAAACCTTCTAGTAGTAGATAATAATAGTCGACATTACCCCAAGGACTCATTTCTGCAAAAATATTTATAAATGTTCTCACATAAGTAAATGGGGGGGGGGATATTCCATTGATGGAGAAGTGACTGAATCCAAGATGGTTTCTGCTATCATCTCCAAATTCCCGATTACGCAGGCGGAATTGACGCTAATTCTGCAATTGTCTCTAGTTCTTGTTTTTAAGAATTCTGAACCTTTTGATCCCTCGATTCATTGTCATATTAGCGTTTTACCTAATTCTGGCAAAGTACTAGAGGTTCTAATCAACTCTGAATTTTCTAAGCATGTTAACACGACTTTCTTTCGTATAAACAAATCGTTTTCGTTTCACCAAACGCAGAAGTATTAACGTTTAAAGACAGCAATTTTCCTAATGACTCAAATGAACAAGAACAAAATGCCTGGTTCTCATTCGTAGAATTGATAGAAAACTTTTAGACAATTATAGAGCAGATAACTACGATAAAATAGAAAAAAAGTTGTAAAGGTCTACACAGTGTCAGGTTGCAATCTAAGCTCAAAAACTTATTATTTGAATAGCCATCTTGACCAAATTCCAAGTAATTTAGGTGATGCAAGTGACAAACAGGCGGTGAGATTCCACACATATATCAAAATTCTGGAGGAACAGCCGCTGGGATTCCCAAATGATAGCAGATTACTGCGGGTGCTTGAAAAGAGACTTGCCACCAACAAGGAAATACTCTAGAAAGGTTTGTAAAATAAATATCACAGGTAAAGCTTCATATCTGTTTGTTTTTCAGTTAAATCATTTCTATCGTTATAATAAATTTTTACTGTAGTTTTTGCAACATGTTTTTCATTAAACTTGAAAAGATTTTAACACATGAATTAATTTTTAGCCCTAATTTTTAAAAAAATCTGGAAAATAGCAGTTCAGCGCACCGAAATCACTTAGAATCAAACGTCCAGATACCATTCAATAAAATATGTGTTACACAGTGATATTATTATTAGCAGTCCAGTAAAACAGTGTTGTTTTCCTTTACAAAACTTTAAAATAGGATTTAAACGCTACAGTCAGGTTTTCAAGCAATTGATGTACAGAAACAAATTGATGAATTCATGGCGAGAAAGAATGCATAAAAAAGATAGGAGTGAACAAGACAGAAATTTAAAGAGTAATGTGAAATTATAGTTTAACTTTATCCTGTGCGTTAACAATAAACATACTCATTGGAAAAACCAGTTTACTTGTTAAATTATTGAGCTAAAAATAGGATCTTTTTAAAATACAGAAATTCTAGGCAATGGCAAGTGGTAAGTGAGCACATGTAGACTATTCTGTGTCTATATGAACAAATAAAGTGTTAGGCTACCATTCATCCATGATTTGAATATTGCTGCCACATCTGGCCTGTTCCTTCTGCTCTATATTTATTTCATTGATAAAATAACACTTTCGACGGTCCACAAATAAGAACATTAATTAAAGACAGCAATTTTCTAAATGTCATGAATGAACGCGAACAAAATGCCAGGTTCTCATTCGAGGACTTGATAGAAAACCTTTAGGCAATGTTAGAGCTGCTAACTACAAATAAATCATAAAAATAACTGGGAGAAGGAGGAAGAGATGTATTCATACCTTCGCAAGTGAATATGCGCGATAGTGAATGCAAGGAAATTTAACAGATTTCCTAATTGGCTCTCGGATTTCTCATTCTGAGTCGTCATCCACATCACTCACATATTTAGCTTTGGCTTATAAAACCGCTGGGTGATGACTTCAATATCCTTTTATCTATCTATCCCTTTAAGATTGGTTGATTAATAGATGGCAGAGCAAATCCCTACACATCTAAGACACCATGTGTCCATTTTATATTTTGAGTTTGTTTCAAAGATTCATGGTTTCTGTTTGGAAAGTTTTCTTACTTATTTGTGTGTTTCTTTGAAATGTAAGTTGTTTTACCCTTTTGAACAAATGTACATTGTGAAAAACTGGTGAAAAAAAATACTCATATACGATCTGGTGAAAGTGTGTGAGCAGTTAATTACTGGGCTTGAAAAACGCAAATATATCAGTGGGCAGGAAATTATGCCAGTCTATTCATTTAAAGTGAGATTGCTAATCGAGAAACCGAAGTTGATGAAGCAGACGGCACTCACAGAAATGTTTACAAAGGTTCGGCAAAGGAACGCAACGTCATCATGGGAGTCAACATCAAACACGCATGTCCTTCGGAGCAATGACCATCGTGATACCAATGATCCTCCTCTTGCAACATAGTCTTTAATTTTTTTTTTGTCCTGACCATAGTTATTGTATAATCCTTAAAGGTGGCAAAGCCGAAATACATTTGGACTCAAAGATTTCTGATTAAGGATATTGGGTATGTATTGATTATAGGTTTCTAGTTTTACCCAATGTATTTCCTGAATAAAGGGTTGACATCAATATGAAACGTGAACATTTTTTCGGCGTTCAGTTACCGAGACTGAGAGAAACTACGTAAGCGCCTACTGATCCGTTTCACTTGCATTCTCATTTCCTCAAATGCATGTTTCAGATTCGCCATTTCTTTTTTTTACTGACTTGGCTCGTGTGAGGAATTAATTAATCTGTTTTTATAACTGGCATTTTATCAATGCCTACCACCGTTGCTGTTGGTACAAGGCATTTAGTTCGTATTGAATAGGGATTTGTTCAACCACAGTTTGCTTCAGACATGAAGTTGGAACGTAATAATCACTTCATGTATTGGAACAGAGGACGAAAAATGGGATATTGGAATCCGAAAGTGCATTGGTATAGTGAAAGATGTCTTACAAAAGCTAAGCAAAGTATTAAGAAACAGAAACATAAATCATTATCAAAGAGTACTGAACTGTTCTATAATATTAGTCCTCCTATATGGCAGAGAATACTGGACATTCTCCTCAGAAATGAGTAAGAGATTTGAAGCTTACTGTAAATGATGCCCCACACACTTTGGATGCTGTATCCAGTCGGAAAATGCTCACTCGAGGGAAGTAAAAGGTGTTATTCTTTGAAAAGTTTGCTTTGTTCTGAAACAATTTTTCGTAGGATTTCAACTTTGAAACGCAAATATTTTCTGTAAGCTTTCATTTTCGCCCCGACGTTGTGTGGTTGAAGTGGAGCAACTAACATTTTCTCAAGCAAACAAACATTTTTGTTAGAAATAAGAACAGATATATACACAAAAATCAGGAATACAGGAAGAAGACAAGAAAAAAGAAAACACTGTACACACAATTAAACACTGCACGATTTATATATTGATTTATTATTTACCCAGTACAATACCCAAGAGTCACTCAAAGTAGAGTATTAGTAAATTAGGTGTGATAAAAAAGTAAGAATTAAAAATAATGAGGATAAAAAAGATAGGTAATAATTGACACTTTACTTGAAGAGAATACTTTGTTAGAATTTCCTAAAGTATTACATATTGTGCGTTCCGGTCTTCCTAAGAGAGAGAGAGAGAGAGAGAGAGAGAGAGAGAGAAAGAGAGAGAAGGTGTGTGAGATAAAAAGAGAAGACAAGAGAAAAGGAGAAATAACACTGTGCAAAATATAAACAGTACATGATTTATATATTCATTGTAGAGTTTGTGAATAAATCATCTTCAAAAATTAATGATAATCCAAATCTATGATTTTCAAGAATAAAGTACAAAGTTTTCTGTTTCAAAAGACAATCTTGAAATTCTGTTCTGATGAATTGTTATGCTGTTAATTAGTGTGGTGACTAATATCCTTATCTTTGTTTTTATTCTCGTTCAGGCACTGTTCTTTTGTCTGTGTGTCGTTGAAATTTGTACCAGTGGAAGAGATAGAAAAGACACAGAGAGTGTGAAATAGGAAAGAGAGAGAGAGAGAGAGAGACGGGGAGAATAGAGAGAAGAAACAGATAGATATAGTGACAGAGATAGAGAGAGAGAGAGTGAGAGAGATAGAAAGTGATACAAAGAGATAAAAATAGCGAGAGTGAAATAGAGCAGACTGAGAGAGAAGTTACAGGTAGACGGAGGGAGAAGTCACAGAGAGAATGAGAAAGCGAGAGAGAAGGGGAGAGAGACAGGAAAAGAGGGAGTAGATACAGATAGATCTAGTGACAGAGAGAGAGAGAGAGAGAGAGAGAGAGAGAGAGAGAGAGAGAGAGATAAAAAACAGAGGTAAAAATAGTGAGAGAAAAATAGAGAGAGAGACAGAGAGAGAAGTCACTTCGAGACAGAAAGAGACAGACAGAAGTGCAGACACATATGGAGAGAGAAGACACAGACAGGTGAGAAAGAAAATAGTGTAGGATTGAAGAATATCCAGATGATACGAGTCAAAATTAGGCTAAATTATCACAAATGTTCAATCAGCAACAAAGCTATCATGTTACAGTTATTTCAACAAATACTCACACAGTAAAAGGCACAAGAGCCACTCAAAGTAGAGGATTACTGAATGATGTGTGATAGAATAGTGGGAAGTAGGAAGTAAAGATGATGAGAATAAAGAAGATAGATTGAATCTTGATTTGAATGTTGTAGGATTTCACCCCTGCCGGCATCATCCTCGGGGTTATCTGAAACGATAAAAACATATAATCAAGAACAGAATTTATAAAACATACAAAACAACATTAAAGTTCTATATGTGGTCAATTGAATTCGCTAAACCTACTTATTAATATTCTCTCGTAATAAAAAATAAAAAGAGAATTTGGGAATAATGGCTGAATTAAATGCTGTTTTAAAAATAAAGATCTTTTTGAAAGAGAGCAAATCAATGGTTAAGATTTTCTTTCTATGCTTTAGATTAAAATTTAAATATCGAAATTTGCAAACAGTTGCACATGCAACACGCACACACACACATTTTATATTAAACATTAAATATATTTTTTTTCTGATTGATATCTTTTTTTACTACCGGAAATAAAAAAAGAAACAAAGGTTACACACTTCTGCATTCAACAGTTGGGTTTAACCCCCGAACAACCCTGAACATGGCTTCCGTTTACGGACAGATATGTCATTTGAGTGCAATGTTTATTCCAGTATAATATCGTATGCATCTAAAATTTGTTTTACAAATTCATAATCTTACCAAAGTTGTAAATTTCTCTTTTTTCATAAATTAGTTCTTTTACCCATTATTTTTTTAAGTTCATACAAATTACTAAACAATTATGTTTTATTACACGTTTCTTAAGTCCCTATATATATGGGGGGGGGGGTATGTTAGTATACCAGCGGATGAAAAATGCAAGCGGGTATGCAGGCAGGCATTTCTAGACAGCGGTGTCGGTATACAAGCGAGGGTGCGGTTATATACGCAGCCGTGTACATCCGGGAAACGCCGTGTACCTCGGCTAGTTAAAAGATAAAATAGCTTCTTTTACACACACACATGCATATATATATATATATATATATATATATATGTATGTATGTATGTATGCATGCATGCATGTATGTATTCATTGGATACTGGTGTTAATAAAATAGCGTTTTTGGCAATATCACAGAGCTATGAACTGCATATTAATAAATGTCAAATTTTCCTCACAGGTTGCACGTCTCAGAGTTTCACGGACAACGCAGTCTTCAGGTACTGAGTTAAGACTGGCTGATAAATAATGTAATTTTGTTAAATATATCTGGTTATCACCATGATGAGGCAGTCCATATTTGATATGGGAATTGTTGCTTTCTTTAAATTTTGTATTTAAAATAAACGTAGCTAAAAGAAAATGAATTTTATATGTAAAATAAACAGAAAAAACATAAACCCAGCGTAAGCATCTACACACATAATTTACTTCTAGTTGTAAAGGTGGAGATAAAATATAAATATATATATTGACATCTAAATATTTAAAATAAAAAAAACAAACACATATGTATAAACAATATGCAACAATGGAGTACACATAATTTGATATAAATCTATAAAGTCGAGTTAAATGCATTGTTACAGAGGCAAGAAATTAAAAACACACACATGGACATAAATTACATAAAGTTACAAAGCTAGAAATATAAAATACAATATAAATATACACCTAATAAATTAAGGCTGATCAATATCATGGGATAGATAGATAGATAGATAGATAGATAGATAGATAGATAGATAGATAGATAGATAAATGAATAACCATATTTTAAAAAATAGGTTAATTTAATATCCATTTACATATCACCATATTTGATACAATATTCGCAACAACAACAACAATATATATATATATATATATATATATATATATATATATATATATATATATATATATATATATATATATATATATAAACTAATAACTAATTCATTTGATAAATTGTTATGTATGATATCCATTTTGTCATCATAAACTAGTTCAAATACAGTTTTGATCTCAAGAATGATACACGTATTAAAAAAGAAAATCTACCAAGAATGGTGATATATTTTAAGAGGCTGGAGGCAAATTTACAGTGGCTGAACTAGCGATGAAGTCACTTTCCAAACATTTTCGCTTAGTGGATTATTTTCAATTTTTAGCCAAAGTAGCATTCCCTATGTCAAAATTTTGGTCAGTTTTGTTACGTTGAACAAACAATACGTTATGTATGTTGTTTTTACAATGTCCACTTTGTGTCTTTTTGTTTAAACCTCTCGAGTTTTATCAAATGTATTCATTCTGGCAATTCCTGCATTTGATAGAGTAAATTCGTCCTTCAAATTTTGGCTTGTTGTTTTGTTTTTTATTGAATAAGTCTTTGATTGTTTTAGATGTAGTAGTGACAAATTTTATGTTGAGTTTAAATAAATCCTTTTCCGTTGTATTGTGTATAATAATATATATTTTGATTCGTTGGGTTTGTCAGGAAGGATTTTTAAAATATTTTATGTCCCTTTGTTTCGCATTGAATATGATAATAATGTATTGAAGAGTCTTGAAAGTATTTTCAATATATTTCTTCTCTTATTGTAAATATTATTACAAATTCTTTGGTTAATATTTCTTTCATGTCTGTTCCTCTTCATCACAATTCATGGATCGTCATTCCATTATCGATAAAAAAATAACCCAAAATGAAAAAATAAATCTTTCGGTATGATGATCTAGACAGTCTATTCACTAATATACAGCCATATCACTTTGGAATACCGGTTCCTATACAATCACTGAAGTTAAGCAACGTCGAAGCTGGTCATTACCTAGATCGGTGCTGTAGATTTGAATGCTTAAAATAACCCATAATGAAAAAAATAAATCTTTCGTTATGATGTTCTAGATGGTCCATTCACTAATAGAGGCCACGGTATATGGCCACATCACTTTGAAATACCAGTTCCCGTACAATCACTGAAGTTAAGCAAGATTAAGTCTGGTCAGTACCTAGATGGGTTCCTGTTTGGGAATATCAGGTACTGTAAACTTGAATATGCAGGTGGTGTAATGGATAAATACTCTTGAGAAAGGTGTTAATTTATTTCCTCTCCCCCAGCTATGGGTGAATTTGTACGACCTGTTTCACGAAAACCATTATTGTCTCAAATAAATAAAATTAAATTTCGTCCAAAATATTTAGATTTCGGCATTAAGTAACTCACAGAGTTCGCTAAATGAAAGCAATCAGCCATAACTCCACAAAAAAAAAAAAACAGACTTGTTTTCTAATAGCTACAGCCTAACAGCTCCATTGGTTTATTGATATGTTTTCTACGGCTTATTAACTGTTCGATTAGCAGTGAGAAAACAAACAACAAAAAGCTAGTTAAAATTTAATTCTTGTTAATATTTCACCTGATAAAAATTCACGATTATTTCTATTGATGCGTATATTATATTTAATATAATATTTTCTTTTAATGTTCCACTTTTAATATGATAATGAATAATTGAATACAATGAACGGATGATTTCTGAAGTCGAAGTAGATTAATAGGTTTTATAAAAATAATTACATAAGGAACAGATAAACGTTTATAAATTTAAAATGTTTCGCTTTTATTTTTACTATCAGAAAACATTCGTTTATATTTTAGCTTCATTTGCATGAAACTAAATAACCATTTTCCTGTTTGCTGCTTATTTAATAATTCTGTCGAGTTTAATAAATTAAGTGTCATATGACATTTCACATTAAACACTAAAATCAGAATTTAACTTGATTTAAAATATTCTGAGTTACCTCCCTTAGACTATTAATATAATCTCTTAATGTTATCTTGTATGTCAGAGAAGTCAAAGAGATGCGAAAAGAGGAAGAACGAACATGTGTCAAAGTATTTATAAACAACGTGGTGTTCGTGATCGAAAGGCATATACAGATTTTTGGCGGAATTGTATTCCCAGATATTTACATTTTTGTACTTGTCTGATTTTCGTATTTTTAATTTGAATTTTGAGCCGTTGGATTGCCTTTCTCTCATCATGACCTTTTATTCTACACATTGTACCAATCAATGCCCCCTGGAGTCTATATTGGAATCAAAGACAGCATTCTCATCACCGACTAAGACTAGTCGATGAGTGTTTTAATCTGTCAAAAGAAGCTAAACAAATCTTTACTGTCGTTGGGGGCATAAACCATAAGAACGTGAAATACATTATTCTTTATATAGGAACACCGAGAAATCTATTTTCCCCACTGTATCTGTGAAGACATGTGTTTATCTCTTTTCATGTACTGATCTTGAAGAATAGGACTTCAGTTAGATGGATTGGCTATGCCAGTTACTCGGCATCTGGTTTAGTCCTGATCTGCAGTTAGAGGCATTTTGGTTGAAAGTTGTGCAGAAGGCCCAGATCAGAGTTAGTCTATGATCCCCTGTATGTGTTAACAAATACAGAGTTAATTCCTTTGTAACTATTTATAGAAACCGATCACATTTTAATAAAGCGTAGTGCCTCCAGCTAATATCAGTTAGTCAGAAGTGATGACATTATAAACAAACTAATCAGATACAGAAGAGAAATTTACTAACGGCCAGAATAATGCCAGTTCAAGGAGCATGAAGGTACTCTACACCTGTGATTGATCATACATCATATCTTAATCTACCATTATGTAAATATTTTTTATCTGCCAAAAATGAACATTATAATTCTCATATCTTGAGAAAGGAGTTTAGTAACCCTCATTTCAATTTTCAAACATTTTCTTGAATTTCATTGGTTGTTAAATAAAAATAAGCTTCGAGAAATTTCCATAAGAAAACAGTCAAAATTAGTGCAAAAATAGGCTCAACTGACATAAAAAATATTTCTCAAATTCAACTGAAATTTAAATGTTTCAAGAAAACATATTGGCTAAAAAATAAAAAATACAACATTGGCCCACGCATTTCTCAGAAAATTTCGCAACAAGCTGCCAAGCCGGTGGAGTCGATTTTTTTTGTTAAAAAAACTATAAATAGAAACAGCAAACGAATTTTCGTCGCATTTTGAGACTCACACACGCAAAGATACACACAGGAATTATGTGTCAAAATTGCCGCCAAAGAAACAAACTTTCTTTATGAGAAATTGGAAAAATTCATACAACAAACTTTTTCACTTAATATCTTTCATAGAAAAATCTTTTGTCTCAGTTAAATTCAACCTTTGAATCAAAGGCAGACAACTCTTTACACATTGAACATTTCTGAAACAGCAAAGAACTTTTTCTCTATACCTTTGCACACATCATTACAAACAAAGAAATTGTAAATTGTGTATATAAAATTTAATTTGTCGTTTCAAACATGTATTTTTTGTTGTGATTGAATATCGTCACCTTTTCGCCATTTCTTATACTTTATGTTTGTGGATATTGCAAATTTTATTTGCAGCACAATCTTAAATATTTACGCATCCTTCTTAGATCCACTACAGGAGATCTGATGTATTAATAAATACAGAGTTAATTCCTTTGTAACTATTTATAGCGACCAATTATATTTAAAAAAATAATGCCTTGGGGTACTAGTAGTCAGTCATATCTTAGGTTGCTACAGATAAGCACGCAATATGTTTAGTTCCGCCATTCAATATTACTCATAGTTCACACAAAGTTATCTGCCTGAATACCTCACCTCAGTATTTATTTGGAAATCTCATTTTGATTAAGCCAATACCTTTTCAACCCCCTTCATTGTATATAAAGGACCATTTGTTTAACTAAGAGAAGAAAACAAGAATAAGTAGCATCTACTATTACACATACAAACATACTGAAAAGTCCTCAGCCAAAATAACTTATCTTGTCATGTATATATATATATATATATATATATATATATACACACACAGAAAGAGAGAGAGAGAAAAAATCACTCTCTTTATGCGTATGGATGTATATCACATACAAACACAACATTCTCTGAATGTCGATCATAATTTATTTTAAAATCATTTTTAGTTAAGCCAAGATATGTTCACTCCCTTAAATTATAAAAAGGTACCATTTGTTTAATCAAAAGAAAGAAATTACAACAATTTTCAAATCGAAAGTCTGCAAAGTTAACATGTTGATTGAAAAGTTTTACTATTTTATCTGCTATTAATTTATTCAAAAGAGAAAAAGTTGCCATCACCTTTCGAAAAAGAAAGAAAAAAAAAACACAGACAGAAGAGAAGAGGACACAGATACAAATGTACGCAGCGAGACAGCCACATACACATTCAGATATAAACAAACACGCATAGATATGCAGATTCAGACACATTCAAACATAAACACACATGATGACATGTAAATACTAAGACACACAAACAAATATTTTCACTCTCACTTTGCTTGTATGTGGTTGTGTTTGTGTATGGGGATTTGTGTGCGCGTGTGTGTATATATGGAGATTTGTATTTGTGTGTGTGTATATATATATATATATATATATATATATATATATATATATATTATATATATGTGGAGATTTGTGTGCGTATAGATATATGGAGATATGTGTATGGAGATTTGTGTGTGTATATTTGGAGATTTGCGTGTGTGTTCGTGTGAAGATTTGTGTGTAAATTCAGATTTGTGTGCGTGTGGGGAAATGTGTGTGTGTATGCGTGTGTGCGTGCGTGTGTATGTACGTGTGTGTGTGTGTTCAGAGATTTGTTTTGAAAGTGTCATTTTTGTTTTCATTTTCTCTAAAACTTCGTCGTTGCTAGTATGTTTGGTCCATACTATTCTCAGCATCCTTCTGTAGAGACATATTTTTGTTGCTTCAAGTCTTTTCTTCATCTATGAGGAGATTGTTTAATATTCACTGCCATACAGAACTGATATTACTTAATAGTTCAGTACTCATTTCTTTGTTTCTGACGAAATTATTCTGTTTCTTAATACTTTGCTTAGCCTGTGAAAGGCATCTCCTGCTATCTTCCAATATGTAGAAAAATAAAACTAAGATGGACACGAATAATATTAATTAATTGAACATAAACAGATTTGGATTGATCAAATAATAATCCATGATGTAAACGTGATTTTGAGCCAATGAATGAACTATCAACATTTGCATTCTTGTCTCCATACAAATCTCGAACATGAAACAAGCATAGACATAAAAAATCATCCAAAAGGATTACGTAAGAGTTTACAAGGCACATTTGAAATTACCTTTAACAGGTTGTTGCATAAAAGGATCTGCAATTTCTAGAAAGGAAGCAATAATATTAAAACAAAAATAACCCACAAATATATACCAACATCGCTAGTGACTAATTTTAAGAATTTACAGCTGAGTAAGCCACTGACACGTTAGCACATCGGACCAGGTGGAGTAACAATTAAAATAAAGAAAAACTATCGAAAAGAAAAATACATTTTTGGCTGCATTAAATAAAGGCATTTTTGAACTCATTCAGATGCCATAAATTTACAAATTGTAAATTTTTGATTTCCTCTTAAATTTAGAAGTAGCAGCATCAAATGTGAAATCACAGGTAATAGGAATTACAGTCATTATCTAAGTATAGCTTAACACGGTGATACTACAGTTATAGTTTACTCAGTCACAAATACAGAAAATGCATACAGTAGAGGCAGAGAGAAAGAGAAAGAGAGAGAGAGAGAGAGAGAGAGAGAGAGAGAGAGAAAGAAAGAAAGAAAGAGGCGAGAGAAAATTACAGACAGATTGAGAGGAATGTCAAAGATCGAAAGTGTGTGAAATCACAGATAGAGATATATGACACTATTTAGCTATGGTAATTGCCTAACTAATTAACCATATAGATTAAAACAGGAAATACTTAAGGCAAAAATAAGAACTATCCCGAAAGATAGACTGATCGATATTAAAAAAAAAAATATATATTTTATTCTATTTACGAAAAAGATACTTTTCCCAAAAGACAGTAAACCCGTGGAAAAAGCCATATGTGAGGTTTTGTTAAGTTGATTAATGTCTTGCCGAGGGAGATAGGAAGAAAAACAAATATTAAGATATCGGCCAGACCACATGGTGGTCATAAAAGTTTCGAATTGAGACGAACGACGATACAGGGTAGGGAGAATCAATATTAATTATCTTTCCAAAATATCATTTTTTTTCCTGAGTGTCTGCGGAGAAGGGCGGTGTGGTGATTATAAAATTTTGGCATTTGTCTCGATACAGGTGGAAAGGATTGTTGTTGTTTACTTTACCAACGTCCGGTTTCAAACGCCGAGACGTTGGATGGCAATATGGCGATTATAAAATTTTGGCAGGAGACAGGAAATAGAGTGGAGGATTGAGATTTGGCGAGATAAAAGAATTTAATTTCTTAACAAGTCACGGATTCCATTATAAAGCTAACTTCACGAAGGGACCAGATGGCAAACTTTGACAGTGATTGGTGGAATTGGTAAAGAGTGCTAATAGTGGCAATATGGAATTCGTCAAAATTTTGGCCGATGAGAAAAAGGAGAATTTTGTAAACAAAAATTCTAGATTATAATTTTAAGGAGTTCAGCTTAGCCACACCCGCACGGCCGGGATGCCACTGGTCGAGTGGTAGCAATAGTGATAGGCGAAGGTGAATGGATGAGAAGGACGGAGAAGTTATTAACGCCCACTGAAGGGATTGGTATGAGATTTCAATGTGAGAGAGAAAGAGTCTAGGAGCATAGCTCTCTGCCCGAAGGAGACCCCCCCCACCGAAATGGAAAGTGATTAATTTTCCAAGAATGGGAAGTAATCAATTTTCCTGGCCTGACAACAAAATGATTTCTTATTAGAAATCGAGATTTACCGAGAAGCCCAGGCCGCGCCTGGCTCCACACCGGGTTTTGGTCGGTACCTATATAAACGAACGTCCTCAGGTCGTTCGACAGTTAATTCTCGAGAGTTCCAGATCAGAATGTTGCGTCGCAGAGGTTGCACGAGAGATTCCATGACCTCCGACTTCGCCTATCCTACCAATAGCAAGTTATACTGACGAATGAAGTCAAGCCAACACCTAAGAAATAAATCAGTTGACTTAAGATACCAACTTGCTTGAAATATAGAAGTGTCACATGTTCGTAGAAAACGGTCTTGGAGAAAAACACATTCCTGTATATAACAGAAGGATAAAGTTAATTTGTTATTTCTTAACATACTTGAACCCCTTGGGGTTTTCTTTTATTTACTTCTTTTATCTTTACGCTTGTGCGATACCACCTTCAGTATGAACTCAGCTTACACTACTGCCCGACACCTGATTGATCTCGTCTACCTAACATCAAAGTCACAATGTGGGTAGGCTAGACTTGAGATCGAAGCAGTTACTCCAGTAACCAGACGTTGCAAGTGAGCTGGGAACGATAGAGCTGGTATTGAACCGGTACAGCTGGTGAAGCCGTTAACATCGACAACCAGAATTCGACCCTGGACGGATCAGTATCCCATATTGGTTTCCTGACTAGGGCATTTCGCCGAGTAACGACGACCACCGATCGACCGGGACACAGGCTGGTAGCAGCGGCTATGAGTCAACACCAAAATGCCAGTGGAAGAAACATTACAACTTCGCGCCTCGACTGGGAGTTGACCACGTGCCGACGGCTTGATGTCACAGATGCAAACATGTGATGAGAGAGAGAGAGAGAGAGAGAGAGAGAGAGAGAGAGAGAGAGAGAGAGAGAGAGAGAGAGAGATGATGACAAGTCAGGAGGAAGGCAGAGGAGGAGAGAAGACACAAGAAAAACCAATGTACAAATAATAAACAGTACATTATCTTTTTTTAATCATTTCACTCCAAGCAAGGTAGTAAAGCCACTAAGACATAAGGAGTTTGAAAGAATAAGAAAAATGAGTTCATACGGTTCATTTATGAAAAAGTGTTTTAAGAATAAAGTACAAAGTTTTCTGTTTTAAAATAAAATCTTGAAATTCTGTTCTGAAGAATTGTTATCCTATTAATTATTGTGTTGACTAATATCCTCATTTTTGTTCTTATTCTCCTTTCAGACACTGTACTTCAACAAGAATATATTTTTGAGTCAGCCTGGATTTTGTTTGTTTTATAAAAAGCAGCTTCAGAAATTTGATTTTTTCGGCAAAATGCAGAAAGGCAATCAAAGATGATGGATTTTAATTCTCAATTAGAAACTCAATCTATTTATTAAAACAAAAAGTCTATTTAAAACAAGCATTCATTTCTCTGCTTTTCTTTATTCCTGTTAATAGAACAGGTTTACAAGAAATGAAGTTGAATATCATTTAACCTGTTCGCTTTTTATGTGCTTAGCCTTTTATCTTCATAGAAACTATACAAAAGTTTATTATAAAACTTCAACAGAAGTCACATTCAGACAGAACCGAAATATTAGAATCGAAATAAAAACAAATAAAAAGTTTCCTGATTGATGATATCAATGCATTTGTTCGCCACAATGACACAATTTATTAATATATTTGTTTTATCTCCTCAGCAGATATGATCTTATTTTCACTAATAGATCCCTCATAGTTTTATAAGAGATTTACCGCTTAATAGGCACTGTCCCATTTTGGGGGATGACAGGCATTAATGGTCTAAGAGCATTTATAATTAATACTCGATTTTATGGTGGGTATCTATGCCTCAATATCAAATAGATGTAGCTCACAAGTCAGGCCAAATAATTTTGTAAACACACTACTTTACTTTGCTTCAAAGTTACCAGAAATTTCCATACTGAATAGCGCATTTTTCCAATAAATATTTCCAATATAAAACTATCCATCATATTCATCTCTGACCAGCAATAGTGTTCCACTATTGACCATATGTTATCTCATTACCTTTGATTAGGGTTACCGGTGAGGCAATCAGTCTTAGAAGACTATAACTGTTGTCATGGGAGTTCAATCCTCATCAGTGTCTTATTATGTCCAAGGTAAAAAAAAAATAACTTATAGAACTGTAATTGCAATGCCAGAGTTACAAAATGGCTATGACCATTGTTTTATTTGCCAGCATCCTTAAGTGCACTCCATTATACTTGCCTTGTACCAGATTAAGCTGAATAAATAGCACTAAAATTTAGAGTTTGAAAATTGTTGATATTTACATGTAAATGATAATTATTAATCTCTCAAAAATTTAGTATTCTCATCTTTCACAAAAAAAAAAAAAAAATTCAACTAGCTACAAATCTCAGATATTAGACCTATTTGCTAAAAATAAGGGGAAAAACCCAAAAAGTATTTATAAAAGTATTAAAGAAAATAAAGTTTAAATTATTACATATGGTCAAATCAATTGGCTAAACGTATTTTTAATATGCTATCAGTCTTAAAAAAACAAAAACAAAAAGAGAATTTGAACAAAATGGATAACTTAGAATAAAAATAAAACTGTTTTGGAAAGAGAATGAATCAAAGGCCCAGATTTTCGTTGTATAATTTTGATTAAAATGTAAATGTTGAAATGAAAGTTGAAAACCGCTTTTCATATACAAAAATGTACTTTACCTTGAACAGTGAAGTTCAACATTTTATCAATTCTTTGTCCACTTTCTATTCGGCACCAGAGAACAAGGTTTGGCCCATCAGTCTCACTTACGTTGTAATTAAGTGAGCTTGAAATGCTACGGCTACATTCATTTTGGCCAATTACTTTTGTTGGGTCAACTTGAAGCTGGCTGGATGATGTGATATTTCTTCGATACCATTGCAGAGAAAAAGGGGCTTCTTTCCGGACAGTTCCTCTGCATACAAAGGCAGATAGTTGATTGACAACAAGGTTAGAGAATGATGTTTTCATGAAGCTATGAATTGATGGTGAAACTAGAAAAATGAAACAAGAAAATTAATTTTAAATTGTTTTAGTAAGAAAACATTATAGAACCAATAGAACTACATCTGGCCCCAGAATTTTCCTTCAACCAAATTTCAACCATTAACATGTAATATCTACAAAAGTTTCATTTGTCTTAGCAGAATCATTTTGATATTCAAATTGTCAAATACTGATTTACATTTCTAAATATCTCATTGTCATCTTAGTACTTTCACTTTCACTTTATTATTGTGCCAAAATTAAATTGTTAAAATTTCTTCAAGAGAAATGTTTATAATGATACTTACTTTGTAATGTGATATTTGTAGAATCCGAAGGAGTATCAACATTAGAACCACTCCCACGGCAAACGTACCATGTAAAGTCAGGACAGCTGACTCGAGGAAAGACAAATGTCAAAGAACCTCCTTTAAATGTTGTACCAGATCCGATCTCAAGACGAACAGAATTACCTGGAGGTACTGTAAACTTTTGCTGGCCAAGTGAGTAAGTTGCCACATGATCATTATTTCCATTGAGCAATGTCATGATTGTAAATTGATCATATGTTTGAAATTCACATGTTATTCTTATATCCCTTGCGTTCAAAGTGCTGTATGAAGGCATGTTCAATGTTACAGACTGACCTGTAAGAAGGAAAGGTGCAAATCAGTAAAAGAAAAAACACATAAACGCCAAACTTGCGGAAATGTTCTCAGCCCAAATGTATTTCCTCCCCATATATATATATATATATATATATATATATATATATATATATATATATATATATATATATATATATGCACATTTCTCCTTTTGTGCGTGTGATACTTACAAATACGGAAATGTTTCTGTCTAATTGCCTAGAAAAAAAATATATGAGAATTTGTTTGAAATTCCCCTTTTTTTCTTAGGCCAAGATCCTTTCACATTTATAAAAGGTGTCATATTTTTATCTAAGATAAGAAAGCAAAAACTATACCATTTATTTTATCATTACTTAAAATGGCAATATTTTCAATCTAAAGTCACCAATTTTTAGATGTTTATTGAAAAATTTTACTATTTTATCATTTATTAATTTATTCAAAGAAAAAGAAAATTTGACATCACCTTTGACTTTTTTTTTTAGTTCAATCTAAAATTAAAAAGACAGTGTACAATTTTATGTTTCCTTCTTTTGGACGTCACATCTGAAAAATTATAAACTATATTGCAAAGGATAAAGGCAAATTTATTAAGTATTTAATGGCATCTTGTGCAATAGAAATTCGACAAGTGTATTTGAATATGAAAGGCTTTATGCATAAAACTAAAATACATTGATAAAGACTTATTTACGGGCAGGTCTTTATTTTTTAAATATGTCGCGATTCAAAGGATCATTCACTTACCTAATTTCATCCAGACCCCCTACTTTTTGATAACTATTCTGAAACATTCTAGTATTAGAAAATAATAGTGGACATTAACTGAAGGATTCATTTTTTCTTAAAAAATATTTATAATCTTGCTAATATTCTCACATAAGCAAACTTACTTTTCTCATCAGAAAATTTAAAATGAAATTAAATACTGTGGGGGTTATATTACGTTGATGGAGGAGTGATTGAATCCCAGATGATTTCTACTATTAGATAAAACTTACATCCCAAATACGCAGGCGGAATTGACGCTATTTCTGCAATTGTTCGAAGGAAATGTGTTCCTGAAGTGTTTCCCTTTCTCTTTAATCTCTACACCAAATGTCTTGCTGATTCTTACGTTCCAGCTTCCTGGAAAACATCTTCTGTCGTTTCTGTCTTTAAGAATTCTGAACCTTTTGATCCCTCGACTCATTGTCATATTAATGTTTTAGATGTTTTTGGCAAAGTACTAGAGGTTCTAATCAAATCTGAATTTGTTGAGCATGTTACCACGACTTTCTTTCGTATAAACAAATCGTTTTCGTTTCACCAAACGCAGAAGTGTTAACGTTTAGAGACGGCAATTTTCCTAATGTTTCAAATGAACAATGAATTTGTTAAGCATGTTAACACATGAATTAATTTTTAGCCCTAATTTTTACTTGTTAAATTATTGAGCTAAAAATAGGATCTGTTTAAATACTGAAAAATTCTAGTCAATGGTAGGTGGGAAGTGAGCACATGTAGACTATTCAGTGTCTATATGAACAAATAAAGTGTTAGGCTACCATTCATCCATGATTTGAATATTGCTGCCACATCTGGTCTGTTGCTTCTCTTTTATTTTTATTTCATTGATAAGATAAAATAAGGACCTATAATGTTATTCAACCAGACCTGGCTGAGTGTAGATGTAAGTTCTGAACCTTTTGATCCATCGACTTATTGTCATATTTGCGTTTTAATTATTTTTGGCAAATTACTAGAGGTTCTAATCAACTCTGAATTTGTTAAGCATATCAACACGACTTTCTTTCGTATAAACAAATGGTTTTCGTTTCACCAAACGCAGACCTGTTAACGTTTAAAGACAGCAATTTTTCTAATGTCTCAAATGAACAATGAATTTGTTAAGCATGTTAACAAGGCTTTATTCCTTATAAACTATATAGTTTTCATTTCAACAAGTTAAACGCAAATGTGTTAACGTTTATTGCTGAATTTATCTATACATCTTCAGATAATAAAGTTGAGGCTCGAGATCGGGCTTCACATATATTGAAGCCGTTTAAAAATGGTTTGTCGTGTTGGTTTTTTGTACTTAATAAATAAATATACAAAGTTATTGGGAAATATTCTCTGTAACTATTCTTAATATAAATTAAAAAAATTACACGGCTGTTGATGAAATATTAGAAGATAAACAAAATGTTCTTGCCTTTTCTCATTTATTAGGGAAAAATGTATACAGCTAATTTGACAAATCGTTAGTCCTAAAAGTAGTCCATGCGCAATGGTCTGGCGGCAAAATAAGGTGTCTTGGACGCAACGAATTATGAGAGTTCCTACTGCAACTTTACTTTATATGCGAAGGATTTTCCACGGAGGTGGGTTATCCAGGGAATGGAAGAGGTGGTAATCTTTTGGCACAAATTCCGGGGAGTTAGGTGGATATCATTTTCTCCCAACCAAGTCGCAGTATAGTATCACCGCGCTAAAATATGGCCTGACATTGTCATAGAGGAATAATAGACTCTTACGATTAATACATACCGGCTCATTCTGCTTCAGTGCCTGTTGTAAACTTCACACTGTACACACTGCGAGTACATGTCCACAGTGATGGTTTGGTTCGTTGGTAAGGGCTCATAGTGCACTGCTTGTCGACTAGTCCACCAAATACAAAGGATGATCTTTCGTGAGTGTAGATGTGGTCTTGTGGTATGAGGCACAGGAACCCGTGGTGAAAACCAATGTCTGGCACTGTTGGGAATGTCATACAGGATCCATTTTTCCTCACTGGAGAGCACTCGATAAAATATGGCTAAGTTGCAGTGCTGAGAAAGCAATGAGAAACAGGCTGTCACCCATTGTTGCTTGCTGGATTCAGACAGTGTATGGGTTAGACACTTCTTTAACTTGAACGCCCTCCTATGTGGTACAAGTGAAGTCTAACTTATCAGAAACATGGTTTGCCTGTTGTTCTCTTCTAGGGCTGCCTTCATCTTCCAGGAGTTGTGGCCGACTACTGGTGAATTCATCGCAAAAGGACAGATCACCCAACCTGAACTTTTGGAACCAATGATTTATGGTACGTTCACTTATAGTATTATCCTAAAAATTTGACGTATTTGGCGACTTAATTCGTCTACGAACAAGCCTACATTAAAGTCATAAAACAGACAATCCAGAACAAGCTGTTTCAAATTCCGCAATATTTCCTATTCCCTGCTCGAACTATGACTGATATGAGTCCGTAACGCAACTGCTTTGATCAAGAATGATAGCAACATCATCACCCAAACCACTTTACTGACACGTGACGCTCTCATTTGCGCATAAGTGATCACCCATTCCCAATCGATTAAAAAACAGCAAGGTCTTCTTTTTATTTGATTATCTTATATTATTAACTACGGATGTACAGACTCGTAATCATTTCTGTTTTTTAGTTGTCATCTTTCTCGTACTATCTACGTCACAGCGAATACGCACTGATTGAAAGAAGATAGTAATCTGTATCTGTGACACCATTGTCGGCAGGCATTTCTACAGTATTTATACAAGCATTAACCAATAAATAATTAAGTTAATATTGTACGTACAGACATATATCATAATGGAATTTAGGTAAATGTAATGTACATTTTAACGAACAATTATTAAGTTTCTTTATTAATAATTAACTTTTTTTGTTCTTAAATGTTAGGCCTTGAGCAGAGATATAATTGTATTTTCTTACTCTGCATATCAAAGGAGGCCCTGTTAAACAACGTCTACAAGATAGGAACGGCGACTGTTTGAAATAGTTCACTTCAAAATTTGCGAGTTATGAAAAAATCAAGGAGGGAATTTTTAACGGTCCACTAATAAGAACGTTAATTAAAGGCATCAATTTTTCAAATGTCTCGAATGAACGCAAACAAAATGCCTGGTTCTCATTTGTGGAATTCATAGAAAACTTTTAGGCAATTATAATCCTGTGTAATCTTTTACAATTTTTTCGTAGATATCTAACTACGAAAAAATTGTAAAGGATTACATAGTGTTAGGTTGCAATATAAGCGCAAAAATGTATTATTTCAATAGCCATCTTGACCAAATTCCAAGTAATTTAGTTGATGCAAGTGACTAACAAGGGGTGAGATTGCACACATATATCAAAATTATGGAGGAACATCCCCAAGGCCGCTGGGATTCTCAAATGATAGCTGATTGCTGCTGGTGCTTGAAAAGAGACTTGCCACCAACAAGGAAATACTCTAGAAAGATTTGTAAAATAAATATCACAGGTAAATCTTCATATCTTTGCTTTTCAGTTAAGTCATTTCTATCGTTATAATATATTTTTACTGTAGTAATGTAGTATATGTAATATAAGATATTTTTACTGAAACTTGAAAAGAATTTCACACATGAATTAATTTTTAGCCATAATTTTTAAAAAAAATCTGAAAAATGGCAGTTCAGCACACCGAATTACCTAGAATGAAGCGTCCAGATACCATTCAATAAAATATGTGTTCCACAGTGTTATTATTATTAGCAGTACAGTAAAACAGTGTTGTTATTCCTTTACAAAACTTTAAAATAGGATTTAAACGCTACAGTCAGGTTTTCAAGCAATTGATGTACAGAAACAAATTGAGTTCATGGCGAGAAAGAATGCATAAAAAAGATAGGAGTGAACAAGACAGAAATTTAAAGAGTAATGTGAAATTATAGTTTAACTTTATCCTGTGCGTTAACAATAAACATACTCATTGGAAAAAACAGTTTACTTGTTAAATTATTGAGCTAAAAATAGGATCTTTTTAAAATACAGAAATTCTAGTCAATGGCAAGTGGTAAGTGAGCACATGTAGACTATTCTGTGTCTATATGAACAAATAAAGTGTTAGGCTACCATTCATCCATGATTTGAATATTGCAGCGACATCTGGCCTGTTGCTTCTGCTATATATTTATTTCATTGATAAAATAACACTTTCGACGGTCCACAAATAAGAACATTAATTAAAGACAGCAATTTTCTAAATGTCATGAATGAACGCGAACAAAATGCCAGGTTCTCATTCGAGGACTTGATAGAAAACCTTTAGGCAATGTTAGAGCTGCTAACTACAAATAAATCATAAAAATATAAGGAACTACAAAATGTTAGGTTGCAATATGAACGGAAAGATTCATGTTTTTGAATAGCCATCTTGACGAATTTCCAAGTAATTTAGGTGATGTAAGTGACGAACAAGAGAAGAGATTCTACAAAGATAAGAAGATTTTGTAGAAATGTCAACAAGGCGTCTGGGATTCCCGAATGATGGCTGTTGCGGGGCCGATAAGGATGTCGCCCCCGCAAGCTTTATGAGGAAACGTGTGAACAGCCAAGACAATGAAGGGACAAAGGCGAAGGTTTATGAAGCAATAATGTCGATTTTATTAATGCCAATTGTACAAGAGTGTACTCTGAAGAATGTGTTCAAGTCGGTGTCGGGTCCGGTGTGACTGGTTTCGATTAGGGGTAACTGCCTTCGGTCGTATTGGTAATGACGAATGTAGGGATGATCGGCAAAACGGATGTAGCTGGTCGACTGCCGGATGGGAGAATAGACGAGAACAGCAACAGGTTGATCGGTGTCCCTAAACAGGACCAAGTCAGAATAATGAATGACTTCACAGGGCGGACCGACAACAGTGATAGACTTCACAGGGCGGATCGACCGCGGAAACGGGATCGCGCCAAAGCGTATCACTTGGCGAAGGCGGAGTCCCTAAACAGGGCCAAGGCAGAATGTGATAGACTTCACAGGGCGGATCGACCGCGGAAACGGGATCGCGCCAAAGCGTATCACTTGGCGAAGGCGGAGTCCCTAAACAGGGCCAAGGCAGAATGTGATAGACTTCACAGGGCGGATCGACCGCGGAAACGGGATCGCGCCAAAGCGTATCACTTGGCGAAGGCGGAGTCCCTAAACAGGGCCAAGGCAGAATGTGATAGACTTCACAGGGCGGATCGACCGCGGAAACGGGATCGCGCCAAAGTGTATCACTTGGCGAAGCAGTCAGAGAGGTGATACGTCTTCCAGGGCGGATCGACCGCGGAAACGGGATCGCGCCGAAGAGTAACACTCTCGACAAAGCACCGGAAGCTCACAAAGGCAGCGTACTACACTTTGATCCAGGCTCCCGGGCCGAGTAGCTTGGGTTTGGACGAAAAAGGGAGCTTATGATATTTGGAGCGATTCATTCAAGAACTCCCCGGCTAGGGGGAGTAGAAAACCGTAGATATTAAATTAATACAATTGTTGTTCGGTGTTTGAGGAAGCGCTGCATAATCCGATGCTCACGAGGTATGGTTTGGCATCAATGATATTGAACTAGTCGTCTGGTTTCTCGCATGTTGCTTGACTTAAGTCTGCAAGGTCAGGAGTTGTGAAGGTCAAGGCCGTCTTTCTAAGGAGCGGCTAATGGCGACCGCGACAAGGCCCTTCCCCTAGAAAATTGATCATATCAATTAATAATAATAATATTTACGAAGATTTTTAGGGAAAGTGACCCTCCTACCGGATCTGGTTTGCTGCACAGGAGTTGCTGGGGTGTCGTCTGATGTCTGCGGTGCGGCGTGTGCCTGGTGCGCTGGAATATCATCAGGGGGCCGCAGAGCCGGGTTTGCGTCGTACTGTCGCTTCTCCAGAAAAGCAGGCTTGGTTCGATCGATAGCGACGGTGTCGGTGGAGTTGGCGCGCTTGATTGTAAGGTGCTTGTCGGAGCGCCGAAGAACCTGAAAAGGACCTTGGTATGCCGGCGTGAGTGGTCGTCTCACGGCGTCGTTCCGTACGAAAACGAATTCGCAATCCCGCAAGCGTTGAGGGATGTACGAATTCATCGGTTGCTGTCGCGGAGTTGTATATTTAAGTCGAGCCATTTTGTGGCGGAGTTCCTCGACGAAAGGAGTTGTTGGTTTTGAAAACGTCTGAAGGGAGTCGTTGAAATATTCGCCGGGCAGCGCAAGAGGTGTACCGAAAACCAGTTCGGCGGGTGAACAACCTAAGTCCTCCTTAACGGTATTCCTCAATGCTAGGAGAATCAAAGGTAGGTCGTCCACCCAATTGATAGTGTCAGGTCTAGTGGCCAGGGAGGTTTTAAGGGATCGATGAAACCTCTCGACTAAGCCATTGGCGCACGGATGATAAGCGGTAGTTTTTATGTGCTTGGCACCAAGTAGGTTGGTAAACTCCCGAAAAAGGGATGACTGGAACTGTGATCCTCTGTCGGTCGTGATGACTTGGGGCGTGCCGAAAGTTCCAATCCACTCTTTTAGGATGGTCCTGGAGACGGTACTTGCAGAAGTGTCTTTTATAGGTATGGCGGTAGGCCACCGCGAAAAACGATCCACAACCGTCAAAAGGTACTGGTAATCCCGACACATCGGAAGCGGTCCCACTAAGTCGACATGTATGTGGGAGAACCGTGCATCGGGACTGCTGAAGGTGCCAACGGGGGATTTAGTGTGTCGGTGGACCTTACACTTCTGGCACTCCATGCACGTGGAAACCCATTCTCGGATGTCCGCATTCATATTAGGCCAAACGAATCGGTCGGTAATAAGTTTGACCGTAGCTCTCTTACTCGGATGAGACAACCCGTGGAAATGTTGGAATACCTGTCTTCGAAGTGTCGGTGGGATGTAGGGCCTAGGGCTTGCTAGGCTGGTGTCACAGTACAGGGTGTCGTCGCTGAAGGATGCAGGGAACTCCCGAAGCTTTAAAGAAGTATTTGAAAGGACGTCTTGCAGCGTGGGGTCGGATTTTTGTTCAGCGGCTATGGTATCCTGACCCAAGACGCCGGTCTGAAGAGATTGAATATCCGCTCGCGATAATGTGTCCGCGACGGCGTTGTCCTTCCCCTTTATGTGACGGATATCGGTCGAGAATTGTGACAGGTAGTCGAGATGCCGGATCTCGCGAGCTGTGTATTTATCAGAGTTGTTACACATCGCAGTCGTCAATGGTTTATGGTCGGTATAAATAGTAAAATCTCGACCTTCCAGTAAGTGCCTGAAATGCCTGATGGCCAGATAAATGGCCAGCAACTCTCGGGAGAAGGTGCTGTATTTTCTCTGGGCTGGCGAAAGCTTGGCTGAAAAGAATGCGATGGGTTCGCGTTGTGAATCGAATTCTTGCTCAACCACCGCGCCCACTCCAGCGTCCGATGCGTCGGTTGTCAGGAAGAGCCGCGTCTTCGGATCGTCATTAATATGCGAGAGCCTGGTAAAATTCGCCAAAGCAGCCTTCGCTGTATGGAATGCGTGCAGAGCATCCCCCTCCAACACGATGTCCTTATTCCTTCTCTGCAGCAGGTTCGTCAGCGGCTGGAGGATGGTAGCGCAATTTGGAATGAACCGACGATAAAAATTGAGCATACCGAGGAAACGTCGCAATTGTTTGATGGACGTCGGTGTAGGAAAATCCCGGATCGAGCTGATCTTGTCTGGCAGAGGTGCTATGCCGTTTGCGTCGGTGCGGTGCCCGAGAAAATCAACGCTGGGCGCCCCGAAAACGCACTTGTCCAGATTCAACTTCAGGCCGTAGTGCGAGAGTTGCTGGAAGACTTCTCGCAGGTGTTGTCTATGAGAATCGGCGTCTTTACTGGCCACCAAGATGTCGTCTATGTAAGCGTATATGTGTGGTAGTCCGCGCAGGACTTCGTCTATGAGCCGTTGGAAGGTCTGGGCAGCGTTACGTAGACCGAACGGCATCTTTAAATACTCATATAGGCCGAATGGTGTTGTGACTGCCGTCTTAGGGACGTCTTCCGCAGCGACGGGGATCTGATGGTATGCCTTTGTCAGATCGATTTTTGAAAATATGCGAGCGCCTTCTAGTCCGGACGCAAAATCATGAATATGCGGGACAGGGTACCGGTCTGGTACGGTTGATGCGTTCAATTTCCGGTAGTCGACGCATATCCGAAACTCTTTTCCGCCAGGTTTAGGCACTAAGTGTAGTGGCGAGGCGTAAGGGCTATCGGAAGGACGAATGATGCCATCACTCAGCATTTTGTCGAACTGCTCCTTGGCGTACGCCAGTTTGTGCGGAGCGAGTCGTCGCGGATGAGAGTGTGCGGGAGGACCTCTAGTCTTGATGTGGTGCTGAGTCTGATGGTCACCTGAAGCTGTTACTTGGAGTGGCAGCGTTATATCCGTGAACTGTGTCAGGAGATCTAAGTATTCGCGACCATGGCACGTTGCGACGCTGATTCCTGTGGAGCCTTGACGTGTAGGGGTACCTAAGACACGGAGATTCGTAGTCGTATCTGACAGGGTCCTAGGGTTCATGTGGACCGCCAGTGCGTAATGCGCCAGGAAATCCGCGCCGAGGATGGGTACCTTCACGTTGGCCACGGTGAATGTCCAAGTGAAATCACGCCGCATGCCGATATTCAGAGTAAGGGTCCTTTCTCCGAAAGTGTCTATCGCGGAACCATTCGCAGCTCGTAGTTTGACCAGGGTGGGCTTAGCGGTGTGGTCGTTCTGGTAGGGTACCACGCTGATGGCCGCACCTGTGTCTACGAGAAATTTCAGCTTGTTCCGGCGATCCCAAACGTAAAATAGACGACATTGCGTGTCGGCACCGGATGAGTTAGTCGTCGCCACTCTCCGGTTTATTCGTTTCCCCGGGCCGACGGGTGTGTACAGGGAGGTTTACAATTTCTGGCTCCGTCGCCAAAAGTGCGATGAAACCAACAAACACTCTGGTCGTTTTTCCGTTCCCGGCTGGGGGTTCGTCTCCGTCGAGATGGGGTCGATTTCCTTGTCCGTGGGCGCAGGGAGAGCTGGATCTCCCGAATTTGTCGTTGAAGGTCGGCCAGCGCCCGTTCTGTTTTACTTGGCTCGTAGCGTTCGTGCTTTGCTATGTTGGGAGCGTGAACTGCGTTAACGCTGTAGTCGAACTGCGCAAAAAC
Organism: Acanthosepion lycidas; assembly: GCA_963932145.1. Taxonomy (NCBI): domain Eukaryota; kingdom Metazoa; phylum Mollusca; class Cephalopoda; order Sepiida; family Sepiidae; genus Acanthosepion; species Acanthosepion lycidas. Next base: position 31,026,484 of record OZ010578.1, on the reverse strand, counting down.
CAGGTCGGCTGATTCTGCCAAATCATCCAGGGGCGTGGCTCTCGTCATTGGCGCGATAATCTGAGCTACTGATTTGGGCAAATGCTCCAGCCATAAGCCTCGAAGAACCTTCTCCGATACATTGTGCTTTCCCAGCTGGTTCCTCATATACCTAAGAAGCTGGGATGGCGTCTTGTCGCCTCTGGTGACGTTCCGCAGGATTTCCTGAATCATGTCTTCTTCGGAACGCCCAGTGCGCTTGAGGATCGCTTCCTTTAAGTGATCGTACGGCTCATGTTCGCGCAAATCGGAGAGGACGTCAGAAATTTCGTCCATCATATCGGATGGGAGCTTCTGCATTACATTCGCGAATCTGGCTCGCTGTGAAGTGATGCGTAGCATGGAGAAGATAGACTCTACCTGCAAGAACCAGTTCTTGGCATTATGGTGGTATGCAGGCAGGGGTATGATCGCGGCCGTCATGTCCAAAGAATCACTTTTGACCGACTCCATCATCGCTTAGCTGTCTCACGTCGGGAAGTCACCACTTGTTGCGGGGCCGATAAGGATGTCGCCCCCGCAAGCTTTATGAGGAAACGTGTGAACAGCCAAGACAATGAAGGGACAAAGGCGAAGGTTTATGAAGCAATAATGTCGATTTTATTAATGCCAATTGTACAAGAGTGTACTCTGAAGAATGTGTTCAAGTCGGTGTCGGGTCCGGTGTGACTGGTTTCGATTAGGGGTAACTGCCTTCGGTCGTATTGGTAATGACGAATGTAGGGATGATCGGCAAAACGGATGTAGCTGGTCGACTGCCGGATGGGAGAATAGACGAGAACAGCAACAGGTTGATCGGTGTCCCTAAACAGGACCAAGTCAGAATAATGAATGACTTCACAGGGCGGACCGACAACAGTGATAGACTTCACAGGGCGGATCGACCGCGGAAACGGGATCGCGCCAAAGCGTATCACTTGGCGAAGGCGGAGTCCCTAAACAGGGCCAAGGCAGAATGTGATAGACTTCACAGGGCGGATCGACCGCGGAAACGGGATCGCGCCAAAGCGTATCACTTGGCGAAGGCGGAGTCCCTAAACAGGGCCAAGGCAGAATGTGATAGACTTCACAGGGCGGATCGACCGCGGAAACGGGATCGCGCCAAAGTGTATCACTTGGCGAAGCAGTCAGAGAGGTGATACGTCTTCCAGGGCGGATCGACCGCGGAAACGGGATCGCGCCGAAGAGTAACACTCTCGACAAAGCACCGGAAGCTCACAAAGGCAGCGTACTACACTTTGATCCAGGATATTTATTGTAAAAATTTACAATTGTGGCACGTGGCCGAAGAAGGGGAGGGGTAAAGGCTGGTCCAAACTAACTATCCTATACCTAGCTAATCAGATTCACGACCCATTCATACAATACAATTTACCCATTCACCACAAGAACTCATCCATCACCAATCGTTCTCTCATGCACCATAATACCACATTCTTACCAGGGGGTCCTACAAAAAAAACGCGCCCCACACCATAAAAATTTGATGATGAAATACATGATATACATTAAAATTCTAATAATGATAGAATGAGAGGGGAGGGGAGATGAACCCAATAATCAAATAAATATAAACACAAAAATTAAACTAAACATAACAGATGTTAGTAGGGGACCGTCCAACCCTCAAAATAGAGAGGCCGCTGTATTCTGCCCAGGGGACAGAATCAAGAAGCTCTCTCGCTAAGGGAGTGGGGAAAAAGGATAAAATATTATGCGGGAATGGGGAAATATACAGCTGACCCAGTCGAGATGAAAAGGAGGGTTAAAAACAAACTGGGGAGGTTGGGAATCTCGACTTGGATCATAACCAAAGAGTAGCCGGGTTGCAGGCCAGGAACAACACTTACTCACATTAACTAGGTACACTGAAGCTTGTTTAATCCTAACCAAGGGGAGGGTTCCACAGGAAGCCGCCCCGATGTGCAATAGGTTGACCTAGAAGAGAAAATCAAGGCTAGCCCCGGTCACACGAACCAAGCTCGCCTCTTTTACCCACCTTTCGCTAAAGACTGTCGAATGCAATCGTTTTCTATCAGATCTAATCTTCATCTTGAGCTGATGCTCAAAGAATAGGATCAGATGCTGATGAGAAAGATGGTTGCCCCGCAAGACTTCCTCCTTTCGCGTCGTCCAAATCACCATTCGAGCCGTGGCCAGCAGCGTCAGAAACACCATTCGTTTCACCCCGGAATACGGGGGCGACACATTGTCACACGCGTATGCGCGATCAATGGACACAAGCTGTTCGGGAGCGAGACGAGCCGTCAGCTCGCCGACATGGTCCCATAAGGGGCGGACCCGGGGGCAATGGTAGAAGGCGTGCGAAGCCGTTTCCTCTAAGCCAAGACCACACCGTTCACAGTCTGGCAAATCCGCCAAACCCCATATGAAAGCCTTGTCGTTGAGAGGCAGCCGATTCCGAGCCAATCGCCAGGTAAGCGAAAACTCAGGGTTACTGAGGTAATCCGCCGCTGGCGCCCAAGACCAGTAGGAGCGATACTCCTCCTCCGACAAGCCGAGCGTATCACGTAGGGAATCCTTCGCGGGCCCCTCCACTAATCCACGATAGAAGACCTTCCTAGGCCGTGAAAGGTCACTGGACCGGGGAACGGCCCTCAAGGCTGACCGACACTCGCGGATGAAATCCGACTCGTCCCGGGGTCTACAACGGCGCTCAGCCCTCGAGATGGGGGGACTGATGGTAAGGCTAGGGAAGGCGTCCCTAACAATCCCCTCCAGAATCGGATCTCTCCCAGTCAATGCGCGGCGTAGGAAAGCCAACCTAGAGGCACGGATGTGACTCAAGAGGTGCGGCATTCCCAGCCCCCCATGACACGGACGTTTAGCGCAGACTCGTCTGTCGACCCTGTTCACGCGTCCCCTCCATAAAATGGAGGATAGCGATCGCTCGAGCGCCTTCCAATGGGTCCCACAGAGAGGAAGTACAGACAATCGATAAAGAATCAGGGGGAAAATGTATGTAACACACACCTCCGCCCTGCCCTTCACGGACAACCGCCGTCGATTCCAAGTCTTGCCGGCAGAACCGACCTTTGCCAGTACTTCAGACCAATTCTTCTCCAGCTGGAGGTCCGGTCCAAACCACACTCCAAGAATGCGGACAGGTCCATCCGTCTAACCGAAGCGGCCCGGAAGAGCGACCCCCTTCCAGGCACCTAACCGCAAGCCGGAAGACTTGTCGCGGTTTATCTTGGCCCCTGTCACCTTCTCGTACCGGTCAAGCGCCTTCTGTACCGCCTCGATATCGTCCCGGGACGACACGAAAGCAGATACGTCATCGGCGTACGCGGACACCCTGGCTCGAGCCCCTCCAGGAACGGCGATTCCGCGTAGGGCCGGACTGCCGGTCTCGTCCTTCAGCCGGCGAAGGAGAGGCTCCAACGCCAAAGCATAAAGGAGAGGCGACAGCGGACAACCCTGACGAACCGACCTAGACAGCACGAACGCGTCCGACAACCTTCCGTTCACCTGTACCACAGCACTGGGGGAGCGATACAGGAGGCTAATCCAGCGGCAGAAGTTGGGTGCGAATCCAGCGGCCTGCAGGACAGTAGCAAGGTAGCGATGGTCGACCCTATCAAATGCTTTGGACTGATCCAAATTGATCAGCGCGGCTTGCTCGTCGTCTTTTACACCCTCTATGATCGTGCGGATCAGATGCAGGTTGCTCTGAATTGTTCGGCCCCTCACAGAACAAGTCTGCTCAGGTCCCAACAGAGACTCGGCAACTGACTGCAAACGCTCCTGCAGGATCTTGGCCATAATCTTTAACTCTGTGTTTAGCAGAGTTATGGGCCTGTAGTCATCTAGTTTCCCCCCACCACCTTTGCCCTTTTTCAACAGAGTGATCACGCCCCTGGTGATCCGATTGGGGATGGACCCCGACCGAAACCAGTTGTTGAACACTGCAGTCAAAATCGGAACAAAGATGTGCGACAGCCTCAAGTACAATTCATAGGGCAAACCATCCAGACCGGGCGACTTGCCTCTGCCGACCTTCTTCAAAACCGCGTAGACTTCGCCCTCCGTGATCTCTCCCTCGCAGCTAGCCGCTTCAGTCGGCGAAAGCCGAGGAAAGTCAGCCAAATAGCTACGAAACTCCTCCTCACGGAGACCAGGCTCCTTGGTAAACCGGCTCTCGAAATGGCGCCGAAACGCCCCGCACATGTCGTCGGTGGCCCGAAGAGTACGCCCCTCCGGGGATTCGACTTCACGAATGTAACGATCGCCACCTCGACGGACCTCTTCCCTGCGCAGCTCTGCGCCCAAGTTCACCGCTTCGGAAGACATCTTGCTTAACTTATGTCTAATTACCTGGCCCATGTACCGCTCGCTATTCGAACGATCCAGGGCCTCCTTAGCTAAGGCTATCTCTAGGGGATCCCCCCCAGCCACCGCCCGGGTGTAACTAGCTTTAAGCGTCTTCACCTTATCAGCTCTATCTAGAGTGAGCCGTTTGCTGAAATCAGTGGTGAAGGACCTAATCCTACATTTAAGGCGTTCCCACCACCTATTCCCGATAACCGCCCCCACTAGCTCCCGCTGCACTAGTCTAATTAGCTGTTCCCGAAAGTCCTCCCTGTCCAGTAAGGACAGATTGAACTTCCAGTAACCAGCCATTCTAGGCCTACCGTCTAACGCCACCCGGGCACAAACGAGTTTGTGGTCCGAATAGCCTACCCAGTGGAACGTAGGGCAATCTAACAGATCTATGTCGGCTCTTCTAACTAACATTCTGTCAAGGTAGCTGACTACCTTGTCACAAGGCCAATTAAGAGCCCACGTCCACATTTTCCCCCCGGGATGATCGACCCGGTATCTATCGACGAAACCATAATCGTCGATCAGATCAACCAGGCTACGATCGCCCCTTCTCCCGCTAGCTCCCCGCCCCCTGTCTAACTTGGGGTCCAGGATGGCATTCCAGTCCCCCATTAAAACTAGGCGCGTTGAATCCACCAGGAACGGCCCCAACCGCCGAAAGAACGAGACCCGCTCCTCCCGGTCGTTGGGCGCATAAACCGCAACGACCCGGAACGAACCACTTTTCACGGCAATATCGGCCACGATCAACCGGCCCTCGGCATCGGTATGCACAAGGTCCACCTTCGCATCAAGAGTACGCCTGACAAGCAAAGAAACTCCTCTGGCAGAACGGTCCCCATATGCTGAATAGACGACAAAGTCATCGTCCAGCACACACGCATCGGAACTGCAAACAAAGTGGGTCTCCTCAATCGCGGCAACATCCACATCCAGGGACAGAAGGTCCCGGAGCAGGCGGGCAGCCTTACCCCGATCCCTTAAGCCCCTCACATTTAAAGTTGCTATCTTAATAGACATCTTCTAAGCCTGCAAAAAAGAAAAGCAAAAGTGCAATGAACCTACTCACATACAGGACGGAAATCTGCGGGTGAAAGGACCCCGACGGATTGTCCCAGGCTCCCCACGCCTAACTCCGACGTCACCCGTCCTTCTGTGACAATCCCGCCGACGTCCGTGGGGTAGGTTAATTTGATGGCTCTATATAAGGAGGGGTGGAGTAAAACTGGGACCCTCCCAGAGCAAAATTGTCTTAGATTTTTTAAGTTGTGGTTCTCCAGTTCGAACATCCTTATATTCGGGAACGCCGCCCTCGCTTCGTATAGGTGATTCCATACTTCGAGCTGGTTCCCGGTTTCTCTTATGCAAGTTATTACACCTGGAGCTCGGGGGAAATTTTGAGGGTCTTCGATGTTTTTCCCCTCTATAGTCTCCATTTTGTAGAGTCCACCTAGAAGGGTTTTCCTCTGTTTGGGGAGGCCCTTTTTGTATTCCTCTTTATCTACTTTGCAGATCCATTCCGGACCAGCAAAGGTCTTTCTCTTTCTTTTCTTCTTTTCCCTTGATGGATGAGGAGGGGAGGAAGTGGGTGAGAGGGGAAAGGTGGAAACTGAATTACGGGGAGGAGTGGAGGGAGAAGGGTGGGTAGTACTGGAAGGGGAAGAAGAATGACGTCTGGTTCTTGTTGGTTCTTGGGTATTTTTGAACGAAGCAGGGACGGAGATTGCCCTGGACTGCTCCATGACCTTCTCCGCCCTACCACGGTCATGATGCCTTTGTGGAGGTTCTTCATCATCTTCCTCCCTTGACCTCTTGAGGGATGTAGCTCTAGGTGGAGGTGTTTGTTCTACCTCCATTTGATCTTGTTCCGGTTGCTGCTGCTCCGACTGTAGGGGTTGTTGCTCTTCTGGCTGCCGGAGCTGTTGCTGTTTGTGTTGATGCAGCTGCTGTTGTTGCTGCTTTTTATCTCCTTTCTGTCTTGGAGCTTCCACCTGTTGCCTCTCTTTCTCGCCTTTTTGTTCCGGGAGGGGCACCTTCTTTGCCCTCTGTTGTGGTGGCGTTTGCTGCTTCCTTGGGGTGTCTTCCTTTTTGGGTGGGGTAGACACGTTCTTGGGTTTTTTGCCACCTCCTACCACTTTCCAAGTTCCTTCAGCATCCTTTGGGGTTGCTTCAGTTGTCGGGGATGCTGCCACCACCGCCGCTGCTGTTGTTGTCGATGGTGTGGGCTGCTTTGTAGGTGGAGGGCGTTTAGCGGGGCACTCTTTAGCCATGTGGCCAGATATCCCACAGGACCAACAAGAAGGCCTTCTGCCCTCCACCACCACCAACATTCTTCTTTCTCTACACAGAAGAACATTGGGAATCTCCATAAAACTTGATCTGGTTATTGTGACCTGTAGTTCAATATCGCCTGTTGCAATCCCCGATTTCCCGGTTATTGCCTTCACCTCCTCGACACTGCCAAACTTTGAAAAGTATGCACCCATTCTATCGGTGGATACATCCACGGGCACACCATGTACGGTAATCCGTGTCCTCCGTGTGTCCATGTATTCCGTTTGCAGTCGCAGGTTTTTCGTTGTCAATATGTTTCCGGCTATTTGTTTGGCATCCTGCTCTGTAGGAAGAAGAATATCCCACATGGCATTTGATCTTCTTGCCAGCACTTTGGGGGAAATTTGTAAGACCTTTAGGACTTCCTCCATTGTTTCCCTGCTGACTCCGATTAATTTCCGGCTTTTTATGTCGGAAGTCAGCAGGGATACTGTTTTCTTTTTGACTGCCATAAATGCCTCCTCAATTGTAAGGAATTCATTTTCCTTAAACGTATCCTTCAGTTGAACTCTTAACTCCTCATAATATTCGGCGTTTTTTCCCCTGGGTCTATCTTCAGCCCAGACACTTTTTGCCGAGGACACCGGCGGTGTTATGTTGTCATCGCTCATGGTGGCCGAAACGACCACCACGACCGATTGGATGTCTTTTAATTATTATTTTTTTAAATGGAATATCATTCCAACACGGAAGCAATGTCCAGTATAAACCAAATAAAATCAGAAAGGAAAAACGGGACAAAAAAAGACAACCAAAAAATAATTCAATAATAAAAGTAATACAAACAAAAACGGTGGGGAGGGTAAAAAGTAAGAAAGGAAATCAACAAAAAAGAAACAAAAGACACAAGTATATCTTAAGAAAACAAACTGAAAAGACAGACAAAGTTTTTAGGAAAACAAAAAAAATCAAATAAACAACTTATCAGTTAACGTATGCTATCAACCAGTTTGATGTACACAAACTCGTCCAAGTATCAACAAGACTGCAAACAGGCACTGGTGAAATGCTGCTCTCCCCTGAAATTTCGAATGCTGTCCGTACTACACTTTGATCCAGGCCCCCGGGCCGAGTAGCTTGGGTTTGGACGAAAAAGGGAGCTTATGATATTTGGAGCGATTCATTCAAGAACTCCCCGGCTAGGGGGAGTAGAAAACCGTAGATATTAAATTAATACAATTGTTGTTCGGTGTTTGAGGAAGCGCTGCATAATCCGATGCTCACGAGGTATGGTTTGGCATCAATGATATTGAACTAGTCGTCTGGTTTCTCGCATGTTGCTTGACTTAAGTCTGCAAGGTCAGGAGTTGTGAAGGTCAAGGCCGTCTTTCTAAGGAGCGGCTAATGGCGACCGCGACATGGCTGATTACTTCCGGTGTTTGAAAAGAGACTTGCCATCAACAAATACTCGAGAAAGTTTTCTAAAATAGAATTTTTACCATAGGGAAAGCTTCATATCTGTTTTTTTTTTTATTGAAATAATTTCTGTCATTTTAATGTAATATTACTGTAGATTGTAATGCTTGTATTCAGGAAACTTAAAAAATGATTTCATCACATGAATTAATTTTTAGTCCTGATTTGAAAAATCTGGAAAATGTTTGTTGAGAAGAAACAGGAATTGGTAGAGCCAATCCGAATTGGAATTCGTATTCATTGCGACCAAATTACCACGAATCAAACATCAAATACCATTCAATAAAATGAGTTCTCCATTAGCAGTACAATAAAAAAAAAAAAATAACGTACAAGTCGATTTAAATGCTACAGGCAGATTCATGAACTAGTGAGTGCCAGAAACACAGATGAGCTTATGGCTCGAAAGAATGCATAAAAAGTTGATGGGAACGAGATAGAAATTTAAGTAATGTGAAATTAACAATCAACTCCCTGATTGGAAAAGAAGTTTATTCGTTAAATTATCGAGTAAAACATAGGATCTGAATATTTACTTCTGTTAAAAATACAGATTTTCTTCCCATTGACAGATGAAGAGATGGCATGTGGAAACTATTGAATATCTGTTAACAAATAAAATGTTAGGATACTATTCATCCATTATCTGAATATTGCTGCCACATCTGGTCTCGTGATTCGGCTTTATATTTTGAGATCGTTGATAAAATAAAATCTGAAATATTATTGATCCAGTCCTGGGATCTCGGTTCTAGTCACATTCCCACTGGCGTAAGGTAGATTCCCTGCACCTTTTCTATAAGTACTTTCATGGTAATTGTTCTGATGAACTTTCCTCTATAAAATAGATATTATGAATTTAAGCGCTGTACAAATATTGCCGGTCAGGTCTCATAATTCTTTAGTTGAAATTGCTGGCAGTAGCCGTAAGTTCTATGCTAACAGTTTCTTTTCTCGCTTGTAGAATTCTCCTCTGTTTACTTCTTTCCAGTTAATTTTGATATTCATTAACGTTAACTTCTGTCTTTTTAAATTCTCTTCGTTTGTTATCTCTATTTCGGAAATTTTATTTCCTATTTCCACACATTCAGTAAGCGTCTATCCGGTGTGATGACATTTCTGAATGAAAGTTTCTGCTCTCTGTCCGAACTCTCATCTATACTGCTCTTCACGGCTTCGGGTCACATTTTCTGCAGCCTAACATTGATCAATTCGATTTTTTTTGTGTATTCCAGTTCCTTTCTGGTCAGATACATTGCAAAGAGCTCCTTCATTTCATTGCATTTCCAGAAAACACTGCGGCGCATATTGCAAAAAGATGACTATAATTTTGTGTTTGAGATAACACCTCATTGATACTAAGAATTGTCCTGATATGATCCTACTCGATCAGATCTATCATTTGCAGACAGAAGACACATTCATCATCTAAGTGCTTGCTATCTTGACCTTGCTCACCAGTTAGATATGGACTGGAACAATTACCATATAAGGGAATTTTAGGTAATGTAAATTTAAGGTAAGATATAGCCCGACAGGACACACTCTGTCCGAGCTATTTTAACAGTATTTGCACCCAGTCACAAGAATAAAAATGTAAATTGGTATTGAAAATCTGCTTGTAGATACGGCGGACTAATAAACTGCAGAAATCATGTTGGTTACTTTAGTTGCTGGTAGAGGTTCATAAACGTAAACGTTATTTGGCGTCACTTGAATGTTGGTATCTGCAGCAGAATTGGATTCTCACCTCTGTTCCCTGTTTTCATTTCAGCACAAGAAAAATGTCCAGACGGAGGTAAAAGAAAAAAAAATGATCTGGTAAAGATCATTTAATTGTGAAATCTAAAATGTTGAAACGTGCATATAAAGAAAAAAAAAAAAAAAAAAAAAGCAGAATAAATTTCGCCGTGGATACTTTATCACTGGAAATGTAAAATATACTTAGCGTGTATAATAAGCACTTCCAGACTTAAATTATGGTCAGGGAAAATGTATATTAAAAAACAAAATGCCAAAAAGGAAAAATAAATATAACATATCAAAAAATACAAGCGAGATAATGAAAATAGATCATTTATATCATGGCCACGATAAAAAAATTTAAAAAAGTACACTTACCTTCTGACAGGAATGGAAGAATTAAAACCATTAAAGTTCTTATTAACAAAATTTCCATGATTTCTTCACTGACAATTTAACCGTGGGCTTAAAGAAATAAACTCAAGATAATTGTCGGACAAGAGGAAAATTATTTCTACACTTGAATGTATGGCCAGTAGGAAGTTAAATGACATGGGTGTGGTTTGGGTATAAACCTAAAACAGTTTCACTTACTCGTTTACATTTTATATCACTACGCACCTATATCATACTGTGTATGTATATATATATATATATTTGCTGCTGTTGTGAATATCGTATCAAACATGGTGATATGCAAATGGATATTAAATTAACTTATTATTTTTTGAAAATATGGTTATTCATTTGTACATCTATCTATCTATCTATCTATCTATCTATCTATCTATCTATCTATCTATCTATATATATATATATATATATATATATATATATATATATATATTCCCATATTGATCCACATAAATAAATATCACCTCATGGGCTTTTAAGAGTTCGTTTTCTTCATAATGATAATAATTATATAGATATATACATATATTTCTAATATATATATATATATATATATATATATATATATATATATATATATATATATATATATATATATAGGTATAAATTTAGATCTATCTATCTATCTATCTATCTATCTATCTATCTATCTATGTATCTATCTATCTATCTATCTATCTATCTATATATTTATATGTATATGTATGTATATACATATACATACATATATATATATATATATATATATATATATATATATATATATATATATATATATATATATATATATATGCCTATATTAATTCACATGAGCAGTTACGCCATGATATTAATCAGCATTAATTTATTAGATGTATATTTATATTTTATTTTGTAGTTCTAGCTTTATAACTTTATGTAATTTGTATCAATGTCTGTGTGTTTTAAATGTTTTTCCTTTGTAAGAATGCATTTCACTCGACTTAATAGATTTTTATCTAATTATGTGCATTCTATATTGTTGCTTATTGTTTATATGTGATTGTTTTTTTTTATAAATATTGATATGTGAATATATATATTTATATTTTATCTCTACCTTTACAACTTGAAGTAAATAATGTGTGTGGATGCGTGCGAAGGGTTTTTTTCTGTTTATTTTACATATAAAATTCATTTTCTTTTAGCTACGTTTATTTTAAATACAAAATTTAAAGAAAACAACAATCCCCTACCGGGATTTAAGCAATGGCGGCCAGAACCATAACAACATAAGATTCGCAGATGACACACAGTACTGATCGTAGCCATGAAAAAAATCCCCCCCCCCAAAACAAAAACAAAACAAAAAAAACAAAACAAAACAAAAAAAAACAAAACAAAACAAAAAAAAACAAAACAAAAACAAAAAAAACAAAAAAAAAAAAAACCACAGCTACTTACCTTCTGTCAGGTAAAGAAGAAGTAAAACAATGAACGTTCTTCGTTTGAGGATAAATGAAATTTCCATGATTTCTTCACTGAAAATTTAACCGAGGGCTTCCATATTGGGCTATTTCCTGAATATAGTAATTAAGTGGAAAAGAAATTTACAAATAAAAATTAATAAATATAGTTGCAATATTCTATCTTTTAAATAATTTTTAATTTTTTAATTTTTACTTAATACTTGCCTTCTTTTTGGCTATGGTACACTCGAATTGATATTATTATGAAAAGGTCACGTGATCTAATAATTTTTGTCCCATACAGAGATACTCGTTACTATTTACGTTTCAAGAGGTTTTCTCTTCAGCATTAAAAGTTTAAAATTTAAAGTAAGTTTTACTTTTTCAATTACTATTTCGCAAAGTATATTTATTTTATGTATTTACATTAGTGTATCAAATGGTTGTATATTAATTTTTTATGTAATAAGTAATATTTATTTCAAGTCAGATTAATCATTAATTTAACTTTAAATTTTCTAATTTTTCTCAAATAACATATCTGAAACATATATATTTCGGAAGAATTTTAAAATCGATAAATTTGTTTTGTTTACAAATGTCTTAAAATTAAGAAAATGATGACTGAAGAGAATTTTAAGAAATCGAAATTAAATTTTTGAAATACTTAACTTATAATTTCTCGCTGAAACACACCAGAATATTTTACTTACTGGAAATAATAAATTTAATCATTTAGCTTTCAATTAAAGCTAAAATGAAATATTCAAGAATGTCTTTTTCATTTTGAAAAAAAAAAATCATTTTAAAGTTTAGTTAATGAAAATTTATACCGAAATAGTGAAAGTACATACATTATTAAAATTAGAATTGACCTCGCTTGAAAATTTTGTAGTTACCTCCCTTAGACTATTAATATACTAAATATAAATTATGAGTTATTTCCCTTTGTAAATAAAGCCAATATTTGTTTATTAGGTTGGTGCAAAAATAATATCGTTTTCTCACATAGTAACATATGTGAGAAAACGACATTATTTTTGCACCAACGTAATGATTCAAGTTTATGTTAATACATCTGTATTTTACGGCTTACCAACACTTTATGTGTTATTTAAGGCTGAAATATATGTTGCCTTGTAAATTGCGTTTTGCATATGAATATAGTATTAACAAATACTTTTACCTGGTGTAAAAGTTCAACTACTTAACTAAGAATTAGGGAAAGATGTGGATTCTTATTTATAAGGAGGAAGGTAAATGTCTCCCCCGCCCCGACACGTATATTTTTTTTATCACTAATGAAACAAAAATTATTCATCAACAAGAGAATAATAAAAAGACTAAAACAATATATTCATTTAAACAATTTAAACAATAATTTCTTACAAAATATTGTAATGAGATGTGAGTTTAAATTGTTCGTCAGTTCTTAACTGTTTGGGTTTAAGTAACAATAGTTTTTGATTTCAATTGAATTAAGCATGCATTGTAAAATTATGTGTATGAAAATTAACTTGTGTGCTTCAGTATTATTGTGTTTCTGTCCAAATTAAACCAGTTCTTTTTTGCGTATTAGTTAACAATAATGTTCTTGACTTACTCCAATTACAACAAATTTGTGTAGTAGACCGGGGGGGGGGGTTACGTGTTGTCAAATTGTTGACACATGCGTTTATTCCTGCTAGAAGAAGGTCCACTACAAGAACATGGCGGACTCGGAGACTGAATTCACCATAAGGAAGTGTAAAGAAAACCAACAGGACCGACATCTAGATACAAACAAGTCTATGAATTAAACAATAAAATTTAAAATAGACATTGACATTAGCATTTGTGTTTGTGTGTGAACGTAAAGTGTTTGTATTTTGTTGAATGTTCGTACGTACATGTATGTGTGTTTCATGGCGTTTTCCAACAAGTGGGCAAAACGCCGATCTGTGCGAGAGATCACATTTTGTAAATGTGTCTGCTGAAATGCCAATTAAAAAGAGAACGAGGCAAGAAATCGCCCAGTATTTATAGTGTACAGAGAGCGTGCCCTAGTGAACAGTTAGGAAATTAAGGAGAAGCTAACTCCGACAGTAGTCTTTCTTTGACTAGTAACTTGATTTGTGTTGTTTGTTGTGGAATATGTTGCTTGAGTGAAACATATTTGCAGACTGAAATGAGGTTAACGGTAAATTTAACGCTAAGTCTGAAATACGAACTTGCGTGATGTAGGTTTTGGTGTCATTTTGAAATTTTTGTCTTTCTCACTAGCGAGGATGAATGACGTTTCATTTTTACAGAAAACTTATGTCACGTGATAAGTTCACAAGTGACTTGGCGCAATTTGTGTTTACGTTGAGGTCAGGACAGTCCAGGTGAACTTTTGTATTTATTAACCAATCAGAAAGCGCCGCTGAAAATGCTTCGTTTGGAGCCTATTTTAATTTAATTTTTATTTTAATGCGTTTTTGCCTGATATAGAATTTTGATCCTATATACTTCTTTCAAGTGTATGACACGATACCGACTAGAATTAGAACTCGGCTCTACGATTTCTCATGCCGAACTCTTATGCCTTACACCACACGAATTTCGCGATTAACAATAAGTTCAAAGCACAATCTTGATTGTAACTTGTTATAATCATACATTAACAAAGATTTAATTTAGTAACATATTTTTTCATTCTAAATATTACTTACATTCAAATGTCTGAGATCATACCTATTTATTTACGAAACTTGTGAGGCAATCCAATATTAAATAACGAAATCCCCCTTCACTATTATCTCGAAATTCAACGTAAGTCATATATATGAGGGCTGTATGGGCAAGTATGTACGCTACTGTTGGAGGTTTGGCGTCTAAACCGGCTACTCTACTTCAAGTTCTTGCGAGTGAGGCAGCTTGTTAGCAACCATGTAGGATGAAATATAAGACCTATCAAAGGGCGGAAGAACTCTTGACGACTCAACAGCCAGCTAACTAAAGATGGTGTCTCAATAAATCACCATGGAGAAGGAAATAGAAATCGAATCTACTATCGATAGTTTGTGAGAAAGATGAAGGTAATAAAATACCTTACTGTAACCTGAACCTTGCCACCTCGCGTGCACAGTTCATTGGCCAAAAAGTGCAGGGGCTCAATTGATGGTGATTACTTAATAATGACTAGGCATTCGCATTGATGATTGTTATTGCAATATTTTGTTTAAACTTGTTAAGCTCAAATATTTAACGTTTCTTCATGAAAGTATTCGGCCATTAATTTAAGAATTAAAATTCATCAGAAACTTCAAATGAGAAAAAGAAAATGGCTGAAGTGTTATGATAAGAACAAAATGATGACAATAAACCACATGTAAATAAAAATCCAACCCGTTGATAAAGTCTCAAATTGATTTCACATTTATTAGAGTTGCTTCCAATCCAGAGATTCAAATTTAAATGTTAATCTTGAAATTTGAAAACTGATTCCCACTCAACTACACACACATAAATAAAATATACTTTACACTGAACAGAAAATTTCTCCATTTTATGAATTATGTTTTTTTCATTTTCTTTTCGGCAAGAGAGAAGAAGGTTCGGTCCATGAGTTTTGCTTATATTGCAATTCAGTGAGCTTATAATACTACGGTTGCATTCATTTTGACCAATTATTTTTGCCTTATCAACTTGAAGTTGGTTGAAACTTGTGAAACTTTTTCGATAGTATTTCACAGAAAAAATGATCTTTTTGAATGGTTTCTCTGCATGTCAAAGAAGATATCTGGTTGGGAACTAGCTCAGATGATGTTTTCATGAGGTTAGCAATTGCTGGCAAAGCTGAAAAGGAAACAAAGAAAGTAATTTTAATTGTTTTAATAACAAAACCTGATCCAGTTAATTATATTTCCTCACAAAATATTCCTTTTGCTAATACGAAACATTTAACATTTTTCCTATTATGTTCCCTAGAAATTTCAATTAAATCTTCTTGATGTGAAATATAAGTGTCATTTTTTATTACATTTTTCTAAAAGTTCTTCGTTGCTCACATGTTTGGTCCATGGTATTTTCAGCATCCTTCTGTTGACACACATTTCTATTGCTTCAAGTGCCTTCTTCATCTGTAAATACATTGACTACTATTCATTGCCAAGTAGAACTGACATTGCTTAATAGTCCAGTACTCATTTCTTTGTTTCTGACGAAATTTTTCTGTTTCTTAATACTTTACTTAGCTTTTGAAACGTATCCTCTGCTATCTTCAATTTCATTGAAAAGGAAAACTAAGATGGGAAAGCATGCTATTAATTAATTGAACATAAACTGATTTTATCACGTAACAGTTCAGTAATCATTTCTTTGTTTCTGACGAATTTTTTCTGTTTCTTAATACTTTGCTTAGCTTTTCAAAGGCCCCTGCTGCTATCTTTCAGTATGTTGAAAATAAAACTAAGATGGACACGCATGATATTAATTAATTGATTATAAACAGATTTGTAATTATCAAATCATAATCCATGATATAAATGTGACTTTGAGTCAATGAAGACACTATCATCAATTGCATTCTTGTCTCCCTACAAATCTGGAACATGAAACAAGCAATGGCAATAAAACATCATCCAAAAATGGTATGTAAAAGTTTACAAGGCAGAACCGGAACATACATTTAACAGGTTGTTGGGTAAAAGAAAATGCAGTTGTGGACATTTCTGGAAAGAAAGCATTGACAAAATTACAAATAATATTAAAACAAAAATAAACCACAAATATATACCAACATCCCTAGCGACTAATTTTTAGAATTTACAGCTGAGTAAGCCACTGGCACCTTAACACATCGGGTCAGGTGCAGTAACAATTGAAATAAAGAAAAAAACTATGGAAAAGTAAAAGACATTTTTAGCAGTATTAAGTAAAGGCATTTTTGAACTCATTCAGATCACATGAATTTACAACTGATGAATTGTCGTTTTTTTCTCAAATCTAAAAGTAACAACGTAAAGTATGAAAGCGCAGTTAGTAGGAATTAGTGAATATAGTCCATGTTCATTAACTAAGTATAGAGGAACATAGCAATAACTACAATTATAGTTACTCAGCGTCAAATAAAGTAAATACAAACGGTAGAGAGAAAGACAGACAAAGAGAGCGAGAGGCAGTTACAGACAGGTTGATAGGAATATCAAAGATGGACAGTGTTTGAAATCACAGATTGATATGCACACATGTGCAGAGAGAGAGAGAGAGAGAGAGAGAGAGAGAGAGAGAGAGAGAGAGAGAGAGAAGACGCTGACAAGATAGAGGAAGAGCGAAGTCACAAGAAAAACAAATGTACAAATAATAAACAGTAAATTATCTTTTTTTTTTAATAATTTCACTCCAAGCAAGGTAGTAAAGCCACTAAGACATAACGGGTTATTAAGTTTAAAAGAATAAGAAATAGGAATTCATACGGTTCTTTGATGAAGAAACAGATTTATGATTTTTAGAGTAAAGTATAAAGTTTTCTAATTTAAAATAAAATCTTGAAATTCTTTTATGAAGAATTTTTATCCTATTAATTATTGTATTGACTAATATCCTTATCTTTGTTCTTATTCTACTTTCAGACACTGTTCTTCAGCAAGAATATATTTTTGATTGTTTCAGTAAAATACAGAAAGGCAATCAAAGATGATGGATTTTAATTCTCAATTAGAAACTCAAACAATTTATTAAAACCAAAAAAGTCTATTTAAAACAAGCATTCATTTCTTTGTTTTTCTTTATTCCTGTTTAACAAGAAACAAAGCTTTGTTGAATCAGTTAACCTGTTCGTTTTTCATATACTTAAGCATTTATATTCTTAAAAACAATACAAAATTAGATTATAAAACTTCAATAGAGGGTCACATTCAGACAGAACCAAAATATTAGGATGAAAATGAAGACAAATAAAAAGTTTCATGATTGATGATATCAATACATTTGTTCGCCACAATGACAAACTGTATTAAGCATTTCAGGTTTTGTCTTATCTCCTCAGCAGATATGACTTTATTTGCATTAAAAGACCCTTCATAGTTTTATAAGAGATTTACTCCTTAATTTTGGGGCCGACAGGCATTAATTGTCTAACAGCAGATTTTCATTATTTTAATTAATACTGAATAGAGCATTCTTCCAATATTTTCAGAACTAGCAATTATATTCATCTCAGACCAGCAATAGTGTTCCCCCATTCACCACAACATAATAAATAAAGTTGAATTTATTACATATGGTAAAATCAATTAGCTAAACTTATTTTTAATATGCTAGCAGTCTTAAATGCAAAAGAAAAAAAGTACTTTGCGTTGAATTGTAAAGTTCACCATTTTGTCAATTCTTTGTCCACTTTCTATTCGGCACCAGAGAGCAACTACCCGTCTATCAGTCTCGCTTACATTGTAATTAAGGGAGCTTGAAATGCTATGGCTACATTCATTTTGGCCAATTACTTTTACTGGTTCAACTTGAAGCTAGCTGGATGATGTGATAGTTTTTCGTTTCCATTGCACAGAAAAAAGGGCCTTATTTCCAGACAATAAGGATATCTGATAGAAAGCAAGATCAGATGATGATATTTTCATGAGGCTATCAATTGATTGGGAAAATGAGACAAGAAAATTAATTTGAAATTGAAAGAAAAACTTATAGAGCCAATAGAACCCAGACTTTTCCCTTCAACTAACTTGCAACCGTTAACATGTAATATTTACAAAGGTTTGTCTTAGCAGAATCATTTTGATATTCACACCCTCAAATATTGATTTACATTTCTACATATTTCATTGTCATCTTAGTACTTTCACTTTCACTTTCTTATTGTGCCAAAATTAAATTGAAACAATTTCTCGAAGAGTAAAGCTTACAATGATACTTACTTTGTAACGGTGTGTTTGTAGATTCCACAAGAATACCATTAATTGATTCACTCTCACAGCAAACGTACCATGTAAAATCAGGACAGTTGGCTCGAGAGAAGACAAATATCAAAGAACCTCCTTTAAATGTTGTACAAGATCCGACCTAAAGAAGGATGGAACTACTTGAAGACATTTAAACGTTTGCCACGCAAGTGAGTACCATGTGATAAGATCCGTATTCCCATTGAGCAATGTCGATTGTTCATCTGTTTGAAATTCACGTGTTATTCTCATATTCCTTGAGTTCAAAGTGCTGTATGAAGGCATGTTCAATGTTACATATTATAAGGAGGATATGTGAAAATCAGTAAAGCAGAATACAAAAAAGGAAAACACATAAACATGCGGAA
Source organism: Acanthosepion lycidas (assembly GCA_963932145.1). Lineage (NCBI taxonomy): Eukaryota > Metazoa > Mollusca > Cephalopoda > Sepiida > Sepiidae > Acanthosepion > Acanthosepion lycidas. The sequence continues at coordinate 31,007,482 of OZ010578.1, read as the reverse complement.
ATGTTTTCAGCACAAATAAATTTCCTCACCCTGTATGTAAATAGAGAGAGAGAGAGAGAGAGAGAGAGAGAGAGAGACAGAGAGACAGAGAGACAGAGAGACAGACAGATAGATACTCACACACACAGAAATGTTTCTAATTGAAAAAATATCAGAATTCGTTTTAAAATCTTTTGTTTAAGCAAATATCCTTTCACTCGCCTTCATTATATAAAAGAGACCATACTTCAAGCTAAGATAAGAAAGAAAAAACTATATCATTTCTTTTATCATTACTAAACGATATTTTCAAATCTAGATTCAGCAAACTTTAGATGTTAATTGAAAAGTTTTACTATCTTATCATTTACTAACCAAATTACCCACGCCTTGCTGAGAGTCACACACTTTTGTAAGAAAATGATGATTGATTTTAAATCATTCTTGTCATTTGTGGAGAAAAATGATGTATTTCAATATTACTCAATGATCTTGCCGATGTGACTTCAATCTTCTGGCTTTCTCCTTCTCTATTTTAGATAGGAGTCATTTCCTTGTTCAAATTTAAATTTAATTTAGATCAAAGGGAAAACATTTTCGGTGATGGTGGGAGCAAAAACTGCATGATCTGACCCCTTTCATATGTATTTGATGTAATAATTGATTGAATGAATTGATGAGCAGATTTCAGTATTGATATGACAGTCGAATTGTCGCAACAAATATGTATTGTAAGGCACTACACCCGGATTGGTTATTTCTTGCTCAATTTGACGTCCATATTATCACATTTTGATCTTGCCGATGTGAACTCTATTTTCTGGCTTTCTCCTTCTATATTTTAGACTGGAGTCATTTCCTTGTTCAAATTTAAATTTAATTTAAATCAAAGGGAAAAAAATCAGTGGCAGGTGTCCCCCTCCCGTTCGAAAATTCCCTTTGATCAAAATGAAATATACTTATCCAAATATCGCGGGTAAGGAAGTTTCAGAATATATATGGTTATGGGGGTCTATCTCCAAAACCTTAGGATGAATTCGATGACAAACCGTCAGACAGAGGCTATAACTTTTTTATATATTGATTAATTAATTCAGAAATAAGAAAAGTTGACATCATCTTTGTTTTTATTTTTCCCAATCTAAAATGAAAAAAAAATTGTACTGTTTTACGTCTCCTTTTTTTGGGAGTCACATTTGTAACATTATCAACTATAATGCAAAGATTAAATGCAAATTTACTAATTATTTAATTGCAGCTTGTGAAATAGAAATTCAGAAAATTGTATTTGAATGTTAATTGCTTTATACATGCAACTGAAATACATTGATGAAGAGTTATTTACAGGCAGGTCTTTATTTCAAATTATGTCGACGTGCAAAGAATCGATCATTTATACCCAGCCACCCAGCCACCTCTGGTTAACTATTCTGAAGCATTCTAATAGTAGAAAATAATAGTAGACATTAACTCAAGAATTCATGTCTTCTTCAAAAGTATTGTTCATCTTGCCAATATTTTCACATGAGCAAACTTATTTTTCTCATCAGGAAAATTACCAGGGAAATATTTATAGAAAAGTTACAGGGAAGCTACGTCACATTGGTAGAGAAATGACTGAAGCCAAAATACCAGATAAGGACTAATGAACTTTAAGATTCTTCTTTGTATTTTATCAAGAATCTTTAAATATAAGCAGGAGCATCAGAACCTACTTGTCAGCAAAATTCAAAGCATGGACGAATGGTAGACTTATAAATATGTGCGATAGATTCGGATGAGAAAAAATGTCTTCCACAAAACGTATGAAAAGGACAATTTTTAATCTAAAATAAGACAGCAAAAACTATATCGTTTCTTTTATCGTTACTTAAAATGACGACATTTTCAAATCTAAAGCCTGCAATTTTCAGATGTTGATTGAAATGTTTTACTATTTTATCATTTATTAGTTTATTCAAAGAAAATGAAAATATGACATCACCTTTGTTTTTTTAGTTCAATCTAAAATGAAAAAGATAGTGAACAATTTTATGTTTCCTTCTTTTGAGAGTCACATCTGAAACGTTATAAACTATATTGCAAATGTTAAAGGCAAATTTATTAACTATTTAATTGCATCTTGTGCAATTGATATTCAGACAATTTTGTATTTGAATGAAAAATGCTTTATACATAAAATTAGAATATACTGATGAAGAATTATTTAGTGGCAGGTCTTTATTTCAAATTATGTCGAGATTCAAAGGATCAATCACTTACCAATTTACATCCAGACCCCCTAATTCTTGATAACTATTCTGAAACCTTCTAGTAGTAGATAATAATAGTCGACATTACCCCAAGGACTCATTTCTGCAAAAATATTTATAAATGTTCTCACATAAGGAAATGGGGGGGGGGGTATTCCATTGATGGAGAAGTGACTGAATCCAAGATGGTTTCTGCTATCATCTCCAAATTCCCGATTACGCAGGCGGAATTGACGCTAATTCTGCAATTGTCTCTAGTTCTTGTTTTTAAGAATTCTGAACCTTTTGATCCCTCGATTCATTGTCATATTAGCGTTTTACCTAATTCTGGCAAAGTACTAGAGGTTCTAATCAACTCTGAATTTTCTAAGCATGTTAACACGACTTTCTTTCGTATAAACAAATCGTTTTCGTTTCACCAAACGCAGAAGTATTAACGTTTAAAGACAGCAATTTTCCTAATGACTCAAATGAACAAGAACAAAATGCCTGGTTCTCATTCGTAGAATTGGTAGAAAACTTTTAGACAATTATAGAGCAGATAACTACGATAAAATAGAAAAAAAGTTGTAAAGGTCTACACACTGTCAGGTTGCAATCTAAGCTCAAAAACTTATTATTTGAATAGCCATCTTGACCAAATTCCAAGTAATTTAGGTGATGCAAGTGACAAACAGGCGGTGAGATTCCACACATATATCAAAATTCTGGAGGAACAGCCGCTGGGATTCCCAAATGATAGCAGATTACTGCGGGTGCTTGAAAAGAGACTTGCCACCAACAAGGAAATACTCTAGAAAGGTTTGTAAAATAAATATCACAGGTAAAGCTTCATATCTGTTTGTTTTTCAGTTAAATCATTTCTATCGTTATAATAAATTTTTACTGTAGTTTTTGCAACATGTTTTTCATTAAACTTGAAAAGATTTTAACACATGAATTAATTTTTAGCCCTAATTTTTAAAAAAAATCTGAAAAATGGCAGTTCAGCACACCGAATTACCTAGAATGAAGCGTCCAGATACCATTCAATAAAATATGTGTTCCACAGTGTTATTATTATTAGCAGTAGAGTAAAACAGTGTTGTTATTCCTTTACAAAACTTTAAAATAGGATTTAAACGCTACAGTCAGGTTTTCAAGCAATTGATGTACAGAAACAAATTGAGTTCATGGCGAGAAAGAATGCATAAAAAAGATAGGAGTGAACAAGACAGAAATTTAAAGAGTAATGTGAAATTATAGTTTAACTTTATCCTGTGCGTTAACAATAAACATACTCATTGGAAAAACCAGTTTACTTGTTAAATTATTGAGCTAAAAATAGGATCTTTTTAAAATACAGAAATTCTAGTCAATGGCAAGTGGTAAGTGAGCACATGTAGACTATTCTGTGTCTATATGAACAAATAAAGTGTTAGGCTACCATTCATCCATGATTTGAATATTGCTGCCACATCTGGCCTGTTCCTTCTGCTATATATTTATTTCATTGATAAAATAACACTTTCGACGGTCCACAAATAAGAACATTAATTAAAGACAGCAATTTTCTAAATGTCATGAATGAACGCGAACAAAATGCCAGGTTCTCATTCGAGGACTTGATAGAAAACCTTTAGGCAATGTTAGAGCTGCTAACTACAAATAAATCATAAAAATATAAGGAACTACAAAATGTTAGGTTGCAATATGAACGGAAAGATTCATGTTTTTGAATAGCCATCTTGACGAATTTCCAAGTAATTTAGGTGATGTAAGTGACGAACAAGAGAAGAGATTCTACAAAGATAAGAAGATTTTGTAGAAATGTCAACAAGGCGTCTGGGATTCCCGAATGATGGCTGATTACTTCCGGTGTTTGAAAAGAGACTTGCCATCAACAAATACTCGAGAAAGTTTTCTAAAATAGAATTTTTACCATAGGGAAAGCTTCATATCTGTTTTTTTTTTTTTTATTGAAATAATTTCTGTCATTTTAATGTAATATTACTGTAGATTGTAATGCTTGTATTCAGGAAACTTAAAAAATGATTTCATCACATGAATTAATTTTTAGTCCTGATTTGAAAAATCTGGAAAATGTTTGTTGAGAAGAAACAGGAATTGGTAGAGCCAATCCGAATTGGAATTCGTATTCATTGCGACCAAATTACCACGAATCAAACATCAAATACCATTCAATAAAATGAGTTCTCCATTAGCAGTACAATAAAAAAAAAAAAATAACGTACAAGTCGATTTAAATGCTACAGGCAGATTCATGAACTAGTGAGTGCCAGAAACACAGATGAGCTTATGGCTCGAAAGAATGCATAAAAAGTTGATGGGAACGAGATAGAAATTTAAGTAATGTGAAATTAACAATCAACTCCCTGATTGGAAAAGAAGTTTATTCGTTAAATTATCGAGTAAAACATAGGATCTGAATATTTACTTCTGTTAAAAATACAGATTTTCTTCCCATTGACAGATGAAGAGATGGCATGTGGAAACTATTGAATATCTGTTAACAAATAAAATGTTAGGATACTATTCATCCATTATCTGAATATTGCTGCCACATCTGGTCTCGTGATTCGGCTTTATATTTTGAGATCGTTGATAAAATAAAATCTGAAATATTATTGATCCAGTCCTGGGATCTCGGTTCTAGTCACATTCCCACTGGCGTAAGGTAGATTCCCTGCACCTTTTCTATAAGTACTTTCATGGTAATTGTTCTGATGAACTTTCCTCTATAAAATAGATATTATGAATTTAAGCGCTGTACAAATATTGCCGGTCAGGTCTCATAATTCTTTAGTTGAAATTGCTGGCAGTAGCCGTAAGTTCTATGCTAACAGTTTCTTTTCTCGCTTGTAGAATTCTCCTCTGTTTACTTCTTTCCAGTTAATTTTGATATTCATTAACGTTAACTTCTGTCTTTTTAAATTCTCTTCGTTTGTTATTTCTATTTCGGAAATTTTATTTCCTATTTCCACACATTCAGTAAGCGTCTATCCGGTGTGATGACATTTCTGAATGAAAGTTTCTGCTCTCTGTCCGAACTCTCATCTATACTGCTCTTCACGGCTTCGGGTCACATTTTCTGCAGCCTAACATTGATCAATTCGATTTTTTTTGTGTATTCCAGTTCCTTTCTGGTCAGATACATTGCAAAGAGCTCCTTCATTTCATTGCATTTCCAGAAAACACTGCGGCGCATATTGCAAAAAGATGACTATAATTTTGTGTTTGAGATAACACCTCATTGATACTAAGAATTGTCCTGATATGATCCTACTCGATCAGATCTATCATTTGCAGACAGAAGACACATTCATCATCTAAGTGCTTGCTATCTTGACCTTGCTCACCAGTTAGATATGGACTGGAACAATTACCATATAAGGGAATTTTAGGTAATGTAAATTTAAGGTAAGATATAGCCCGACAGGACACACTCTGTCCGAGCTATTTTAACAGTATTTGCACCCAGTCACAAGAATAAAAATGTAAATTGGTATTGAAAATCTGCTTGTAGATACGGCGGACTAATAAACTGCAGAAATCATGTTGGTTACTTTAGTTGCTGGTAGAGGTTCATAAACGTAAACGTTATTTGGCGTCACTTGAATGTTGGTATCTGCAGCAGAATTGGATTCTCACCTCTGTTCCCTGTTTTCATTTCAGCACAAGAAAAATGTCCAGACGGAGGTTAAAGAAAAAAAAATGATCTGGTAAAGATCATTTAATTGTGAAATCTAAAATGTTGAAACGTGCATATAAAGAAAAAAAAAAAAAAAAAAAAAAAAGCAGAATAAATTTCGCCGTGGATACTTTATCACTGGAAATGTAAAATATACTTAGCGTGTATAATAAGCACTTCCAGACTTAAATTATGGTCAGGGAAAATGTATATTAAAAAACAAAATGCCAAAAAGGAAAAATAAATATAACATATCAAAAAATACAAGCGAGATAATGAAAATAGATCATTTATATCATGGCCACGATAAAAAAATTTAAAAAAGTACACTTACCTTCTGACAGGAATGGAAGAATTAAAACCATTAAAGTTCTTATTAAGAAAATTTCCATGATTTCTTCACTGACAATTTAACCGTGGGCTTAAAGAAATAAACTCAAGATAATTGTCGGACAAGAGGAAAATTATTTCTACACTTGAATGTATGGCCAGTAGGAAGTTAAATGACATGGGTGTGGTTTGGGTATAAACCTAAACCAGTTTCACTTACTCGTTTACATTTTATATCACTACGCACCTATATCATACTGTGTATGTATATATATATATATATTTGCTGCTGTTGTGAATATCGTATCAAACATGGTGATATGCAAATGGATATTAAATTAACTTATTATTTTTTGAAAATATGGTTATTCATTTGTACATCTATCTATCTATCTATCTATCTATCTATCTATCTATATATATATATATATATATATATATATATATATATATATATATATATATATATATATATTCCCATATTGATCCACATAAATAAATATCACCTCATGGGCTTTTAAGAGTTCGTTTTCTTCATAATGATAATAATTATATAGATATATACATATATTTCTAATATATATATATATATATATATATATATATATATATATAGGTATAAATTTAGATCTATCTATCTATCTATCTATCTATCTATCTATCTATCTATTTATATGTATATGTATGTATATACATATATATATATATATATATATATATATATATATATATATATATATATATATATATATATATATGCCTATATTAATTCACATGAGCAGTTGCGCCATGATATTAATCAGCATTAATTTATTAGATGTATATTTATATTTTATTTTGTAGTTCTAGCTTTATAACTTTATGTAATTTGTATCAATGTCTGTGTGTTTTAAATGTTTTTCCTTTGTAAGAATGCATTTCACTCGACTTAATAGATTTTTATCTAATTATGTGCATTCTATATTGTTGCTTATTGTTTATTATATGTGATTGTTTTTTTTTATAAATATTGATATGTGAATATATATATTTATATTTTATCTCTACCTTTACAACTTGAAGTAAATAATGTGTGTGGATGCGTGCGAAGGGTTTTTTTCTGTTTATTTTACATATAAAATTCATTTTCTTTTAGCTACGTTTATTTTAAATACAAAATTTAAAGAAAACAACAATCCCCTACCGGGATTTAAGCAATGGCGGCCAGAACCATAACAACATAAGATTCGCAGATGACACACAGTACTGATCGTAGCCATGAAAAAAATCCCCCCCCCAAAACCCCAAAAAACAAAAACAAAACAAAAAACAAAACAAAAAAAAAAACAAAACAAAAAAAAAACAAAACAAAAACAAAAAAAACAAAAAAAAAAAAACACAGCTACTTACCTTCTGTCAGGTAAAGAAGAAGTAAAACAATGAACGTTCTTCGTTTGAGGATAAATGAAATTTCCATGATTTCTTCACTGAAAATTTAACCGAGGGCTTCCATATTGGGCTATTTCCTGAATATGATATAGTAATTAAGTGGAAAAGAAATTTACAAATAAAAATTAATAAATATAGTTGCAATATTCTATTTTTTAAATAATTTTTAAGTTTTTAATTTTTACTTAATACTTGCCTTCTTTTTGGCTATGGTACACTCGAATTGATATTATTATGAAAAGGTCACGTGATCTAATAATTTTGTCCCATAAAGAGATACTCGTTACTATTTACGTTTCAAGAGGTTTTCTCTTCAGCATTAAAAGTTTAAAATTTAAAGTAAGTTTTACTTTTTCAATTACTATTTCGCAAAGTATATTTATTTTATGTATTTACATTAGTGTATCAAATGGTTGTATATTAATTTTTTATGTAATAAGTAATATTTATTTCAAGTCAGATTAATGATCATTAATTTAACTTTAAATTTTCTAATTTTTCTCAAATAACATATCTGAAATATATATATATATATTTCGGAAGAATTTTAAAATCGATAAATTTGTTTTGTTTACAAATGTCTTAAAATTAAGAAAATGATGACTGAAGAGAATTTTAAGAAATCGAAATTAAATTTTTGACATAACTAATCTATATAATTTCTCGCTGAAACACACCAGAATATTTTACTTACTGGAAATAATAAATTTAATCATTTAGCTTTCAATTAAAGCTAAAATGAAATATTCAAGAATGTCTTTTTCATTTTGAAAAAAAAAATCATTTTAAAGTTTAGTTAATGAAAATTTATACCGAAATAGTGAAAGTACATACATTAAAATTAGAATTGACCTCGCTTGAAAATGTTGTAGTTACCTCCCTTAGACTATTAATATACTAAATATAAATTATGAGTTATTTCCCTTTGTAAATAAAGCCAATATTTGTTTATTAGGTTGGTGCAAAAATAATATCGTTTTCTCACATAGTAACATATGTGAGAAAACGACATTATTTTTGCACCAACGTAATGATTCAAGTTTATGTTAATACATCTGTATTTTACGGCTTACCAACACTTTATGTGTTATTTAAGGCTGAAATATATGTTGCCTTGTAAATTGCGTTTTGCATATGAATATAGTATTAACAAATACTTTTACCTGGTGTAAAAGTTCAACTACTTAACTAAGAATTAGGGAAAGATGTGGATTCTTATTTATAAGGAGGAAGGTAAATGTCTCCCCCGCCCCGACACGTATATTTTTTTTATCACTAATGAAACAAAAATTATTCATCAACAAGAGAATAATAAAAAGACTAAAACAATATATTCATTTAAACAATTTAAACAATAATTTCTTACAAAATATTGTAATGAGATGTGAGTTTAAATTGTTCGTCAGTTCTTAACTGTTTGGGTTTAAGTAACAATAGTTTTTGATTTCAATTGAATTAAGCATGCATTGTAAAATTATGTGTATGAAAATTAACTTGTGTGCTTCAGTATTATTGTGTTTCTGTCCAAATTAAACCAGTTCTTTTTTGCGTATTAGTTAACAATAATGTTCTTGACTTACTCCAATTACAACAAATTTGTGTAGTAGACCGGGGGGGGGGGGTTACGTGTTGTCAAATTGTTGATACATGCGTTTATTCCTGCTAGAAGAAGGTCCACTACAAGAACATGGCGGACTCGGAGACTGAATTCACCATAAGGAAGTGTAAAGAAAACCAACAGGACCGACATCTAGATACAAACAAGTCTATGAATTAAACAATAAAATTTAAAATAGACATTGACATTAGCATTTGTGTTTGTGTGTGAACGTAAAGTGTTTGTATTTTGTTGAATGTTCGTACGTACATGTATGTGTGTTTCATGGCGTTTTCCAACAAGTGGGCAAAACGCCGATCTGTGCGAGAGATCACATTTTGTAAATGTGTCTGCTGAAATGCCAATTAAAAAGAGAACGAGGCAAGAAATCGCCCAGTATTTATAGTGTACAGAGAGCGTGCCCTAGTGAACAGTTAGGAAATTAAGGAGAAGCTAACTCCGACAGTAGTCTTTCTTTGACTAGTAACTTGATTTGTGTTGTTTGTTGTGGAATATGTTGCTTGAGTGAAACATATTTGCAGACTGAAATGAGGTTAACGGTAAATTTAACGCTAAGTCTGAAATACGAACTTGCGTGATGTAGGTTTTGGTGTCATTTTGAAATTTTTGTCTTTCTCACTAGCGAGGATGAATGACGTTTCATTTTTACAGAAAACTTATGTCACGTGATAAGTTCACAAGTGACTTGGCGCAATTTGTGTTTACGTTGAGGTCAGGACAGTCCAGGTGAACTTTTGTATTTATTAACCAATCAGAAAGCGCCGCTGAAAATGCTTCGTTTGGAGCCTATTTTAATTTAATTTTTATTTTTATTTTAATGCGTTTTTGCCTGATATAGAATTTTGATCCTATATACTTCTTTCAAGTGTATGACACGATACCGACTAGAATTAGAACTCGGCTCTACGATTTCTCATGCCGAACTCTTATACCTTACACCACACGAATTTCGCGATTAACAATAAGTTCAAAGCACAATCTTGATTGTAACTTGTTATAATCATACATTAACAAAGATTTAATTTAGTAACATATTTTTTCATTCTAAATATTACTTACATTCAAATGTCTGAGATCATACCTATTTATTTACGAAACTTGTGAGGCAATCCAATATTAAATAACGAAATCCCCCTTCACTATTATCTCGAAATTCAACGTAAGTCATATATATGAGGGCTGTATGGGCAAGTATGTACGCTACTGTTGGAGGTTTGGCGTCTAAACCGGCTACTCTACTTCAAGTTCTTGCGAGTGAGGCAGCTTGTTAGCAACCATGTAGGATGAAATATAAGACCTATCAAAGGGCGGAAGAACTCTTGACGACTCAACAGCCAGCTAACTAAAGATGGTGTCTCAATAAATCACCATGGAGAAGGAAATAGAAATCGAATCTACTATCGATAGTTTGCGAGAAAGATGAAGGTAATAAAATACCTTACTGTAACCTGAACCTTGCCACCTCGCGTGCACAGTTCATTGGCCAAAAAGTGCAGGGGCTCAATTGATGGTGATTACTTAATAATGACTAGGCATTCGCATTGATGATTGTTATTGCAATATTTTGTTTAAACTTGTTAAGCTCAAATATTTAACGTTTCTTCATGAGCGTATTCGGCCATTAATTTAAGAATTAAAATTCATCAGAAACTTCAAATGAGAAAAAGAAAATGGCTGAAGTGTTATGATAAGAACAAAATGATGACAATAAACCACATGTAAATAAAAATCCAACCCGTTGATAAAGTCTCAAATTGGTTTCACATTTATTAGAGTTGCTTCCAATCCAGAGATTCAAATTTAAATGTTGATCTTGAAATTTGAAAACTGATTCCCACTCAACTACACACACATAAATAAAATATACTTTACACTGAACAGAAAATTTCTCCATTTTATGAATTATGTTTTTTTCATTTTCTTTTCGGCAAGAGAGAAGAAGGTTCGGTCCATGAGTTTTGCTTATATTGCAATTCAGTGAGCTTATAATACTACGGTTGCATTCATTTTGACCAATTATTTTTGCCTTATCAACTTGAAGCTGGTTGAAACTTGTGAAACTTTTTCGATATTATTTCACAGAAAAAATGATCTTTTTGAATGGTTTCTCTGCATGTCAAAGAAGATATCTGGTTGGGAACTAGCTCAGATGATGTTTTCATGAGGTTAGCAATTGCTGGCAAAGCTGAAAAGGAAACAAAGAAAGTAATTTTAATTGTTTTAATAAGAAAACCTGATCCAGTTAATTATATTTCCTCACAAAATATTCCTTTTGCTAATACGAAACATTTAACATTTTTCCTATTATGTTCCCTAGAAATTTCAATTAAATCTTCTTGATGTGAAATATAAGTGTCATTTTTTATTACATTTTTCTAAAAGTTCTTCGTTGCTCACATGTTTGGTCCATGGTATTTTCAGCATCCTTCTGTTGACACACATTTCTATTGCTTCAAGTGCCTTCTTCATCTGTAAATACATTGACTACTATTCACTGCCAAGTAGAACTGACATTGCTTAATAGTCCAGTACTCATTTCTTTGTTTCTGACGAAATTTTTCTGTTTCTTAATACTTTACTTAGCTTTTGAAACGTATCTTCTGCTATCTTCAATTTCATTGAAAAGGAAAACTAAGATGGGCAAGCATGCTATTAATTAATTGAACATAAACTGATTTTATCACGTAACAGTTCAGTAATCATTTCTTTGTTTCTGACGAATTTTTTCTGTTTCTTAATACTTTGCTTAGCTTTTCAAAGGCCCCTGCTGCTATCTTTCAGTATGTTGAAAATAAAACTAAGATGGACACGCATGATATTAATTAATTGATTATAAACAGATTTGTAATTATCAAATCATAATCCATGATATAAATGTGACTTTGAGTCAATGAAGACACTATCATCAATTGCATTCTTGTCTCCCTACAAATCTGGAACATGAAACAAGCAATGGCAATAAAACATCATCCAAAAATGGTATGTAAAAGTTTACAAGGCAGAACCGGAACATACATTTAACAGGTTGTTGGGTAAAAGAAAATGCAGTTGTGGACATTTCTGGAAAGAAAGCATTGACAAAATTACAAATAATATTAAAACAAAAATAAACCACAAATATATACCAACATCCCTAGCGACTAATTTTTAGAATTTACAGCTGAGTAAGCCACTGGCACCTTAACACATCGGGTCAGGTGCAGTAACAATTGAAATAAAGAAAAAAACTATGGAAAAGTAAAAGACATTTTTAGCAGTATTAAGTAAAGGCATTTTTGAACTCATTCAGATCACATGAATTTACAACTGATGAATTGTCGTTTTTTTCTCAAATCTAAAAGTAACAACGTAAAGTATGAAGGCGCAGTTAGTAGGAATTAGTGAATATAGTCCATGTTCATTAACTAAGTATAGAGGAACATAGCAATAACTACAATTATAGTTACTCAGCGTCAAATAAAGTAAATACAAACGGTAGAGAGAAAGACAGACAAAGAGAGCGAGAGGCAGTTACAGACAGGTTGATAGGAATATCAAAGATGGACAGTGTTTGAAATCACAGATTGATATGCACACATGTGCAGAGAGAGAGAGAGAGAGAGAGAGAGAGAGAGAGAGAGAGAGGGAGAGAGAGAAGACGCTGACAAGATAGAGGAAGAGCGAAGTCACAAGAAAAACAAATGTACAAATAATAAACAGTAAATTATCTTTTTTTTTAATAATTTCACTCCAAGCAAGGTAGTAAAGCCACTAAGACATAACGGGTTATTAAGTTTAAAAGAATAAGAAATAGGAATTCATACGGTTCTTTGATGAAGAAACAGATTTATGATTTTTAGAGTAAAGTATAAAGTTTTCTAATTTAAAATAAAATCTTGAAATTCTTTTATGAAGAATTTTTATCCTATTAATTATTGTATTGACTAATATCCTTATCTTTGTTCTTATTCTACTTTCAGACACTGTTCTTCAGCAACAATATATTTTTGATTGTTTCAGTAAAATACAGAAAGGCAATCAAAGATGATGGATTTTAATTCTCAATTAGAAACTCAAACAATTTATTAAAACCAAAAAAGTCTATTTAAAACAAGCATTCATTTCTTTGTTTTTCTTTATTCCTGTTTAACAAGAAACAAAGCTTTGATGAATCAGTTAACCTGTTCGTTTTTCATATACTTAAGCATTTATATTCTTAAAAACAATACAAAATTAGATTATAAAACTTCAATAGAGGGTCACATTCAGACAGAACCAAAATATTAGGATGAAAATGAAGACAAATAAAAAGTTTCATGATTGATGATATCAATACATTTGTTCGCCACAATGACAAACTGTATTAAGCATTTCAGGTTTTGTCTTATCTCCTCAGCAGATATGACTTTATTTGCATTAAAAGACCCTTCATAGTTTTATAAGAGATTTACTCCTTAATTTTGGGGCCGACAGGCATTAATTGTCTAACAGCAGATTTTCATTATTTTAATTAATACTGAATAGAGCATTCTTCCAATATTTTCAGAACTAGCAATTATATTCATCTCAGACCAGCAATAGTGTTCCCCCATTCACCACAACATAATAAATAAAGTTGAATTTATTACATATGGTAAAATCAATTAGCTAAACTTATTTTTAATATGCTAGCAGTCTTAAATGCAAAAGAAAAAAAGTACTTTGCGTTGAATTGTAAAGTTCACCATTTTGTCAATTCTTTGTCCACTTTCTATTCGGCACCAGAGAGCAACTACCCGTCTATCAGTCTCGCTTACATTGTAATTAAGGGAGCTTGAAATGCTATGGCTACATTCATTTTGGCCAATTACTTTTACTGGTTCAACTTGAAGCTAGCTGGATGATGTGATAGTTTTTCGTTTCCATTGCACAGAAAAAAGGGCCTTATTTCCAGACAATAAGGAGATCTGATAGAAAGCAAGATCAGATGATGATATTTTCATGAGGCTATCAATTGATTGGGAAAATGAGACAAGAAAATTAATTTGAAATTGAAAGAAAAACTTATAGAGCCAATAGAACCCAGACTTTTCCCTTCAACTAACTTGCAACCGTTAACATGTAATATTTACAAAGGTTTGTCTTAGCAGAATCATTTTGATATTCACACCCTCAAATATTGATTTACATTTCTACATATTTCATTGTCATCTTAGTACTTTCACTTTCACTTTCTTATTGTGCCAAAATTAAATTGAAACAATTTCTCGAAGAGTAAAGCTTACAATGATACTTACTTTGTAACGGTGTGTTTGTAGATTCCACAAGAATACCATTAGTTGATTCATTCTCACAGCAAACGTACCATGTAAAATCAGGACAGTTGGCTCGAGAGAAGACAAATATCAAAGAACCTCCTTTAAATGTTGTACAAGATCCGACCTAAAGAAGGATGGAACTACTTGAAGACATTTAAACGTTTGCCACGCAAGTGAGTACCATGTGATAAGATCCGTATTCCCATTGAGCAATGTCGATTGTTCATCTGTTTGAAATTCACGTGTTATTCTCATATTCCTTGAGTTCAAAGTGCTGTATGAAGGCACGTTCAATGTTACATATTATAAGGAGGATATGTGAAAATCAGTAAAGCAGAATACAAAAAAGGAAAACACATAAACATGCGGAAATGTTTTCAGCACAAATAAATTTCCTCACCCTGTATGTAAATAGAGAGAGAGAGAGAGAGAGAGAGAGAGAGAGAAAGAGAGAGAGAGAGAGACAGATACTCACACACACACACACAGAAATGTTTCTAATTGAAAAAATATCAGAATTCGTTTTAAAATCTTTTGTTTAAGCAAATATCCTTTCACTCGCCTTCATTATATAAAAGAGACCATACTTCAAGCTAAGATAAGAAAGAAAAAACTATATCATTTCTTTTATCATTACTAAACGATATTTTCAAATCTAGATTCAGCAAACTTTAGATGTTAATTGAAAAGTTTTACTATCTTATCATTTACTAACCAAATTACCCACGCCTTGCTGAGAGTCACACACTTTTGTAAGAAAATGATGATTGATTTTAAATCATTCTTGTCATTTGTGGAGAAAAATGATGTATTTCAATATTACTCAATGATCTTGCCGATGTGACTTCAATCTTCTGGCTTTCTCCTTCTCTATTTTAGATAGGAGTCATTTCCTTGTTCAAATTTAAATTTAATTTAGATCAAAGGGAAAACATTTTCGGTGATGGTGGGAGCAAAAACTGCATGATCTGACCCCTTTCATATGTATTTGATGTAATAATTGATTGAATGAATTGATGAGCAGATTTCAGTATTGATATGACAGTCGAATTGTCGCAACAAA
Organism: Acanthosepion lycidas; assembly: GCA_963932145.1. Classification (NCBI taxonomy): domain Eukaryota; kingdom Metazoa; phylum Mollusca; class Cephalopoda; order Sepiida; family Sepiidae; genus Acanthosepion; species Acanthosepion lycidas. Next base: position 30,991,845 of record OZ010578.1, on the reverse strand, counting down.
TATGTATTGTAAGGCACTACACCCGGATTGGTTATTTCTTGCTCAATTTGACGTCCATATTATCACATTTTGATCTTGCCGATGTGAACTCTATTTTCTGGCTTTCTCCTTCTATATTTTAGACTGGAGTCATTTCCTTGTTCAAATTTAAATTTAATTTAAATCAAAGGGAAAAAAATCAGTGGCAGGTGTCCCCCTCCCGTTCGAAAATTCCCTTTGATCAAAATGAAATATACTTATCCAAATATCGCGGGTAAGGAAGTTTCAGAATATATATGGTTATGGGGGTCTATCTCCAAAACCTTAGGATGAATTCGATGACAAACCGTCAGACAGAGGCTATAACTTTTTTATATATTGATTAATTAATTCAGAAATAAGAAAAGTTGACATCATCTTTGTTTTTATTTTTCCCAATCTAAAATGAAAAAAAAAATTGTACTGTTTTACGTCTCCTTTTTTTGGGAGTCACATTTGTAACATTATCAACTATAATGCAAAGATTAAATGCAAATTTACTAATTATTTAATTGCAGCTTGTGAAATAGAAATTCAGAAAATTGTATTTGAATGTTAATTGCTTTATACATGCAACTGAAATACATTGATGAAGAGTTATTTACAGGCAGGTCTTTATTTCAAATTATGTCGACGTGCAAAGAATCGATCATTTATACCCAGCCACCCAGCCACCTCTGGTTAACTATTCTGAAGCATTCTAATAGTAGAAAATAATAGTAGACATTAACTCAAGAATTCATGTCTTCTTCAAAAGTATTGTTCATCTTGCCAATATTTTCACATGAGCAAACTTATTTTTCTCATCAGGAAAATTACCAGGGAAATATTTATAGAAAAGTTACAGGGAAGCTACGTCACATTGGTAGAGAAATGACTGAAGCCAAAATACCAGATAAGGACTAATGAACTTTAAGATTCTTCTTTGTATTTTATCAAGAATCTTTAAATATAAGCAGGAGCATCAGAACCTACTTGTCAGCAAAATTCAAAGCATGGACGAATGGTAGACTTATAAATATGTGCGATAGATTCGGATGAGAAAAAATGTCTTCCACAAAACGTATGAAAAGGACAATTTTTAATCTAAAATAAGACAGCAAAAACTATATCGTTTCTTTTATCGTTACTTAAAATGACGACATTTTCAAATCTAAAGCCTGCAATTTTCAGATGTTGATTGAAATGTTTTACTATTTTATCATTTATTAGTTTATTCAAAGAAAATGAAAATATGACATCACCTTTGTTTTTTTAGTTCAATCTAAAATGAAAAAGATAGTGAACAATTTTATGTTTCCTTCTTTTGAGAGTCACATCTGAAACGTTATAAACTATATTGCAAATGTTAAAGGCAAATTTATTAACTATTTAATTGCATCTTGTGCAATTGATATTCAGACAATTTTGTATTTGAATGTAAAATGCTTTATACATAAAATTAGAATATACTGATGAAGAATTATTTAGTGGCAGGTCTTTATTTCAAATTATGTCGAGATTCAAAGGATCAATCACTTACCAATTTACACCCAGACCCCCTAATTCTTGATAACTATTCTGAAACCTTCTAGTAGTAGATAATAATAGTCGACATTACCCCAAGGACTCATTTCTGCAAAAATATTTATAAATGTTCTCACATAAGTAAATGGGGGGGGGGATATTCCATTGATGGAGAAGTGACTGAATCCAAGATGGTTTCTGCTATCATCTCCAAATTCCCGATTACGCAGGCGGAATTGACGCTAATTCTGCAATTGTCTCTAGTTCTTGTTTTTAAGAATTCTGAACCTTTTGATCCCTCGATTCATTGTCATATTAGCGTTTTACCTAATTCTGGCAAAGTACTAGAGGTTCTAATCAACTCTGAATTTTCTAAGCATGTTAACACGACTTTCTTTCGTATAAACAAATCGTTTTCGTTTCACCAAACGCAGAAGTATTAACGTTTAAAGACAGCAATTTTCTTAATGACTCAAATGAACAAGAACAAAATGCCTGGTTCTCATTCGTAGAATTGATAGAAAACTTTTAGACAATTATAGAGCAGATAACTACGATAAAATAGAAAAAAGTTGTAAAGGTCTACACACTGTCAGGTTGCAATCTAAGCTCAAAAACTTATTATTTGAATAGCCATCTTGACCAAATTCCAAGTAATTTAGGTGATGCAAGTGACAAACAGGCGGTGAGATTCCACACATATATCAAAATTCTGGAGGAACAGCCGCTGGGATTCCCAAATGATAGCAGATTACTGCGGGTGCTTGAAAAGAGACTTGCCACCAACAAGGAAATACTCTAGAAAGGTTTGTAAAATAAATATCACAGGTAAAGCTTCATATCTGTTTGTTTTTCAATTAAATCATTTCTATCGTTATAATAAATTTTTACTGTAGTTTTTGCAACATGTTTTTCATTAAACTTGAAAAGATTTTAACACATGAATTAATTTTTAGCCCTAATTTTTAAAAAAATCTGGAAAATAGCAGTTCAGCGCACCGAAATCACTTAGAATCAAACGTCCAGATACCATTCAATAAAATATGTGTTACACAGTGATATTATTATTAGCAGTCCAGTAAAACAGTGTTGTTTTCCTTTACAAAACTTTAAAATAGGATTTAAACGCTACAGTCAGGTTTTCAAGCAATTGATGTACAGAAACAAATTGATGAATTCATGGCGAGAAAGAATGCATAAAAAAGATAGGAGTGAACAAGACAGAAATTTAAAGAGTAATGTGAAATTATAGTTTAACTTTATCCTGTGCGTTAACAATAAACATACTCATTGGAAAAACCAGTTTACTTGTTAAATTATTGAGCTAAAAATAGGATCTTTTTAAAATACAGAAATTCTAGGCAATGGCAAGTGGTAAGTGAGCACATGTAGACTATTCTGTGTCTATATGAACAAATAAAGTGTTAGGCTACCATTCATCCATGATTTGAATATTGCTGCCACATCTGGCCTGTTCCTTCTGCTCTATATTTATTTTATTGATAAAATAAAATAAGGACCTGTGATGTTATTGGATCAGACCTGGCTGAGTGTAGATGTAAGTTCAATGCTAACAGTTTATTCGCTCGTTTGTGGAACTCTATTCTTGCTACATTCTTTCCAGTTAACTTTGATCTTCAAAAGTTTAAATGCAATGTCAATCGCTATCTTCTGTCTTCTTAAGTCCTGTTCGTTTACTTTTCTCTCTCTTTAATAATTTTTTTCTTATATTCTCACTCATTCAATAACACTTTGCGTCTTTGTTCAGCTCACCCAAATTACCTAGAATTTAGCGTCAGATACCATTCAATAAAATACTTTTTCTCAGTGTTATTATTACAAGTGTAGTAAAACAGAACTTGAAAAGTTGATTTAAACGTTATAGGCAGGTTTATGAGCAAGTGCTTGACAAAAGCGCATTGATGAGCCTATAGCGATAAAGAATGCATAAAATGGTGGGAGGGAAGGAGACAGATATTTGAAGAGTAAAACCAGTTTACTTATTAATTATTGAGTTCAAAATAGGATCTGAATATTTATATCGGTTTAAAATACAGAAATTCAGCTCAATGCCAGGTGGGAAGAGGGTATACGTAAACTATTCAGTGTCTATTAACAATTAAAATTTTCGGCTACCCTTCGTCCATACTTTGAATATTGCTACCACATCTAGTCTGCTGCTTCTATATATTTAAAGATACTTGATAAAATGAAATAAGAATCTGCAATGTTATTGGCCTAGACCTGACATCTCGTCTTCAGTCACATTCCCACGGCCGTAACGTAGCTTCTCTGTGCTTTTTCTATAAGTACTTTCATTGTAATTGTTTTGATGAACATTCCGCTATGACTTAGATATTATGAATCTAAGCGCAATACAAGATTGCCGGTCAGGTCTCATCATTTTAGTTGAAATGGCTGAGTGTAGACGTAAGTTCTATGCTAACAGTTTCTTTACTCATTTGTGGAAATATATTCTTGCTACTTAGTTTCCATTTAACTTTGATTTTCAAAAATTTAAATGCAATGTCAATCGATATCTTCTGTCTTCTTAAATCCTCTTCGTTTATTTTTAGCATTCAGTAACACCTTGCGTTTATCCGATGTGATGTCTTTTGCCGATGAAAGGTTCTGCTTTCAGTCCGAACTCACTTCTAGGCTGTACTGTGCCTCTCTTAACGGCTTCGGCTGACACTGACCAATTCGCTTGTTCTTTGTGTATTCAAGCTCCTTTTTGGCCAATTCCATTGCAGAGATCTCCTTCATTTCATTTCAAGAGAACTCTACGCATATAATTTTGTGTTTGCGATAAAACCCTCTTGTTACTAGGACTTATGCTGATAAAATCCAACTGAATCAGATTTATCATTTGTCACATTCATCTAAAGTCTCGCCATCTTGATCTTTCTCTAAAAATTAACTAAAAATTAGTTAAATTTTCGGTGGTCAATAAATTATCAGTTTGTCTATAAATATTTCAAAACCTTAAATAACCACTTACCTTCGTCTTGAAAACGCATTTCTGTGATATTTAAAACTACAAGTATGTTGCTATCTTAGAATTGGATTTTAAGAATAATTTTATTTTTTCTGGTAGATATTGAATGATCAATCTCTTTTAGAATAACTATTTCCTTTCCAGATACAAGTCATACTATTTAACCAATAACTGGGAGAAGGAGGAAGAGATGTATTCATACATTCGCATGTGAATATGCGCGATAGTGAATGCAAGGAAATTTAACAGATTTCCTAATTGGCTCTCGAATTTCTCATTCTGAGTCGTCATCCACATCACTCACATATTTAGCTTTGGCTTATAAAACCGCTGGGTGATGACTTCAATGTCCTTTTATATATCTATCCCTTTAAGATTGGTTGATTAATAGATGGCAGAGCAAATCCCTACACATCTAAGACACCATGTGTCCATTTTATCTTTTTGAGTTTGTTTCAAAGATTCATGGTTTCTGTTTGGAAAGTTTCTTATCTTACTTATTTGTGTGTTTGTTTGAAATGTAAGTTGTTTTACCCTTTTGAACAAATGTACATTGTGAAAAACTGGTGAAAAAAAAATACCCATATACGATCTGGTGAAAGTGTGTGAGCAGTTAATTACTGGGCTTGAAAAACGCAAATATATCAGTGGGCAGGAAATTATGCCAGTCTATTCATTTAAAGTGTGATTGCTAATCGAGAAACCGAAGTTGATGAAGCAGACGACACTCACAGAAATGTTTACAAAGGTTCGGCAAAGGAACGCAACGTCATCATGGGAGTCAACATCAAACACGCATGTCCTTCGGAGCAATGACCATCGTGATACCAATGATCCTCCTCTTGCAACATAGTCTTTGACACGAGAGACTTTAGAGATGTAACAGATTGTGGAAGGTCACAAGAGGACGAGGACATCAGGGAAAGTCAAATGACATTTAAGTTTTAGCTAATGTACTTTGTAGAAATAAATTTTCCTACGGCATGTTTTTTATAGAATATTATTATCCCAAGACTACATTATTTATTTGTGTATTTTTCTATAAAGTGTAGTGTTAATTTGTGCCAGTAATATCTTCGTTTTTTTTTAATTTTTTATTTTTTGTCCTGACCATAGTTATTCTATAATCCTTAAAGTCCGAAAAGCCGAAATACATTTGGACTCAAAGATTTCGGATTAAGGATATTGGGTATGTATTGGTTATAGGTTTCTAGTTTTCCCAATGTATTTCCTAAATAAAGGGTTCACATCAATATGAAACTTGGACATTTTTTCGGCGGTCAATTACAACATGCCTCGATTGAGAGAAACTACGTAAGCGTCTATTGAGCCTTTTCACTTGCATTCTCATTTCCTCAACTGCATGTTTCAGATTCGCCATTTCTTCTTTTTACTGACTTGGCTCGTGTGAGGAATTAATTAATCTGTTTTTATAACTGGCATTTTATCAATGCCTACCCCCGTTGCTGTTAGTACAAGGCATTTAGTTCGTATTGAATAGGGATATGTCCAAAGACAGTTTGCTTCAGACATGAAGTTGGAACGTAATACTCTCTTCATGTGTTGGAACAGAGGACGAAAAATGGGATATTGGAATCCGAAAGTGCATTGGTATAGTGAAAGATGTCTTACAAAAGCTAAGCAAAGTATTAAGAAACAGAAACATAAATCATTATCAAAGAGTACTGAACTGTTCTATATCAGTCCTCCTATATGGCAGAGAATGCTGAACATTCTCCTCAGAGATGAATAAGAGATTTGAAGCTTACTGTAAATGATGCCCCACACACCAGTCGGAAAATGCTCACTCGAGGGAAGTAAAAGGTGTTATTCTTTGAAAAGTTTGCTTTGTTCTGAAACAATTTTTCGTAGGATTTCAACTTTGAAACGCAAATATTTTCTGTAAGCTTTCATTTTCGCCCCGACGTTGTGTGGTTGAAGTGGAGCAACTAACATTTTCTCAAGCAAACAAACATTTTTGTTAGAAATAAGAACAGATATATACACAAAAATCAGGAATACAGGAAGAAGACAAGAAAAAAGAAAACACTGTACACACAATTAAACACCTCACGATTTATATATTGATTTATTATTTACCCAGTACAATACCCAAGAGTCACTCAAAGTAGAGTATTAGTAAATTAGGTGTGATAAAAAAGTAAGAATTAAAAATAATGAGGATAAAAAAGATAGGTAATAATTGACACTTTACTTGAAGAGAATACTTTGTTAGAATTTCCTAAAGTATTACATATTGTGCGTTCCGGTCTTCCTAAGAGAGAGAGAGAGAGAGAGAGAGAGAGAGAGAGAGAGAGAGAAGGTGTGTGAGATAAAAAGAGAAGACAAGAGAAAAGGAGAAATAACACTGTGCAAAATATAAACAGTACATGATTTATATATTCATTGTAGAGTTTGTGAATAAATCATCTTCAAAAATTAATGATAATCCAAATCTATGATTTTCAAGAATAAAGTACAAAGTTTTCTGTTTCAAAAGACAATCTTGAAATTCTGTTAATTAGTGTGGTGACTAATATCCTTATCTTTGTTTTTATTCTAATTCAGCCACTGTTCTTTTGTCTGTGTGTCTTTTGTCTGAAAGTTGTACGAGTGGAAGAAATAGAAAATACACAGAGAATGTGAAATAGAAAAGACACAGAGAGAGAGAGAGAGAGGGGGGGAAGAGAGAAGATGTAGATATCTATAGTGACACAGAGAGAGAGATAGATAGATAGAAAGTGATACAGAAAGATAAAAATAGCGAGAGAAAAATACAGAGAGTGAAGTTACAGGTAGACCGAGAGAGAGGGGGAGAGATAGGGAGAGAGAGATAGGGAAAGAGAGAGAAGATACAGATAGATCTAGTGAGAGAGCGAGAGAGAGAGAAAGATAGAGAGAGAGAGATAAAAACAGAGAGAGAGAGAGAGAGAGAGAGAGAGAGAGTGTGTGTGATAGAGAGATAAATATAGCGAGAGAAAAATATAGAAGTAACAGGTAGACGGAGGGAGAAGTCACTTCGAGAAAGAAAGATAGAGAGAGAAAAGTGCAGACACATACGAAGAGAGAAGGCACAGATAGGTGAGAAGGAACATAGGGTAAGAGAGAAGAAGATACAGATGATATGGTATATCCAAATGACACGAGTTCTAATTTGGCTAAAATGTTACAAATGCTCAATCAGCTACAAATCTATCATGTTACAGTTATTTTAACAAATACTCACACAGTAAAATGCTCAAGAGCCACTTAAAGTAGAGAATTACTGAATGATGTGTAATAGAAGAGTAGGAAGTAGGAAGTAAAGATGATAAGAATAAAGATAGATTGACTCTTGATTTGAATGTTGTGAGCATGCCTTGCCGACATCTGAAACGATAAAAATATGTAATCAAGAACAGAATTTATAAAACAGAAAATAACATTAAAGTCCTAGATGTTGTCAATTGAAGTAGCTAAACCCATTTATTAATATTCTTTCATACTTAAAAATAAAAAAAAATAGAATTTGAAAACAATGGTTAACTTTAAAACTTTTAAAAATGAAGCTGTTTTGGAAAGAGAACAGATCAATGGTTCAATTTTACTTTCTAGAGTTTTCATTACAATGTAAATGTTAAAATGAAATTTGGAAACAGCTGCACAAACACACACACATACACGTAAACGTTTTACCTTAAACAATAAATATCTTTTTCTTCTGATTGATAATTTTGCTTTCTTTATCGGAAATAAAAAAGAACAAAGGTTATATACTCCTGCATTCGGGGGTTGGATTTACCCGCCGCGGCCAATCCTGAACACAGCTTCCTTTTAAAGACTGGTCATTTGAGTGTAATTTTATTCCAGCATAATATCAAATGCCTCCACAATTTGTTTTACAAATTCATAATTTTACGAAAGTTGTAAATTTCTTCTCTTTTTTTTTTTTTTTTTTAATGAATATGTTGTTTGGCCCATTATTTTTAAGTTAATGCAAATTACTAAACAACTATGTTTGAAATTTCGTTTTATTACACGTTTTTTTAAGGCCCTCTGTATAACTGGAAACATTTTCCGTAATTTATTTTTTTTTACTTTGAAGTTAACACATAATTAATAACTTCAATACATTTGTCCTTAAACTATTATCTTTCTTCAACATAGTTTAAAAATTTTCATCTCCATTTTCTTTTCTAAGGGTTGAATTCCTCAGAATAAAAAGATGTTTTTTTTTTCTCTACGTGAGGATTTTGTGTTTTTTTTTTGTTTTGTTTTTTTTTTCTACATCGGGTTCTTGCAAAGATTTGTTTCTGGAATCTTGTAAAATTGTTTTTTCTACATCGGGATCTTGCGAAAAGTGTTTTTCTCTACTCTGGGATCTTACAAAATTGATTTTTATCTACATAGGGATCTTGTAAAATTGTCGTTTTCTATATCGGGATCTTGAGAAAAGTGTTTTTCTCTACTCTGGAATCTTACAAAATTGATTTTTATCTACATCGGGATCTTGTAAAATTGTCGTTTTCTATATCGGGATCTTGAGAAAAGTGTTTTTCTCTACTCTGGAATCTTACAAAATTGATTTTTATCTACATCGGGATCTTGTAAAATTGTCGTTTTCTATATCGGGATCTTGAGAAAAGTGTTTTTCTCTACTCTGGAATCTTACAAAATTGATTTTTATCTACATCGGGATCTTGTAAAATTGTCGTTTTCTATATCGGGATCTTGAGAAAAGTGTTTTTCTCTACTCTGGAATCTTACAAAATTGATTTTTATCTACATAGGGATCTTGTAAAATTGTCGTTTTCTATATCGGGATCTTGAGAAAAGTGTTTTTCTCTACTCTGGAATCTTACAAAATTGATTTTTATCTACATCGGGATCTTGTAAAATTGTCGTTTTCTATATCGGGATCTTGAGAAAAGTGTTTTTCTCTACTCTGGAATCTTACAAAATTGATTTTTATCTACATAGGGATCTTGTAAAATTGTCGTTTTCTATATCGGGATCTTACATGCCTACTGTAAGAAGCTTTTTAGCTGTTAAGCCGCAGTTCTAGAAAAGCAATAATTTTCCGTTTGTTTCCTCCTGATCCTGGTAAGTAAACTTTTAATCGAGTTGTAGTTTAACTGATAAAATTTTATTTTCATATTTTCTTATAATGGAGAAATGAAGATATACCTACGGGGAGAAGAGTGTTCGACGGAAATAAAACAACACGGTAACACTCAGGGGACAACTTCTTCACATGTATCCGTTGCATTCGAGACTGTAAGTTCACTGAGATCTCGAACAGTCATAACAGATGCTGTGCTGACCTCAGTACTTGAGGAATAACTCTTCACCCATAGAACCATCGACTCTTATGACTGACGGATGCCACACATTAATTCAAAATTACTAACTCCGAGAAAGATCTAATATATATATATATATATATATATATATATATATATATATATAGCTAATATTAGTGGTAAATATACACATACATATGCAAAATATATAAATATATATACATAGGTGCATACACATATATGTATATTTTTTGAATAAAAAATTCCAAGAGGATAGAATCCAGGTAGAACTCAATGTCCAGGACAGAGTAAGGATATAATAAAAAGGCTTAAACACTAATATTCCATGGTCATAATTTATTCCACTGGAATCGTAAATACGATCCAATTCATCAGGCCTACAACTGTTATAGTCTGTTAAGCGTGATTTCCTCCACTTTAACCCTAATTAAAATTCATGACATAACCAATGAACAATCGAGGAAAACCATTGATAGTCAAAATGAATATAATTACTAGGCCTGGAAATATTTATTGGAAAAACGCGCTATTTAGTCTCTAAATTTCTGGCACCTTTGGATGTAAGGTTTATATTCTAAGTTCCAGTCGTACAGCGTTTATACTTTGCTATACCAGAACACAGAAAGGTTCTTTTCATTTTAATACATCTCCATGGAGAATAAATATTAAATAATAATAATGAAACTTGAAAAGCTGAATAAAGTCTGTCATTGTGACGACATTGGAAAATTTCAATTTTTTTGTGTTTTTATTTTGATCCGAATATTTTGTTTTTACCTGACTGTGACTTCTGCTGAACTTTTATAATAAATATTTGTGTAGTTTCGTTTTTTAAGAATATAAGCGGCTAAGTACATTTGAAATTTGAAAACTGCTTTCAATATACAAAAATATACTTTACCTTGAACAGTGAAGTTCACCATTTTATCAATTCTTTGTCCACTTTCTATTCGGCACCAGAGAACAAGGTTTGGCCCATCAGTCTCAATTACATTGTAATAAAGTGAGCTTGAAATGCTACGGCTACATTTATTTTCATCAATTACTTTTGCTGGGTCAACTTGAAGCTGGCTGGATGATGTGATAGTTCTTCGATACCATTGTACAGAAAAAGGACCTTCTTTCCGGACAGTTAAGAAAATTAATTTTAAATTGTTTCAATAAGAAAATCTTGTAGAGCCAACAAATCTACATTTTCTACCAGGATTTTCCTTTAACCAATCTGAAAAATTGCATTTAATTCTCTTCAGAAGGGTCATTCTGACATCTTAACTGTTTGTCAAATGTTGATGTATATATCTACGTATCTCATTTTCACTTTCACATTCAATTACCGTGCTTATATTTCATAAAGAGAACTCTTTTGAATGATACTTACTTTGTAATGTGATGTTTTTAGAATCCACAGAAGAATCATCATATCCAATCCCACGGCACATGTACCATGTAAAGTCTTGACAGCTGACTTGAGGAAAGATAAATGTGAAAGAAGTTTTTGTTGTATCGACCTCAAGACGGACGGAACTACCTGGAGCCATTTCATACTTATCCTGTGAACGTGAGGCCGCAAGATCCTTATTCCCATTGAGCAATGAGATTCTTAGAAATTTATCATCTGCTTGAACTTCACATGTTATTCTCATATTTGTCGAGTTCAAATTCTCGCCTGAAGCCATGTTCAATTTTACAGATCGACCTATAAGAAGGAAGGGTGAAAATCAGTAAAACAAAATGCAAAAGTGAAAACACATAAACGTGCTGACAATTTCAGAGCCCAAATAAATTTCCTCGTCATGTAAGGAAAGAGATAAATACACACACACACATACACAGAGAGAGAGAGAGAGAGAGAGAGAGAGAGAGAGAGAGAGAGAGAGAGAGAGAGAGAGAGAGAGATACAGACATTCTATTTTTATGCGTGTGACGCAAACAAATGTTTCTGTCTGAAGGCCTTGCAAAATATCAGAATTCATTTTAAAATCACTTTTTGCTTAGGCAAATATTGGATTTATTTGCTAAATAATTTAGATTTGAAAATATCATTTTAATTAGTGATAAAAGAAACATTATCGTTTATGCTTTCTTATCTTAGATAAAATAATGGTCCCTTTTATATAGTGAAGGCGAGTGAACAATTAACACTTTGCATCTCGACATATTTTGAAATAAAGACATGCCCGTAAGTAAGTTTTCATCAAAGTATTTTACTTATGTATAAAATAAAAATACAATCACTTACCTATTTATATCCTGACCACCTACTTCTTGATAACTATTCTGAAATTTTCTAGTAGTAGAGAATAATAGTATACATTATCTCAAGGTTTCATGCCTTCTTCAAAAATATTTATCATCTTGCCAATGTTCTCACATAAACTTATTTTTCTCATCAGAAAGATTTCCATGAAAATATCAATAGAAATGGCAGGTTATGTTAGGTTGGCGGATATGTGACTGACTCCCAGATGCTCTATCCGGACCAATAAGCTTGAAGATTCTTCTTTGGACTTTATTAAGAATCTCTAAATATATCGCAGTAATTCCACACCATATGTGGCAGCAATATTCAAAGAATGGACAAACAGATGACTTATAAATATGTAAGCAAGCTAGATTCGAATGAGGAAGATTGTCTAGCACGATATATTGAACAAGTGTTCCTAGAAGGCAGACCTAGCAATTGATTCAATATAACCTTTACACTCCATGTCAGCGGAAAATGAGCTGTTATGAAACTGGATACATCAAAACTTTTCAAAAGGCTTCAATGTATGTGATGTCAGACCAAGAGCTTCGCTAAAGATTTATAGACAAATTTGGCAATAATAGTTAAGACATTTGCGTGGATTGGCGGTTGACCTAGTGAAAAGAAAGCCATACTCTTTATGTGAAAGTCGTGTGAAGTTACATGCTTAATGAATTAATTAAAGACTCTAGAAATTTGACAAAAAAATGCAAAAGTCTAATAGAACGATAACTTGAAGGAACAAAAGATTTCAACATTGTTCTTAAAGACAGGAACTATAAATAAATATTTCCAGGAATCTGGAACGTAAGAAGCAGCAAAGAATTTGTTGTAGACATTGGAGAGACAGGAACCAGTTCGGAAGAATATTCCATTAAGAAAATTGCAGGGATAGTGTCAAGTCCGCATGCGTTGTTGGAGATGATAGCAGAATCCACGGGTGGAATTATGTCCATATTACACAGGAGAGATTCCGTTGTAGAAGGAAAATCAGAAAGATACTCCTGATAAGTCGAGGATAGTATTGGAAGAGAATTTCTGAGTAAATCTTTCTAGTTTATCAACAGTAGACAGCAGTACTTTTAAAAGATTTTTTTCTTAATTTTCTACCATATCGATTTAATTATTCGATATTTTAAAAGGTCTTTTTCTATTATTCCTAAAGGTATACAACTCTAGGTATATGTTTATAAAAACGATGTATCTTAATAAATAAATATAAAAAGGTGTTGGGAAAATATTATCTTATCATTATAATCAGGTGACTTGGACGCAAAGAAATCAAATTTAACTCATTTGTGAAGGATTTCCAACCAAAGTGTTGTCCAGAAAATGGAAGAGGTGTCAATCTGTTCGCTCAAGTTTCGTGGAGTTTGGTTGATATCTCAGTATCTCCCAAGCAAGTCATCGTATGGTATCTCTGGCCAACCGTGCTATATGAAGCCTGATATTGTCATGGAGGAAGTGTAACCCCTTGCAATTTAACAATACTGGCTCCTTTCTCCTGCAGTTCATTTTGCACACGTGCCAAATGCTGCGAGTACAGGTCCGCAGTGATGCTTTGGCTTGTTGGTAATGGGTCATAGTGCACCACTTGTCGACTTGTCCACCAAATATTCCATAAAATATGGGTAATTTGCAGTGCCGAGAAAGCAACAAGTAACCGGATGTTACACGTTTTTACTTGTTGGCTTCAGCAAGTTCGTGGTGTAAACACTTGTTCAACTTGTACGCCTTCCCTATGTGGTACAGGTGAAGTCTAAATTATCAGAAACCTGGTTTGCCTGTGTCCTTTTCTATGATCACCTTCAGGGCATCATTTTCCAGCACTTGTTCTGGCTACTGCTGACATCATCACAAAGGGACAGATCTCTGATTTGATATTCTGAATCAAATGTTTTGCGGTGCCTTTACTCATAACATTATCTTCATAAGTTTACCGTATTCAGCGACTTAATTTGGCTGCGGAAAATTCCATATACAAATCCTAAATCAGACAACCCCGAACAAGCTGCTTGGGCACGGCAATGTTTCATGGCTTCTACTCGAGCCATGGGTGATTTGAGCGGCCATTGTGATTTTAACCGATTTGGCTTGCTAAAAAGGAGAAAGAAGAAAAAAAGAGAAAGAAAAAAAAAAGGAAAGGTGAGAATTAAATTTAGGTGATAAGAAACCATCACGAAAAAGACACTAAGCGGTGTTATTTTTCTGACAAGGAAAAGTGGTAAATTTTTTTTATTTCCATTGTCAAGAAGGTAAAAAAGAAGATACTGGAATTAATCTGATTTAGGTTACGGGGCGGGTGAAAATTCAAGGTTGGCCAAATAACCTCAAAGACAGAAATCTAAATAGATAAAAATTAACTGTGTCGCAGAATTACAAAAAACAAAAGTGTCCGCTGACCATCATGCAGGAAAGGTTAAACCTTTGTCTATATGTAGAAATCATTGAGCGAAAAGGCATCTGTTTTGTGTCGAAACCTGGCTATGGTGGCGAAATTATTTTATCGGATCAGTGGTTGGCGCCAGGAGTGCAGGTACATCTGGGTGGTCACCCGCTCGGTGATGGCGAAAAGCTGATTGACGAAATCCAGGTGACATTTAGGATAAGAACTGCGATTAAGGGACCACACTACGAAATAAAAGAAAGGGAAGAAAGGAAAAAGAAAAGAAAAAAAAGGAAGATAATTTTTTCTTTGAGCAAGATTTTTTTAAACCGAGGCTAGTCTGGCCGCACCCACGCCGCTGAGCGCCCATTGACTGAATGATAGCAGGAGTATTGGGCGGATGTAATCATGTAAAGAAGAAGGGGAGGCCTGTCGCCCCCCCTGAAGGGATATGTGTGAGATGCCACTGTGAGAGAGAGGGGAAACCCGTTGACACCCGCTGAGGGCATGGTGAGATACCAATATGAGAACAGAAGGAGGTGCGAAGACGAAAGACAAGTTTTACGAATATCACCTGAAGATACACCAAGAACCAGTTTCTTAAAGAACAAACAAATTAAGATGTTAAGACTCGCCTAACAAACACAAAGTCCCACGAATCCATATAGCGGGTTGGGAAGTAGACGCAGTCCTGTATTCAGTAACCAGATATAAAATATTGTTATCCTTTTTTAACACATTTGAACTTTTCCAGTTATTATTTTATTTTCTCTTACATATACTTGTGCGATATCACCCTTGTTCGAACTCGGCTTGCATTACGGCCCAGCGACTGATTGATTTCGTCTGCCTAAGATCAATTCACAACGTGGGTAGGTTAGACTGGAAGTCAAAGCAGTTACTTCGGTAGCCAGACGTTGGAAGCGAGCTGGGAACGACAAGGCTGATACAGAATCTAACCAGATTCCCATCCGAATCACCAAAAGGTTAGAATGTCACATTTGGTGCCGCGACCAATACCAAGCCAGTTGGTCGTCACAGGACAGGATAGCACGACGGACGCAGCCAGGCAGACGTCACATTTGACGCAGCGACACCGGGTGGACGTCACAATTGGTGCCGTGATCAGGATAAAACCCTGGATCAGCCGCCGCCACAGGAGTTGCAGAAAAATTTCGACCAGGACAACGCACGGCGTCTCAAGGACTCAAATTGAAACAGACTAGAGTGGGAACCAAAGGACTTTGGTTGGCTATAACCATACGGTTCCAGATACTCAAGTACGCCAACCCGGAACCTGAGAAGAACGAGCGGAAATCATCTGTCAGGTAGGACACTTTGTTTTCGGTTGATCTCCCAATCTCGATTGTTGCTGCTCAGATTGTTTTCTTTTGCTGTCTTAAATATGTCTGACTATGATTCAGATAGGGTAGACATAGAGGAAGAGGGGGCTGGACAGGGACTGCCGGCAGACCTAAGAAAATTATTGGGTGGACCGAGGGTCCCGGCCTTTGATGGGAGTTCAAGGGATTTTATAGACTGGCTGGCAGTCCTGGATAAGAGCCGCGTAATATATAGACTCTCAGACCAAGAGGCCCCATATTTGGCGTATGATGCCGCCAGAGGGAAAGCGTCTGAGTTTATAGGGGTTCTCTTAGCCAGTGAGCCCCACTTGACATGGGAAAGGTTGGAAGAATTATTAACTTGGGAGTTCGCTGACGAAGGGACGGCGATAGAGGCCATGAGAGCCCTCCTGAAGTTGATGCAGCTGAGGGACGAAACCCCTGGAGAATTGGGGACCCGAACGTAGAAGCTGTTGTCATTAGCTTTCCCAGAGGTAGTGAGAAATAATGCGGTCATGCAGGCCCAGTTGGCTGATCTGTATGTGGAAGCGCTCAGTGACGAGCGCGTTCGTCACGATGTTTTGAAAGATGGATCGCTAAGGTTATCGACAGCAGTGGAGCTGGCCAAAGAGAGCCAGAGATTTTGGGAGATGGTAAAAAGAGGTGGGAAGTAGCAAGAGCTAAGTCGAGAGGTCGGAAGAAAGTGGGAAGAAGGAAGACCCCCCGCGTGAAATCGGAAGGTCAAGCTAGAGGTGGATGAGCCTGAGGTGTGGGAAGAAGATCCCACAAGAAAGGCTTGGTCAAAAAGGCATGGGTTCTATAAGCCCACGCCGGGTCGATACGGGCTGGTCTGCTGGACATGTGGACATGAGGACCACAGAGCAGCGGAATGTCCGACGAAGTGGGGTTTGCCCCCAGATTTTGAGCGGGATAAGTGTACTAGGTGTGGGAAGAAGGGACACGTAGCCAAGTGGTGCGGGTTGAGAAAAAGGTGCCTAACCGATATTGATAAAAAGGCCGAGCCCAAAAGACAAAACCAGGGAAAAGCCAGCGGGCCACCCCAGAATTAAGAGGGAGGATGGCCCAGATAAAAAGAAGGGAAGTAAAACGTTGGACATGTGGTCAGGAGAGCCACTTAGGTAGAGGGCTGGTCCCACCAGGAATAAGGGAGAGGGTGGCCCAGTTGAAAAGAGGAAGAGTAAAATGTTGGATATGTGGTCAGGTGGGCCACTTTGCGGTAAACTGTCCAACAAGAAGGTGCTGGTTTTGTAGGAGACCAGGGCACCTGAAGAGGAACTGTATTCTTAGGAACAGCCGCAAGAGACCGGGAGAGGTCCAGCCGGGACCGCCCAGGTGCAGAAAACGCAGGACTCCCCCATATGAGAAGAATGAAAGGAGTTTGTTGCTACCGGCGCCTATGGCTGGGATGACCCAAGGGTCGGAACACAGGAAAAGGAAAGCCCAAGTATTCTCCTCGCTGACGCAGGAGAGGGAGCTGTCTTGTAGGGCAGAGATAAGGGTTAGGGCAGTGAAAACCCTGATAGACACAGGAGCGTCTGTTTCATTGCTGAGATAGGAAGCATACAGGCGGGTGAAACGGCAGAATGGGTTACAGGAAGCGGACATAGAGGTCATGCAGGCAGATGGAGCCCCCCTGGAGATAAAAGGGATGGCGAGGCTCCCTGTGAGGATTGGGAAATTAAGAAGTACCCAGAGATTCTACGTAACCCCCAACCTGTGTACGGAAGCAATCTTGGGAGAATATTGACTTCAGAGACAGAGGGCTCGGATAGAGTTCAACCCCACTGTGCTGGTAGTGAATGGCGAGAGAACGCCATTGGGATGCCCACCGGAAGAAGATATAACAATAGTGGTGGAGGAAGATGTAAAGCTACCCCCCCCAGAACGGCGGTGTCGGGAAAGGGTAGGCTAATGTCAGGGAAGAAAATAGGAAAAGGAACCCTGCAATTGGTCCCTGTAGAAGGGAAAGGCCTAGAAGAAAATGAGGTAACTCTGTGTGAGGCAGTAGTAGAGGCAGCTGAATTAGTGCCCATTATGATGGTGAACCAGGCCCAAAAGACGATAAAGGTTAAGAGAGGGGAAACTGCACAAGGAAACAACTATATAGTGAGTTTTGTCGATTGGCTAACAAATTGGCCCGAGGCATTTGCAGTACCAGACAAGAAGGCTAAAACTGTGGCCGATTTGATAATAAGTGAAATCTTCCCTAGGTATGGCGCCCCTGTGCAATTGGTAAATCATAATGGCACATAGAATATAAACAGCATAATGAGAGAAGTGCTGACAGGTTTGAATATAGAGCACGTAAAAACATCTCCATATCACCCCCAAAGAAATGCTAAAATGGAAAGGTTTCATAGAACCTTGGGAGATGTGCTGGCCAAGCTGGCCATAGAGAATACAGGAAATTTGGATTTGTATTTGACGCAGGCTCTGGTTTACGATAAACGAAACCTCCAGATTTTCTCCTTACTTTATGTTGTTTGGCAGAGACGTGGTCCTGCCTGTGGATAACCTGTTGAAGCCCCGAAGAAAGTATATGGGAGAAGATCATCATCAGCTGTTGCTGGAACAACAACATAAAATATGTGTACAGGCCAGAAGAAGAATAAAGAGGGCACAGAAGAGAAGAAATGAGAGAGTCAATGCTGAAAGAAAGGTAGTAGAATTGAAGGTTGGAGACCCTGTCTACTATAAAATCCACCAGAGAGAAGGAAAGCTGGACCAGAGATGGGAACTGTACTACCGGATAGTAGAGCAGACGGGTCCAGTATCATATGTAATATGGAATCAAGTGGCAGGACGAACAAGGAGGGTCCATGCCAACGATCTGAAGAAAGCTGAAATAGCTAACCTGGAAATGAGCGAACAGAGGCCTAAGAAGACAAGGACAAGGAAGGTAACTCTGGTTGAGCCGGGAGAAATGGAGACGGAAGAAGATTCCGAGGAAAATGAAGAGATAGATCGACTTGGCCAGATAGACGAAGCGATCCGAGTGACGGAGTTGGAACCCTCGACGGGGATCAGCGGCGTTCATTCGTTGCCTGAATCGGTGCAGAGAAGACCCTGTGATGTCACCGTCGCACCCCAATGCCAAAAGAAAAGGAAGAGAAAAACGAAGAGATCCAATCAAGCAGTCAAGGGCTCTAAAAAGAGGCACCCTAAACAAGACGAAGAGTTCAACGAGTGGGAGGAAGAGGATCAAATACTCCTTTCCCAGCTGAAAGAAAGACTAAGAAACAGGAGAGATTTAGGTATCGAGTCAAGAAGTAATGAAGACGTCCAGGGCGAGGACTCTAAACAGAAGGAAGAATCAGGAGAGGAGAAAAGGACAAAACACCAACTGAACGGGAATTAAACACCGAGGGAAGGTTAGAGGTCGAGCAGGAACTACCTCTGAAAATGAGATAAAGGTGGAGAACCCCAAGTCTCAGTAGAACAAACAAGGCGGTGCAGAATAGAAGCACTCGGTGTCGACAGATAACGACACTGGCTCATCCAAAAACCTACTGGCTGACTGTGATGGATGTGGATGGAGGGGATGGAGTCGCAAGCTGCATCTCACGAAGGACGGAAGAAGATTATTGGCATTGTTAACTGGCCATCAGTGGTGTCATGAAGTACGACCTTTGGAGTGAGCGCCAGGCACACCTGTCCGGACCATTCTGTCTGCTAGGAGTTAGTTAGCGGAGGGAAGAGCCGATTTGTTACAAACTTAGAAAGAAATTATGGAATAATTGAATGAAGAATTGAACAAGACCGAATGGTTATGAAGAATAAAAACAAGAAAATTTTGTTGCCTTGCAGGAATGACCAAAATGAAAGGGCTGATGATGATGATGATGATGATGGTAGCCACACTGATGGTGACGATGGCGGAAGCTTGGAAGCACACCGAAATACCATTTTTAAAAAGACGAGTGAAGTAATAATAGCCAGGTCTAAATGGTTGATCACATTCGTGATAGATTTAAAACTATACGAGTCGCTACTAAATAAACTAAGAAATGAGCTAACGCAGCTGGATGCAGCCCGGTTGAAAGTAGGGCAAGATTATTCCAAGGAGAAAGGATATCTCAGATTATTACACTCCCTAGAATCGGAGGCCACTATGATAGAGGCTCAATGGAGGGACATGCAAAATTACCTGAAGGGAATAGAGTTACTGCAGAAGCGGAGAACAAGATCGGTAGTTCCGATTGTGGGAAAAGCGTTAAATGTCCTGTTTGGAACAGTGACTGAAGATGACGTTAAATACATAAGAAGGAAACTGGGAGAAGTGGAAATAAACCAGAGGACGCTAGCTCAAGTGGCAAGAGAGAGTGTGACAATATTAAATGTGACAAGGTTGGAAGTGGCCAAGAATAGAGCCAGAATTAATTGGTTAATAAATAACCTGGCAGGGTTGAGACAAGAGGTAATTAATGATACAGAAACTATAATGATAGAATTACAGGAAATGAGTGGATTCATGCAAAGATATTTCCAACTAATAACAATTACGAATAAAGTACGACAAACTAGTCAGTCGTTGACGACCTTGCTGGAACATGTGAGAGCGCAATTAGACATGTTGTCATTGGGACACCTCTCCCCAAGCATAGTAA
The DNA here is from genome assembly GCA_963932145.1 of Acanthosepion lycidas. Classification (NCBI taxonomy): domain Eukaryota; kingdom Metazoa; phylum Mollusca; class Cephalopoda; order Sepiida; family Sepiidae; genus Acanthosepion; species Acanthosepion lycidas. Next base: position 30,971,418 of record OZ010578.1, on the reverse strand, counting down.
ACCCGGGTCATCTAAGGGAAGTGCTACTCGGGATACAGGCCGAGTTACCCCAACATTTAAGACTGCCAGTGGATCCCACCAAAGAATTGTGGAAATATTATAATGCGCTGGGATGTGTGACCTTGTTGGAAAATAGACGAATGTTGGTTATGATGTCTGTTCCGTTGTTAGATAGAGAGAGTATATTCGAGATATACCAGGTTATAAATTTACCTATTCCCTACCCCAGAAGAGATCAAGGTTTGGGAATGGTAGCAAGGTATAAGATGGAAAGAGAATACATAGCTTTAAATTCGGGGAGAACAAAATTCATGTTGCTAACAGCTGAAGAAGCTAGTAAGTGTAAAAATGATGCTCTAGGGAATCGTGCATCGTTAAGCCCTATCTATATAGCTGGTAACCACAAAATGTGCATACTAGAATTGTTTGGAGGGAAGAAAGAGGGAATTAAGAGAACTTGTCAAGTAGAGGTATTAGCAAACACGGCATTACCACAAGGACATTAAGAGTAAGGCCACCATTATCCCTGTTAAAGTTACCCATGGGATGTTCGGCATTTGGGATATCTATTTCCTTACCCACCTATTACCAGGAAGAAGACAGATATGAAGAGAAAGATTCAATCGTAGAATTGATTAGCAGAAGCTTAGTCAATTGTACAGAGTTGTGGGAGCCAATAGTGAAGGGATTCTCCAATGTTACCTTGAATAAAATGCCACTACTAATGAAGCCGATAGAAAAGATCGATATGGATCAATTGAGGGACAAGTTAAGTGCTTTGGGAAATGAAGTAATGGCTTGGGAAGATGATGAGCAGATCGCGATAAGTTGGTCGGCAATGATGGGTACATTCATAATTATAGCCATAGTGGGTATGGCAATATAGAAAATTAGAAGTAAGAGGAAATTAACTAGCGATAATCAAATGAGCATGCAGCAACTCGAGAGGGAGATACCGAGCAGTGTTCCTTACTCATACAGAATAGGCGAAGAAATTGCAGAAAGACCGGCGGAGGAGGCTGGCGTGAGACCGACACGGAAAAAAACCTACAGCGGAGAGAAAAACATTGACCAAGAAAAATAAGCCATAATAACCACACACATACACCCACAGGCACACACACACATTACATTTGCATGTAGAACGAAGAAGATGAAAAAGAACATTACATTTGCATGTAGAACAGAAGAAGATGAAAAACAACATTAGATTTGCATGTAGAACAGAAGAAGATGAAAAAGAACATTACATTTGCATGTAGAACAGAAGAAGATGAAAAGAACATTACATCTGCATGTAGAACAGAAGAATATGAAAAGAACATTACATTTTCATGTAGTACAGAAGAAGATTAAAAGAACATTACATTTGCATGTAGAACAGAAAAAGATGAAAAGTACATCACCTTCCATGTAAATCCGTAAAAAAAGAAAAGAAGAATAGAATTGCATGGGACAGATGCATGATGCATGATGCATGCTAAATAGTGTATTTGGGTTTAGGTGTCATTTCCGAGTAAAAGACAAATAGGTTAGGGGAGGATTGTGAGACTATTTGGCTTGCTAAAAGGGAGAAAGAAGAAAAGAAAAAGAAAGAAAAAAAAGGAAAGGCGAGAATTAAAATTTAGGTGATAAGAAGCCATCACGAAAAGGACACTAAGCGGTGTTATTTTTCTGACAAGGAAAAGTGGTAAACTTTTTTTATTTCCATTGTCAAGAAGGTAAAAAATAAGATACTGGAATTAATCTGATTTAGGTTACGGGGCGGGTGAAAATTCAAGGTTGGCCAAATAACCTCAGAGACAGAAATCTAAATAGATAAAAATTAACTGTGTCGCAGAATTACAAAATAAAAGTGTCCGCTGACCACCATGAAGGAAAGGTTAAACCTTTGTCTATATGTAGAAATCATTGAGAGAAAAGACATCTGTTTTGTGTCGAAACCTGGCTATGGTGGCGAAATTATTTTATCGGATCAGTGGTTGGCGCCAGGAGTGCAGGTACATCTGGGTGGCCACTCGCTCGGTGATGGCGAAAAGCTGATTGACGAAATCCAGGTGACATTTATGATAAGAACTGCGATTGAGGGACCACAATACGAAAGAAAAGAAAGGGAAGAAAGGAAAAAGAAAATAAAAAAAAAGGAAGATAATTTTTTTTTCTTTGAGCAAGATTTTTTAAACCGAGGCTAGTCTGGCCACACCCACGCCGCTGAGCGCCCATTGGCTGAATGATAGCAGGAGTATTGGGCGGATGTAATCATGTAAAGAAGGAGGGGAGGCCTGTTTCGTCCCCCTGAAGGGATATGTGTGAGATGCCACTGTGAGAGAGAGGGGAAACCCGTTGACACCCTCTGAGGGCATGGTGAGATACCAATATGAGAACAGAAGGAGGTGCGAAGACGAAAGACTTTAAAAAATGGAAAATAATAAAATTTTCCTGACCGAAACCAAATAAGTGGATTGTGGGTTGATAATTATCAAGGAACCTCAAACCCCGACAAGCCCACCTCGGTTCTGGTCGGCGTCCATATAAGCAAAGTCGCAGCGAGCGAAAATGAGTTCGAGTTAAGTTGCAGTTGGGGTTGGAGACAGACAGGCAAGCAGTTGCAGTGAGCTGAGAGCTCTGAAGACCCGTCTCGAAGAAGCTGACTAAGATTCGCGCAAATTCCGAACTCAATTTCTAACCAAGAACAATTTATTTTTTTGAAGAACGACTTAGACTCACACAACCAAAACAAGTTTTACGAATATCACCTGAAGATACACCAAGAACCAGTTTCTTAAAGAACAAACGACTTAAGATGTTAAGACTCGCCTAACAAACACTAAGTGTCACGAATCCATATAGCGGGTTGGGAAGTAGACGCAGTCCTGTATTCAGCAACCAGATATAAAATATTGTTATCCTTTTTTAACACATTTGAACTTTTCCAGTTATTATTCTATTTTCTCTTACATATACTTCGTGCGATATCACCATTGTTCGAACTCGGTTTGAATTACGGCCCAGCGACTGATTGATTTCGTCTGCCTAAGATCAATTCACAACGTGGGTAGGTTAGACTGGAAGTCAAAGCAGTTACTTCGGTAACCAGACGTTGGAAGCGAGCTGGGAACGACAAGGCTGATACAGAATCTAACCAGATTCCCATCCGAATCACCAAAAGGTTAGAATGTCACATTTGGTGCCGCGACCAATACCAAGCCAGTTGGTCGTCACAGGACAGGATAGCACGACGGACGCAGCCAGGCAGACGGCACATTTGGCGCAGCGACACCGGGTGGACGTCACAATTGGTGCCGTGATCAGGATAAAACCCTGGATCAGCCGCCGCCACAGGAGTTACAGAAAAATTTCGACCAGGACAACGCACGGCGTCTCAAGGACTCAAATTGAAACAGACTAGAGTGGGAACCAAAGGACTTTGGTTGGCTATAACCATACGGTTCCAGATACTCTAGTACGCCAACCTGGAACCTGAGAAGAACGAGCGGAAATCGTCTGTCAGGTAGGACACTTTGTTTTCGGTTGATCTCCTAACCTCGATTGTTGCTGCTCAGATTGTTTTCTTTTGCTGTGCTAAATATGTCTGACTATGATTCAGATAGGGTAGACATAGAGGAAGAGGGGGCTGGACAGGGACTGCCGGAAGACCTAAGAAAATCATTGGGTGGACGGAGTGTCCCGGCCTTTGATGGGAGTTCAAGGGATTTTATGGACTGGCTGGCAGTCTTGGATAAGAGCCGCGTAATATATAGACTCTCAGACCAAGAGGCCCCATATTTGGCGTATGATGCCGCCAGAGGGAAAGCGTCTGAGTTTATAGGGGGTCTCTTAGCCAGTGAGCCCCACTTGACATGGGAAAGGTTGGAAGAATTATTAACTCGGGAGTTCGCTGACGAAGGGACGGCGATAGAGGCCATGAGAGCCCTCCTGAAGTTGATGCAGCTGAGGGACGAAACCCCTGGAGAATTGGGGACCCGAACGGAGAAGCTGTCGTCATTAGCTTTCCCAGAGGTAGTGAGAAATAATGCGGTCATGCAGGCCCAGTTGGCTGATCTGTATGTGGAAGCGCTCAGTGACGAGCGTGTTCGTCACGATGTTTTGAAGGAAGGACCGCTACACCGGGGGTACGTCACAATTCAAAGGAAAATAGTTGTCTTCGGAACTATTTCAGCTTTTATTATTTAATTGTTATATTTTGCATATATAATAATTGCCCACATCACTTACTATCAGAGATAAAACGAACGTAATTTATCTACCTTTAGTACGCTGAGATAAAATCATATTTTCTTCTTTGCATATCAAACTAAGCTTCATTAAACAACATGAAAAAGATACAAACGACAATTTTTCAAATACATAACTTTAAAATTTCCAAATTTAAGTCATGAGAATATTAAGGCGGCAATTTTTGATGATCCATAAATAAGAATATAAATCAAAGACAGTAATTTTCCTAATGTGATGAATGAACGCAAACAACATAAAAAACATTTAGGCAATTATAAAGCAGATGACTACGAAGAAATCAAAATGAATTGTAATGAACTAGAAAGTGTTAGGTTGCAATATGAACGGAGAGTGCATTTTTTGAACAGCAATCTTAACGAATTTCCAAGTAATTTAGTTAGGTGATGTAAGTGACGAACAAAATGAGAAAATCTACAAAGATAAGAAAATTCTGTAGAAATGGCAACAAGAATGAGAATATTAAGGCGGCAATTTTCGACGGTCCACAAATAAGAACATTAATTAAAGACAGCAATTTTCTAAATGTCATGAATGAACGCGAACAAAATGCCAGGTTCTCATTCGAGGACTTGATAGAAAACCTTTAGGCAATGTTAGAGCTGCTAACTACAAATAAATCATAAAAAATATAAGGAACTACAAAATGTTAGGTTGCAATATGAACGGAAAGATTCATGTTTTTGAATAGCCATCTTGACGAATTTCCAAGTAATTTAGGTGATGTAAGTGACGAACAAGAGAAGAGATTCCACAAAGATAAGAAGATTTTGTAGAAATGGCAACAAGGCGTCTGGGATTCCCGAATGATGGCTGATTACTTCCGGTGTTTGAAAAGAGACTTGCCATCAACAAACAAATACTCGAGAAAGTTTTCTAAAATAGAATTTTTACCATAGGGAAAGCTTCATATCTGTTCGTTTTTTATTGAAATAATTTCTATCATTATAATGTAATATTACTGTAGATTGTAATGCTTGTATTCAGGAAGCTTAAAAAATGATTTCATCACATGACTTAATTTTTAGTCCTGAAAATGTCTGTTGAGAAGAACCAGGGATTGTTAGAGCCAAGCAAAATTTGAATTCTTATTTAGTGCAACCAAATTACCTAGAATCAAACATCAAATACCATTCAATAAAATATATATTCCCCAGTGTTATTATTATTATTAGCAGTAAAATAAAATAAAAAAATAACCGTATAACTCGATTGAAACGCTACAGGCAGATTCACGAACGAGTGAGTGACAGAAATATATTGATAAACTCATGGCTTGAAAGAATGCATAAAAAATTGGGTGGGAACCAGATAGAAATTTAAGTAATGTGAAATTAAACTTTTTCTTGAACTTTAACAATTACCTTCCTCATTGGAAAACCAGTTTATTCGTTACATTATTGAGTTAAATATAGGATCTTAATATCTATTTCTGTTTAAAATACAGATTTTCTGCCAAAAGTCAGGTGAAGAGACGGCATATGTAAACTATACAATGTATATTAACAAATAAAATATTGGGCCAATATTCATCCATCATTTGAATATTTCTGCCATATCTGGTCTGGTGATTCTGCTATATATTTAGAGATCCTTGATAAAATCAAAGAAAATCTGAAATATTATTGATCCTGACCTGGGATCTCGGTTTTAGTCACATTCCCACTGATGTAAGGTAGATTCCCTGTGTCTTTTCTGTAAGTACTTTCATGGTAATTGTTCTGATGAACTTTCCTCTATAAAATAGATATTATGAATTTAAGCGCTCTACAAATATTGGCGGCCTGATCTCATAATTTTTAGTTGAAATTGCTGGCAGTAGCCGTAAGTTCTATGCTAACAGTTTCTTTTCTCACTTGTAGAATTCCCTTCTGGTTATTTGCTTTCCAGTTAATTTTGATCTTCAAAAATTTAAATGTAATGTCAATCGTTATCGTTAAATTGTGTCTTTTAAAATCCTCCTGTTTATTATCTCTTTTAGGATTTTTTTTTATTCTCACACATTCAGTAACGCCATGCGTCTATCCGGGGTGATGACATTTCCGGATGAAAGTTTCTGCTTTCCGTCCGAACTCTCTTCTATGCCGCTCTTCACGACGTCGGGTGACATTTTCTGCAGGTTAACATTGACCAATTCGATTGTTCTTTGTGTATTTCAGTTTCTATCTGGTCAGTTCCATTGCAAAGATCACCTTTATTTCATTGCATTTGCAGAGATCTCTACGGTGCATATTGCACAAAGACGCATACAATTTTAATGTTTGAGATAACACCCGCTTTTAACTAGAATTGTCCTGATAAGATCCTACTCAATCCGGTCTGTCATTTACAGGTAGAAGACACATTCATCATCTTGCTATCTTGACGTTGCTCGCCAGTTAGATATGGAATGGAACAATTACGGGATAAAGCAATGATAGGCACAGTGTAATGTTGAGATCAAATTTAATGTATGCTATAGCCCAGCAGGGCACACTCTATCAGTGATGTTTTAACAGCATTTTCACCCAGTAACAAGAATAAAGATGTAAATTGTTATTGAAAGTCTCTTTGGACATACGGTGGACTACAAAACTTCAGAAATCATCTAGGTTACTTTTGTTGCTGATAGAGGTTCATAAACGTAAAAATAAATCTATGTATGTATGTATGTATGTATGTATGTATGAATGTATATATATATATATATATATATATATATATATATATATATATATATTGTTGTTGTTGTTTTCACGGTTTTCAAGGACTATACTATTTTATATGAAAAAAGCTAGCCATTCGAATTTTAGCACAACAAAATTCTATCCCGACAGTGGCAAGAAAACGTATCGAACGAAATTTTTAAGATCTAAAATATTTCAGTTGATATCTTACGTTGAAAGAATTAAGATAATAAAGTGACTTGTAAGGTTCATGGTTAATATTAAGAGAATATTTATGAAGTCAAGTGTTGCTGATGGCTGGTCGACGGAAATAGGCAGATTGACAACACAGCGGCCGACGAAGTTGAAATTGAACATTGCTGCTACGTGGTCTGGTGATTCTGCTATATATTTAGAGATCCTTGATAAAATAAGAATCTGCAATGTTATTGATCCATACCGGTGTTCTCGGTTTTAGTCACATTCCCACTAGCGTAAGTCAGCTTCCCTGTGTCTTTTCTATAAGTATTTTCATGGTAATCGTTCTGATGAACTTTCTTCTGTAACGTAGATATTATGAAATTAAGCGCTCTACAAGATTGCAAGCCAGGTCACATCATTTTTAGATGAAATTATAATCAACATCAGGAGATTAACTAGCAAAGGTGGTGGTCCAAATTTTTAGGACTGTTATCCCAAAATAGTTGGAAAGAAATCATGCTTACTTTTCAATATATAGGGAATATATAGGGAATATCCCTGTTGTAGTGGGTTTAATATTTGTAGCCACGCCAACTCTTAAGGATTCAATATCCCGAATCAAGCGCCATTGTCTTGTCAATGATACTTAAGCACTTCACATACAAGAACGCCACTCTAATTTCAGTACAATAAGAACAATATCCCGTCAGAGGAGGGAAATTTCAATTCGGTAAAGATGATTTAATTATGAAATGTAAAATGATTAAGTTGAAACGTTCATGAAAAGAAAAAACAGAACAAATTTCGGCGTGGATACGTTATCATTGGAAATGTAAAATATCCTTAGCGAGTATAATAAGCATCCCTTCACTTTCATACCTAAATTATGGTCGGGGAAAATTTATATTAAATACCATTAATTACAATATGTAAACTTTCTTCATACATACTGGCTGTTTCGCTGATAAGGGCACTTTTCTCGTATAACACAAAATGCCAAAAATGTAGAATAAACAAAACATACCCCCCCCCAAAAAAAAATAAAATAACGAGATAATTAATAAAAATAGATCATTTAAATCATGGCCATGAAAAAATATTTTAAAAATACACACAGTTATTTACCTTCTGGCAGGTAAAGAAGGAGTAAATTTATTAAAGTTCCTATGAACAAAATTTCCATGATTTCTTCACTGACAGTCTGACCATGGACTTAAAAAATAAACGCAAGATATTGGTTGGACAAGAGGAAAAATATTTTTCTATATTTGAATATATGGCAAGTGAGAAGCTAAATGGAATAAGTGTTGTTAGTATATAAACCCAAATTAGTTTCATCTATTCGCTTATATTTTATATTCACTTAGCATACTACTAGGTTGGTGCAAAAATAATGTCGGTTTTTGACGTTAAAAAATACGTCAAAAACCGACATTATTTTTGCACCAACCTAATACAACCCCCCCCCCAACAAAACCAAAGAAAAATCAGTTATCATTTATCACATCATTCAGTGAACAACGACAATAGGAACCATTCTTCTCATGAAAACGAATCAGAAATGATTTAGCCGCTTAAAATATATTTTAAATATCCGGTTACATATTTCTTTCTTTTCCCATTGAATATTTTTTCCAAGAATTTTTTTTATGATTTAAATAATATTTAAATCATAAAAAAAATTCTTGGAAAAAATATTCAATGGGAAAAGAAAGAAATATGTAACCGGATATTTAAAATATATTTTAAGCGGCTAAAGCAATTTGGCGGGGCAGAAAAAATGTGCAGACTTATTGTTGTGGATTATTTATATATATATATATATATATATATATATATATATATATATATATATATATATATATATATATATATATGTGTGTGTGTATATATATATATATATATTCACTTAGAACCTATTAACATTAACTCGATTATAAGAAGCATAACAAAACAAACAAAAATCTGTTATCATTTATCACATCTTTCAGTGAACAACGACTAAAAGGAATCATACATCTTGTGAAAACTATGCTGAAATGAATAATTAAAAATAAAAATTGGAAAAATATTTCATGGGAAAAGATAAAAGATATAATCGTATATTTTTAAAATGTGTAGTCTTATGGTAGTGGATGATGTCATATATATATATATATATATATATATATATATATATATATATATATATATATAATTGTTTTCATGGGTTTCAAGGACTATACTACTTCACCTTATAGCTAGCCATTCGAATTTCAGCGCAACAAAAAAAATCTTTCTTGACACTGCGAATCCCAGCGAATCCAAACGAATTTAGAGACGGGCAGGGAAGACTGCGGCCAACGAAGGTGAAACTGAGATCCACGTAGTTTGCTGCCAAAAGAATTTTCGACTTTGAGTCCTGCTCCAAGAATTCGCGCCGATAGTAAAAAGTATTCTATAGGAAAAGAAAGAAAGTTGTGTTTGACTTAGTGAAACGAAAGCCATAAACTTTATGAGAAAGAAAGCCGTGTGAAGTTACATGCTTAACGAATTAATTAATTAGAGCGTCTATAAATTTGACAAAAAAAGGTAAAAGTCTGATAGGATGATAACCCGAGGGAACAAAAGTTTTCAATATAGTTCTTAAAGACAGAAACTACAAAAATGTTTTCCAGAAATCTGGAACGTAAGAAGCAGCAAGACATTTGTTGTAGATACATAAAAATATACACATTTAGTTAAAAATGAAAATAAAATCAACACCCTAGAAAATACTTAATACAATAGCTGTAAGCGTTAAGATAACTAGAAAATTATCAGAAAATAATATACTTAATCGAAGTACTTTTTCACTTTTATTCCGTGAAATGTGTATAAATATGGAATCTCTCGTCATTTACGACGTATGAGGGTCAAGCAGCTGAGTTCTTAGAACTAGCAGCCAGACAACCCTTACATATCATTATATTGGTGAATTCTTGTAAGAACCAACTACAACTTTGGAAGAGCCAAATACAGAGAAATGGTGCACAGTATACCATAAGATCCCCAAACGACCCTACTTCTGCGAGACCTTTTGCCAGTTCGTTATGCTGGGGTTGGGGAAGTGCTGGATTCGAACTTAGTTCTTTGATTTCTTAATCCGAGCCGTTACCGATTACTCCATGGCAACGCTCTTTCCTTTCTGTCTCTTTCTCTGTCTTTGTCTCTGTCAGTTTGTCTGTCTGTCTGTCTGTCTGTCTCTCTCTCTCTCTCTATATATATATATATAATGAGCATTGTGTATAGGTAAATGTATGTGTGTATATATATATATATATATATATATATGTAGGTATACTATTGTCGGATGCCTGGCGATTAAAGTAGTACACCATCCCATTTCTTTACGGGTGAAGAGAAAAGTTAACAACCCCGTAGGGTGAAAAACAAGACCTATGAAAGTGCTGAAGCTGTCTAGAGACGAGTCAACACCAAGCTAACTAGAGGTGGTCTCTTAATAAATCATCGTGGAGAGGGTAACAGGAAACCACTTCACTATCAATTCCAAGAAAAATTCATGATTCTTGAAAATCATTACATGAAAGATAAGGTAAACGGGATCAAATTTCTTGGAACTAATCCCTCACTCGGTAAGGTGAATACACGAGCGACAGGTGTCACGGAATCATCATCCAGAGATTATCCGGATCAAATAAAAATATCTCTCGGTAGATATTAGGTTGTTGCAAAAATAATGACGTAGTAATGTCGTTTTTTGACGTATTTTTTAACATCAAAAACGATATTATTACGTCATTATTTTTGCAACAACCTAATATCAATAAGATATTCAGAAATGCAGCCTTACACTGCAAAACATACCCATGTGTCGACTGTGAGAGTGAATCCCTTTCAGTAATATGCAAACTTAAAGTGAAATTCCAGAAATTGAAGAGGTCCAAGACAGCACGTAATACGTTAGATTTCTGACTGACACGAATGCCAAGGAGAAATATATGGACAGATTTAAAAGTAGATACAAGGGGAAAAGGGACAATGGAAAGTCGAAGTAGGATACATCAAGAGAAGCTTTAGTAACATTAGCAATCGAAATCATCTCAAAGTAAAGCAGATAGAAGAAAAAAGAATTGATGACAAATGAAGTTGTCGACATGTTGAAAAGGAGACAAAACGTAATTTTAAGATATGACACAGATAGATTACTCTAAAGCAAACTACAGGTCTGATATCTGTATACTCTCCCTCCCGGATATATATATATATATATATATATATATATATATATATATATATATATATATGCGTGTGTGTGGCGTATATCTATATTAGATACCTCCACAAGATCGCTAAGAAAGATCATAGCATGTTGAAAAAGACGCCAAACTTGACGAAAACAAAATTTTATCCTCTAAATGTTTATGTTATTATTAAGAGGAAAGATCAACGTATTTTTGGGGTATTTTTTTCACATTCTTTAATCGTTCCTAGCACGCCCGAAATTTTCGTATTTTTGAGTCAGCAAAATTGACAGATAATCGATCATGGCAAACATTTTTTTTCCATTAAAAAAAAAAAGAAAATCTCAGTTTGAAATTCTTTTAAAAATCAATTATCATTTTTTGAAAACTTATTTTAAGAAAATCATAAATTAAAATGTCTATTTAAAATACTTTGAACCAAGCTTAACTTAGATTCTGCGCCGAAAATATGTAATTTGAAAATAAAACAAAGCAGGTCATAAATATTCGCGTCACTTAACAGGTGATGAATGACATATTGACGGATTACGTGAGGATAATTTGTTCTACGGAAGAAGAAAGGTGAAATTATTTACATTTAAGTGAACAAATTATGCACCTCGTTATTTTTAAGGAAACTTTCAGCGCTCTATTATTTTGTTTGTAATTAGCTTTCACCTTTACGTTTACGATGCTTTATGGAAAATATATTATAAAGAAATTAAAATAAGACTGTTAAGAGTGAGATTAAATTTCATAAGAAAGGTATGTAGTTAATTTATAGGTACCTTTCTTATGAAATTTTATCAGAAGTGTACATAAAATATTATAATTTTATGTACATTTACTACATTTTACTGTGTTATTTGTATTTCCATTCATTTTATTATTAATTTTGATATTTCATTTATGGAAAAATGTCATAATTGAGATTAATATAAAAATAAGATCATATAAATTTCATAAGATGATACTGATACTTGTAGGTACCCTTCTCAGTTGAAATTGAAAAATCAAATTAACTTCTCCACACGTGTTTCGCAAAAGTAAAGGCCTTAACAGCGGAGAACAATGTTTAACTCAAATAACGCAATTTAATTATATTCTGGTTGGTCTTCCGTACTTTATAATTACAGCCTGATTATAAACACAAAATTACATTTCTTAATTACTGCAGATCTTCTGATTAGTCAAAATGATAAAATTAACAACGCGCAAAAAATCTATCTCATAAGGACAATTAGGAGACCCGATGCGTCTTTTAACTAATTTTATAATATTTTAACAACTTAAATGTAAAAATCTATTATAATTAAAAAAATAACAAGTAATTGTATTAAAAATTCATTTTTTATCGAAAAATTTTTTTGCTTTCAGAAAACATTGTCCATATTCATAAAAACAACTAAAAGCAAATAAAGGCATTTGAAATTAAATAATATATTTGTTTTATTGAGTTTTGTATGTTACAATTCAGAGCTGATTTTCAGGTAGGGGGTCCCCCCCCAAAAAAAAATGATTTGCATTCCTCAAAGCCTTGTGCTTTTAGCTATTGTATTTACTAAAGTGGACTCGATCTAATTTCTAGAGATTTCATAAAATTAGTTATAGTCGGTGTAATAAATATACAAATATATTTCTGCCATGACTTAAAAAAAAAACACAACATATTTGTAATAATTTCGATCATCTGTGAATAGTTTCTGAAAGTTTCATTAACATCCGACAATTATTTCTATTTTTGCAAGATTTTTCAAATTAATGTGTGTCATACAAAATAAATAAAAAAATAAAAAAAAAGTGCTAAAAATTGTATATGTTATTTTACTAGTTCCAGTAATACAAAGAGAAACAAGGATATTTAAATGAAAAATCAGAATGTTCTAAAAAGAAGGAAAACTTTTAAAAAATAATTAAAATAAACTTTGATCGTTCCTCGTTTTCGTTGAGTTTGGCATCTTTCTCATCATGCTATGCTCTTTTCTTAGCGATCTCGTAGAGGTACCTAATCTATATCTATGTGAGTATATATATTTTTGCGTATATGTGTATATATACGTGTGTTTATGAATATATATATATATATATATATATATATATATATATATATATATGTGCAACCCCTTCCAATCATTGACTCGTCTGTCAACACACCTATCACTTCTCAAATCATACACCACACACCCCGCCTCCCAGCTGTGTCCCCTTGTGTTTTTCCTCTCAGCATCGAGGTGCTGTGCTAGCTCGGTTGTTTAATACCGACTTTAGCGTCAATCGGCTTTCTTTTCCCTCCTTTTATTTTCCTACTGCGTATTCCTTTAAATACCAAAAATAATGTTGAAAATCCAAGTTAAAATACAGTTAAATAGAGAAAGATATCTAGAGACGCTCTACAACGTTAATCGTGGCAAATACCTGGCCCATAACTGTTAGATCTCATCAGTAACATAACACACGCGGAAAAGATACCACTAAAGTTTTAAACCCATTGTTTTATCTTTCGTTGAGGAAGGACAATTCTGATTTTTAACATCTTTTCTTATTAAGTTTCGGTAAATATTAGTAGTCTTATTTTCAATATATTATTGTATATATTGCATTTTTATCTATTGAATTTCCTTCACTGGTATACTATACCTAAATATATATATGTACGTATATACTTGAATATAATACATGTGGATACTGATGTTAGCTCCGAATGACGTTTCATCTTCGAACGCAATATTTTCACACGTACCATCCCGGATATTGGGCACTTTTACTCTGTAAACATAGCATACCTTAAAGATTTTTTTTTAAGCATTTCACCCCAAGCAAGGCGAGAAGCCACTAGGACGCAATGGGTTACAGAAAATTTGGAGCAAGATCAGATAGGAGTGATAGAAGAAAGGATGAGGAGAAGGGTAGTGGATAGATCAAGGCAATTGGAGATGTCGATTGACATTACATTTGAATAGCTGGGGATTATAGCTCCTAGGTAAACTGGGATAGGGAAGGGAGTTCCACAGGCGAGAGGTGCGAGACATGATGCTATTGGAGTAGAAAAACTATATTATAGTATGGAGTGTTGCTTCCAGCAGAGGTGGAGTTGAGTAAAGTCTGGGTTCAGTCGTCTTCTACTCTAAGTATCAACCTTTTCCAAATTCCCATATATAAAAGTACATTTACTCAAGTGATCTTCCATTTTTTTTACCTCTTGTATCCAAGAGAATCTAAATTAATATTTGGATATAAAATTTTCTCTGGATGAATGTAGCCGAAATTATAATAACGAACGCGTAGGGGTTCTTTCTTTTAGTTGGTTGATTTCAAACATGTTTTTTTATTTTATCTGACATATTCGCGGATACATTAAAGGTATCTTTCTTATCGGTGGGAGGTGGGGAAGGATGGTCACTCTTGGGTTTGCTCAAACTTACTGAATTTCATCTAGTTAAATCTGGGTTCGAGTCTCCTTGACATTATCTTAAAACATGATTTTTCAACGAATTTCGCTTTTAATTTTCCCAACTCTGCAATCCATCTTCTTGCAATTTCAACAATTATATTCAGTTAGTAGACTCTCTCCTCTTCTTTCTTTCTTTCTTTGATCAACCTCCGGAAATTTAAGTATCACACAATAACTTCTTAGGCGGGCAAATATTGCATTATCAATTGTTTGGAGAATAATAACGTCATTTACAGATGCGAGTCCTACTATTTAACCAACAGCTGAGGGAGAAGATGAATACATACTTTTTCCAAGGGGATATGCAACTAACCTGAACGGATTTCGGAATTGGCTCTCAGATTTCTCTTTCTATTAGGTTGGTGCAAAAATAATGACGTAATAATGTCGTTTTTTGACGTTAAAAATACATCATAAAACGACATTATTACGTCATTATTTTTGCACCAACCTAATATTTTTAATTAAAATACAACGAAACTTACGTCCTGGGTATGACAGTAAACTACATCCGCGTCCTGGGTATGATGTTAAACTACATCCGCGTCCTGGGTACGGCGATAAACTACATCCAACAGCAAGGTCTCACATAATGTTTTCAGAAAAATAATGTTGCCAGGTCTAAGTTTTTGAAGCAATAATGTTGCCAGCTCTAAGTTTTTGAAACAATAATGTTGCCAGCTATACGTTTTTTGTAAAAGAGTAATGTTGCCAGCTATAAGTTTTTTTTGTAAAAGAGTAATGTTGCCAGCTATACGTTTTTTTGTAAAAGAGTAATGTTGCCAGCTATACGTTTTTTTTTGTAAAAAAGTAATGTTGCCAGCTATACGTTTTTTTTTGTAAAAAAGTAATGTTGCCAGCTATACGTTTTTTTTGTAAAAAAGTAATGTTGCCAGCTATACGTTTTTTTTTGTAAAAAAATAATGTTGCCAGCTATACGTTTTTTTTTGTAAAAAAGTAATGTTGCCAGCTATACGTTTTTTTTGTAAAAAAGTAATGTTGCCAGCTATACGTTTTCTTTTGTAAAAAAGTAATGTTGCCAGCTATACGTTTTTTTGTAGGAAAGTAATGTTGCCAGCTATACGTTTTTTTTTGTAAAAAAATAATGTTGCCAGATATACGTTTTTTGTTGTAAAAAAGTAATGTTGCCAGCTATACGTTTTTTTTGTAAAAAAATAATGTTGCCAGCTATACGTTTTTTTTTTGTAAAAAAGTAATGTTGCCAGCTATACGTTTTTTTTTGTAAAAAAGTAATGTTGCCAGATATACGTTTTTTTTGTAGGAAAGTAATGTTGCCAGCTATACGTTTTTTTTTGTAAAAAAATAATGTTGCCAGATATACGTTTTTTTTTGTGAAAAAGTAATGTTGCCAGCTATACGTTTTTTTTTGTAAAAAAGTAATGTTGCCAGCTATACGTTTTTTTTGAAACAATAATGTTGCCAGTTATACATTTTTTATTCCATACAAAATAGACATTTAAAATTCATATAAACTGGATTTGGCATTAAATAACCCACAGTGGTTGATATGCCATAAAACAAAACAACAAACAAACAAAAAACAACGACACTTATAAAGAAATATTATTTTAATGTTAATTTTCTATATTTAGGATCATTTTTGGATTTCCAGTACATATTTAAAGCTAAATTGTCCAACTTAGTACGTTCAGCTATTTTTAATAATTATGAACGAGTTTTTGCTCTTTTATGCTCCTCAAAAACCGTTATTTGAAATCCAGAAAACTGCCATAATTGTTAAAATGGTTAAACAATTATTTATTTTCTGGGATGCTTTTTCAACATACAAACTAATATAAAACTGTTAAATACGTTAATAAGGAATGGAAAATTAATTTAAACATTTATTTGAAAATTAATGGCAATAACGATATTGAAAATTAATGACAGTAAAGATTTTAGACATATGATATTGAAAATTAATGTCAGTAGAGATTTTAGACAAATGATATTGAAAATTTATGTCAGTAAAGATTTTAAACAAATAATATTGAAAATTAATACTAAGAATGAGTTTAAGAAAATAATACAATTCAGTTCAATATTATTGTAATGGTTTCAGTCTAAGAAGATAAATTCTTCTTTTTTATATCGGTATTACCCCATGCAAGGCAGTAAAGCCACTAAAACACAAGTGGTTACAGGATGTAGAGGAATTAGGAACAGAAACATTAATAATAAGTGGAAAGAGGAAACAGTAATCAGGAGGACAGTATGTAGCGATTGACATTGCATTTACTATTTTGCAGATTAAAGTTGGCTGGAAAGCATGGAGCATGAAGTTCGAGAAAATGATTTGTCAGTACAGAATTTACGGCTACATCTAGCTAGCTCAACTGTCATTTGATAAGATCACGACGCCAGTCTAGTACTGCGCTTAAATTAAAAACATCTAGGTGGCATAGCTAAGAGCTCATCCGAACAATTACCATGAAAGAGAGACAACCTTACGGCGGTGGGGAAGTGACTGGAGCCGAGCCGCCAGATCAGGACTAATAATATTGCAGATTCTTCTTTGGATCTTATCAATGAATTCCAGGTGAAATAGCAGGGACATGGCAGTAATATTCTAAGCCTCGACGAATGGTATACTTATAGATATGTAAAATATATTCTGCAGGGAAAAATTGTCTCGCACGAGACAGTCAATCGACTTTCTTGGCAAGCTGACCAAGTAATAGATTTAATATAGTCTTTCTACTTCATGTTAGCTGAGAACGTTAGCCCGAGAAGGCGCAATGATTGGTGTCTACATCCGGGATAATCTCAGTGGGAGATTATCTGGGATGTAGACACCAATCTTCTTGGCACAGAGGAAGATAGCCTGGAATCAAGAATTCATTGGTAAAAATGGAAAAAAATTAGGTTGGTTTCAGGTAACAGTTCTGAAAGAAAAGGTTTTACGCTGCAGACGTTAGGACGGATACTCCGGATATTGGAGAAAACGGGCTTGAGGAGGGGGTTGGTGTTTTTTTTGTTTACTCGTTTAGTTGTATTTCTTTTTGTTGTATTTGCCATGAGTTTCATTTTAAGACGAGAGGACAAAGACCACTATAATAATTGTCACCATCTGTCGTTAATGGCAATACAAACCAGGGTAAAACAGAGAACAGAACATAATGTGGCCTCAGGGTTGCCTACGAGAAATACATGCAGTGACACCTACCCATGCGTGACATGGCACAACAGGTACCCCGATATTATGACTGTTGATCAGTGCAGCCACATAGTTCGGGCTCCTAACGACCAGTCGAAGCAACCAGCCAGGACACTGCCAACCCATTATCCTCATAATGGAAAGTCACAGCTCTTGGTTAGTCTGATCACCAAAAGGTTGAGAGAAAGTAAGAGAACCGGTAAACCATATCCTGAACAGGGAACAAGGGATGAAACTTTACTCCTGTTCAATAGATATGGAAAGAGTGCGAGGCGGACGATAGGTGAGTTTATTTTTTTTTATTAACCTGTAAAGAAAAAATTAAAAAAAAAAACAACAACCTCCAGCCAAAAACAAAACAAAAACAAAACAAAACATAAATACTAAAAATATATATTAAGTAGTGATTTAAAAAATTGGGATGATATATCTTAATTTTTCAGTATTGATAAATAACTTTGGGTAAGCATATACAAAGTTAAACAAATTGTGGGGTGGGGCTGAATTAAAATGTTTGTTAATTTAATAGCAATGGTGAAAAAAAAAAAAAATTAACGACACAAAAGGAGGAATAAGTGAAAGTATCGGAGAAAAAAAAAAAAAAAACAACAAAAGAAACACAAACAAAATATAAAAAATAACAGTTAAACATTTAGAAACATCATGACACAATTTTTTTCTAACTTACAAGGGAATCTTCAAATTCTTCTTTCCAATTTTTAAATATAACATTATCTTATGCCGATTTGATTTCTATGGTGGTTTAGTGAAAATTATAGGCCACTCTGAGATATATCTGGAATTTCACGGTCAAATACGATGGGTGGTGGTTGCGGTATGAGTCGGGTGGCAAAAAGTCCGAGCAAAACCGAAGTTCCTGACTTGGGTTGTGTGGTGGAGGTAGTAGGGGAGTAAATAGTCCGGAATCTCACTTGTGATTGGTAGTGCCAAAGTGGTAGGCAAGTGAGGGCGTCTAGAGTCTTTCAAATGCTGATCAACCATCACTATTTTTTTTTGGCCTCTTTTATCTTTAGTTTTTGGTTTCTGTAAAAAGTAAGATGACATGATAGATGCATTTTATCAGAAAAAAATAATGATGACACAAACAAGTAAAAATGCTGATAAAATCTTTAATTTCTAACTCAATAATGATTTCATAGTGAAAATAAATCTTTAATAATTGCCAAATCAAAAATAAAGTAAAAAAATTATATGGAAGAAGAGTTGATTAAATATGGCATGGTCTGGTATATTTCAGGTATATTTCAGGGTTAGATTAAACCTCAGATGTTTTCAAATATGGATTCCCAAAACCTGTTGCGTTGTTCTGGAAAAAAAAAAAAAAAAAGCAAACAAGTTAATTCATTTACAATTTCTTTTCCTATTATTGACTTGAAAGTTTCACATAAACAAAAGCATCCATTTATTTATCTCACCGTGGAAAATGTAAAAATGTCATACGCCTCTTTTAAACAAGCATTCTTGGTTGTTCAACTTGAATTTCAACCCTTATACACCTCAGCCTTCTTTAGTTGTCTGTCATACATTGGAGCTAAATCCGTTATTTAATCCACCAGGGAGATTGATCTTATTTTGATTCCCATTCTTAAGGGAGAAAACTCAATTACAGGTGATAACTTGTATAGGTTCATTCTCTATGCTAATCCTAGTATTGGTCAAAATGTCTTGAATCTATCTTCATACTAGTTGTCCAAGCTTGAATAACAATCCTCTCACACGAACTGGATTTTTGTATTCCTCCCTCACGTATTAAGCGAAAGGAGGTGTATTCGGAGTTTGAGGTTTTGTTTGGGCAGCTAGCTAAGCTCCAACCCGAATCTGCTAGCAAGGTCAGCGACCTCAAGGCAAAGTTGAATAATATAGCACATTGTTACGCAGGCAAGTACTCCTGTTTTACATGATGAATATAAGTGGAACGAGGAGCAATTTCGGGTAATTAAAACACTTCGTAATAATAATTCTTTGGTAATTACGAAATCTGACAAAGGTAATGGCGTCGCTATCCTTCACTATCAGGATTATGTTAACAAGATGATGACAATTCTTGGGGATTCCTCTAAATTTGTCCAGTTAGGCTCCATAGATAAATTTGATTCTACATTATCTATTGAGGTCAAGTTCCAAAAACGTCTGGTTAAGTGGGTGAAAAGTGGAAAATTGCCCACTGATATTTCCAATTTAATTAGACCCTCGGACTCCATTCGTCCTCGTCTCTATGGCTTACCCAAAACTCATAATGGGACACCATTGAGACTTATTCTATCTATGATTGGGTCTTCTCAACACGGTGTGGCTAAATGGCTCTCCACTATACTGCAACCGGTTTTGGGGCAATATAACTCTGCTTGTATTAAAGATTCTTTTGAATTCTTCCGTTTTATGGAACGTTATTCGCCTACGGATAAATTTGTGTGTTCATATGATATCGCCAGTTTATTTACTAGCGTTCCACTTGCTGAAACTATCGATATATGTTCCTTTTACAGATATAAAAATAGAAGGAAGCATATTCAGTCATTGAAAAGGAGAGAAAGGAAAGAAGAAATGTACTGTTACAGAATGCGTAGATTGGTCCACGGTGGTAAGCTGTTGATCAGAACTCTTATGACCTAAACTGTGTTGTCGGGTGGCTCGAACTCTCTGGGTGTATCTTTGTTTAAGTTTTGATATCAAACCAAAAAGGTCCGAAGACAATGAAGACGGCTTCGGAAATTAGAACAGGCAAGATATCTCGCCACACACAGATTCCTTAGTGAGGCAAGCCAGCACGTGGCAATGATTTTTTTTTTTTTACCAAACATCTGAAATGAATTATCTATCTATCTATCTATCTATGATGCTAAGTTAAATGTGATATTAGGTTGGTGCAAAAATAATGTCGTCTTCTCACATATGTTTGAACGTCAAAAAACGACATTATTTTTGCACCTACCTAATAAAAATAAAATATTCCTCGGTTGATGTTTAACATGTAATATTTGGGCCAGATGAACAAAATGCAAAGAGACAGCGACAAAATTCTAAAGTACTCTTGTGTCCCAAATACATGCGCTAACACAATTAAATCCTTCTTTTATGTGCCATATTCCTTCAGAATGTTGACAATCATGTCTCTCCACAATTTTCTTTCACTTGTAGTTCTTAGTAAATGTTATGTTTTTACACTCTCTAGTAACTCTGTTCTGTGAGTGTCTGATTTTCTAATCCCACTTTCCTCATTATGAGTTTTAGAATTTTTAAACGTTTCTTTTTATGTTAGATATAAGCGTCCTTTTTGTTTGCATCTTCTCCAAGATTTCGTCGTTGCTCACATGTTCAGCCCATGACATTCTCAGCATCCTTTTCTAGAACCACAGTTCTGCTGCTTCAAGTCTCTTCTTCATTAGTGAGGAGAATGTCCATCATTCACTGACATATTGGAAGATTGATATTATATAAACGTTCTTTGATTAATGCAGCGGGTGTGGAATTCTAACAGGAATGTATCACCTTTGTTTAAGTTTTGATATAAGCCCCAAAAAGTCACGCAAACACCTTCGAGAATTAGAAAAGTCAAGACGACTCATTGCACACAGATGGGTGAAGCAATCTAACACGTGACAATGAGGTTTGATCAACAACTAGATCAACAGCCAGACCAGTTTTTATTAAATAAAACACCAGAATTGATGAGTGAGCATATCTTGAGACTAAAGTTGTTGCCGTCAGGGACAAAACTCTGATTATAGATATTTTCTCTATAAACTGATCTTGAGGTAGTTGAATGTGTTTTTCCCTTTTCGGGTGCTGATCTTCAACAACGGGTTGAAGAATAGTAATGATAATAATAGCCATTTCCTTATAAGGAAACATTTGGCATTCATTGACCAAGCAGTCAGTACTTCTTTTGGTTGAAATTTATCTTGAAATCTTTCTCTTGAAACAAATTTTCAGGAAAATAGGATTCTCAAATCAAGTAGCTAGTATCACTCTTTTCAATATTGATGGTTGTTTTCCTTCTTAAGCATTTATTTGAAGTAATGTGGAGTGTCAACATATTGATTATGTCATTTTCGTTTCAAGTTAGATGTACTATCCATTTCAGTTGGTGTTACTAGTTCTCAAGTGATGTGGTTTCTGTTATTTGGTAAAATATCGTTATGATTCTGTAGTGCCAGTCCACAATGCTCAAAGAAAGATGATATTTGCCATGAACCTCAGGATTCACTCGTTCAAAGACTTTTTTAACCAGTGATCTTAGAAAGCGGTTGTACACAGAGAACAGTTTAAGTATTTCTGAACGGATCTAGCGCCATGCATGACATTCAAATGAGTGTCTCGATTTGAAGAGGCTATTTAAGAACATATCTCTATTTTTCAGGTTGAATGGTACTTCAGGTAGATGGATTGGATATGAAAGATACTCGGCATCTGGTTTTGACCTGACTTCCAATTCGGGAAAATTGATTGGACGCTCTAAAGAAAGCCTGTGCTTCCGGGGAAATATTTTCGTAAAAAAAAAGATTGTGATTAATATCATACGGGAACTTCTTTTATTTCCATTAGTGCCGCCGGAAAAATGGTGATGGTGAATTCTAGAATTGCATATATTGAAGAGTTTTTTTTAGATAAAATCGCCTTTCTATCTGCTGTTGTAACAATATATGAAACAAATAAAATTTAGAGAATAAACATTAAATTAGCCAGAAATTCCATCCAGAATAGGACATTTTTCCAATAAATATATGAAAAAACAGCAATAGTGTTTCTCCATTGTTCATAGGTAATGACGTGGAGAGTTAATTAGGCTTAGCAGACTATAACCGTTGTCTAATGATTTCAATCCTCATCAGTGTCTTCTTATGCTAACACTGTCCCAGACAAATTAAAGTTCAATGAAAAACAAACTTATAGAACAGCACTTGCAATGCTAGACTAGAGGAATGTTTGTGAGCATTGTTTTATATACTGCATCTTTGTCACATTATACTGGCCTTGTCTTAGATTAAGCTGAGTAAATACCATTTAGTTTTGAAAGTTGTTGATATGTACAAACAAATGATAATTCTGCAACTTTAAAGACCTAGAAAGTTCTTCATCTGCCACAAGTTAGATTTGATAAAAATTTTGTAAGTTGATTTTTACATAAAATCAAAATACTGTAGCTTAGTGAAATATTCTTTATTCGTTTGGGTTTTATGGCATATCAACCACTGTGGGTTATTTAATGCCAAATCCAGTTTATGAATTTTAAATGCCTATTTTGTATGGAATAAAAAATGTATAGCTGGCAACATTATTGGTTCTAAAAAACGTATAGCTGGCAACACTGTTTCAAAAACTCATAGTTGGCAACATTATTTTTCCGAAAACATTATCTGACACCTTGCTGTTGGATGTAGTTTATCACCATACCCAGGACGCGGATGTAGTTTACCGTCATACCCAGGACGTCTTAGTGAAATAGAAAATGTAATCAATTTCAAATATTTTATTTGTACTCCTTCACTTTTTAAAACAATGACTAGGCATTTGTATTCATGATTATTATTGTAATATTTGTTTAATTTGTTAAGCTCAAGTATCAAGGGGAATTTCTCTGGACATTGTCTTGTCGTAGAACGTGTCTTGAGTGTATTCAACCAGTCAGTGAAGAATTATGATTCATCAGAAAATTCAAACAGTTTGAAGAATGTCCCTCTCTAAGAAAATGGCTGAGGTGTTAATAACAAAACGAGGAAAATAATCCACATGTAAATAAAAATCCAGCCCCTCGATAAAGTGTCAAATTTGCTTCACATTTGGCCTATTAATGTTTGTTTCAATCCAGAGGAATGACTGTAGAATATCCCCAAATTTATAAACAAATCGTACAGAAGCATGCTGTGAATTCTTCCGGACAAATAAAATAGGATACTTCTCTGTTTTTTGTTCTTTCTTGTCTTGAAGTCAGAATAGCAGAATTCCCCTTTTGCGCGCTAACACCATTCTTACTTTTTTACCTTATTACTGTTGCTTACTTTTGTCTTGAATTATTTTTTTCTGGGTATAATTTTGCTCGGTTCCTTTCCTTTCTTTTGTTTTTGTTTATTGGAAACATTTTCAAATCTATTTGTTGGACATTTTTACCAATTTTACTTAACCATGACCAATTACCCTACACTTTTTACCCAATCAATGTCCTGCGGAATCTATATTGGAATCAAAGACAACATTCTAATCACCCACTAAAACTATCCAATAAGTGGTTTGATCTGTGAAATGAAGCTAAACCAATCTCTACAATCGTTGGGTGCATAATCCATAATGACGTGAAATGTCTTATCCTTTGTAAAAACTTCAAGGACATTATATTCCCGTTGTATCTCTAAAAACATGTGTTTATCCCTTTTCAGGTGCTGATCTTGAAGAAGAGGACTTCATTTAGATGGATTGGTAATGCCAGATACCCGGCATCTGGTTTGGTCCTGAACTCAAGTTAGAGGCATATTGATTGGAAGTTGTGGAGACGGCCTAGGTCAGATTTAGTCTTTGAACCTGTGACGTGTTAGCAAATACAGAGTTAATTCCCTTGTAATTATTTACAGAAACCAATCACATTTTTATGAAGCGTAATGCCTCAGTCTACTAGCATTCAGTCAGAAGTGATCGCATTATAAACAAACCCATTATAATGTGTCGCATTATAAACACACCGATCAGATACAGAAGAGAAATTTAATAATGGCCGGAATAAGGTTAGCTCAAGGAGCATGAAGATACTCTACCCCTGTGATTGTTCATCCATCATATCTCATATGAACCGCTATGTAAATATTTTCATCTGTCAATAATGAACATTACAATTCACATATTTTGAGAAAGGAGATATCATGTATGAATAAATAGAGATTTAATTTCCTTGTAATTGTTTATAGTGACCAATCCCTTTTCAATAAGGTGTAGTCCTTGCGGCGACTAGCAGTCAGTCAGTCACGTCATAGGTTGCTGCAGATAAGCACGCAATACGCTTTACTTTGTCATTCACTATTAACTCACGCTTGTTCGGCATGACATTACATGGCGTCAGAATAAAGTAAAACGCCCACAAACCACACAAGAAAGGGATAAAATGGGTGTAACTGCTCGAGCTGGAAAAAAAATGAAGTATTACGTGTTCGAAAATCCGCCATTAAAAACGAATTGACACGTCGGATAAGTAAACCAGAATTAAAAGCAAAAAGAAAATGAGAATGAAACCAACAAAGAGCCTCAACTTCGAAGGAAACTTGGATGAAAACTATAAACGTTGGGAACAATAATATATTTATACTGTCGTTGCTGGAGTAAGAGAAAAAGATGAGCGAATACAGGTCGCAACATTCCTACATATGACTGGATCACAAGCTAAACAAATTTTCAACTAATTCGAACTTGAAAAACCGAACTAACCGGCAGAAGATTTCCTTACAAGAAGAGTGGAAGATTGTGATTAAAACAATCTACCCCATGCGAATTTACCGATTTTCAGTTCTTCTCAACAAATCCGGATTTTGTTCCATCTGTCGTGGTGTGTCAAGATAGTTAAGGTGCATCGGGAGTTCTTTTATTTCCACTCTTGTGTTCTCAAAAAGATGGTAATGGTGAATTCTGGAATTACTTATATGGAAGATGCTTTAGATAAAAAACACTTTTCTATGTGCTTTTGTTACAATGTATCAAGCAAGTAGAAAGCAACAAATGAAATTTAGAGAATAAACTTTAAATGTGCCAGATTAAGCTAAGAAAATACCACTAATATTTTCTGGATTTTGTTGATACTTACAAGAAAATGATAATTCTCCATCTTTCAAAGATTTCGAATTTTCATCTACCAGAAATTAGCCAACCAGCTGCAATTCTCAAATGAACTTATTTGTCAAAAATAGCAGAAACATTCAAAAATAGAATTTATAAAAGCAATATAGAAAACAAAGTTTAAATTACTACATATGGTCAAATCAATTAGCTAAACTTATTTTTAAATTTTTTTTTTCGTAAAAAGAAAACAAAAAGAGTATTTGAAGAAAATGGCCAATTTTGGATAGAGAGTAAATGAAAGGACCAATTTTTCTTTGTATAATTTTGATTAAAAGGTAAATATAGAATTGAAATTTGAAAACATAAATACACACAAAAATACACTTTACCTTGAACAGTAAATTTCCACATTTTACGAACACCTTGTCCACTTTCTATTCGACACCCGAGGATAAGGTTCGGTCTATCAGTCTCGCTTACATTGTAATGAAGTGAGCTTGAAAAGCTACGGCTACATTGATTTTGGACATTTATTTTTATTGGCTCAGCTTGAAGCCTGCTAGTAGTTGGGGGAGTAATTCGATACCATTGCACAGAAAAAGGGCCTTCTTTTCGAATAATTCCTCTGCACATGAAGGTGAATATCTTGTTGACAACAAGCTCAGGTGAAGGTGTTTTCATGAGGCTATCAATCACTGGCAAAACTGAAAAGGAGAAAATGAATTCAATTTGAATGGTTTCAACAAGAAAAGCTTAGAGCCGATAGAATTGCATTTCCTACCAGAATTTTTCTTTAACCAACATGCAATCGTTAACATGTACTATCTACAAAAATTTCATTTGTTTTAGCAGGATAATTTTGATATTAAAAGTTTTGTTAAATTCTGATTCATATTTCTACATATCTCATTCTCGTCTTAATATTTCCACTTATTTTTCGCTTTTTTATTGTACGGAAATTCTTTTTTTTGCAATTTCTTTAAGAGAAATGTTTTCAATGATTCTTACCTTGTAATGTGATATTCTTAGAATATACAGTAAGACGATTTTTAGCTACAGTCCCTTGACACACGTACCATGTAAAGTCATGACAGTCGACTTGAGAAAGGACAAATGTCACAGATTTTCTTTGTCGTGATTCGTCATCGCTGACCTCCAGAGAGACAAACATATCAGAAATTATTTCAAACTTATCAGTTGCAACTTGGTAAGATGCCTCAGTGGCTTTATTCCCATTGAGCAATGTTATTGTATCAAACATTTCATCATTTGGAAATTCACATGTTATTCTCAGGTTCACTGAGTTCAAAGTCGCGTATGATGGCATTTTCAATGTTACAGCAGCTGCACCTGTAAAGGTAAGAGCAAATCTTCAAAAACAGAAATGCATCTATGCAAATACAGATAGAAGAAGAGAGAAAGGAAACAAAGACAGAGACACATGCATACGGAGACATACAGATATGAACATACAAATATACACGTGCAGAGATACAGAAGCACACACGCGCGCGCACACACACACACACGAAGGGACAGAGCAACACAAAGAAATAGACATATGCACACACACACACACAGATACACACGAACACACTATTTTATGGCTGATAAATGTATGAAAAGAAAAATAAAATTAGCCATTAGACTCTTTTTTTTTAGTTCAAACAGAAATAAAAAAAAAGTCTCCTTCCGTTTAGGAGTCACATCTGAAGCCTTATAAACTATATTACAAACGTTAAAGACAAATTTAGTAAATATTTCACTATTTACATTCGGACCATTGCCCTCATTATTGTTGTTTGTATACAATCTTCGTGAGGTGTATATCGATCTAGATAATTTATATAGTATTTCGAACTGAACACTTTATTAAATCTACGGGAGTAGCCTGTTCTCGTTCCAATGTTCATGTCTAGATCTTATGCTATTTAGTACTGTTCAGTTATTGTTCGTCCATTTCTACTTAGTACAAGTATACACTGCCCGAACTTACAACCACTATATCACCAAATTCGCAAACCAATCACAAGGACGTGGTCCCGAAGGACAATTTGTTGGAGTAAACTTAGAGCTTTAAACCTAACCTATTAGGTGCTGCTTTTGGCTGTCATGTTTTTGAATACTGTTGCTGATTGTCATGCTTTGAACGCTACTGCTGCTGCTGATGAGGTTTAGAACTCGCTGACATTTGCTTTCTTTCTTTCTTTATTAGCAGCTCCCATGTTGTATTTATTTCTATGCTAGGTCTACTAACGAGGTCCACATAGCCTAGCATAAGCACTGGTTCTTTCACACGTCTAACTCTCCAGTGTTCTTCCTTGTCCAGTATTATAACTTAATTCCACTGTGAGGATGACCACGCCTTTATCTATTTTATTTCCGGAGTTGTTTTTTCTGTTTTCTTTTTGAATTTGTAGGTCTGATGAATTGGATCGTATTTACGATTCCAATGGAATAAATTATGACCATGGAATATTAGCGGTTAATCCTTTTATTATATATATATATATATATATATATATATATATATATATATATATATATATATATATATATATGTGTGTGTGTGTGTGTGTGTGTGTGTGTGTGTGTGTGTGAAAATATATAGAAAATAGGAATGAACTGGTTAGGTAAATAATCCAAAGTTCTTTAGTATTTTTGTTATTATTTAAAAAAAATAGTGCTCGATACAAAAGTAGAGCATAAATATAATTATTTATTTAAAAATATGATTCCAACACGCTACATAGGTCTCATGTTTCAAAACAAGAGCCGAAAACTTCAATATAATTATTTGAATTAAATTGAATTAAAGTAAGCTCTGTTCCATCTTCAAGCGAAATTTTTTGGAACCAAATATAATTATTTGAATTAAATTGAATTAAAGTCAGCTCTGTTCCATCTTCAAGCGAAATTTTTGGGGAACTAAAAAAATTTCGCTTGAAGATGGAACAGAGTTTACTTTAATTCAGTTTAATTCAAATAATTATAGTGAAGTTTTCGGCTCTTGTTTTGAAACATGAGACCTCTTATGTAGCGTGTTGGAATCATATTTTTAAATAAATAATTATATATATATATATATATATATATATATATATATATATATATATATATTGGTACGTGAGAGAGGAGTTTCCGCTATGTCGATCCAAAGACCAGTGAAAAAATGACTTGAAAATGAAATCAAAGACTTGAAAATTAAATCGTACGTTAAACGTGTGAGGCATATTGTTACTCTAAGACAGAAAATTAGATTGTTAGAAAGGGCGAAGATCATTTTGAAGTTGGAAAATACTCCTGGTGTAATATATATATATATATATATATATATATATATATATATATATTATTAAATGGACAAAGTCCGACAATTATTTTAAGATATTTTTATGTTTATACATTCTTTTTATAGATACAGATATTTAAGTAAATACCCTGTTTATAGTAAACAGTCTTAAACAACATTTACCGGCCTGAATGTTCGAGAAATTTTCAGGGAAAATATTTGTCCTCCGACAGGAATCGAACCGGCATCCTATACGGAATCGTCATATAGGCTGACGTGACACGTGACACAGAGGAGCGTTCGGTTAGCAAGGTCGATGTTACTGTCTTTAAACTACAATCTTCCATGTTTCTCTCACGTTCATTTATATCTGCTCATGACGTTTCCAAATGTAAACAAATGACGTCACACATTATAAAAAGAATGTATAAACAAAAAAATGTCTTAAAAATGATTGCCGGACTTTGTCCGTTTCATAATGTGTGACGTCATTTTTTACATAAATATGCTTTACCTTGAACAGTGAAGTTCACCATTTTATCAATTCTTTGTCTACTTTCTATTCGACACCAGAGAACAAGGTTTGGCCCATCAGTCTCACTTACATTGTAATGAAGTGAGCTTGAAATGCTACGACTACATTCATTTTGGCCAATTATTTTTGCTGGGTCAACTTGAAGCTGGCTGGAAGATGAGATAGTTCTTCGATACCATTGCACAGAAAAAGGGCCTTCTTTTAGGACAGTTCCTCTGCACAGAAAGGAGGATATCCGATTGATAACAAGGTCAGATGGTAATGTTTTCATGAGGCTATCAATTCCTGGTGAAACTGAAAAAGGAAACAAGAAAATTAATTTTAAATTGTTTTAGTAAGAAAACATTATAGAGCCAATAGAACTACATTTCCTTCCAGGATTTCCTTTTAACCAACATGCAAGCGTTAACATGTAATATCTATAAAAGTTTCATTAGTCTTAGCAGGTTCATTTTGATATTTAAACTGTTTGTCAAGTGCTGATTTACATTCCGCCATATTTCATTCTCATCTTAATATTTCAATTTGCCAAAATTGTTAAAAATTCTTTTAGGAGAAATGTTTTGAACAATACTTACTTTGTAATGTGATGTTTGTAGAATACATTAGAACACCAGTTTTAGTTTCAGTCCCACGGCAAACGTACCATGTAAAGTCAGGACAGCTGAGTCGAGGAAAGATAAATGTCAAAGAACCTCCTTCAAAGGTGGTATTAGATTCGACCTCAAGACGGACGGAACTACCTGGAGCCAATTCAAATGTGTTCTGCAGAAAATTGTAACTTGCCCTAACATTATTATTCCCATTGAGCAATGAGATCATTGTGAATTGATAATCTGCTTGAAATTCACATGTTATTCTCATATTCCTTGAATTCAAAGTGCTGTAAGAAGGCATGTTCAATATTACAAATTCACCTGCAAGAAGGAAATAAATAAATCACTAAAAAATAACGGAGGGACTAAAACGTTCTGAAAAATTCTCAACGCAATTAACCTATCTCACTATGCATGCAAAGTAAGAGAAGGGGAGAGAGAAAGAGAGAGATACAAAATCAAATTCTCTCCGTTTTTTATGTGTATTACATACTACACACACACACACACACAGAAACACACACGCGCGCACACACACGGACACACATACACGCCATTATGAATTTATTCTTAGAAAATGTCTATTTGTTGATCCGTTATCTAAGGGCTTCTGTTACTAGGATACTAATTCATTTCAGGATTTTCTTCGCGACGCCTATTGAAATAAGATCTTTAATCCTCTTATTGAAAATTGTGCCATTGAGATCTTTTCTTGGATGAATGTCAGTACAGATGCCAGTTTGTGACATTTTGGTAAGACCAGGTGAAATCACAAACTTCTCTTTTTTTTTCACATTTGCCTGTTCATTTACTCCAGCCAATAGAAATCACTTTTTTCGGCTATACTAATGTAATAGCTCAAATCATAACACCGAAAGATGTTTTTCTCTAAATTAGGAACTTTAGAAAATTGTTTTTCTCTAATTTGGGATCTTGGGAAAATTGTATTTCTTTAAATTGGGATCTTGCGAAAATTGTTTTTCATTAAATTGGGATCTTATGAAAATTTTTTTTTCTCTAAATTGAGATCTACCAAAAATTGTTTTTCTCTAGACTGGGATCTTGCAAAAATTGTTTTTCTCTAGACTGGGATGTTGCGAAAATTGTTTTTCTCTAAATTGGGATCTTGCGAAAATTGTTTTTCTCTAAATTGGGATCTTGTGAAAATTGTTATTCTCTAAGTTGGGATCTTGTGAAAATTGTTTTTTCTCTAAATTGGGATCTACCAAAAATTGTTTTTCTCTAGACTGGGATCTTGCGAAAATTGTTTTTCTCTAAATTGGGATCTTGCGAAAATTGTTTTTTCTCTAGACTGGGATGTTCCAAAAATTGTTTTTCTCTAAATTGGGATCTTGCGAAAATTGTTTTTCTCTAAATTGGGATCTTGAGAAAATTGTTTTATTTCTAAAGTGGAATCTTGTTAAAGTTACCTTATCTATTTTTGAGTTCTGCATTCACATATTTGGGACAATCTTTTGCTATGGGTTCTTAAATATGAAATTTTTCTTTAAATATAATCAGGAAATTGTTTACAACTTTTCACAGAAGAGCCTTATAGATCGAAGATACAGCACTGTATCAAGAAAGTCTCCAAAATGATGTTCCGTTCAGAATTTGTTGATTTCTATTCATGAAAGAAAAAAGACGCAAAAATAAAAGAAATCCACCAAAAAAGAAAATAAATTATTTACCGTCAAATAGAGGTACTTGTAAGTTTCTATTTTCAAACTAAACCTTGATTAATAAGCATTTTGAACCCGGAAATTGATCTTAATTGATTTTAAAACTTTGTCTTGTAAGTTCAGAAAGCAATTTGTTCGTTTAACGTCCACTTAAAGATGAACTGAAATAAAAACGTGAATGATTTTCTCTCGAAATAGATATCTTGTCAGCTGTTAACTGGGGTAGACTTATAAATTTTAACGCCTCCAAAACAAAACTGTTCTCATTTAACCACCATAGAGAAACTTTTCTCCCTGACATCACTAGACTGGTGCTCGACTCTTGGAGAGCAACATATTGATTTGAAGTGGAGCGACTACATCGAATCAATAGCTGCATCTACTGTAAGGAAATTTGGGTCAGTGTCATTCCAGAAAATTTTTCTCGTCAGCGTCCATCTTGCACATTTACAAATATACCATTCGTCCGTATACTTAATCCTGCTGCTATATCTAGTCTGGTGCTCCTGATATTCATCTCAGTATTCTTGACGATATCCAAAGAAGGAACTGTAATGTAATCGATCCTGACTTGGCATCTTAACTTCAGTCACTTTCTCACCGACGTATTGTAGCTTCTCTCTGTCTTTTCTACAAATATTTTCATGACAACTGCTCCGACGAGCTTTTCTCCCTGATGCCCCAACTACATGAATTTAAGTGTGATACTAGATTGGCATCTAGGTCCCACCCTTTTACTGTTGAGATAGTTAAATGCAACCGTTACTTCTACCCCAAATGTTTATTTTCCCGCCTGTTGAACTCACTTGCTTCGCTGATAAATACATTTTTCAAAAACTTAAATGCAACGTCAATCGCCATCATTTGTTCTTTCCTCAATCCTCTCTAAACTCATTCTTTTCTCTCACTTTCATGCTCTGTAACCCCCCCCCCGCGTATTAGTAGCATTCTTGCTTTATTTGGGGTGAAATGATTAAAAATCAAGAATTAAAAATAATTTCAGTGTAAGAAAAATCTGTCAGAAGCAAAGAAAAAGGAAGCGAATAACATTTTAATGGGAGAAAAATAGTAAAGTATAAAATATTAAAGTTTAGGGGAAACATACATATTAGTAAAACGTAGGACATATGTTGGCGTAGATTATTTTCCATTGGAAAAGTATCTAAAGTCACCATGACTGTAGCGCGTATAATAAGCACTCTTAAATTGTAGTCTCAGTTTCTGTGGGTAAAATTATATGTTATAAACAAGTAACAACAGTACTTAATAACTTCTGAGATATTTCGTAGAACTGGTTCTTAATATTGTGTTGGCCTCTTTTTTAGCATGGTAACGAGACTTTTAATCGATTAGTAGTCCAACTTTCAAAATAATGTCAATGAAATGTACATATTAAGGTACCTTCTTAGCATCGGATCCTCTGACAAAAGAGCTTTCAATTTACTTTTGAAATCAATATACTTATGAATATTTTGTTTAATATTGGTTTATAACATATTAAAAAAAAAGAGCTATTTTAACAAGAAATGAAAGTGTATCGTTTACATTGTGGCCATAGCAAAAAATAAACTCACAATTACCTTCAGATAGGCAAGGCAAAAGTAAAACCATTAAGGCTTCCAGTTTCAGGGTAAGTAAAATTTCCATGATTTCTACACTGACAGCTTGACCGTGGATTAAAAAAAAATGAATTGAAGATGTTTTTTCGTGCAAGCGGAAAAGTATTTCTACACTTGAATATGTCGCAAGTGAGAATTTAAATAAAATAATCAGTCACGGATGGTCAAGGTAACCACATCTCTCCTTCAGCTGTGGACTTAGAGGTTAAAAGCACTACGCATCTGAATGATAATGCATTAAGCACAATGTCAAACTGACGTATCACTATAAAAAAAAAAACTTTGCGGTTTACTTATCTTCCTCTTCTGTATGTGTAATTTCAATATGTAAAAAAAAATCAGTTATCTTTGTCTTTATCAACACATCTTTAAGTGAACAATATAAAAATGAGAATTACTGTCAATTTGAAACATAAAGAAATTATTAATTCAAAATAATATTTTACATAAAAAGGGAAATAGATGTATTGGTAAAAATATGGATGCTCAAAATATTATTTGGAGCACATTAAGAAATTTAACTGTGTAGAGAAAAATGCTTTTTAAAAAATTGGGAACTTATAAAAGTGGCTAATGCTATAAAAAAAATTGAGAGAAAGTGTAAAGTTTTGGCAACGTTCATGAAGTGTTGTCAAATTTAATTGAGTGGTTCTGTTGTTCATAGTTCAAAACATAATCGGGGACGCCTGTTTGTTGAATGGAAGGAGCTGCAGAATGATTGTTGTTCGCAATATACTTTCAGAAGTTGGTCCATCCTTGTAGAATTATACTTGAAGTGAATGATTTGTATTCGTATTATTAAAATCGGCTCATTCTGAGTGATTTTTTCATACAAACAGGTTCGAAATTATCTGTTTTTAATTTTTTATGTGTTATCCCGGAGTTCTTTGCGGGTAACATGGTATCTCAGAATTCATTGTCTTTTTTACAACTTACTGCAAGGGTTAATTGTTCTTCTAACTTCATTCCTCGTGACTACCTATTCACAAACATAATTGTAATGAATGGTGATTAAACAGACCGACGAGTTGCAACTAGTTCACTAAACTAGATTTCAAATTTTGTCTAATGTTCAGAAGAATTATCTCAATGATTTTCCCCAGTATATTTCATTTTTTATTAATCTGTACCAGATATAGTGTCGACTTAATTAAACTCAGAAGCATGAGTTATCCACCCCCACCCCCAAAAAGCAAAAATAGCATCTGTTTTTGCTTTAAATAGTTAAAAGCGGCATATGGTCAAATTTTTGTTTTGTTACATAAATTGTTATATTATTTAATATTCTTTCTATTCCAACAAAGATCTCTTTTCAATATCTAATAAATATTTTCTTAATTGTACACACTACTTTGTATATTCATTCTCTGATACTTTCTTGTTTGAAGAAATTTCGATACGTCCAATATTGACTAATATTATAGCACTATCTCTCTCACTAATATTGCTACAACACTTAATAATCCCGCAATTCCTTATACCAATGTTCAGGACACCGACGACTTATCCTATCGATTCGTGGCCCAAACGATTGTATTTAATTTGTTGAGCTGTCTTTTTTCTTTGGTAAATCCTTCTCCCAACTTTCAATGGAGGAGCTCTTTCGTCTTTGTAATCAAGCAAGTAGCGGTGGTGGTGTGGTAGGAGAGTGGGGAGGAGGCATGGTAGAATGTGAGGTGTAGAATGTGATTATATTATTGCGGTATGCGATTTTGTATGATATCAGGGTTGGCGAGGCTGTTATGTCCTTTTGTGTATGTGTCTGTTTCGGGTAATCTTTTTTGGTTTCTGAAATTGCATTACTTGCAATGCGGGTGGTGGAGGTATTTACAACTATTTTGTTCTGAGGTAAGATATTGCTTGATCCTCCACTGTTTTTTTTAATTTGAAATCCAGTTGTTTTTTTCACTATTAAGTTTGTTCTTTCCTGACTCCTCCTTTCTCAAACTAGCCACGAACGCACAGCAATCACATACGACTTGGTGGGAGCGTTTCCCTGGGGATTTTCCTTGTCCCAGAAGTCCAAAAAGAGACTAAGGTACAGCAGACTGTTACCTCAGTTTCCGCGTTCCATTCAACCTCGCACTTCTTTGAAACGGTCCCTGACTTTGGGGGTGGGGATAAATGGAGAATGGAGTAAGCTCTCAGTATCACATTATGAACGTATTCTTCGTTCAGTGATAGTGGGCGAGATTACTAGTCTCCGTTTCGGCGGTCAGGACTTGAGACAAGGTTTCAGATGGTTCGAGGGTTGACATTCTTTCCAGAGCTTCTTTCTGGGACCAGTGGCAGAGAGGTGACCAGTCTCTCTTTAGTGTTAACATGCTGATCACCGACAGCTTTCCGGTCAACCACATCTAGATTTTGAGAATTGCATTGAAGTCATTCTTCTCGATCATAAGATTGAAACACCACTTCCCATGTATTCGGTTTGGCTTAACGTCCACAATTTCTCAATATGTCAGGAGAAACGTGGCCAAATGAATCCGTAAGGTGAAGTTAGATACTTCGTAGACCGTCGCCTTCGACTAAGCCGTCTCCGATACTCATCTTAATTACATTATCCTTTGTCTGTAGTCTCCCTTTAATCCAAGCAGCCAGTCCTCTTGTGTGCACATGACTTTACGACATTCAGAGAATACATTTAACATTGCAGAGTCATTACCAGCTTGCTCATTATTCTGTTACCAAGCTAGATACATCTCCTCATGCGGTTTTCACCACATGAAAACTCGACTGTCTACCTGAAAAAATGGAAATATGATTCAACTGACCAGGAAATATGCCGTCGGTCTTCCACGGCCGAATGAGAAATTGCTTTCGGGCAGAGGAACCTATATCGCTCTACAGGTAATATTACCCTTGTTATTTAAAGGGCTACGAAACCCCATCCAATTCGTTGCAATTTGTTGACTGATGGGTTGTGCAACATCAGCTTTGTATTGGGATGGCATTTTATATGATTCAGAGCGTTATCTTTTAACAATTCGTGCCTGTTAAACAATCTGTAGGTGCCCGCCTTTTTCACGGGTCGCCGATGACTGTTCAGAACTCCTTGTTTGCTATTAATAGTGTGGCTCGAACAATAATCGAGGATTTACTACTTAGGGGGAGACACACACACACACACACACACACACAGCGAGAGCGCGCGCGCGCGCGCGAGAGAGAGAGAGAGAGAGAGAGAGAGAGAGAGAGAGAGAGAGAGAGAGATCTTCCCATGTTTTGCAACCCCCAAGCAATCGTCTAAGAATGTAACCGTTTTATATCGGATATACATAACTGATAATGCCACTACATATTTGCATGTTATGTCGCACATAAGATATCAGAGGAATGCTTTTTACAAATAAAGTGAGGTTAAACAACATTTTATATGTTAGTTTATCTAATTTTTGGAAATTCTCTATCGCAATTTATAAAGAATTAATGGATTTATTTTTAATCTGACATAGTGTCCATGGATGACTATATACATGCACACACACACACATATATATATAGATATATTCTTGTTTTCACGGGTTTCAAGGACTATACTACTTCACTTAAAGCTAGTTAAATAGTCAAAACATGAAATAAGACTAACAACACTCAAAACAAAACCCCCTTGAAAATGGCTAAACAAGTGGCCGAAAGCACTTTGGACAATGAAAATTATGAAAGATTTCTGTACTCCCTTACTCCTACAAAACGGAACAACGAAAGGATGCTGGAAAAACTAAAAAAAAAACTTAATTAAGTCTTCCTTGTCTGTCGTACATTGATACATATATCATTATATATTATTATAATGGGCAATTCGTCTTTGAAATAGACACCACATTTTTTAAATAGACGCCGCATTTTTGAAATAGACGTCATATTTTTATTTGTTAATCAGTGAGACATTCTCTTTTGAGGATTTGGCATTATTATTTTGTTTTCTGTCAAACATGAATATTGACACAATTCTGATTTCGATTGTCTCAAGCTCGGGTAGATCTAGTACTAGCATAATCCTACGTAATAAGGTGGTTACTTTGTTTGGCCTGCGACACGAACTCCGCCATATCCATAATGCATGAGAGACAGCTATAGGAGTAGTAGTGTTTCCACATACGGCGAAGTATGTTGAAGTTTAATGTAAAAAGCATTTCGTCGTTGTACCTTCCGGCCTACATCTGGGTATGTGTTATGATGTTGATTTGGGGTTAGTAGAGACAAACGCCAAATAACACGTTAACAATAAAAAGGGTTTTAATAGGTTGGTAAAAAAGGTACAGAAATCGCCTGAGTAGTCAATAACTAGTTCAGCTAAGAACTTTTCTGTCTCTCTGTCTTCCTCATGTCAACGGACATGCCACTATTTAAAGTCTTTGTTCACAGACGCAGACAAGTTTATCTTCAAGAGGGGGGGGTAGGTTTCCGACACAACAATATGCAACAGTGAATTTTTAACTGAACCTTTTGTTTTATCTAAGGTTGTAGACATTTCTACGGGAGTATACTGTCCTGTCCATTGTATTTGGATTTGCTCACTTTTTCCCACTGAACTTCCACTAGAGCTCCTGTTTTAATTTCAACTGGCTGTTCAGCTGAAAGTCGAAAATATATTAAGTATTAAGATATTCAAATTTTTCTTTTCTTTTTTCTCCTGCACCAATCAATATTATTAAAAAAGGCTAACCTTATTAAATTAAGAATGAAACCTGGGTTTGAGTCTCACCGTAGGTGATTTTTCAAGGAGGTGATTTCTTGATACTATTGGCATAGAGAGATGCTTTAATCCGCTAGGCTATTGTCTCACGAGGCAATTCTCTGTAGAAAACATGAAGCCTCAAACCTAATCTAATTGCTAATTTATGCTACTGTACTTATCATGATTGATGGCATATACTGAAGCTTCTTTTTTTCGTTACAACTGCTGTTGAAGATCTGAAATTCTTTGCTTTTCTTTCTTCATTAGCTGCTCCCATATCGTATTTATTTCTATGCTAGTTCTACTAAGGAGCAATAACTAACCAGTACTAAAATTAATAAATAGACGAGATATGTCTAGACATCGGCTGTGGAGTGAGAAGTATATGTCACCGTAGAAAAAAAAATAACTCGTCATAAATTAGTCACGTTTCACAGACAAAAATGACGTCGCTTCTGTTTCAGCATTAAGAGAGAGAGAGAGAGAGAGAGAGAGAGAGAAAGAGAGAGAGAGAGAGAGAGAGAGAACACACAGATATTTAGCTTGTATAAATACAAAAATGTGATACACTAGGTAGCCAGGTAACAAAGAACAAACCAGTCTAAACACTTCAATATCAACCCCAAGTACTTTCTATTCAACAAACTTGGGTAAAAAAAAAAAAAAGCTCGATAGCTTTTATTTTACCAAAAGTCTTTACAATTTAACAAACTTCTCGTTTTTACAATATTGTCACCAGATTTATTACGACGAAGGTGCAAGGTGAAGTCAAATCGCAATACCAGTACCAGCTCGTCTATACACAATATCATTCAACCTGACCTTAAAGGCATCACTTTATCTCCGACAATTTGATAAATTGAGCGAAAACTACTTTAGACTTTGATATAAAAAGAAAAAAAATATGCTCCAATTTCAGTGACAGTAAATAATGAACTTTTAATTAAGTTGGAGATAACGACTGAATGGTGATTTTTCTAAGTGTATCTGAGATGTGTCACAAGGCCGAAAATATGGAGCACCTAGTGAGGAGCGAAATCACTACTCAGTCGTAATTGTTCTAGCGAGACAAGCTTGCTAATAGATTACACCACGTCGTGGTGTTCCACTTGACTATTGCATATATCATTAAACTTTTCGGAAAGAAGATTCTGCCAGATTACACGTTGATTTGCATATATGTATTGTAACACTGCCAGAGGAATTTATCGTCAAGCTTACATAACAATTAAAAAAAAAACCTTATAGGGAGTCAAGGCAGGATTGTGGAACAGTATTAAAAATAATAATATATTCAGTAACTGAATTTGAGTCAGGATTCTTCCTAGCAGTGTTATTTGGTTTTGTTCAACCATTCTTTCTCTGGCAGCAAACAGAGGCGATGAGCAAGTACATCTACATGTTTCTGCTAAAAATGTTGTCTCATGCTAAATTAGATGTTAAGGCTGATGTTGTTGGAACTTGTGATATTTTTTTAGACTCATCTGCAGAACAAACACCAATATTAGTGAAAGGCTTTGGGTTAAGGGTTACAGAGAGAAAAATAAATCATCACCCACAAGGCCACGTAAGCGCTTTTGACCTCTGTCGAGGCTGGACAGTTGGGATTAGGTAGCATCAGCCTGGATATAGCAGCAATACTTCAGTCCTCGTATGATCTGACTTTGATAAAGATAGAGCCTGTCAGCAAGATTTAGATATTTTCAGGACAAATACAATGGGCCAAACACTATTTCAACACATTCTGTGATGCGACGAATAATCGTGTTCCATCTGAGATCCGAAGTGAGCTTTAATCCTAGTATGGTGTTCGAGGCATGGCACCTCGTTTAAGATATAACCATTCATCAGAATGAGTGCAGGGTTAAGATCTGCTTGGTGATGAAATGTTAATGAGTTTAGTTTTGGATGTATTGAATTACATCAGCCTATTTTCCCCCATTCTTCTGTCAGTGTTAGGTCAGAGGAGAGTAGAGCTGAGGTGGACTCCTACACAGTAGTATCATCTGCATACATATTTAATAAAGATCTGAAAGTGTTCTTAAGCAGATTAATAATATAAAGCAGAAAGAGATAGCCTTGTTGACGCGGACTGGCCATTAACAATGACCTTCATAGACCTATCTGACAGGAAAGACATGATAACTGAAAGGACTCTCTCTCAATGATTTCATAACTGGTCAGTTTGTGCAGCAATCCCTTGTGCTATACTTCATCAAAGGACTTTGAGATATATAGGGCTATCACTTTTTAGAGATATTAATTATCAAGTACTTCACTGATTCTATGCGTGATAATAATTATGACATCAGCAGTGGATTTTGAAGAGCGAAAGCTATACTGTTCATCGCTCAGGACTTTCTTTTTAGGTTTTCAACAACTTTCTTGTTTATGATAGCTTCAAAATGTTTACTAGTGAGACTAAAGAGGCTGATGGGACAATATTTTCATTTTTCAACTGTATCCCTGAACTTGAGCTACACACGGGATTCCTTATGTAGTCTTGGAAATCATTTCTTCTTCAGGCAGTAGTTGAACAACTTTGCCAAGATTGGAGACAGTTCAGAGTTAGAGTTTGAGAACAACTGCAGATATTTTGCTCGAATTTGTAGCTTTAGTAGAGTTAGAGCTTATGGTAAGTCTGGAAAACCCCCAAATATATATAAAAATATCGGGAAGCTTTAAGTCAGCTCAGGGATGGCGGCGAGAAAGAGACTGAAATCGAAATAACAGTTCAGTACCAATGACATTGAAAATTCTTCTTTGCATTTTCTTAAGTATCTCCAAATACATAACAAAAGCAGCAGAACAAATGTAGCAGCAATATTCGAAGCAAGGGCAAATGGTAGACTTATAAATATGTAAACCTTTCGAAGTTACGAGCAATAAATACATTGTTTGTTCTTCATTTTAATATCGTCATTTTTTAACAACAATGACTTCTGAGCAATGCCGTCACTGAAAAAAAGAGGAATTACAAAAATGCAGTCAGTGAAAGAAAAAGGAATGAAATAAAGGAATTATATGGTGTTTTATTTCCAAATCCTAAGGACATCAAGTGGAATTTCCAAACTGTAAGGATGGATGTATTTTTCACGCAGTTAAAATTCAATATGCATTTCCAACAGCAGCAAAACTCAACAAGGAATTTTTACGCTATACAAATGATTACTAAAATTTCCACATTACAAAGGCGCACCTTGGAATTTCTACGCTATAAAGACACACTGTGGGATTTCAAGACCCCGATTACTAACCATGGAATATATTCATTTTAACCAGTCAGTAAATGCATAAAGTCTAGGTACTATAGCGAAGAGATCATACGAAAAATTATCATGAAAACATTTCTAGAAAAAATCACAGCGGTGTTAGGAAAGTGACTGAAGCCGAGAAACTAGGTCAGGACTAACAACATTGTAGATTCTTCATTGTAATTTATCGATGATTAAGAATATGAAGACGCAGTCTCTTACGGTGATTGATTTGTGGAATGACTAATCAACTATCTAACAGGAATGAAAATGTTTCTGTATAACTCATTGTCTATGATTGAGTCACTACAATATAAACATACGAAATGGAAATCCCAACTAGAATTGAATACAAACAACTGTTATGAATTTACCAAAGTGTGTGTGTGGGGGGGAGGTTAAAGCCTTTCGTTTTGCTTGAGACGAGGATAAAATCTACCAGTATACTCTCATAGAGAGTTAATTTTTAGCTTCAGTACCCCCAAAATCTGACGATTTAATTTGAAAGTGTTCAAAGTTTGCTCATTTTCAACTAGACTGGATTATTACCGCCTTCTAGCACTTTTCAAAATAATAAAGAGTAAGGTGTCTGATCATTATGCGATCAGTTTGTGAGACAATGTCGGGCTTAATTATATAGGTGATTGACGTGACCAGCCGGTTGATCGGATTGGGTCTCTCTAACAGTCTGTCTAGCCCAAGTAAGGACCATGATAACTTATATACCATGAACTGCTTAATCTCCAGGTTTCTGTCCTCAGGGATTACATGTCGCCACACACGACAAACGTGTGGCCTCATTAGGGTCGGGGATCTTACCCCTCTGCAGATGTGCAGTCAGCGTATTTTACAGACTGGCAGGGATTACAACTAGAATTTCATATAGGCAATTGCATTAAAAATTCCTTTACATTAGTCGATTCTATTCCCAACTGCCTGTTTAATTATCACAATAAATTCACGTGTTCATTCGACAACAGATGGTTCACTTCCGCTTCTATTCATACAATTCATATTTATAATGGTATAGATCCCCATTGCAATCTCTCCGAGAATAATGGAGGTTATTTTTATTGGGTTTATTACATTTGTCACGATGTTTTAATGCTACTATGTACCTGCAAATTAGATGGGATTTCCATGGGCACGCCTTTGGATGAATTCGATGACAAACATTCTTGTATGTTTTTACAAACAAGGGTTGCTTGCTCATATTAGACGACCCAAAGGCTATTTTCAGGATGGCACTTCATTTCTTTTTTAATGCTAATATGTACTTGCAATTTAGATGGGATTTCCATGGGAACTCCTTTGGATCAATTCGATGAGAAATATTCTTGTGTGTTTTTACGAACAAGGGTTGTTTGCTTATATTAGACGATCCAAAGGCTATTTTCTGGATGCCACTTCATTTTTGTTTTAATGCTAATATGTACCTGCAAATTAGATGGGTTTCCATGGGCACTACTTTGGAGCAATTCGATGGCGAACATTCTTATGTGTTTTTACGAACAAGTGTTGTTTGCTCATATTAGACGACCCAACTGATATTTTCAGGATGCCACTCCATTTTTGTTTTAATGCTACTATGTACCTGCATATTAGATGATATTTCCATGGATACTCATTTGGAGCAATTCTATGACAAATATTCTTGTATGTTTTTAAGAAAAAGGGTTGCTTGCTCATATTAGACAACCCAACTGCTATTTTTAGGATGCCATTTAATTTCTATTTTCATGTTACTATATACCTTCAAATTAGATGGGATTTTCATGGGCACTCCTTTGGAGCAATTCGATGACAAACATTCTTGTATGTTTTTACGAACTAGGGTTGTTTGCTCATATTAGACGACCCAACTGCTATTTTCAGGATGTGCCTGATATCTTTCGTGTGTTTGATAGCAAGTTGGAATCGGTTTTCCATCCGGCTTTGAACGAATTACACTCATGTTACTTTTTTATGTGTGAATAGATGTAGGATATCCGACCCTTTTTTGATATTTCCGTAAAAAAAATAATATCCAATGAATGTCCCTATAAAGTACCGGAAACTCACTTTTACCGGATTATATACTCATTATAAACAACGCAATATTAACCTTAATAGGACTATTGCATCATACGCCAATATTATCGGTACTGATCTGGCATCTCGGCTTCAGTCACTTTCCCACCTCTGAAATGTAGGTTCCATTACCTTTGCTACAAATATCTTCATGATGAACTTTTATATTAAGTTTTAAGATTGCTCTTATTGTGAAGAAAATAAATCAGTGGACATTTTTCACGGGGTATATTTTGTGTGATGTTTGGTAATATGTAATTTAAGTTAACCAAACAATGAGCAAGATCATCTACACTAATATAGATGATCTTTCTCATTGGTTGATTACTTTGTATTATGAATTACCAAACACCACCTTCCTTGAGCCTAATACTCGTTATGCA
Organism: Acanthosepion lycidas; assembly: GCA_963932145.1. Taxonomy (NCBI): domain Eukaryota; kingdom Metazoa; phylum Mollusca; class Cephalopoda; order Sepiida; family Sepiidae; genus Acanthosepion; species Acanthosepion lycidas. Next base: position 30,927,572 of record OZ010578.1, on the reverse strand, counting down.
TTATCCAGGAGATTATGCATAGTAATTGAAATCTGTCGTGTTTTTGTTTTACAATTTATCTTCACTCTATCTCAAACTATCTTTGTACAGACTCGTGTGTTTTTAATCCAGAGTTGTCCTTGTCCGAGACTGGTTGCCAAAATGGGTTCAGTGGTGCATACTAAAGAATCAAACAATAGTCAACACCTGATTTCAAGAACACACAAGACACTTATAGACGCGAAGAAGCCCAGGAGGGGACAAACAGACCAATCGCATAAAAATCAGATTAAGAAATACGATTTTAAACCGCAGAACATATCCATATGCTGACTGTGTGAACAACTACCATCTCATGATATATTGTCTACGGAAATTATAGAAAGTCAAAGCAGCACCCAAATTGCAATATGACAGACTCCTGAATGACCTGAATTGAAAAGAGATGTATACTGACAACTTTAAAAGAAAATGCAATGAACTAAATGAGAATGGAAATTCAAAGTCGACATTAGCAGTTGAGATTATCTTAAGGGAAAATAAACAAGGAAAAAAAAGAGTCGATGACAGATGAATTTCTTTAAATGAAAAGGAGGAGGGACGGTGGAGTAATGGATAGCGGCTCGGATTGAAAAATCGGAGAGCCCAGTTTGAATTCCTCTCGAATCCATTACTTTCACTTACGTGCTAATACTCTTGGGAAAGGTATGAATCCTCTTCTTCTCCCTCCAGCTATGGGTAAATAGCAGGACATATCGGATTGTATAGCCTTGGATGGCAACTGGTCCACCGTAGAAAGAAACAGCAACCTAGTGCGGGAATAAATCTGCCTCGTCAGTCATTTGTTGAAACTTACATGATCGCCTACGCGTGTATCCCGCATGGCACACGACTATCATACAGAACAGTACAGAAAGAAATTAGAAACAAATGCAGAAAGACGATTAAACAGAAAACGTGCAGAAATAGAACGTTCCTCACAGACAAGTCCCACATATAGATAAAAGAATAAGAAAAATAACAGGACAAGTCATGATCATCGACATGAAACCAAAAGACAGAACACTGATAATGGGAATAGAAAATTCAGAGTTGGAACAAATCTGCTAGCCATTGCAATAACTATATGTCCTTACGAAACAGTATTTTTGATATAATAAAATTACTTTCTCTTCTCTTTTGTTATTCTTCCTCACGACAACTATTAGGTTGGTGCAAAAAATAATGACGTAATAATAATGTCGTTTTTTGACGTTAAAAAATACGTCAAAAAACGACATTATTACGTCATTATTTTTGCACCAACCTAATAAAAAAAAAAAAACCCAACAAAGAACCTGACTGCCACTATGTCGGCTAGATGGAACTCACATTCTTTGATAGGTAGGTTGGTATCAGGTCTGTTGTTATAATGGGCTGCCTTCCACTCTCTAAAATCTTTTGCTTTTTCTCCCGTGAAAATGATTTCAATTAATTTTAGTATTCAAATCTTTGCTCGCGGTGCTCGCTGATCTAAAGTTCCTTACCCGCAAAACACTCCGACAAAGGTAGTTCTCTCCTTCTTCACTCTTAACTGTGATTGTTACTCTGGCAGTTCTGATGTTTAATCCAGAAATCATTTCCAAATTATGCCTATTAGATTGGCATAGGAAGAGTTCAGAGACAGACGCGAGTGCACCTGGTTCAGGACAATGAATCCATGAGTGTAAAGTTGGCCACAGACAAGGAAACACATTTCATCTGCGATAAGCATAAGCATATACTGAAATGATTTCTCCACAACTATTTACGGATAACTGTTCTCGGTTTGGGGGATGTTTCTATCTTAACCAGTTGATTCTCAAACGTAGAGTATTTATTGTACATGCATTTAATTTTTCTAAAGATAAATTATTTTTCTGAAGTACTACTAATAAAATTGAACATTTGAATTCTTCAGTTTCGCTTTGCTTCCTATTTGGAACCAAGAAAAAGAAACTACACTTAAAATCGTTAGGTTGTGAAGAGTGGATGAGTGAGGTGGTCGGTCTTCATATCAATTTTTTTCGTTTGGTAATCAATGTCCGAGTTAAAAGATAAAACTTGATCTGAAAATGAACAACAGAGGTTAAAGTTTGTCTTGATAATTGTAATTATTGCAGATGGACTCTTTTACGGGGATACTTATTTATGTTCGTTCGTTTGACAAATATTAATCTCATGATAGCACACCTTGACTTAGCAAAAAGTATGTCATTTTTTTATGTGACTACAATGAAAATATTGATCATGAGATATTTATTTTTAGCAAAATAAAATCTTATCCAATCAATGATTAATACATTACATTAAAAACTTTTCTTCTTATAAAACGGAACACAATTTGGTATATTTTTTTTTTTAAGTGACTTTTGGATACATTTTTGATACATTTAAAATATATGCGTTTAAAGACCAAACAGGCAAAATGAATTATCGATTAAGAAAAAATTTTCTTTTCTTTTCCTCACAACTTTGACAGTTGACTCTAGAGCTAGTTAGATACTAAGCGGCAATAAATTATCCATAAATAAGTTTTCGTACCATATTCCTTTTGTTTATTTATTAAGATTCTTTTATTTTCTATGCAATGTACAAAAATAATATAGTGACAATTAAGCATTAAATTTAGACAGTGAAAAAATCAATGCATTTCAATAAAATACATGGGATTTTTTAAAATTCTGAAATTTAGCATTTTTTGCAGAAAAAAACATTCTCACTCTGATTTGGCCGTATTGCGTCATCGTTTAAAAATGATTTCAAGACCCTAAAAATAGTTATTAATCCTTATCAGTCTACCCAGAATTCCCTTAATTTCTGTATTTTGTAAATAAAGCCTGCATTTGTATCAATATTTGTGTTTATACACACTTTATTAGAAAGTTGGCAGCGAAATGGTAGAATCACGAAAATAATGGCATTGCAAGATCGATTACGAGCGTTCGGTGGCTGAAGGAAAATTTTTGGGGAATAGTACAGTATGGAATTTTATCATAAGAGGTGTGACGTTGGGGATGTCTGCAATGTTCGTGTTCAGTGTAATGTTGAATGTCATACAGATCACAAACTGGCCCAGGGGGCAATTCAAGCTGTGTATTAAAAAAAAAGAAGCGAACAAAATCTTGTATGTAGTGGAATTTTTTTTATCATATCATTCCGTGTAAGGCAGTGAAGCCAATAAGCCACTTGGCGTTACTGAGTTTGAAAGAACAAGAAAAAAAGAGAAACATTAGGGAGCAAGAACAGAAGACTAATCAAGAGAGTAGACGGCGATTGACATTGCATTTAAATTTTTGAAGAGCAATGTTGGCTGGAAAACATGAAACCTGAAAGAGTTCCACAAGTGAAAAGTACGAGAAAAACTGTTAGGATATAATTTACGGTTACACCTGACTAATTCAGCTGTGAATTAATAAGACTTTGCCGCAAATCTAATACCGGGCTTAAATTCATAAAGTCTAGGTAACAAAGAAGCAATAAGTTAATCCGAACAATTGCTATGAAATGATTTATAGAAGAGACAAAAGGAAACTACATTACGGCGGTGGAAAAGTGACTGAAGTCAAGGAGTCCAGTCAGGATTGCTGAATCTTTGAATTTTTACCAAAAATCTCTAAATATACAGCGAAAGCGCCAGACCATATGCCGCAGTAATATTCAAAGCATGGCTGAATGGTCGACTTATAGATTTGCAAAAAATTTTTCACAAATCCGAAATCTGAAAAAATTAATATGTTTCTGGAATTTTCGGTAAGTAAATGGGAAAGACATAGAAATTCCAGAATATTTCCAAATGGCGAAGAGACCGCTGACAGTTTTGCGATCGGGACTGGTTACGCGGCAGATATGGGTCATGATAGAGGTGGCGACCACTGCTCTTTAATAATTGCCCCCAGCGGAATACATATATGACGAAAATGAGGCAGTTTTGTTCAGGGAGACTCTCCGTTTTCGTTCACCCATCTCTTTAAAGCCAACGTTTCCAGGGAACATTGGCAGTCTTTCTCTTGATGGGACCAACATAGTAAGATGGGCACAGGTTCAATGGGACAGGCCGTTGGTGTCGTTAACCCCGGTCATGTTCAGTGCACATTCCCAAGCTTAATCGAAGTGATATTGGTACTTTGGTTAACTCGTGTAAATGGTCGTGGGGTGGATGTATGTTGTCTACAGGAAACCCGGTTTTCGACTCGCGACCGTAAGAGCATTCTGTCTAGAGGATTTTCCCTCTATTCAACATGTTTTAATGGACACTCTAGACGAGTTTCCTGGCCGGTTAGCAAGCCTTTGCATGCGGCGTATGCTCTTGTTTTCGCAGATCCGGCGGAGAGACTTTGTGTACTGGGTGTTACTATAAAGAATTTTCCGCACCCGATGACCACATTGAACGTTCTGATTTGTTTCGACGAATCGAGTTGTTTTTGACGACATCTCTTCGGGGTGTCGTAGCGGACGATTGGAATGCCGCCATTGATCCCGACATAGATCGTACAGAGGAATGATCGGGTACTAACAACCGGGATGGGAAACCATTTTGGGACTTTATCGGCAATTTTGATCTTGTCGATAGGTATCGTAATAAGCACCTCCGGAAGGCAGCGTGAACTTGGACGAATAGGAGCAGCTCGACTGAGGTATTGCGTTTGAGCTACCTCGACCGAGTCTTTGTTAAGTGAGTCGATGTAGTTCGACACATATTTGATTAACTTTCCCCGCCTCGAGGCCGCTGTAGCGGTTGGGTGAGAGAGTCCCATTACAGAATCGGAAATCTGGTAAGCGCTGAAGCTGGTTAGCAGCGACAAATCTCCATGATTAGATGGTCTATACTGCAACGCTTCACCAGGGATGTAATCAAGTTGCTACGCAACGGCAAAAACAGAGTGGATGGGATAGGTAACTTTCTGCCTTTGATGATGTTAAATACAGAGTTGAAGATTTTAGCTAAGATCTTAGCCAACCGTTTGCAAGCTGTCCTCTCTAGCCTGATTGACTCCGAACATACTTGTGATGTGAAGGGCAGGACTATTCAGGACATCCTTAATATGGTAGACTTGATCATCGAGCAAGTCGACAGTGAAGCCACTGATCAATTTAAATCAGTCCAAAGTATTCGAAAGGGTTGACTATTGATTTCTGGAGGCTGTCCTTTCGGCAGCCGGTTTAGGGCCGTACTTTCACATCTGGATCTGAATTCTGCACGCGTCTCCCATTGCACTGATGGAAGTGAATGGGTTCGATCAGAGCCTTTCGTATTGTCTTGTTCCATTCGTCAAGATTTTCCGCATTTTCTTGTGTCAAAACCTTTCCTTCAACGCGGAATTTCCCTAACTGCTACTGCCACCTCAGCCAGGCACTACGCCTATGTTGACGACTTTCAGTTCTTGTGTTGAGCAAAACTGAGATTGAAGAAGACCCTCCAGATAAAAACAATCAACAGTGACTACTGAGAACATATCTATTACCAAACATTTGACGATCAAATAGATTCAAGGGAAAGGAAGGTAGCCATGAATTGCCAAAATCAAGAAATGGTGTTGCCAACTGACTCCAGTAAGAACAACAGCAAAAGCAAAGATGAAAATATAGTGGCCGGGGACACACGCTCTTGTTAGAACTCCCCACGGAAGTGCATAATTAACATGACGGTGTTCCTGGACAGAGCTATGAGTTACGAACATGTTATCAAAGAAATATATCATATGGTAGATTTTCAGGAATTACAGAAAGTTGAAAAAAGAAGTGTCAGTCTTTTTAGTCGACAAGCGTTCGCGAAAAATTTGTTGCTCCACAAAAGACGCTGTCATCAAATCCTTGATATCCATGGGGTTGAAACCGCAAAGATTCATAAGAGCTAAGAGATATTTCATGTGTTGACTGGTGTGGTAAAACACCCTGTTGGGTCTCTTTCGCTGCCTCCATTTCCCGAAAAGCATTTGACTGCCGCTTGTGCGGTTGTGGAGAAGGAAAATAGGGAATGGAAGGTCGTTGGTAAGACCAAAGAGAAGCTCCAGACCGCGGTACTTCAATCCCCAGAAACCACCACTGCAAAAGGAAGACACATCCCCACTCCCTCTACCAGTTTCCAAGGGCGATGCCCCTGCCACATAATCGAAAATGGTCCGGCAACAAAGACAATTGGAAAAACAGAAAAGACAACGTAGTTCATCAGCCGAGAAAAGCATCACAAACACAGAAAAAAGATAAAATCCAAACCTCCCTACCGTACTCAAGAGGAGGCGACTATGCATTCTGTCTGTGAGATTTGTCTGCTATCTAGCATGTTTTGATGGGCGCTGGAGAGTTGTTTCCTGGCTAGTGAGCAATTGTTTGAATGCGGTATACGTTTGTCTTCGCAGATCCAGCAGGCAGGCTTTGTGTGCTGGATGTAACCATAAAGAATTAGTCTCATTGGGGTTTATGCACCCAATGACCATGTGGAGTGGCCTGGTTTTTTTCGAGGGATCGAGCTGTTTTTGACGACATCTCGTCGCGTAGTTTTAACGGACGATTGGAATGCCGTCCTTAACCACGATATAAATTGTATAGGGGAAGATCGGATACTAACAAACCGGATGTGAAGTCATTTGGGGACTTTATCGACAAGTTCTTGTCGATGAGTATCGTAATGTGGACCCCGGGTAGATTAATAGTGGCAGTTCGGCTTCAGTGATCCGTTTTAGCTACTGCGACCGAGTTTTAGTTAAGAGATTTGATGTAGGGCTCTTATGTTTTACAAGTTTCTATTCTATATATCATTTTTGGATTATAAGCTAATCTGATTTCGTATAAACTTAGATAAGCCTAAGGACGGAAACTGAACATATTATTTGGTAAGCGAGATTTATAGGATCAGCTGCTACTAATGCTACAGAGGGGATTGACGGACTCTGTGGTTGGGAGTATGTGGTCAGATTTATTGAAACCTACAGTTAGGACGTTTGCTTTTGATGATATTCGTTGACCCAGTCTAATTAGGTTAGTAGCAGGGCTAGGTTAAAAAGAATATCTTGAGGCAACGAATATGGCCACCGAACTGCGTGCAGAGCAAGTTAGAAATGCATCCAATAGGCATATCACGTGCGTCATATTGCCGAATAAGCGGACCGTAACTACAAACGTGAGCATAAGCGAGGCTTTTTGTATCTACTTTCATGATCTAATCACCAGGGAGACCTGCTCAATTCGACGCTTATTTTGCTGACTTTCCCCACCTCGTGACGACTGAAGCGTCTTGGTGCGAAGGTCGCTTTACATAGTGTGGGATCTGGAAAGCGCTGTAGCTTGTTGGACATTACAAAACATCAGGCTTACATGGTCTTCCTTGCGAACTGTACTTGAGACAGTCGCCCGTTTTTGTTTCCTTGCTGAAACTGATTTATATGAATTCGATGGCACAGGGGCCTTTACCTCAACGCTTCACCAGGGGTGTGATAATGTTACTACGCAAAAACAAGAACCGTGGGGATTGGTTAGGCAATGTTTGGTCTTTGACGATGTTAAATACAGGCTAGAAGATTTTACCCAAGATCTTAGCCAGCCGTTAGCAAGCAGTCCTCTCTAGTCTGATTGGTTCTGAGCAGACATGTACTGTGAAGGGTAGGACTATTCAGGAAAACCTTCATTTGTGACGGTTGATCATCGGACAAGTCGACAGTGAAACCGTGCTGATAAGTTTAGATCAGTCCAAGGCATTCGATAGTGTTGACTATCGTTTTCTGGAGGCAGTCCTTTCGGCTGTTGTTTCGTTGTGTTCGGCTGTTATTTCGTACTTGGATCCGATTTCTGTATGCGTCCCCCGGTGTGCTGTTGGAAGTTGGTGGGCTACGATCGTATCCTTTCGCGTTGTGACGCGCCATTCGTCAAGGTTATCTTCGTTCGCCTCGCCTTTGCCTTACGTTCTGGCGTTGGAACCGTTAAAGGTGAATCCGGTCCAACGAAAGCTTCCTTACCTGTTGCTATCACCTCTGCCAGGTACTTCGCCTATGCTGACGACGTTTCGGTTCTTGTGTCGAGCAGAGCCAAGACTGGCGAAGTCGGCAAAGAGATCACAGTGTACAGGACCCAAGATCAAAAGCATTAAGTCTGTTGCCTTGCGGTTGGGCGCGTGGAAGTGTTTTTCTTCCCGGCTCTTGCTTCTGAGCAGACGGACCAGTCAAGATATTCGGCATCTGGTTCAGTCCCAATCTCTTGCTGAAAATGATTGCTCGGAGGTGCAGGAGAAGGCTGAGGGTACACTTAGTCTGTGGTCTCGGAGAAATCTTGCCTTAAGTGTGACAGCAGAAGTATGTATTTTGCATATCTACCCAATACTCCTTTACTGATTCTGCGTGCTTCCACTGCCGTATGCCATATTAATGCAATTATTTAGGGTCTTGTTCTTCTTCTTGTGGGCAGGAAAGCCTCACAAGGTATGACGGGAGATCTGTTATCTCCACTCTTCTGAATGTGGTCTGGCCAGTAAGAAGCTCCCGTCCCTCAGAAGTGTGCACTCGTGCGAGGAGGAGGCCCGCCATTTACTCCGAGGCGAATATTCTTTCTAACGTGAATGTCAGTTAGCTCTCAAGTTCCTCTTACGGGCGAAGGTTTTAGTGAGGGTGTCCATTCAAGATTGACGAGCTCCTTTTAACGAAGTAGGAGGATTCATATGGCCTTGGATGCCTGGGTTGAAATGCCTCACTAACGATGAGGCATCACTAACCTGGTTGGTGATGCAAAAGGCCCTCTAGATCGGTAATAACTTTCTTTAGCAGGCTTGGGAAATTCTCATAAATGAGTTCTCGGTGAATACTCTGTGTCACGCTTTCTTTCGCTGCAAGGTCCTAGTCCAATTGCGAAAGTTTACTGAAGACATCATATTTCGCATGTAGTGCGGAAACTTCTTTGTACCTTGAGGCCAGTTCTGTTTGTCGTGATGTGGCAAAGTCGTTGACTTAGGCAGAACAATGTGTTCTTATGCTTACCAGTTGCTATGGACGATGCGACAGGAGGAATTCTATGGAGACAAAAAGTTTCCCTCTTCCCAACTAATCTTGTTTTTTAAGCATCAGCTTAAAGTCAATATCAGGACGGAAAGGCGACGACTCCCTCTATCAGAATTTGGCAAAAAGTGGATGAGTCTTGCGCGTATCTGCTGAGTGATAGGAGCTGACTTTCATTTTTAATGCCGATTAGGTATCAGGTTATTGGGAGCCCTGTATTAAACATTTTCAACCCCGTCCAAAATAGCGTAGTTTAACCGTATCCTGTTTTTTATTTTTTTACACAACGTTAATTTGCCTTGTAGATGTATGATCATTGGCCCTTTTTAGTTTTGTCCTCATTTTCTTTAGTTTAATTCCCCATCCTCTCCCCTGTTAGGTGAACAGAAATATCAGTTCTCTGGCGGATGTTGACACTTTTCTTTTATCGAGTGTATTCTTTCGTAATTGTTGTCGTGCCTGAATGAGTGTGTAGTGCGTGCGCGCGCGCGCGCGCGTGTGTGGTTGAATGATTGGATTTTAATTCATCGAAGTCCCGCATTAATTTCGTCCAGTTAACTGATATTTTGGCCACAATTAAGTTTAAATTTTTTTTTAGTTTCTTGTATATATAGTATTATGTATATTATTGGGGATTTATGCATATTCGTTACTGGGTTTTCATTTTAAAATGTTATTCTGTCCCCGCAAGGAAAAATTGTACATATGGGGATTAGTTAAGACTTCATATAAATTTTGATGTATTTTAGTTGTTGTAGTAAGAATGTGGTATATTAGTGCAACAAATATTGTATATTAGGTTGGTGCAAAAATAATGACGTAATAATGTCGTTTTTTGACGTATTTTTTAAAGTCAAAAAATGACATTATTATTACGTCATTATTTTTGCACCAACCTAATAGTTTGTGATTGTGGCTAGCGAAGTTAAGATAAGACAGGCGATGACCAGCCTTTCCTATCCCCTACAAAAATAAATATTATTCTGTTGGAGTCATTCAGGGAATTTCTAAGAGATGTCACGGCGAATAGCTTAAGCAAGATCTAATCTCAAGGAGTGATAATCACAATGAAATAAATTGTTTCATTTCTTCTCACGTAAACAGTTCGTATTAAAAAGAACCAAGCAAAGAATAGACACTGGTATTTGTTTGAGGTAGAATTTTTTTTTCTTTTTGAAAGTCCAATGAGTTTGTAATAATGAGTGCCAAGTGTTTTCTTTTAAAAAATACAACATAATTCAGGAACATTGTTGTTAAAATAACAACAACAACAACAACAACAACAACAACAATAATAATAATAATAATAATAATAATAATAATAATAATAATAATAATAATGGTTACTCTCCAATATGATGGTAACAATAGAGATAATATGATATTAAATAATAGTAATTAAAATGTCCTGTAGGAAAAAAAGACGATATGAGTTGCTGTTTATATGACAGCTGATGATTTTTTTGTTGTTTTTTACCAACGCTCTTTTGTTGCTGTTATGATTTGTAAGCGCCATATTACTTATCTGAAAGAAGACCCTGCGAGTTAGGTTTAGGATGCTTATATAATTTAGAGGCGATAAATATTTTTGTGTATACACTAGTCTATTAGATCTTTCAGGAAGTTGGTAAAATTTGAATTATTGTGTGGCATCCGTCGGTCTAGAGAGACATGGATCTACGGGCGAAGAGTTATGCCTCAGCTGTTGATGTACGGCGCAGCATCTGTCATGGCTGTATATGCCCTCAACGGAGTGATAGTATCGAATGCAACAGATGAATGTGTTGTCGTGTTTTCTTTCTTTCGAGCACGCTACACCCCGAAGGCAAGACTCTTTCTACGTTATAAGAAAATAATGCAAATAGCATTTTCACAGTTGGACTACTATTCAATTAAAGTTCCGTTACTAGGACCAGGAAGAAACAAACAAAATTAACAATATTTTCTAGAACTGAGTCACATCGCAGCTTAACAGCTAAAAATCTGCTTACACTATATCGCAAGGTCTCAGGGTAGAGAAAAAGGATTTTCTCAAAATTTTTTAGCAAGATCCCGCGTGTAAAGAAAAAAAATGTTGAAAAAAGAAATTAAAAAAAAAAAAAATTTCGCAAGAAGTCAGGGTAAAGAAAAATGATCGAAATATAGTGAATAATAATTTCCACCGATGTACAGAAAATCAATTTTGGATATTTCAGTGCGCCCACGTCGTCACCGAATGTGATGCAAGGTTATTTTAAAGTTAAATGATTTTCTAAGCATAGATTAGATGTGGCACAAGGCCGAATATTTGGGGCAGCCAGCGAGGCACGAACCTGCTACTCAATCAAAATTGATCCAGAGAAACAAGATTGCTAAGTGTACATCACGTCGAGGTTCCACTCGTGTATACATTTAAGCCTGCGATCTAATATTTAAACTTTAAAAACAAATTCTGATGATTGGCAAAAAGAAGTTTTCTCCAAATTCGTGTGCGTGTTTATGTGCGCCCCCTTTCGCCAGGTAAGTCATTTGGATTGAGAACTTTTCAGCATATATATATATATATATATATATATATATATATATATATATATATATATTAGAAATATAAAATATCTCAATTAGCTGACTTATGTTATATTCAGCATCCTGACTCCAGAGTTTCATAGATGGGCCTTCTAATAATCGCTTTGACCATTCGTCAGGTGGTATCAGTAATTTACTGATTATATTTATCGTTTGCAGTTTTCATTGGTGTAGGTTTGATTTTGTATATATATATATATATATATATATATATATATATATATATATATATATATATATACTTTAAAATTAATAAAATTAGAAAACTATTATACAGGGAATTTTAAATGCCTGAACTTGAAAATTACTGTAAGTACTAAATTGAAAAAGGTGAACATCCTTGATATAACATTATATTTAATGAATAATGTATACACGCCTTATGAAAAAAACAATACTAATCCTTTGTATATACACCCTAAATATAATCATCCTCCATCTATAACTAAACATATACTTTTATGCATCGAAAAGAGAATAAGTAAAAAATTCAGTAAATGAAAAAAAATTCTATGAACATAGCAATTTCTATAATAAAGCTCTAAAGAATAGTGGCTACAAAAGCACTAAACTCAATGATATAAAAAATGAAAGTGGAAACTATAAAAAAAAAAGAAGTAGAAAAATAATTTGGTATACACCACCATACAACCAAATGGTATAAACCAAATTAGGACAAAAATTCCTTGCATTAATCATTAAACATTTTCCTAAAGATAGTAAACGCAGTACAATTTTTAATAAAATTTCCCAAAAATTAAGTTACAGTTGTACTGAGAACTTAGAAATGATTATTAAGAAACATAATGCTAATATCTTCAGTAAAAACGTAGTCCAAAATCAAAAAAAATTAAAGAGTATAAATGATGATAAAATTGCTCAGTGGGAATAAAGCCACTGAGGCAACTTACGTAACTGCGAGTGATAAGTTTGAAATAATGTTCAGATACTTTTGTCTCTCTAGTCTAACACTTTCGCCCCAGCCCCTCAACCTCCGACGTCTTACTCTCTGGGTTGAGGTGTCTACTCGGTCCTAACCGAACTTAAGGGAGTGACCGTAGGTCCCCTGAGTATCTATAGATTATTCGACCGGTCCACTGGTTTAATCCTGCTTTCTGTCCATGTTGTGGTTGGTTTGATCCAGAAAGCAGGAGTGATGTTCATCCATTCATGGTCAACTGAAGAATGTAAACACGGCTGGAGAGTCTGCGCTAAGAAATTTAGAATGCAGCAATATATATATATATATATATATATATATATATATATATATATATATATATATATCTGCAGAAAAGCCGGACAAACAAATTATTCAATGATTGAATTGTTAATGTCTTTTATATAGCAGAAAAGAATAGTATAGAAAAGAAACGGGTTACAGAAAAGAAAAGTAGTTGGCGTAAAAACGCATACACTGGATTTTGGAGAGAGAAAGAGAGAGAGAGAGAGAGAGAGAGAGAGAGAGAGAAAGAGAGAGAGAGTTATGATTAACTTATTGTTAAATCATGAGAGAGAGAGAGTTATGATTAACGTATTGTTAAATCGTCTCAGAACAATATTTGTCTCTTGCGATGGGGGAATAAGATTTCTGTGCGTGGCTTAAAGTTTATAGTGGCGTTCCTCTTTAGTAGTACTAACAGTAGTAGTAATATTCGTGGTAGCAGAAACAGCGGTCTTTACATCAACAGTACATGTTAGCGGACGCTTCGTTCCAATCTCTGACGTCACTTTCTCTCCTTCTTGAGTCTCCAACTCGACTCTCCACTGTCTCTAGCCAAACTCTTTCCCGGCCTAATTCTCTTCTGTATCTCTCCTCCGTCTCCTTTTCCGTTTGCCTCTTACGCCTCTCTCTTCCGTCTCAACGCTCGCCCGTCTGTCTTTTGCAGCACAACTACGCATTTATATAGATAAACCAGGCTGGTTATAACTGACGATTGGCCCTACTACTTCGCACGCGATTATCACGGGGTTCTGGCTGCTTCAACCAAAATCATGTGAATTCTAAAGTTCCTTCTAGCTTACTCAGCTCTATTTCAATTTTTAATCGATAAAAATTATTTCAACCATTTCCATTGTCTACTGATGACCTATATTCAATCGGTACAACTTCTGCCCTAGATCAAATCTCCACATCAGTAAACAAAATGCTCTGATTTAATTTCACTATCCAAATCTTCTACAATTTCACTAAAAAATATACGTGTGTGTGTGTGTATTTCCCAGACTCTCTTTGTCACATAGAGGTCAGCTCTGATGCATCTAGGCAAAGAAGTTCTGTGACATTTGTCCTTTCTTGAGTCGCCTCTCATGATTTTACATGGTACGTGTGTCATGGGATTGTAGCTGAAAATGGTCATACTGTAGATTCTACGCAAGTGGACGCGCCAACGTTCGAAAAATGAATTCCGTTGACTAGGATAATCAGCCTTAAACTACTTCTCCCTTTTGGCCTTGTGCCACAATTATGAATCAAATGCATAATAAATATATATTCCTTTTTGTGTGCTTATTAAGATATAAAAAAACCTGGCATCATACGGGAATTCTGAGAAAAAAATATTAAAAATTGATGGGTGTACGAATAATTTCAATGTTGACTAATATATATATATATATATATATATATATATATATATATATATATATATATAAACTTTAAGGCGTTAATGTGCACTATAATATTGCATTACTTCTGCGTAGGGGCGGCAAAACCACTAGCTACGCCACTGTTCAACTTAAACATTTTAGATTTATGACTTAATTGTTCTTTAGTTGATTACAGTGTAACCCGGATATAAGAGGGTTGTCGGGACCGGAGTAGAAGTCTCTTATATCCTGTTTTCTCTTATATCCGGGTTTGGTTTATTTTATATGCATTACCACAGGATCTAATTTGGGACCAGAGAAAATCTCTTATATCCGGGGGTTTCTCTTATATCCGGGTTACACTGTAATAAGTTCTTTCGTACTCTTTTTCTTGCCTCTTTTAGGATATTTTTATTGTGCTGAAATTAGGCTGGCTAGTTTCCATGTGAAGTGCTTAAGCGTCAAATGCAACACGCTTAGGAATACTGAATTCTTTATAGTGGGCATGGATACAATCCTTGAAACCCACTTCATTACGACATGGATATTGAAAAGCAACTATATTTTATCTCTGTAGTGATACTAGAAAATTAGTATGCATAATTTGCATAAGCAGAACTGAACATTCAATATAAGTGGTCTCTGAGACTAACCAGGCAGAAGTACGCCTTAGCACTTTTTCGGACAGTTATTGACGGCTATCTCTGACCCTATTTGTGTGAATTACCTGTTGCCTTTTGAACTTCATTTTGTTAAGTTTGTTTATTTTAATTTTTATTTGCGACCTCAGTGAAAAAGATTTTTGAATTTTTCTTCCTCCCCTCCATTTTATTTTTACCCCCTCCTTTTTTATATATATATATTTTTTTTTATTCTAGTTTTTATATTTGATTTTAATTTCTGCTCGTTTTTCTTTTTATTCCAGTTTGCCTTTTTTTGATTTTCGTTTTTACCCCTGTAATTTCCGCAGTTTTTTCTTTTAATTCTCATTTCTACCCCCTTTAATTTTTGCTCTTTTTTCTTCTAGTTTTCCTTTTCAATTGTCATTTTCTTTAATTTCTTCGTGTTATTTCTTATTCTGTGTTTCGCTTTAATTTTGATTACTTGTTCCCCCTTTTTTTAAATTTTTACGTGTTTTTGTTGTTTGTAATCGTTGTATTGTCCAATTTATTTGTTTATTTTCTTTTGTTAATTGGTTCGACTCGCTTGGGGTCGGCCATTTTGAATTCTTGTATCTAGCTTCGTCTGTTTTCGTTACGTATTTTTTTGTTTATTGACATCGGCCAATTTTGATTTTCGTAACTAGCTTTGTGTGATTGTTTTGTAAATTTTTGTTGACGTCGGCCATTTTGGTTTCTTTTTAGCTTCGGCTTTTGTCGAAGTTTTCCGTGTTTTTTTTTTCTTTTATACGGTATACGAGGTCCCTCCTAAGGATATCGGGGAACATCTCGCAGCTTTCTTTTCCCAGTACGGTGAAATTTTCGGCGCCTCCTGTGATAGCCTGAGCGGGGGGTGGAGCTTTGACATAATGTTAGACGAAAAAGCCTTCCGCTCCATCCCCAACTGTCTCGATGTAGGAAGCTTGAGTTTACCGGTCATAGTAATAGGCCGAAGACCGGTATGCTGGAGGTGTGGAGTGACTGGTCATCTCTCCTCCTCCTGCCCAGAGAAGAAGGCCTCTGGAAGTCAAGCTTCTGTAGACCAAGATCCCCCTCTGACCGCGTCTGTACCATCCGCCTCGCCTGTAATGGGCGTGCCAGCTTCCGGGACCGGGTCGGTTAATCCTCCGGTTGGTGCAACATCAATGACCACATTCCCCAAGGAGCCTTCGCCCGCTGCTAGTGCAGTAGTGGAGAAGGGGGAATGGCTGGTAGCTGGTAGGGCCAGAGGGAAGCATCGGACAGCGGGCCCTCAGTCCCCTGAAGCCCCGAGGGCCAAAGACACGAACAGCCCCACTCCATCAGGCAACGTTAAGGGCGATGACCCGGCCCTTCTCCAAAAGTTTCAGGACCAACAAAAGAAGTTCGATCCCGGGTACGAAAAAACAGAAAAGTTGAAGGAGCTTAAGAAGAAATTAGACAAGAATAAAAATTCTAATCCAAGTCCATCCACTTCCTCTGCCCGGGAGACACCTTCTCCTAGAAAGAAATCTTCTCCTACCCCGCCCAAATCTCGAGATCCCAGCCCCTATAAACATCGATCATTTCATACACCTCTTCATACTCACAGTCCTTCTCCTGTTAAACAAAAATCTTCCCATACCCCTCGCCAGACTCCCAGTACCTCCCCCTAAAAAAAATCTGAAATGCCTTCACACACCACTAAAAGGCAAAGAAGCCTAACCGTGGAGCCAGCAGAACGGAGAAAGAGGGTTCAAAAACATTCTTTTAATACGGGCAAAGATGTTTGTCGAATTTCGCCGGCTCAAGCCGAGAGAGCTCGAGATTACGGCAACAGGATCAAGGACTTAAAATATTTATTGTCCGTCAGCCAATATGCGAACCTGGATGTAGAAAATCCGGAGAATTTCCCGCAAGCCCAGCGGGTTTTAACTGTTATTCGAACCGGGCTAGGCGCAAAACAACTCTGGGCGATGGTAGATGAAGCTATCGTGGCATTTAAAATGGCACTACCTGTAGCCATCACTCAAAACAAGCAGTTGGAAAATCTCAAACAATTTTGTGCAGGGAGGGTCCCCGTTTTAGTTCACCCCTCCCTATATAGAGCATTAAAACTAACGTTTCCGTGGGATATTGGCGGTATCTCTCAGGACGGCTCCGTCAAGACTGAGATGGGCTATGGGTCTATGGGAGAGGCTGTCGGTATCCTTACCCCAGCCATGTTTAATTCAGGTAAACAACCCTAATCGGACTTCTCGATGGCTCTCTGGTTAGCTACTCTAAATGTGCGGGGCCTGAGGTCCGAGTCTCGCAGGGCGAGGCTCTCTCGTGACCTTAAGCGCCTCGTTGTGAATGTTTGTTGTGTGCAAGAGACCCGTTTTTCGTCTCATGACCGTGAGGATATACTGTCTAGGGGGTTCGCCCTTTATTCAGCATGTTTTGATGGTCGTTCGAGGGGTGTCTCTGGGCTAGTGAGCAGGTCTTTGAAGGCTGCGTGTACCCTTGTCTTCGCAGATCCGGCGGGCAGGCTTTGTGTGCTGGATGCTACCATAAAGGATAAGGCTTTACGTCTCATTGGGGTTTATGCGCCCAATAACCATGCTGAGCGGCCTGCTTTGTTTCGGCAGATCGAGCCGTTTTTGACGACTTCTCGTCGGGTAGTTTTAGCGGGTGATTGGAATGCCGTCCTTGACCCCGATATAGATCGTATAGGGCAAAAACCGGGTACTAACAATCCTGATGTGAAGGCATTTCGGGACTTTATCGGCGGGTTTGATCTTGTCGATAAGTTCCGGAATGAGCACCCTCAGGAGGTAGCATGGACTTGGACAAATAGTGGCAACTCGGTGCCTGGGACGCTTGCGAGCTACCTGGACCAGAGTCGACGTAGGGCTCTTAGGGTGTCCAAGTTACCACTATATAGTTTATACGGATCATAGGCTTGTCTGGGTCCGTGTAAACTTAGATAAGCCTAAGGTTAGAATGGCTGGTTACTGGAAATTTAACTGTTCATTATATGGTGAGAAGGATTTCCGGGACCAGCTGCTACTAATGATTCAGAGGGAGTTGACGGGGGCGGTTGTGGGAAACGCCTGGTGGGACAAATTAAAATCTAAAATTCGAACGTTTGCTGCCGATTTTAGTCGTCGACTCAATCTAGATAGATTAGCGGCGCAAACGGCTTTAGAAGAAAAAGTTGATCGGGCCGTGAAATCCCGTGTTTAGTGGGGATATAGCCTTAGCTAAGGCAGAGTTGTCCTCCTTGCTTATCAAGAAGGATCAAGCTCTGGTAGTTAGGGTTAGGCTAAAAAGAATGTCTTCTGAGGCGACGAACATGGCCGCTGAACTGCGTGCAGAGGAGATTCGGAACGCGCCAAGGCGACATATAGCGTGCGTCACATTGCCGGATAAGCGGACCGTGACTACAAACGCGGGCATATGCGAGGCCTTTCGGGATTACTTTCAGGATCTTTTCACCAGGGAGCCCGGTCTGAGCTCTGCTCAGTTCGATGCCTATTTGGCTGACTTTCCCTGCCTCGAGGCAGCTGAAGCGGCTAGGTGCGAGGGTCCCATTACTGAGTCGGAAATCTGGGAAGCGCTGAAGCAGGTTGGCCTGGATAAATCTTCGGGACTGGATGGTCTTCCCTACGAAGTTTACTTGAGGCAGTCGCCCGTTTTTGTTCCTTTGCTGGAACTGTTTTCAATCACTGGATGAAGCAGGGGTCTATACCCCAACGCTTCACCAGGGGTGTGATCAAGTTGCTGGACAAGAACGGTGGGGATGGGTTAGGGAACTTTCGCCCTTTAACGATGTTAAATACTGACTTAAAGATTTTGGCGAAGATCTTAGCCAACCGTTTGCAGCTTGTCCTGTCTCGTCTGATTGGCTCCGAACAGACTTGTGCTGTGAAGGGCAGGACGATTCAGGATAACCTTCATATGGTACGCTTGATCTTAGAACAAGTCGACAGTGAAGCCGCGCTGATTAATTTAGATCAGTCCAAGGCTTTCGATAGGGTTGACCATCACTTTCTGGAGGCTGTCCTTTCGGCGGCCGGTTTCGGAGCCGACTTTCGCTCCTGGATCCAACTTTTGTATGCAACCCCCGGTGCGCTGGTGGAAGTGAATGGGGTAAGATCGAAGCCTTTCGTATTGTCTCGCTCCATTCGTCAAGGTTGTCCGCTCTCGCCCTTACTTTACGTTCTTGCGTTGGAACCATTCCTTCGCAAGTTAAAGGCGAATCCGGTCCAGCGCGGAATTTCCCTGCCTGGGGCTACCACCTCAGCCAGGTATTCTGCCTATGCTGACGACGTTTCGGTTCTTGTGTCGAGTAGAGCCGAGATTGACGAAGTCAGCAAAGAGATCAGTGGGTATGAGATGGTGACAGGGGCCAAGATCAACCGCGATAAGTCTGTTGGCTTGCGGTTGGGTGCGTGGAAGGGAGTTTCTCTTCCCGGACCTTTCCTCTGGACGGATGGGCCGATCAAGATACTCGGCGTCTGGTTCGGTTCTGATCTCCAGTTGGAAATGAATTGGTCGGAGGTGCAAGGGAAGGCCGAAATCGCGGTTAATCTGTGGTCTCTGAGGGGCCTTTCCCTGAAGGGAAGGGCGGAAGTATGTGTTTCTCACATATATCCGATTCTCCTGTACCGACTCTCTGTACTTCCACTCCCGTATGCCAAACTAATATTATTAGTTCGGACCTTGTTCTCTTTCTTGTGGAGAGACAAGGCCCCTATGGTATGTCGCGAAATCTGTTGCCTTCATCCCTCTGAGGGCGGTCTGGGTATGCCTAGCATTGAGATTCGTCAACATATGCTTCGCATTACCTTTCTAGACCGAATGTGTCGCGGTTTGGATGAGGTGGGCACTTTCTGGAAAGAAGACGTCCGAAAACATTTCCCATCCCTGAGAAGTGTGCACTTGTGTGAGGAGGAGGCCGGCCGTACACCCCGAGCCGAGTGCTCCTTCTACCGCGAATGTCGTCGTGCCTTGAAACTCCTCTTGCGGACGTCGGATGGCCTCTCCGACGCCCAGGCGTTGTCTCGCAAGGCATTGTATCAAGTGTTAGTTAGGGGGGCCGTACAAGATGATCTAATAGGCGAGCTCGGTCTTACGAAGCAGGAGGCTCGCTCGATATGGCCTTGGGCGCCTGGGTTGAAATGTCTCAATAACGATGAGGCATCACTCACCTGGCTGGTCATTCGTGAAGCCCTCTGGGTCGGCAAGAGACTTTGTTCAGCAGGTTTGGAGAAATATCCAAACTGTCGTCGCTGTACGGGGGAAGTCGAGACCATTGGTCACGCCTTCTTTCAGTGCAGGGTGGTAGTGCCGTTGTGCAAGTTTGTTGAAGGCCTCATGGTTCGCATGCTGCAGGGAAAGTTTTTTGTCCTTGAAGCCAGTTCTGTTTGTAGCAATGTGGTGCCGCAGATGACGAAGGCTGAACACTATGTGTTCTGTTGCTTGCTAGGGGTCATGAGAGTCGTGATTTGGACGACCCGTCAGAGGGGATTCTTTGAGGGCGAGAAGTTCACTTCTTCCCAACTGATCTTGTTCTTTAAGCATCAGCTTAAAGTCAAGATTAGGACGGAAAGGCGGCGGCTCACCTCATCAGAATTTGGCAAAAGGTGGGTGAATCTTGCGCGTATGTGTCGAGTAAAAGGGGCTGACCTTGAATGGCATTTGGATGCCGGTTAGGCATTAGAATATTGTTTTCCTGGGTTCAACATAGGCAACCCATCCCGAAATTAGGTTTAGTGTAGGTCTTAGTTTCTTGATTTTTAGTTTTTTTTCCTCTTTTCAGTAAATTTAGCTAGGGTGTGTTTGCTCATTGGCCCCTTTTATTTCTGCCCCCTCTTTTTTTCCTTTAGTTTAACTCCCCATCCCCTCCCTCGTTTAGGTGGTCAGTGATGTCAGTTCTCTGGTGGATGCGGGGCGCCTTTCGTTTCGCATGTGTGTTTTTTCGTATTTGTTGTCGTGTATGAATGAGTGTGTGCCTGTATGAATGGTTGGAGGAATGAATGGGTCCTTTTATTTTTCATAGTCCCGCATCGATTTCGTCCGGTTAACTGATATTTCTGCCTTATTTAAAGTTTGTGGGGGGTTTTAGTACTAACTCTAATTTTGTTTAGTTTCTTGTAAATATATTTGTCACATTGTATATACACATTGGGGATCTTTTTAAAAATTGTTGTTTTATGCCCCCCCCCCCAAACAATATTTGTACATAAGGGGAATATTTAGGATTTTCATTGAGTCAAAGTGTCATTTTGGTGAATGTAGTACGGAAGGTATGGATAAATGTGTTGTTTTGGTGAAAGGAATATTGTTTCGTATGTTTGGGTCAGTGTTTGTGGCTAGCTAAGTTTAAATTAAGACAAATGATGACCGTCCTTTTCCCCATCCCCTTTTTTTGGCCTTGTGCCACATTTACTGTATTTTCAGTAATAAATATTGAAGTACGACTTAGTAGCTGATTAGTGCTAATATCAACTTCACAACAATCTCCAACTATTTGGAATTTATTGTACACGGGTTGAATAGCTAATCTCCTGACATTGAGGATCTTTTAGACTAGCAGGGAGAATCGGACGCTAAGCTATTGAGCTGATAAGCAGTTATGGCAATTAATCATTACTTGCTTCCATTCAGTGATATGACATCTAAGCAAATAAGTGAATCAGGTTTTTTTTTATTAACCTGATCATACTTATTTCACTTAACTTCCCACTTGCCATATATTCAAGTGAAGAATTACTATTCCTTTTATTCGGCGAAAGAATTAAGGTTTGAAACCCACGATCAAACTCTCAGTGTAGGAATCATGGACCTTTTATTTACCCTCAAATTAGGATCTTTAATGGTTTTAATATTGCCTTCCCTGTCAGAAGGTAAGTTTTTTTTTGTCAATGTAAATGATCTATTTTCATTTGTTATTTTGTTAGTTTTTTCAAAAATATTTTCACAAAAAAATATATTTAAAAACATCAATGAATTATGCACATTATACATTTTTCTTTTGCAGTGAAAAATGATCAACACCTAAATTTCTATTTTTAGTCATTATTTTCATGTTTAACATTTTAGTTTTAAATCTTTATCCGATTAAAATTTTCTTCCGCACTACTTTTTTGCCTCAATCAGGACATTTGTTTTGTTTTCTGTGCTGAAATTAATCTGTTTAGCTTGCATGGGAAAAACATAAGGAACAAAGGCAAAACAAGGGCGCCTACTTCGAGATATTGAATCCTTAAGAGTGAACCTGGCTAGAATCCTTGAAATCCCGTTCACCTACGACAGATCTCAGCTATGTATTGAAAAGCATGTTTTTTTCTACAGCTATTTTGGGATAACTGTTCTTGGGTTGGGACCTTTATCTTGACCAGTTAATCTCCTAATATTGACAATAATTTAGACGAGCGTGATGAGACGGACGCCTGGTTGTAGCGGTTATAAGCAGTTGTGTCGGTTTTTCTTAGATTGGCGCGGAATATGCACCCAACAATTTGGCCAATTAGTCACTGCTCGGCTTCACAAAGATGTTTGTTAAGGCTAAGGTAAAAGGTTAACATTTGATTTCAGTCCAGTCTTCAAATTTCTGTCACGTTCTCTCCCACCTTTTAAACAGTCTTTCTCACCATTAGCTCATCAATGTTGTTTTTGACAGTCATTTGTTTTTAAGAGCGTTTCAAATTGAGTTTTTAAATTCCTTTAAAGAAATATTTATCTACTGATTTGCTCAATTTCCTTTTTTCCTATTATGATATGAACAAAGACAAATATACATATCCAACGAAAATTTTATATCTTTCAAAAAACTTAAAAAGTGAGTTCTTACAATTTTTTTTCACAACAAGCATAAGAGTACAAATTTGCGTCTTGCAAAGAATAAACAACACCTAATTAATAAAGGTTGAAATAAACCTGACAACGTTGACTTTTTACCATTGAATTGGTAAGATTCACAATATGCGCTATTTGACTGACAGAAAACTCGACATTTTAAATAAGTAAAAATCTATTAAAAATAATAATTATCCTAACATTGAGCAGATTTTATGAGAAAATGTTACTTTAGCCTTTACTCAAATTGCCTGCACTAAAATATTGCCAAATTTTACTGAAAAATATTTAAAATGTATTTTATAATGCTCGCCTTAATCAGGCTGACAGACAACAACAAAATTTGTGTTGACAGATCTATGCTAAATTGTTTCCGTTTTGAATTATGGTGATCCGTAATAAAACAAAATCTTCAAACAAATTTTATTGTTAAATATTGCCAAATTCTATTGAATACATGTAAAAATGTATTTTATAACGTCGATGCCCTGCATTAATCCGACTGACAGACAGCGACACAAATATGTGTTGACAGATATAGATTAAATTCTTTCTGAGGATCCGTAATAATAATAAAAAATCTTTAAAGATTTTACTTATTTTTTATCACCAATATATTTTTAAATAAAGCAGTCATTACTTTTGAAAAGAAAAAAGTTCCTTCTGGAACACATTCTATCACATAAAATGTTGATAATGAAAAATCTCAAATTTATTAACAATTTTTTAATCTGATGTAATTAATGTTTTTGGTAAAAAGTTTTTATGATATTTAAAATCAAACAGCTTATCCCTATTAATAGCGATACTTAATTGTTTGTTTCTTAAACTGCACATTGCAATTACCTAAATTCCATTATGATATATGTTTATAGGTACAATATAATCTCATAATTTATTGGTTAATTCTTCTATAAATTCTGTAGAAATTTCCGCTGACAGTGATGCAAGAGATACCTATAACTATGTTCTTTCAATCAGTGCGTATTAGAGCTTCGACGTAGCTAGTGCGAGAAGGATGACAAAACAGAAATGAGCCTGTACAAACTGTCTAAAAGCGTCTTGCAGTTTTTGTGTCGTGTGTGAATAAGTGATCACTAATAGGGAAATGAGAGCGACACTTGTCGGTAAACTGGTGAGGGCTTCGTTCTTGACTAATGCTGGTGCGTTGTGCACACATATCAGTAGAGCTCGAGCAGCGTCGAGAAAACATGGCGGTCTCGAAGAAGCTTGTTCGGGGTTGTCTGCTTTATGACTTTAATGTGGGTTTGTCCGCAGCCGTATTATGTCACCGAATACATCAAGTATTTGAAGATAATTCTCTGTGTCAACGCACGCCCAAGAATTTCAGGTCGAGATATCTGTCCCATTGTGACGAAGTCAGCAGTAGCAGCCTACAAGAAATGAATGATGTGACCCTAAAAGCGGCCATAGAGGAGGACAATAGGTTAACCAGGTTTCTGATGAAACACTCTCACTTCACCTACACCGCGTAGCGTAGCTGAGCAAGTGGGTAACCCACACACTGTAGGAAGCCAATAAGCAACAACGAGTGACAGCCGGTTTTTCGAGACTTTCTCAGCACCGCAACGTAATCATATTTTGTCAAGACCTTATCACTGTCGACAAGTGGATCCTGTATGACACTCCCAAGCTTGCCAGACATTTGATTATCACAACGGGTTCCTGTACCTCACACCACAAGGTGACCACTAGGACTACGTAAGTTCATGCTCTGTATTTCGTGAACTAGTCGACAAGTGGTGTCCTATGAACCCTCATCTAAACGGGCTAAACCATCACTACGGACATGAATTCGCACCACTTGTAACGTGTACAACAGGCAGTTAAGGAGAAGAGGCCATCATTGCTAAATCGCAAGGATGTACTTTTCCTCCATGTCAATGCCAGGCCTAATGTGGCGCCGGTGGCAAGGTATACCTTAAAGCGATTTTCCTGGGAGACACTATGCCATCAACCTTACATCAACAGATTACCACTTGTTCCATTCCCTGGACAACCAAATTTGTAGGAAATCCTTCGAAAATGAGGCAGACTTGCGGCAGACACTTACGGATTTCTCGGCGTACAAGACAACGAACTTTTACTGCCAGACTATTGTGCAGCTTCAGACACATTGGCAAAATGTTCTGGATGCCGATGGTGATTACTTTCAGCTTTAATGTTATATAAAGTTGCTATATACATTTTTCTCTAATAAATAAAAAGGCAAGGACATTGCTGTTTACATTGAAATAACCCATCAAGTGCCGTATAATATTTTTCAATTTATTTTGAGAATTTTATATAGAGAATATCATTCGAATATCTTTGTATATTTATTTATTAAAGGACATCATTCTTAAAGAAATTCCTTTAGTACTATAACTTTTGAAAAAGTTATAGTACTAATAGACAAAGAATTTTAATAAATTCGAATTATTATATCGAATGAGTGAAAATTACAATCTTTAAAAATACTTCCATCTACTGTTGATAAAGAAGAATGATTTACTCGGATATTCTCTTCAAATTTCGAGTGATATGGACATAATTCCGTCTGAGTCTGCTATCATCTTCTAACTATATCCCAATAGCGCATGCAGACTTCTTTGCAATTGTTCGAAGTTAATATGTTCCCGAACTGGTTTCTGTTCTCTCCAATCTCTACAAAAAATGCTTTGCTGCTTCTTACGTTCCAGCTTCATGGAGATCCACTTCTGTAGAAATCTGGGGAAATTCTCTGATCATTTTGATACCTCGAGTAATCGGCCTATTAGTCTTTTGCCTCTTTATGGCCAAGTACTAGAAGTTCTAATCAACTCTGAATTCGTTAATCATGTAACTTCACACGACTTTCTTTCACATAAACAACATGGCTTTCGTTTCTCCAAGTCAAACACAAATCTGCTATCAGTTATTGCTGAATGTGTCTATAACACTTTGGATAATAATGGCTGGGTCTAGCATCACATATATTGAAACCGTTTAAAGAGATTTGACATGCTGGGTTTTCACACCTCGAAGGCTATGGTATCTCTGTTAGGTATGGTATGGCTGTTTCGTGTTGAACGGTCACGCTTATACCTCCTTTCACGTTAATATGAGACTATCCATTTAGCTCTGTCCTTGGAACTACGTTATTTCTTGTTTTCTTCCATGATCCTTTCGATGCTGTAAGTTCCTAAACTCTTTATTTATTGTTGTGGTAGGATCCACCTAATTTGCATAGTGGAGTACCGACCATATAAATATGGTTGGTACCGGGAAGAGAGAGTAGGAATCGGAGAGATTGAACCAGAGACTCTGCCCGACACTAGTCACATAGTATACACTCATTAGTACTGTTGGTTTTTCTGCAAGTGTTTGAACGAGAGAACGGTTAAGTTTCATTTTTATTTGTTAAATCCTTTTGAATCTTTTTTTCAGTTTTTCTTTTTTTTATTTGTTCACATATTTGTGCTTTTTATTTGGTTCTCCTTTATTTTCCTTCCTGTATTTTTTCCCTCCCCCCCACGCCTTTATTTGCAGTATATTTTTGGTTTTGATTTGAATCAGTTTTGTTTTTGGTTGTCCACGTTTTTCTTTAATTTTATTTTGTTTGTACCGGACATTTTTTGCAAGGATTATATTAAAAAAACAAAAAACAAAACAAAAAACAAACAAACTGGGGATTGAGTCGTCGTGGTTGTCGCTGCGGCCATCATGAACGGCGAAGGCGAGTGGGACACTTCACTTCCGGATTTTGAGTTACCGCCACTCCCACCTCCATCGCCGGTGTTCACAACACCGCCGGTGATAAGCAACAATGCCGTACCAAGCAAATCGGCCTGGAAGGAAACCAGGCCGAAAAAGAAAAAAGACAATGAATACTATGCAGAATTGCAAAAAGTATTTGACCAGTACACTAAGGGCACCGAGCTTCTCACCATTAAACCAGCCTTAGACGCAGTGGAAGCAAGAACAATTTCCCTGCTGACAACGGATGCTAAAAGTCGGAATCTAATCGGTGTCAGCAGAGAAACGATGGAGGAAGCTTTAAAAAGCTTGAAGATAGAGCCCAAAATCCTGGCCAGGAGGTCGAGGGCAATGTGGGACTTACTCTTGACATCGGAGCAGGAAGCGAAGAAGCTGGCAGGAAACATACTGACATCCAAGACTCTTCGCTTACAGACTGAATATATGGGCACCCGTAGAACAAAAGTAACCGTTAATGGGGTGCCCATAGACATCACACAAGATAGAATGGGGGCCTTCTTTTCCCTATACGGAAAAATAGAGGAAGTCTATAGCGTGAAAAGCAAGGCTGGCATAGCAACAGGAGACATTGTAATTGAAATCACTCTGGGACGTCAGGGTTTTAGGAACATCCCGAACGTGCTGACGTGCAGAGAGAAGAGGATGCTGGTTGTGGTGGAAGGCAGAAAGCCCTTCTGTTGGGCATGCGGCGTACTGGGGCACATGGCAAAGGCGTGCCCCGGCAAGAAGGTAATGCCACAACCAGAACCTACCATAGCAACAACAGCAGCGATAGCAGCAAAGTCAACAGGGACTGTCACCACATCAGTCGAGGCCGACAAACCTACAGATGATGGCTGGAAAGAGGTGGTGGCGAAGGGTCGAAAATCCAAAGTAAGCCCCCTGAAGGAGGCTACACCAAAGATGCAGCAACAACTCAATGAACAGCCGGACAAAGGACAGGCAATGGAGCAAAAACAAGTGGAAAAAGATAAGCAGCCGCAACCACTTGTGGAGAAGCCTGACAAAGATAAGGCAATGGACCAGGAAAAGAAGCAGCGGCAACCACTTGTGGAGAAGCCGTACAAAGATAAGGCAAGGGAGCAGAAAAAAAAGCAGCCGCAACCTAAGCAGCAAGAGACGAAGATGGTGGTGGAAGAAGTTCCTCCAATGCGGTCCTTCTCTCTAAAGAGGAACAGAGAAGAGGACGAGGAAGAAACTCCATCCAAGAAGCACACATCCGAAAAGAGAATGGGAAGGAGCCGGGAAAGATCCAGATGCGTGTCTACCCCGGCATCTCCAGAAAGACTATTTGATGTGCCCATACCCAGGAGTCTCCCCCCTTCACTGTCTCGATTCCCTTTCCCTCCTGCCTCTCCCTCTTCCACACAATCAATCACCCCCATACTGACGGACTCGTCCCCTACCCACCCAGCCACTCCCTCCTCGAAATGCCCGGATAATGTTAAGAAGAAAAAAAAAGAGAAGGCACTGTTCGGAAAAAGGGAGGATATATGTAAAATAGATAGGGGCGAGCTGGAGAGTAACCTCTCTTCCCGCAAAAAATCCCTTCTGGGTCCTCTGTTTAAGCTTTCCTCTGTTGACGGTAAGACCGTGGAGGATCCACAAAATTTTCCAGGTGCGCCAGGTGTTATTGCCCTGATTAGAGACACAGGGAAGCGCCTAAAGGTATGGACCCATATGTTCGAATCAAGAGAAGCATTCTCAGGGCTGAGGATGGTGGAGTTCGGCTTCCCCGATTTTATCAAATTGCACAGCTTCTGTGCAGGGAGGGTCCCGGTACGTCTCCACCCCTCGTTATACAGGGCCCTAAAATTAACTTACCCTACGAACGTCGGCGGAATTGTCCAGGGTAGTCGCATGACGACAGAATTAGGAACGGGGAACCTCGGACAATCCGTCGGGGTCCTTTCACCTGCAGATTTCCGCCCCGTATGTGAATAGGGTAATTCTGTCTTTTATATTTTACAGGACTTAGAAGATGGAAATAAAGATAGCTACTTTGAATGTGAGGGGCTTAAGGGATCGGGGTAAGGCTGCCCGCCTGCTCCGGGACCTTTTGTCCCTTGATGTGGATGTCGCCGCGATAGAAGAGACCCACTTTGTTTGCAGTTCCGATGCGTGTGTGCTGGAGGATGATTTTGTCGTCTATTCAGCATATGGGGACCGTTCTGCCAGAGGAGTTTCTTTGCTTGTCAGGCGTACTCTTGATGCGAAGGTGGACCTTGTGCATACCGATGCCGAGGGCCGGTTGATCGTGGCCGATATTTGCGTGAAAAGTGTTTCGTTCCGAGTCGTTGCGGTTTATGCGCCCAACGATCGGGAGGAGCGGGTCTCGTTTTTTCGGCGGTTGGGACCGTTCCTAGTCGATTCAACGCGTCTAGTTTTAATGGGGGACTGGAATGCCATCCTGGACCCCAAGTTAGACAGAGGGCGAGGAGCTAGCGGGAGAAGGGGCGATCGTAGCCTGGTTGATCTGATCGACGATTATGGGCTCGTCGTTAGATACCGGGTCGATCATCCCGGGGGGAAAATATGGACGTGGGCTCTTAATTAACCTTTTGACAAGGTAGTTAGCTACCTTGACAGAATGTTAGTTAGAAGAGCCGACATAGATCTACTAGATTGCCCTACGTTCCACTGGGTAGGCTATTCGGACCACAAACTCGTTTGTGCCCGGGTGGCGTTAGACAATAGGCCTAGAATGGCTGGGTACTGGAAGTTCAATCTGTCCTTACTGGACAGGGAGGACTTCCGGGAACAGCTAATTAAACTAGTTCAGCGGTAGCTAGTGGGCTCGGTTATCGGGAATAGGTGGTGGGAAAACCTTAAATGTAGGATTAGGCCCTTCCCCTCTGATTTCAGCAAACGGCTCGCTCTAGATAGAGCTGATAAGATGAAGACACTTAAGTCTAGTTATTCTCGGGCGGTGTCTGGGGGAGATCCCCTAGAGATAGCCTTAGCTAAGGAGGCCCTGGATCGTTCGAATAGAGAACGGTACATGGGCCAGGTAATTAGACATAAGTTAAGCAAGATGTCTTCCGAAGCTGTGAATTTGGGCGCAGATCTGAGCAGGGAAGAGGTCCGTCGAGGTGGCGATCGTTACATTCGTGAGGTCATATCCCCGGAGGGGCGTACTCTTCGGGCGACTGATGACATGTGCGAGGCGTTTCGGCCCCATTTCGAGAGCCGGTTTACCAAGGAGCCTGGTCTCCGTGAGGAGGAGTTTCGCAGCTATTTGGCTGACTTTACTCGGCTTTCGCCGACTGAAGCAGCTAGCTGCGTGGGAGAGATCACGGAGGGCGAAGTCTACGCGGAATTTCCCTATGAATTGTACTTGAGGCTGTCGCACATCTTTGTTCCGATTTTGTTCCGATTTTGACTGCAGTGTTCAACAACTTGTTTCGGTCGGGGTCCATCCCCAACCGGATCACCAGGGGAGTGATCACTCTGTTGAAAAAGAGCAAAGGTGGTGGGGGGAAGCTAGATGATTACAGGCCCATAACTCTGCTAAACAAAGAGTTAAAGACTATGGCCAAGATCCTGCAGGAGCGTTTGCAGTCAGTTGCCGAGTCTCTGTTGGGACCTGAGCAGACTTGTTCTGTGAGGAGCCGAACAATTCAGAGCAACCTGCATCTGATCCGCACGATCATAGAGGGTGTAAAAGACGACGAGGAAGCCGCGCTGATCAATTTGAATCAGTCCAAGGCATTTGATAGGGTCGACCATCGCTACCTTGCTACTGTCCTGCAGGCCGCTGGATTCGCACCCAACTTCTGCCGCTGGATTAGCCTCCTGTATCGCACGTGCTGTCTAGGTCAGTTTGTCAGGGTTGTCCGCTGTCACCTCTCCTTTATGCTTTGGCGTTGGAGCCTCTCCTTCGCCGGCTGAAGGACGAGACCGGCAGTCCGGCTCTACGTGGAATTGCCGTTCCTGGAGGGTCTCGAGACAGGGTTTCCGCGTACGCCGATGACGTATCTGCTTTCGTGTCGTCCCGCAGCGACATTGAGGCGGTACAGAAGGCGCTTGATCGGTACGAGAAGGTGACAGGTGCCAAGATAAACCGCGACAAGTCGTCCGGCTTGCGGTTAGGTGCCTGGAAGGGGGTTGCTCTTGCGGGCCGCTTCGGTTGGACGGACGGTTCTGTCCGCATTCTTGGAGTGTGGTTCGGGCCTGACCTCCAGCTGGAGAAGAATTGGTCTGAAGTACGTGCAAAGGTCGATTCTGCCGGTCAGACTTGGAATCGACGGCGGTTGTCCGTGAAGGGCAGGGCGGAGGTGTGTGCTACATACATTTTCCCCCTGATTCTTTATCGATTGTCATTACTTCCTCTCTGTGAGACCCATTGGAAGGCGCTCGAGCGATCGCTATCCTCCATTTTATGGAGGGGACGCGTGAACAGGGTCGACAGACGAGTCTGCATTAAACGTCCGTGTCATAGGGGGCTGGGAATGCCGCACCTGTTGAGTCACATCCGTGCCTCTAGGTTGGCTTTCCTACGCCGCGCATTGACTGGAAGAAATCCGATTCTGGAGGGGATTGTTAGGGACGCCTTCCCTAGCCTTACCATCAGTCCCCCCATCTCGAGGGTTGAGCGCCGTCGTAAACCCCGGGACGAGTCGGATTTTCTTCGCGAGTGTCGGTCGGCCTTGAGGGCCATTCCCTGGTCCAGTGACCTTTCACGGCCTAGGAAGGTCTTCTATCGTGGTTTAGTGGAGGATTCCCTACGAGATACGCTCGGCTTGTCGGAGGAGGAGTATCGCTCCTACTGGTCTTGGGCGCCAGCGGCGGATTACCACAGTAACCCTGAGTTTTCGCTTACCTGGCGATTGGCTCGGAATCGGCTGCGTCTCAACGACAAGGCTTTCATATGGGGTTTGGCGGATTTGCCAGACTGTGAACGGCGTGGTCTTGGCTTAGAAGAAACTGCTTCGCACGCCTTCTACCATTGCCCCCGTGTCCGCCCCTTATGGGACCATGTCGGCGAGCTGACGGCTCGTCTCGCTCCCGAACAGCTTGTGTCCATTGATCGCGCATACGCGTGTGACAATGTGTCGCCCCCGTATTCCGGGGTGAAACGAATGGTGTTTCTGATGCTGCTGGCCACGGCTCGAATGGTGATTTGAACGTCGCGAAAGGAGGAAGTCTTGCGGGGAAACCGTTTTTCTCATCAGCATCTAATCCAATTCTTTGAGCAACAGCTCAAGAGGAAGATTAGATCTGATAGAAAACGATTGCATTCGACAGTCTTTAGCGAAAGCTGGGTAAAAGAGGCGAGCTTGGTTCGTGTGACCGGGGCTAGCCTTGATTTTCTCTTCTAGGTCAACCTATTGCACATCGGGGTGGCTTCCTGTGGAACCCGCCCCTTGGTTAGGTTAGACAAGCTTAAGTGTACCTAGTTAATGTGAGTAAGTGTTGTTCCTGGCCTGTAACCCGGCTACTCTTTGGTTATGGTCCAAGTCGAGATTCCCAATCTCCCCAGTTTGTTTTGGCCTCCCTTTTATCTCGACTGGGTCAGCTTTATATTTTCCCATTCCCGCATAATGTTTTATCCTTTTTCCCATTCCCTTAGCGTAGAGAGCTTCTTGATTCTGTCCCCTGGGCAGAATACAGCGGCCTCTCTATTTTGAGGGTTGGACGGTTCCTACTAACATATGTTATTGTTAGTTTGTATTTTGTTACTTTTTAGTTATTATTGGGTTCATCTCCCCTCCCCTTTCATTCTATCATTATTAGAATTTTAATGGATAGCATTTATATCATCATCACATTTTTATGGTGTGGGGCGCGTTTTGGTAGGTTCCCCTTGAGAGGATGTGGAATTATGGTGGTTGGAGGTTTGTTTGGGGATGGCCGAATTCTTGTGGTGAATGGGCAAATTGTAATGTATGAATGGGTCGTGAATCTGATTAGCTAGGTATAGGATAGTTAGTTTGGACCAGCCTTTACCCCTCCCCTTCATCGGCCACGTGCCACAATTGTAAATGTTTTACAATTAATCCTCCAGAGACTCTGCCCGACTGCAACTCAGTCAACACACATTCCAGGAACGGTCTTCCCAGGAATATACAAAAGACTATATGTAAATATTGTGTACACTTTTTTGTTTCAATACATTTTGTTCTAAGTACATTTTGTGTTGCATTATTATTCCATGCATTAGTCAAATTTCAACAATGGCGACGAGGTAGAAAGAACCATACGAAAAAAAAAAAGAATTAATAATTGATAGCTTTCAACAATTGGGACAAGTCATTGAAGAACCCAGGCTGAAGGAAAAAAAATATTAATTAAAAGTCCAACATCTAACGGAACGGCGAAGGATTCTGAATTTCTGGATATTTAGAACTCGTTAAAGGACGACTAAGCATAAAGGAACGTTCACTGAGAAAAAATTTGAAAGGTGTCGTAAACGAATAACGGTGATTTTAAATTGAAAAAGTTATCTACAACGAGACACCCGTTAAAAAAAAAAAACTGGCCGACTACAAAAACGTGCAGGGAATTAAAAGGCACACAAATACACCGTGTCGATTTTGAAAGGTAACGAACTTTTAAAAAATTATTTTTTTTGTGTGTGTTTGCTCAACAATACTTTATAGTGACGAATTTACCTCTGATAATAAAAATCAGAAGTTTGTCATTGAAATACGCGAACAGAAGTAATAAAAAAAAATGCCAAAGTTGATTATCACGGGCTTGAATGTAAAAGCAAGACATAAAATAAAAAAGTCGTAAGTTGTTTCGATTTTTCTGGTCAGCTTATATTATATCCATAGATACACAAATTAAAGGTATATTCTTTGTTGCATGAACACTATCAGCTAAAGATGGATGAATTATCCAAAGTCATATCTGAATTATTCAAATCCCAGCAGTTGAGTCAGGCTGAATTATTCAAATCCCAGCAAAAATATCAAGAAAAGCACGAGGAAAGACTTTTAGAAATTCAAAAGTTAATACTGGAGAAATTAAACAACAATCAGGCAAATGAGGGAAATTCTTCATATTCTAATAACACCATATTTAATTCGCTGGAAACTTTCAACTATGTACCAGACGAAGAAAAAACGTTTGAAGCGTACTTTAAACGATATGAAGATATTTTCTACACAGACTGTGAAAACTAGTCGAATTCAAGAAAAGTCAGTCTATTACTAAGAAAGCTAGGTACAGCAGAACATAGCAAATTTGTAGATTTTATTCTACCGAGAAGAACGAATGAATTGGAATTCTCGGAAACAGTGAAATTGCTAAAAGAGCTGTTTGGAGCAAATATGTCGCTTTGGCATAAGCGATGGTTATGCATGAATGTCACTAAATCCGACGATCAGGATTATTTAACATATGCATCTATAGTGAATAGACATTGTGACAATTACAGATTGGCAGAGATTACGGTGGAAGAATTTAAGTGTTTAATTTTTGCTCAAGGATTGGTATCCAGTAAGAGTGCCGAAATAAGACATAGTTTTGTCTAAACTCGAATCTGAACAAAACCTTACCCTGAAAAAGTTAGCAGAGGAGTGTCAGCGGGCCGTAAGTTTAAAGAAAGAGTCTCAAAAAATCGAAGAAACTGGCATTGCTTATATTAAAAAAAAAAGGCAGTCAAATTACACATCAGAAAAAATTGGAGTAAAAATTCGGCGTATTTTAAAAATAGACAAGAAAAATTAAATAAGAACGAGGAGGAAAAAAAGGTTCCACTATATAATTGCAGACGCTGCAACGAAAGACACTGAGAGGTAAATTGCCCATATAGAAATAAGAAATGTTTCGTGTGCCACAAGAAGGGACAGAAAAAATCGTGTTGTAAAACGAAAAAAATCAATAGCCGAATTAGACAAACAAATTCGAATATCAAATAAGATAGAGATTTGAGGAAATATGTGACGACTGAAATATTTAAAAAGAATATCAAATTTCAACTCGATTCGGGTTCAGATTTAACAATAATGAACTATAAAACATGGAAAATTTTAAAAAGGCCTACAATAATGAAGTCAACGAAACGCGCTCGAACGGTAACTGGAAAGGAAATTAACTTCGAAGGCGAGGTTGTACTTCCCATGAAATTGAACGGGATCGTTAAAAAGATAAAGGTTCTCATTCTGAAAAATGGAGAAAACTTGATGGGTACAGACTTTATTGAAACATTCGAATTGTGGGATAAACCGTTAAACTCATTCTGCAGAAAAGAGGCGCTGAGTATCATTTTTGCCATAACAAAATTTCACAGATACATCCACGGCAGACATTTTATGCTAGAAACGGATCATAAACCTCTGATCACTATTTTTGGTTCGAAGAAAGGGTTACCCGTTTATACGGGAAATCGTCTGTTGAGATGGGGAACCATTCTTCTCAATTATGATTTTCACATAAAGCACCTATCATCCAAAAATATAATTAATGCAGATAGTTTATCAAGGCTCGTGCCGAGTCAAGAAGAAAGATTCGAAGAATCAATTATTGTAAATATCAGAGCAGATTATGAGGTGAAAAGCATGGTAAACAACATTTTAAGAGAGCTACCGGTTACATCAAAGGAAAAAAAAGCTGAAAGCGATGATTTCATTTTAGAAATAAAAAGCAAAATGGTAGCAAATGACCAAAAAGTGCAGGAGATTTATTCAATTTGTGACGGAGATTTGTTATATGGTGAGAGAGTAGTAGTACCAAAAAAGTTGCAGAAAAGAATACTACGGGACTTTCATATGGGTCACCCCGGGGGTTAATAGAACAAAAAGCTTAATGCGAAGCTTTGTATATTGGAAAGGAATGGATGTGGATATCGCAAACATGTAAAGGGTGTGCGTGTAGGATCATCCGTGGACAAGATTACACATTGATTTCGCTGGTCCAGTAGAAGATTATTACTACTTAATAGTGGTAGATAGTTTTAAAAAATGGACGGAAGTACTACGCTGCAAAAAGCCTACGTCCAATACCACAACAACTTTCTTGCATGAACTATTTGCACGGTTCGGTGTGCCAGAGTGTATTGTGAGTGACAATGGGACACAATTCACTTCTGAAGAATTTAAGGAATTTTGTGAGTTATATCAAATTAGCCACATAACGACGCCGCCGTATCATCCGATATCATGGACTCGCAGAAAGATTTGTCGATACTTTAAAGCGCGCGCTGAAGAAAGCCCCTGGAGTTCCAACGGAAAAGGCGCTTCAGCAATTCCTACAGGTATACAGAATTACGCCAAACCAGAGAACACACTCAAACATGGCACCAGCTGAACTAATGTTCGCTAGGAAAGTTAAGTCAGTGTTTGACAAACTTTTGCCAGGAAAAAATAGAGTAAAGAATACTATGTATACAGCGAGAAAAAGATACACCGCCGGAGAGAAGGTGTTTTTCAAGTGCTATAAAAACAACGTTGAGTTCTGGGAGCGAGGCATAGTGGACAAGAGAATCGGTGACCTGATTTACATAATTAAAGAGCCGAAGAATACTCATAAATGGCACCAGAACCAACTTAAAAAATATTACGTTCTAGGGCATGAAGAGAGTATACCGGATGAGGAGGAAGATCCCATTGATGTAATTTATGATATGTTTCAAGTAGAACCTCCGTAGAATATTCCTGAACCGAGAAGATCCGGTAGGAAACGAAAGTTCACGGACCCATTGGACGTGAATCCAAAACGAAAAAAATATTAAAAGTATGCAAATGGATCTACAAAGAATAGCCATAAACATCAACCCATATAGGAAGCCAGTTGAAATCCAAAAGGGATTCCAAGGCTTGGGAGGGGGGTGTTGTGGTGGGATCCACCTAATTTGCATAGTGGAGTACCGACCATATAAATATGGTTGGTACCGGGAAGAGAGTGGAAGGAATGAAGAGAATCAACCAGAGACTCTGCCCGACTGCGACTCAGTCAACACACATTCCAGGAACGGTCTTCCCAGGAATATACAAAAGACTATATGTAAATATTGTGTACACTTTCTTGTTTCAATACATTTTGTTCTAAGTACATTTTGTGTTGCATTATTATTCCATGCATTAGTAAAGTTTCAACATTTATGAACACACAGCAACTATTTACTTCTACCTTAACAATAAATTCTATCGATGTAACGAATTAAAAAAAAGTTGCTCTCGAAAATCACCTCCAATCAGTTCTTAACTGGGACAATATATTGCTTGTGCAATTTTAATGCCTGCAAAACGAAAATGCTACATTTTAATCATCATATAGAACCTATTATGACGTTCATCAGCATGACTGATGCTAACCTCCAGGAGGGTGACTCATTGTGCCTTCTCGATATAACGTTTTCCGCTGACATGAAGTGCAAATATCATATTGAATCGATTGTTAGGTCTGCTGCAATGAAAAGGGGTTCACCGTGTCGTGCAACACAATTTTTTTCACCCGAATCTACCTTATATAATTTTAAGTTTACCTTGCGTCCATGCTTTGAATGTTGCTGCCATATATGGACTGGTTCCTCTGCTATATATTTAGAGATTCTTTTTAAAATTCAAAGGCGAATCTGCAAGGTCTTTGGTCCTGATTTGGCATCTGGGATTCAGTCACTTCATCACCAACGTCACATTGCCTTTCTGGGCCTTTGCTATAAATATTTTCATCGCAATCGTTCTGATGAGGAAAATAAGTTTACTTTTTTTGAAAACTTTGGCAAGATGATAAATACTTTTGAAGAAGACATGAAACCCTTGAGTTAATGTCCCCTATTATTTTCTAATATTAGAATATTTCAAAAGAGTTATCAAGAAGTGGTGAGGTCTGGATGTAAATAGGTAATTGACTGATCCCTTGAATCACAACATGTTTTGAAATAAAGATCTGACCGTAAATAAGTATTCCTCAATGTATTTTAGTTTTATGAATAAAGTATTTAACATTCAAATACAATTGCCTGGATTTCTATTGCACAAGACGCAATTAAATATTTAATAAATTTGCCTTTAAACTTTGCAGTATAGTTTATAATGTTTCAGATATGACTCACAAAAGAAGGAAACACTTCACTGTAAATTATCTTTTTTTGATTTTAGGTTGAACTGAAAAACCAAAGGTGATGCCATTTTTCCTTTTTTTTTTTTTGAATAAATTAATAAATGATAAAATAGTAAATTTTTTCAATCAACACCTGACAATTGCTGATAGTAGATTTGAAAATGTCCTAATTTTATGTAATCATAAAAGAAACCGTATAGTTTTGCATTCTTCTCTTAGATAAAATAATGGCCCCAATTATATAATGAAGGCGAGTGAAAAGATCTTGGCTGAACCAAAAAGGGATTTTAAAGTAAATTCTGATATTTTGCTAGGTATTCAGTCAGAAACATTTGTACGTGTGTGTATGTGTGTCACACGCATAAAAAAGAATTTTTCTCTCTCGCTGTCTCTCTGTGTGCCTCTCTCTCTCTTTCTCTCTTTCTCTCTGTCTCTCTCTTTGTCTCTCTGCATACATGTCGAGGAAAATTATTTGTGCTGAGAACCTTTCAGCATGATTATGTTTTTCTGATTTGCACTTTTCCTTCTTACAGGTCAGTTATTCAGAGCTGTATCAATGAACATTCCTTTATATATGACTTTGAACTCAAAGAATCTGAGAATAACGTGTGAATTTCAAGCAGATGATCAATTTGCAATCATGACATTGCTCAATGGAAATAATGATCTTGTGGCAACTTACTCACTTGACCAGAAAACGTTTGAAATGGATGCAGATAGTTCCGTCCGTCTTGAAGTAGCACCTGGTACAACATTTAGAGCAGGTTCTTTGACCTTTGTCTTTTCCAGAGTCAACTGTCCTGATTTTACATGGTACGTTTGCCGTGGGAGTGGATCGAGTAACGGTGTTCCTGTGGATTCTACAAACACAACATTACAAAGTAAGTATCATTCAAAACATTTCACTTAAAGAAACTGCGACAATATAATTTTCGAACGATAATAAAGTGAAAGTTGAAATATTAAGATGCGAATGAGATATGTAAATCAGCATTTGACAAAAAGTTTAAATATTAAAATGATACTGATAAGATCAATGAAACTTTTGTAGATATTACATGTTAACGGTAGCATGTTTATTAAAGGAAAATCCTGCGAGGAAATGTATTTCTATTGGCTCTACAATGTTTTATTACTGAAACAATTTAAAATTATTTTCATTGTTTCCGTTACAGTTTCACCAGGAATTGATAGCCTCATGAAAACATTACCATCTGACCTTGTTTTAAATCAGATATCCTCCTTTGCGTGCAGAGGAACTGTTCGAAAAGAAGGCCCTTTTTCTGTGCAATGGTATCGAAAAACTATCATATCTTCCAGACAGCTTCAGGTTGAACCAGCAAAAGTAATTGGCCAAAATGAATGTAGCCGTAGCATTTCAAGCTCACTTAATTACAATGTAAGTGAGACTGATGGGCCGAACCTTGTTCTCTGGTGCCGAATAGAAAGTGGAGAAAGAGTTGATAAAATGGTGAACTGCACTAATCAAGGTGAAGTACTTTTTGTATATGGGCAGCGGTTTTCAAATTCCATACACTTTCTCTTAATTATCAGGCGGTCAGTAATTGTAGTGTAAAATTGGAAACTTTTATAACTCTAGACAACTCCAAGATGGAAAAAATATAACCAATGCATGCTTATTGCAGACTCAAATTAGAAGTTGCTTATTCTTCGCTTTTTTATCTTATATATATATATATATATATATATATGAACATTGAAGTCAACACTCAGAGGCGACAGGCTGTTTCATGCTGGACGCAATCGTCGGCCTGACGATTGCGTCCAGCATGAAAGAGCCTGTCGCCTCTGAGTGTTGACTTCAATGTTCACTTTTATATTTATATTTACATACGCTCTATCTCTGATATTGAGCAATTTATCTCATAAATATAGCACACCTTAAAACTATATATATATATATATATATATATATATATATATATATATATGTATAATTATTTGATATTGTTAAATGATCTGAATATGTATTTTTTCTGAACCATCTGTTTATCTCTTGCTGAAATCATTCTGCTTTAGTGGAAGGAAGAATAAAAATCCATTTGAATCTTGTTCGGTTTTTCTGCCATCTTCTCTTTTGATTTAAGGGATACAACTTCTTTAAACATTTCTTCTGTCATCGCATTTTCGGTTGGATTGCAGAAAAATAAACCCTGTTTGAAAATTCTCTTGTTATCTCTCAGATTTAGTCGACATTTCACCATAAGAGTTCCAGAAAAATAAAATTTAAATTTTATGCTCTTTCTTTCATCTAGAAAAGGGTAAAGTAAAGATCCAAGCGATGGAAATGCTAATCTCATTTTTGGGTGTATATAAGAAGAAGGATACAATCAGCATTTTTTTTCTTCTTTTTTGTTCCTCACTTTTCTTTTTTTCTTTTTTTCTCTCTCAATATCTAAGAATAAAGATGCTTTTCTTTTTACAATGAAATCCTCAGCAGACGCATTTTTAATATTTTTTATTAGACATCTTTAAGGCTAAATACTTGACATAATTTTACCTATTATTTATATGTATAATTTTAAATATTAATTTTACAAAGAGGATATACGTTATGATTAAACCAATTTATTATAGAATACACATGCAGAACAGTGGCTGAAACTAAAATAAGAACAAAGATGAGGATATTAGTCACCACATTAATTAATAGAATAACAATTCCTCAGAACATAATTTCAAGATTTTCTTTTAAAATAGAAAAATTTGTACTTTATTTTAGAAAATAATCGATGTGATTCATCATCAAATGAATATTAATTATTAAAGATGATTTATTCACTCACTCTACAATAAATTTATTAACTTCTCTCTTTTTCTTCTCTCTGCGACTTCTGTCTCTTTCTCGCTGCGACTTTCTCTCTCTGTGTCTCTGTCTCTGTCTGTCTGTCTCTCTCTGTGTCTCTCTCTCTGTGAGACTTCACACTTTCATCAAACGAAAAACTTTTTATGCTTCTTCATTTTTGATCCTAATATTTTGGTTCTGCCTGAATGTGACCTCTGCTGAACTCTTATAATAAACTTTTATATAATTTTTAGGAATATAAGTGGCTAAATATATGGAAAAGGAACATGTTAACTGGTATTCAGCTTCATTTCTTGTAAACCCTGTATTATCAACAGGAAAAAGAAAAGCAGAGAAATGAATGCTTTTTTTAAATAGATATTTTGTTTTAATAAACAGATTGAGTTTGAAATTGAGAATTAAAATCTTTGATTGCCTTTCGGTATTTTCTGA
Source organism: Acanthosepion lycidas (assembly GCA_963932145.1). Taxonomy (NCBI): domain Eukaryota; kingdom Metazoa; phylum Mollusca; class Cephalopoda; order Sepiida; family Sepiidae; genus Acanthosepion; species Acanthosepion lycidas. The sequence goes on along the minus strand of OZ010578.1, from coordinate 30,886,950 downwards.
AACAATCAATTTTCTGAAGCTGATTTTATAAAGAATTCTAGAATGACACAAAAGAATATTCTTTCTAAAGAAGAGTGGCTTAAAGTAGAATAAGAACAAAGATGAGGATATTACTCACCTAATTAATAGGATAACAATTCTTCAGAACAGAATTTCAATATTGTACTTTAAATTAGAAATCTTTGTACTTTATTCTAGAAAATGATAGATCTGTTTCTTCATCAAAGAACTGTATGAATTCCTTTTTCTTATACTTTCACACTCAATAATCACTTTGTGTCTTAGTTGCTTTACTACCTTGCTCGGAGTGAAATGATTAAAACAAATAATGTACTGTTTATCATTTCTGTTTCTTGTGTCTACTCTTTTTCCTCTACTTCCCTTCTTTCTTGTCAGCGTCCTTCTATCTCTGCATATGTGTGTTCATGTCAATCTGTGACTTCTCTTCCTGTCCATCTTTGACTTCCTGTCCATCTTTGACTTCCCGTTCAATTTGTACGTAACTCTATTTTTCTCTCCCCCACTCCCTCTCTCTCTGTCTTTGTCTATACAGTTTGTCTTTTTCTATCTAATGCATTTGAGGCTGAGTAACTATAACAGCAGTATTACCGAATTCCTCTATAATTAGTAAATGAACATGGACTGTATTCACTAATTCCTACTACCAGTGTATTTACACTGTATATTGCTACTGTTGAGACAGACAAAAGTTATCTCCCTTTGATTAACCATTTAAAAAAGCTAAAAAAAAAAGTGATATAGATAGTCACGTGAACTGCCCGAGGGATCGTTAAGCGCGAAAGTCAAACATTCTCTTTGGTTCCTGGTAGTCAGATTAGAAAGACGTACTTATTCAGGCTCGTGACAACCAGCATAAGATAAGTACTAAAGATTACCTTTTTTTTTTCTAGATATCAAGTCTCATACAAAAACTCATACACACCTTGTATGAACATTTCAGATATAAATGTATATTCAAGTGCTTTTATATAATTACTTTTGTGGTTGTTTTGAACTTTTTTTTATATGTTTATGTCGTATTCGCTTTTTTAATGAAACCAATAGCACATTTTCTCGCACAAAACTATTTCAAGATTTGAGAGAAAATCGAAAATACTAATAATTGTAAATTTATGGGATCTGAATGAGTTCAAAACTGCCTTTATTTAATGCAACCAAAAATGGGCTTTTTTCTTTTAGTATTTCCTTTATTTTAATTGTTACTCCGCATGATACTATGTGGTATGGGGTCGGTCCCTCCCTCAGCTATAGATTCTAAAGGTTATTCTATAGCCAGGTTGATATATTCTACGATGATTTTTAATTTATGTATTTTCATTTATTATTTGTAATTTTGTCATTGTAACTGTTCTTGGAATGTGCAACCGTCATCCTTTTCATATGATTCACCTGCCCAATTCCTTTGCAGATATGTCTACAGCTGCAGCTCCCTTTACCCCACAACCTAATAAAGGTAAGTTCCGATTCTGCCTTGTAAACATACACTTTTTGGATGATTTCCTTTCTGACTTTGCTCGTTTCATGTTAGAGATTGGCATGTAGACAAGAATGCAATTGATGATTGTCTTCATTGAATCAGGATCACATTTACATTACAGATTATTATTCGATCAATCCAAATCGGTTTATATTCAATTAATTAATATAATACATGTTCAACTAATTTTATTTTTCAACATATCCGAAGATAGCGGAAGAAGACTTTCAAACGTAAAAGTAAAAATAAGTAAAATATTAAATATAAATAAGTAAAAAATTAAGAAACAGTAAAATTTCGTCATAAAGAAAATAGTACTGAACTATAAGTATTTTCAGGTTTATATGGTAGTGAATGTTGAACAATCTCATCACAGATGAAGAAGAGACTTGAAGCAACAGAAATGTGTTTCTACAGAATATTGCTGAGAATACCATGGACAAAACATGTGAGCAACGACGAAGAGAAAATGTAAACAGAAAGAACACTTATATTTCACATAAGGAAAAATTAATGGAAATTTCTAGGATACATAATGAGGAAAAACTGTTTGGAAACGTTGGTACTCTTAGGACAGATTAAAGGCAAGAGGAACAGAGGAAAGCAAAACATAGTGTTATAACTGGTGACCTTGACTAAATTGATGGCGGAACAAAGTTTATCAGAGGTAAAAAATAAAGTTTATAAGAGCTACGAAGGACAAGAAATTGTGAAAAGCCATGATCACTAATGACCTGAACGTACATGACACAGAAGATGCTACAATATTGACAAGATAATTTCTACTTTTGAAGAAGCTGTGAACACTGGATTTAATGTCCACTATAATTCTGTATTATTAGAATGTTTCAGGATAGTTATCAAGAAGTAGTGGGTACTGGATATAAATAGGCGTGTAATTAATTCTTTTCATCTCAACATATGTTTAAATAGGGACCTGCTCTTAAATAACTGATCAATAAATGTTAGTTATATGTATAAAGGATTTTATATTCAAATACACTTGTTTAAATTTCTATTGCAAAAGATGCAATTAGATATTTCACCAATTTGCCTTTAACATTCGCAATTTAGTTTATAAGACTTTGGATGTGACACTTACAAGAAAAAGTCATACAATTAATTTTACACCGTAAGAATTTAAATTCAGATTTGAACTTAAAAAAAGGAAAAAAAAGTCAGTGGTAAATATAATTTTCGTTTGAAGAAGATCATAATTGAGAAAATTGGAAAGTTATCCTAGTGGTAAATTGGAAGTTTATCTTGATGGTAATTTGGAAAGTTATCCTGATGGTAAATCGTTGTGGTGACAAAGGAAAAAAAAAAGATTTGTGTTCTCTGTCGAAAAAGAAAATTAGAAAAATAAAGTTCGCCTCGAAATACAGTAATTGTTTGTGCTTCCCAACCAGTTTCGGCCAATCACAATCTTTCTTAACCCGAATACAAGTTGGATCACTGGGAATCTTAGTTCTTCTTGAGGAAAGAAGGTAGTTGTGTAAATTTTGGATACAAATTTTTGAGCCCTGACATGTTTGACTCTAGACATGTGAGACTCATTTATGACCCTTTGAATTACAACCTCGGATTTTTTTATTATCTGAACCCGCTATTTCTCTTGTTTCCAATAATGACAAAATAGATTTACTTTTCTCTTCAATCGACATTTTAAAAGTGTTTACTTTATATTTGAAGAAAGGACCGAATTATAAACAATATTAGCTCAAACGATATTGTTTCTTTTATTTCTTCTCTCAGTTAATTTGATTGATTTGTTTCTGATCGCTTATCAACCTTTTTGAGGTTATTTACAAGTCTTAATATTTAGCAAATTGAAGAAAAAGAAGTGGATTTATACCCTTTCCAAGGGTATTTGTACGTAAGCGAGTATGACAAAGCAGATAGGAATTCGAACTCGATTTCTCATTCCGAGCCTATGTCCATCACACCAATCATACATCCAAGCTTACAGCTCAATTGTATTTCCCAGTGGTCACCTATCCACGTACTGGCCAGGTTTAACGTTGCTTAACTTCGATGATCGGGCAAGAACCGGTGTTTCAACTTGATATGACCGTAAGCTTTTCTTAATTGAAAAAATTGATATAATGAAATAAAAGTGAAAGGATATTTTAAAACACACACACACACAAATCTCCATATATATATATATATATATATATATATTGATAATTATGTGTGTATGTGTATATATATATATTACATACACACATAATTATCAATATACAGACACACACACACACATACAAATCTCCGTACACACATGCATGCAAAGAGACAGAATATTCGTTTGTGACTTAGTATTTACATGTCAGCATGCGTGTTTGTTTCTCTGACTGTTTCTGTCTGTAACACTTTTTTTGTATGTCTCTATCTGCCTGTGCCTGTGTGCGTGCTTGTCTCTGTGTGTTTCTGTCTCTGGATGTGCATGTGTGTCTGTATCAGAATGTATGTGTATCTGTCTCACCGTGTACATTTGTGTGTTTGTGTGCGTTTGCGTCTCTGTCCTCTTTTTTGACTTCTGTCTGTGTTTTTTTTGTCTTTGCTGATTTGCTCTTCCTTTTACATTAAAGGTGCAGCTGTAACATTGAAAATGCCATCATACACGACTTTGAACTCAGTGAACCTGAGAATAACATGTGAATTTCCAAATGATGATCAGCTTACGATGATAACATTGCTCAGTGGGAATAAAGCCACTGAGGCAACTTACGTAGTAGCATGTGATAAGTTTGAAATAAGTTCCGATACTTTTGTCTCTCTTGAGGTCAACTCTGACGCATCTGCGCAAAGACGTTCTGTGACATTTGTCCTTTCTCAAGTCAGCTGTCATGATTTTACATGGTACGTGTGTCGGGGGATTGTAGCTGAAAATGGTCTTCCTGTAGATTCTAAGAACATCACATTACAAGGTACGAATCATTCAAAATATTTCTGTAAAAACAGAATTTTGGCACAATGATAAATTGAAAGTGAAAATATTAAAGTGAAAATATTAAAATGAAAATGAGATATGAGTAAATCAGCATTCGGTAAACAGTTTAAATATGAAAATGATGCTGCTCAGACAAATGATATTTTTGTAGATATTACATGTTAAATGTTTCGTATTAGCAAAAGGAATATTTTGTGAGGAAATATAATTAACTGGATCAGGTTTTGTTATTAAAACAATTAAAATTACTTTCTTTGTTTCCTTTTCAGCTTTGCCAGCAATTGCTAACCTCATGAAAACATCATCTGAGCTAGTTGCCAATCAGATATCTACTTTTACGTGCAGAGGAACCATTCAAAAAGAAGGTCCTTTTTCTGTGAAATGGTATCGAAAAAGTCTCACAGGTTTCAGTCAGCTTCATGATGACCAAACAAAAATAATTGGTCAAAATGAATGCAACCGTAGTATTATAAGCTCACTGAATTACAATATAAGCAAGACTGATGGACGGAACCTTGATCTCTCTTGCCGAATAGAAAGTGGAAAAAACATCGTTCATAAAATGGAAAAATTTGCTCTTTAGGGTAAAGCCTTTTTTTATTTCTGTGTGTAGATGGGTGGGAATCCGATTTCAGATTCAAATCAACATTTAAATTTGGATCTTAACTACAAACAAGAAAATCTGAAACTTTCATTTAATCTTTTTACTCTTTATATTTAAGTTTGTCATTTCCGTCTTATTTATGTGTCGGGTCCCGTCAGGACGTAGGCCATCATGGACCTCCACAATTTCCTCTGCTTTGTAGCTCTTAATAAATTTTGTTTTTCTTTTATTTTTCCTAAACGTTGTTCCGCCATGAATTTACTCAAACTCATTAAATATGTTATGCGTTGTTTTCCTCTGTCCTTCTTTCCTTCAAAATGTCTTGTGAGTATCAAATTTCCCAAGTCCACTTTCCTCATTATGTGCCATAGAAATTTAGTTGTTTCTTCCTGATGTTAAGTATATGTTTCCATTTTCTTTAAAAATTATTTTCTGACACATTTGGTCCATGGTATCCTCGGCATACTTCTGTAGAAATACATTTCTGTTGCTTCAAGTTTCTTCTTCCGCTTTGAGGAGATTGTCCAGTATTCACTGCCATACTGGGGGACTGATATCACGTAACAGTTCAGTATACTTTTCTTTGTTTCTGAGAAAGTTTTTCTCTTTCTTAATACTCTACTTAGCTTTTGGAATGCATCTTTGGTTATCCCAATGCGCCTTCGGATTTCAGTGTTGAACTTTCCGTCCTCTGTTAAAACATTTCCCAGATATTTAAATATTTGTAAACGTTTGATTTTGGTATCTCCGATTTGTAATTTGCATTTAAGACCCACCCTTTTGCTAACAACCATGCATTCTGAATTTTTGCAGTTAATATTTTATCCTTTCTTCTCGCTTTTCTTCACTAAAAATGCTCGTTTTCGAAGACTGATAGCGTATTAAATATAAGTTTAACTTATTGATTTAACGAAATGTAGTAATTTAATCCTTCGTTTTTATATTGATTTTATAAATTTTGTTCTTGACTTTTTTTGCTTGTGATTAGCAAATAAGTCTAATATTTTAGAATTGTGGCTGGATAATTTCTTGCAGAAATGCTGGTCACGTGTGAGTAACAGTGAATCACGAAAAAACATGTACAGTGCGTTTATCCTTAACAATCCATGGCGGAACTAACTCTAACTGCTTGTAGACGCAGATACTACGCTTTGTTGAAATATGACTGAAATTTGTTGTTCCCAAAGTTTATAATTTTCATTCAGGTTTTCTTCGAAGTTGAGGCTCTTTAGTGGTTTCAATCTCATTTTCTTTTTGCTTTTAATTCTGGTTTACTCTTCTGATGTGTGAATCCGTCGTTCTTAATGGCGGATTTTCAAACGAGGAATTTTTTTCCAAGTGGAGCTGTTTCACCCATTTTTTTTCCTTACTTGGGAGGTTTCCCTGCGGGTTACGTTATTCTGACGCTATGCTAATGTATTACCCAGCTGAACAACTCTGAGTAATAGTGTATGACGAAACAAAACAAATAGTAAAAAAAACAAAATGTGCTTATCAGTAACATTCTATGATGTGACTGACTGACTGCTGGTAGCCGCAGGTACTACACTTTATGAATTGTTAATATAAGTATTTAAAAGGGAATTAACTCTGTATTTATTAATACATCACATCTATCTCAAGATATGAGAATTATAATGTTCATTATTGACAGATAAAAACATTTACATAGTGGTCCATACGAGATATGATGTATTAACAATGACGGTGGAAAGTATCCTCATGCTCCTTGAGCTGGCCTTATTCCGACCATTATTAAATTTCTCTTCTGTATCTGATGGGTGTGTTTATAATGCGACACATTATAATGGGTTTGTTTATAATGCGATCACTTCTGACTGAATGCTAGTAGACTGAGGCATTACGCTTTATAAAAATGTGATTGGTTTCTGTAAATAATTACAAGGGAATTAACTCTGTATTTGCTAACACGTCACAGGTTCAAAGACTAAATCTGACCTAGGCCGTCTCCACAACTTCCAACCAATATGCCTCTAACTTGAGTTCAGGACCAAACCAGATGCCGAGTATCTGGCATTACCAATCCATCTAAATGAAGTCCTCTTCTTCAAGATCAGCACCTGAAAAGGGATAAACACATGATTTTAGAGATACAACGGGAATATAATGTCCTTGAAGTTTTTACAAAGGATAAGACATTTCACGTCATTATGGATTATGCACCCAACGATTGTAGAGATTGGTTTAGCTTCATTTGACAGATCAAACCACTTATTGGCTAGTTTTAGTGAGTGATTAGAATGTTGTCTTTGATTCCAATATAGATTCCGCAGGACATTGATTGGGTAAAAAGTGTAGGGTAATTGGTCATGGTTAAGTAAAATTGGCAAAAAATGTCCAACAAATGGAAATGAAATTTTTTTCAATAAACAAACACAAAAGAAAGGAAAAGAACCGAGCAAAATTATACGAAGAAAAAAATAATTCAAGACAAAAGTAAGCAACAGTAATAAGGTAAAAAATTCACAAAGTAAGAATGGTGGGATTTGTGGTATTCTGATTTCAACACAAATTTATAGACAGTTTGAATAAGAAAACAAATTTATTTTTTCCCTCTTTCATAAAAAATAATTTTTCACCGAATTTAACTTATCATGGCACAAGGCTATAAATGTGGGGGTCACATAGTGATGATTGAACTCAATTTAGTAGTAATGGTGTGTGGTACGAACTAGATCACTACTTGCTGCTTTTTTTCCAGTCATTAAATATTACTCAACCGATTGGGATTTGATATTGATAACTTTAAACTAAGCTAAACCCCATTATTGCTTCTACACGAAAATGGATCTTATTTAATTGGAATGCTTTGGGCCATTGTTTCATATAAAAAAATTCCTTTTGAACGGATTTGCAGAAAACGATAATCCCATTAACAAATCAGTTCTATTCTTGTACATATATGCCTATACGTAAGTAGCATATCAGTAGTGAAACAGGGAGTTCATTTGATGTGCTGAGTCCAAATTCCTTGCTAACCTATTGCATTCACTTTCGCACAAATTCTGTTTATTTCCCTGGTCATGGGTTAAACTCTGACTCTACCATTGGAAGTGAAGAGTTACTCTGAATTTGAAACTGTGGAGAAGGCAGTGGTGAAACCACTTCACTATCTGAAGAAACCGTGGCAATTCAAATATAAAGAAAAGGAATCTGTTGAGAGCCATGACTACCCATGTCATGTAATTAACAAGAAATAAATACCTATTCCTAGTCAGTGATGTTCTTTTTAATGGGAATCCATTGTATATCAGTTTATCAGTTAATTTTTAATTGTCGATTAACCTCTCCGTTGCTCCAAATTTACACTTTTGTTTTTGTCTGGGTGTTTCCTTTGTTCGCTTGAATCAAACCATTTCGAGACCGTTGGTGTGATCCCCAGGTTGCTACTGTCATACCAGACCACCACTGTTTGTATACCCTCTTATTCGCTTTTCGAGGGTCCGGAAGTAGCCACCACTGCACATCAAAACCCAGTGATTTTTTTTTATCGGGACATCGTCATTAGGTGGACTCTTATCCATGACTCAAAAAGATTCCACCAACCCTCATCAAGAGATGTTATCTCGCTCCAGATGGTACTTTAACCTTCGCTAAAAGCATCGCATCACTATGTTGGGCAGTTTTCAATAGGGACACATAAGTGCTAACACCAAAACGAATTTCTCATCATTTAGAGCAGGGGTCGGCAACTCATTCGACCCCGCGCGCCGGATCGTGTTATAATGACGGGTCGCGGGCCGGACGAAGGCCATTAATGAAAAATTAAGGAAAATTACATATGCAGACCCCTGCCAACGTAAATATTTAAAACCATAATGAAAATAAACATTGAGAAATCAGAAAAACAAAAGAAAATCTAAAATTAAAAAAATCACCTAACCTAAATTACTTTCCTCAAGTAACGTCAAAATACTTCAAAGTGAAAAAAATCAACCGAAGTGAAAATGGATGAAATTATGACGTGTAGGTTTGAAACTGTTATTGAAAATTGTTTCACAAATGAACCACACCCACACACACACACACACACACACATCAAACAAAAACGAAGCACATATACCCATACATACGAGTACAAATAGTTGCAAACATATACACTTACGTACGTACACATACGGTATCATCCACACATTCATGAGGCATGTATGTATAATGCCCGTATGTTTAACTGCCTTTAGATTTCTGCTACATCGCATGTCAGTCCCTCCCTGGCCTCTTTCACTTTATCGTTCCTTTCGCTTCTGTTATCTTTTAATGTAGCCAAGGGTCATAACAAATATGTATCCATTATTTGACATTAAACGTAGGCAATGCAACTTGGTAAAATAAGTCTCATGAAAGATAACTGGCAGTCTAATATTTTTAGTAGACTGAGGTGTGTAGACATTCTATGGAAAATGACATATAACAAATTTCATTTGAAGGTTGTCTCTCATGTTAAAAATAGTCATTGGTAATCAGGCTCGCGGGACGGTCAAAATGCCTTCGCGGGACGGATCCGGCTCGCGGGCCGTAAGTTGCCGACCCTTGATTTAGAGGCTAAGATCGTTGAGACATATCAGTTGTGTTATATGTTAACTGGACGACAGAATCACTTCAAAAGCTAATTACATTCCAGAACCACATCATGGGACATGACTAGCAAACGCCTCGGCAACCATATCTCTGTCAGTAAGCTACTGAATATTACCAAGCTTTACGCCAATCACATCAGTTATCAAATCAAGAGTACTTAAACCGTATGGTCATATCAAAAGATCAACTCAAGACGTGAGTAAGTTATGCCTAGAAAAAAAAATTAGGCCGTAATAGAAGCAAAGGTCGACAGCTAGAACTGCTGGTTTGATAATGTCCACTTATGGACTGGATTTGACCTTTACTATTTAAACTATGTTGTTGTTGATCGAACTTTGTGGAGAAGTATATCTCATGTTGATGCGCTGTCTGCAACAGGCCGAGTAAGCGACTGATAATAAAATATACACTACTTAATTACCCAAAAGAAATATGGCCTAGTGAATTAAGGTATTGGTTAAGGCATATCTGGTTTTCTGTTCAATCTCTGATTCATATATATATATATATATATATATATAATTTCTTGCATGTGGAAATCTTTTACAAATTTTTTCTTCAAAAATGTAAATGCAATGTCAATCATTATCTACTCTCGCTCCTTAAGGTTACTCTTTCTTTTTCTGTTCTTTCACAATCAGAAATTCCTTGTGTCTTAATGGTTTTACTGTCGTGCTTGGGGTGAAATGATATATATATATATATATATATATATATATATATATATATATATATATTCTGTTTCAAAACGCATAAACAACTAAGTTCAGTAATGGAATTTTGGAACACAAGGGCAAATAGCTGACAGAATGAACTGATACGAGTTATCCCCCTTACGCATGGAAAACAGAATAAAATCAATCTTCACTTGGGGATTAAATAAAGGTCTTAGTTCCAAAGTATGACAGACAAAGAAGAAGGCTGAAATGTATAATGGTTGAAATGCAAATATAACAACCAAAAATGGTTAAATGATTTTTATTTTAAAAGACGTCCGACTTTGTTACATTTTTCTCCGTGGAATCTTACATGTCAAAAAGATGTGAGAAAATCGTAGAATTAAGAAATTGTTTGCTTGCTTTTTTCAAGGGGGACAAAAACGGTCAAGTGAATCCTGCTTTGGAGGATAAAAACCGATGTTGACAACGCTCCCCATACAATGAATGCCCCCTTCGAAATATGGACAGACTTCTGGAGGCCACTAACCCTGTATTAGACCAATTAAAATTGATTAAAAATGTATTTTCTATTCTATATCCATTATCAAATTAGAAATTAAAGGTTTTATATGTATTTTTGCTTGTTTTTGTCATCATTGCTTTTTTTCTTAAATACTAGATCAATTTAGCCCATGACTTTTTGCTAAAACTGATAACGAAACTAAGACTAAATTTATCTTCTTGGACTCAATTTATGCCAATCTAATTGAACCGAGCTGTATCATTTGTTCAAAATCTTTACCGCCATTAATTTTCAATTAAATCAGAACTTTCACCAATCGTGACGAACAGACGTTTCCCTCAGTGAGGTCCCGTAACTTGAGCGATTATTGGAACTTAGACTTAACCCAGACCTCGAGTGGAACCCATAGCTAAAGACGCTGGAAAAATGATCGGTTTCCTGTACCGCTCCAACAAGCATCTGAGCCCTTCGGCTATCAGGCCGAAAATAAACTACTACTACCATATAAGAGCAGAGATTGCCCACTCTTCACTTTCTAGTCCCGATAGAGTCTAAAAGCGTCTCCGTGTCCTTGTGGGTGTCGAATTATTTTCCATCATACAACCACAGATGAGACCCCGCAAGCTTCTCACTGTCCTGGAGAGTATTCAAATGGACTACACTCCTAAGTTCCAATAGTTCTAATCCCCACAGATAAGACTCGCCATGCCATGAATCATTTTAGTGAATCACCGTCATTCTCTTCGTATTCTTTTACTGCAATGTAAGTTCCACTCGAGCAGCATCTTCCTACGAACCGCCGCTTTGTGGAACTGACTCCCAATCAATACAATCTTAATCTGTTCCAGTCTAGGGTTAATTGTTAATTTTCACACATATCCGCATACGCTCTGTCACCCTCTAGCGGTTATTTCTATGCTAACAATTTCTTCTCACGCACGTCTTGCTGGTAGAACTTTCCGCTTTTTTCTTTTCAGTGAACTTTGATGTTTAAAAATTTGAATGCCATGTCAAATGTTATCTTCTGTCTTTTTAATTCCTGTTCTTTTATTGTTTTCTCCCGTTAATGGTGTTCAGTATCAAACTCTAAGGGGAAGGCTGAAAACTAATTCTGGCAGGAATCTCAATTCTTCTATGTGCCGTGTCCCTTGATGACGTTGGGGGTGGCGACTCACCGCAATTTCCTCTCCTTTGTAGCTCTTAATAATTTTTTTCTTTTGTTATCACTCCTAAACCATTCTCTACCATCCATTTACTGAAGCTAGCTAGACGTTGTTTTCCTGTCTCGCTTGGCTTCAATCTGTTCTGTGGGTATCAAATTCTCCACGCATTCTTACCTCATTATTTGCCTTAGAAATTACAACTGCCTTTTTCTTGTGTTAAGTATAAGTTTCCTTTTTGTTTCCATTTTCATTAAAACCTCGTCATTGGCCATATATTCGGTTCATGGTATCCTCAGCATCCTTCTGTAGAAATGGAGGCGAAGATTTCAGACTAGAAAATGTAAATTCCTGTAAGATTTGGTGTGGGTAAAAAGAGGGGGATTAGTTTAAGTTCCTCCTGATCAGTTAGTCTTATATTTGATTCAAAATTATTTATATATACATTGAGATGTGGCCAAAATTTCTCCATATTCCCGTGTAAAATTGTTTGAAAATCAGTTGAAACAAATGATAGTAAGAGGCAAGGATATCAGTCTAGAAATCTGGATTTCACTTAAAGAATTTGTGAAGTGAAAACGTGGGAGATTAGATTATGTTTTTCTGTAAGGTTAGTCATATATTTACTTACAAATATATAATTCCAGATAAAGATGTGGGAAATTTCCTCTATACTAGTTTTCATTTGGACATAGGGAGTGAGCTTGAAACATTTCTGAGAAAGATTTTGTGTAGTCACAAAGTGGAGGATCAGCATAAAATTCTCTTGTGTTTTTACTTTTAAATTTCTATTAAATTTCTATTAAATTTCTTTCATTTTACATTAAGAACAAATAAATCACTAATATAAACAATTTTGAAAAATTTTTTTCATTCAGACTTATGGAGAGAGCATATCATGCAACCAAATTGGGATTTCCTTTAAAGAATTTTGTGTACACAAAGTGGGGAATCAGTATATAGTTCTCTTCTGTTTTGGCTTTTAGATTTCTATTTCATTAATTTTGCATAAGGACCATAAATCCTTACTCTAAAACATGGTAAATTTTTTTTCATTAGGACTTACAGAGAAAGCATAGCATGCAACCGAGTCGATCCATATAATTGGGATTTTCTTTTAAAGAATTTTCTGTATACAAAATGGGTGATAATTATATATATATATTTTCTGTTTTTGCTTCTAGATTTCTATTTAATTTCTTTTATTTTACATTAGGACCAGGCGAATCCCTACACAGAACTAGGGTAATTTTTTTTTTCATTTGAACTTATGGCAAACAAGTCAACACATAATTGGGATTCGCTTGAAAGATTTCTGTGGACGTAAAGTGGGGGATCACTGTATATTTCTCATCTGATTTGACTTTTAGATTTCTATTTAATTTATTTCATTTTACATTATGACAGGTAAATCCATACTCTAAAACCTGGTGACAATTTTTTTTTCATTCGGATTTATTGAGTGAGCGTCGCATGCAACTGACTCGGCCCATATAGTTAAGATTTCCTTGAAAAATTGTAGTGGGCGTAAAGTGAGGGATCACTGTATATTTCTATTCAGTTTGGACTTTTGGATTTCTGTTTAATTTATTTCATTATACATTATGACCACGAAAAGTGGGGGATCACTTTATATTTCTCTTCTGCTTTGTGCTTTTGATTTATATTTAGCTTCTTTAATGTAGCATTATGATCAGGGAAATCTCTCCTCTAAAATCTGTTGTAATTTCTTTTTTCATTCGGACTTTAGGATTGAGCGTAGCCTGCAACCGAGTTGATCCATGTAATTGGGATTTCCTTGAAAGATTTTTTAGTAAAAACAGAAGAGATATATATAGTTATCGCCCACTTTGTGTACAGAAAATTCTTTAAAAGAAAATCCCAATTATATGGATTGACTCGGTTGCATGCTATGCTTTCTCCGTAAGTCCTAATGAAAAAAAAAAAAAAAAAAAAAGCTAAAAGTAGGGGATCATTGTTTATTTCTCTTATACTTTGTCCTTGAGATTTCTATATAACTTGTTTCATTTAGCAATATGATCAGGCGAAACCCTACTGTAAAACCTGGTGAATATTTTTTTTCATTTGGACTAATGGAGAGAGCGTAGCATGCAAATGAGTCAGCCCATGTAATTGGGATTTCCTTGAAAGATATTGTTGGGCGCAAAGTGGGGGATCCCTGTATATTTCTTTTATGATTTATTCTTTATATTTATTTTATTTATCTTTTTTTCATTTAGCTTTATGATCAGGCAAAAACCTTTCATTCGGAGTTATGTAGTAACCCTAGCATGCAACCGAGTCGACCCATATAATTGGAATTTCCTTGAAAAATTTTTTTGGGGAGGAAATTGGGTGCTCACTGTATATTTCTCTTATGTCTTGTACTTTCGATTTCTATTACACTGCTTTCATTCAGCATTATGAACAGGCAAAACTTTCTCTAAAATCTGGTGAAAATATTTTTTCATTTCGACTAATAGAGTGAGCGTCACATGTAACCGAGTCGACCCATTTAATTGGGATATACTTGAAAGTTTTTTATTGTGTCAAAATAGGGGATCACTGTATATTTTTCTTATGGTTTGTTCCTTATATTTTTTTTATTTACCTTCTTTGATTTAGCATTATGATTAGGCAAAACCCTACTTTTAAACCTGGGGAATTTGTTTTCTTATTCTGACTTATCTAGCATGTGGGGGGATCACAGTATATTACTCTTATGCTTAATTCTTTAAATTTATATTTAGCTTCTTTAATTTAGCATTATGATCAGGCAAATCCCTCCCCTAAAACCTGCTTAAAAATATTTTTCATTCGAACTTATGAAGTGAGCAAATTAGGAAAAGACTGGACGGTATCGCAAGGAATCAAGCCACTGCATGGGTTGCCCCAAATCCTAGCATGAATCCAGTAGAGCGTGTTTGGGGGCACCTTGACCAAAAATTTCGAGAAAGTGAAATCAAAATCACGTCAGTGGCAACTCTTAAAGAAACATTGCTAAGTAGTGGCAAAATATGGCACAGAAAATTGTTGATCAAATCCATGAAAAATCGAATACAAGCACTGAAACTAGCAAATGGAGGACGTACTCCATACTAGTTCTAAATACTGTTTGTTTATGTTGAATAGGGATTACGTGATTAAATATTAAAATTGGATGTAGCTTATTTCTCCTGGCTAAAAACATTTCTTAGGCCACAGTACAAATGCCACACCGACGGCCACACATAGAAACAGAAAATATCAATTCCAATAAATTACATGTAAAAATATTGACAATGATCGAAGCATCAAAGTTCACGGCTGTAAGAATTAAAATTGACATCGCATGAAAATGGCGGAGGTTGTTTTATTTTTTCATACATACATATAACATTTCTAGGCATGAAATTTCATAATAATCATTAACAAAATGGATATGTGAAAATGAAAACGAATTCCGCCATATTGTGCCTTGTATTATCATTAAAGCCGAAGACGTTGATGTTTTTATTTATCATATTAATCTTTCATGATTTAACGCATTAATCTTATATGAAATTGATTTTTTCTGTTTCTACGCATCAAACTACGTAAGAATCAGTAATAAAAGGCTATCCAAAAATTAAATGCAAATCCGTCATTTTGAGTCATTAATTTTACATGTTAGTGAATGTAGTTGATTTTTCCTGTTTCTACGCATCAAATTACCGTTAATGCTTGGAGCCGCAAACATTGATACCTTGATTTATGAAGAATCACTAATAAAATGTGTCCCGCCATTTTGAGCCTTGGATTACCGTTATGGCGCTTCCTGTTTAGGCGGTTATTTGTCGTTCATTGGTAAGATGTCGGCCTATCATTCATTTTCATACGGGTTCAACTCCAGTTTAGTAATTTGGCAGTTGAGAATTAGGTTTACATTTTCGTAGTTATCGGTTCAGATCGTTTGTTAAATTATTTAAATATATTATTGCAATTGATCGGATTTATCATGGGATATAAGTGTATTGATTAAAGATTATATTAAATGATATAATCTTTGCTTAAAATTTCAGACAACTATGTGCTTAGTAGTAATGGCGTGAGGAGAACTTTATCATTCGTTCAGAATTGATTTTCGCCTCTCTTATTGTGTCGTTCAACAACTGGCTGACTTTTTACTTAATTTCAGAAGTATTAAAATTCTTATGGCAAAAATGCTGAGAATGCTCGTGTCGCAGACGGTACAGAGTTTTGCTTTCCGTTGACGGTACGAATAGCGAAAGTTTACCTCTGCGCGGTACAGACTACAATCCTCGAATGTAGACAGGGACTCTCCACGTGACTTAATGTTCGCTTTTAATCTAAAAACAGACTGAATTTATTATCCACAAATAAAATATTAAATTTAAATCATTTTCGACATAAACGCATGGAAAGAAGTATTCACTAATGGATTTCTATTGAACTTGAACTCAAAAATCCTAGATTTAACGTCGACAATCTCATCACTACCCTACACCAAACTGACTAACTGCTAGCTAATGTCATAAGGTTATAAATTTTACGTTTCTTGGTGTAATATATATTCCAAGAAAAAGTTCACGTGAAATTCGGAACAACTATGCAAACAAATTATTGTGATCTCAAATCATATTTCTTATTTCTGAAAATATACCTGCTAAATCATCACTGACTTATAATTGAAAAATATACAGCTAATTATAGTTTCCTCAAACTCGCAAAGGTTACCCAAGTTCAAATCCACAGTCAAGGTTTCAATTTAAGTGTTTCAAATGATCAGTAGGTTTTCTAGCGCAGTGTTTAAATGATTATTGGAAGTTCATTGGTAATATGACGAACTATCATTCATTTTATACGGGTTCAACTCCACTGAAGTTTTTGACTTTATTCAGTTGAGCAGTGGGTTTAAATTTTCGTAGTAATAGCTTCAAATCCGTTGTTAAATTCTTTAAATGTATTATTGCAGTTGATCGTGTTTATCATGGGATATAAGTGTATTAATTATTTAATAGAATCTTTGCGTAAAATTTCAACTGGCTGATTTTTAATTAATTTCAGAATTATTAAAATTGTTAAGGAAAAATGCGGAACACGTAGGCGGCGGCGACTTCGAGATGCCGACGTTATAGAGGTAAGAATGTAACGCCAGAATGTGGAGTTACAAGTGGACGGCTAAGCGGTTTTGGGATCGAATAGTGTAAGAAATCTAATGCACAGTACAAACTACAAGCTCTAATATAGTCAAGGACAGACTTAATCACTTTTGTTCTCAAAAGTTTCTGAATTTATTGTCCACAAATAAAACATTAAGTTTAATAATTTTCGACATTGCAGGCGTTCCAAGCCCACAACAACCTACATATATATTGGTTATTCAAATATTTTACGTAAAATAAATATTAATATTTTATTCAATTTGGCATTGAAACAAAAGCATAGCATCAACCGCTATCATATTGCGCGCAAGGAAATATTATTTTAATAAAATGTGTCTTTGGCTGGGTTCGAACCTACACACATTATTTTCGTAATTGAAAAATCTCATGTTTTTTTTCACCTAACCATTAGTCTATCAACGATACAACAAAGACGTATTACTTTCACGAATACAAAATTCGTAAACGTATACTTGAACACATGAATCTGAGAAGTAGAGTCGGCAATTTATCACCAACCTACACCAAACTTTATTTTAGTAGTTTATAAATCTAACATTTCTTGGTATAATATATTCCAAGAAAAAGTTCACTTGAATGTCGGATCAACGCTACAAATAAACTACACCTTTTATTTATGAAAACATTCCTGGTTAGCCATCACTAACATATAATAAAAAAAAACAGCTTATTTCAGTGCTTGAACCGCATGGATAGACAATTTACCACTTCACCACGCACTGATTCGCCCCGAATTGATTATTGCCACTTATATGGTGTCGTTCAACAAGTGAATGACTCCAGTTTTCATTTAAGTCTTTGTAATGATCAGTAGGTTTCTAGTACATAAAATGACGTAACGTGTAGAAGTCCGTTGGTGTCTCATTGGTAAGGTGTGTCCGGCTGGTATTATTTCTATTCGGGTTCAAATCCGTAAGAGGTTTTTAATTCAGTAATTAGGTGCAAGAGCGGTAGGATTTCTATTTTCCAGTAACGGGTTCAGATCCTCTGTTAAGTTCTTTAAATACATTATTGCAAGTAACTCGTTTTATCATTGAATAAAAGTGTATTGATTATTAATAGAATCTTTGCGGAAAATTTCAGATTGCTAATTGCTTAGTTGCAATGTCTGGTGGAGAACTTTATCATTCGCCCAGAATTGATTGTTGCGTCACGTGTCTTTCAACAACTGATTTCTTTTCACTTAATTTCGTAATTATTAAAATTGTTACTGCAAAAACTGCTAAAAAACGGTAGTGGCGGCTTCGTGGCCCAGGCTTTATTGAGGGTTAGTTAGCGTCGACGATTTAGGTCAGTAGAGTTACCTGTGAACTGCTAGTTGATTGGCGATCGAATAACGCCGAAGGTAAGATCAGTAGAGTTATCTGTGAATGACGATAGTTGTTCGGGATCGAATAGTGCAAGAATTCTTGTGCACGGTACCTACTATACGTTCGAATGGAGTAGAGTACTGTTTTAACGGCTACTTTTATTTTAAAAAACATTCTGAATTATTATAAAATACTGAAAGTGAAGCGGATTTATTTATTTCCAACCGAAATCCCGCAATTATTTCGTCCAGTTCACTGATGTTTCTGCCACATTTAGGGATTGTGGTGGGGTTTATTACTAACCCCTTTTTTGTTTTGTTTTATGTAAATAGTAATTATTCATACTGTAAATGATCATTGGAGTTTTTTAAATTGTTGTTTTTCCCCCTCCCCCACAGACTTTGAAATAGGACTAGTTAGGATTTCATAGAGAATTTGAGATTTTATGGTGGACGCATTAAGAAAGGTAGGAGTGAATGTGTTGTTTTGGTGATTGGACTATTACTGGTATATTTGGGTCCGTGTCTGTGACTAGCTAAGTTTAGAATTAAGACAGTCCTTCCCCAACCCCCTTTTTGGCCTTGTGCCACATTTTGTACAGTAGTAAGAATAAATAACTATTTCCAACCGATAATATTAATATATTACCTAAACGAAGGCAAATTTCATAGACGTATACTTGCTTAACTTGAACACACGCATCCGAAATCTCTATCGGTAATCTTACCACTGACCTACACAAAACCGACTAACAGTAGCACGATTTTAGGAGCTTGTAAATCTTACATTTCTTGGTATAATAGATTCAAGAAAAAGTTCACGAAGGCTCTGCAAACAAATTTATACTTTTTATTTCTCAAAACATTCATGGTAAACTATTACTGACATATAATTGAAAAACACTTCTTATTCTGGTGTTCGAACTCGTACCAAAACCGAATTTGCCAAAACACTTACCACTTCACCACACACCCATATGTACTGAATCGATTGTCGTCACTTATATCGAGTCATTCAGCAACTAATTGACTCCAGTTTTCATTTAAGTCTTTGAAATGATCTGTAGCAGAGTATAAAAAAATGGCTCAATGGTAAGGTGTCTTGACTGTCATCCTTTTTATACGGGTTCAAATCCTTGAGAGGTTTTGACTTTAGTAAGTAGCTGCAAAAGCAGTCAGTTCTCGATTTTATAGTAATAGGTTCGAATCCGAAGTTAAGTTTTTAAATATATTATTGCAATTGATTGATTTTATAATCGAATAAGTGTGTTGATTATTAATAGAATTTTTGCAGAAAATTTCAGACTGCTAGTTGCTTAAAGTTAGAATGCTTGTCTCCGTTGGTAGTTGCATAACTAAAAGAAAAAACTTGTCGTTCCAACGAATGATTTATTTTTATGGAAATATTTCGACTGGCATTTGCCAGTCTTGGTTTCTCCTTAGTTTAAGTAAAACATTGTAAAGAAACTATACATTTTCAACTTCAAAATGATAATAATCAACTTCAAAATGGACTTATTTTCAAGTAAAAAAATTAATCAACTTCAAAATGGAACAATCAACTTCAAAATGGATTAATCAACTTCAAAATGGAGAAAATGTCAAAGACCTAAAAACAATCAACTTCAAAATAAGAATAAACAACTTCAAATTGGAATAAACAACTTCAAATTAAGATATTTTTTTGGTAAATTGAAAATTAATTGAAAAATTAATTTGCCCCATGAGTAAGGAAATTGACTGTTCGTCTTCATTATATAAATGAAGAAATAAACCCAAATACAAACAACTTAGAGGCCAAGAAAGCATTGGGTGAGCCTACAGTAAAAGTAGGAGGAGAAAGTCCCGTATGGGCAAAAATGATGATGATGATGATGATGATGATGATGAAGAAGAATTAGCAATAGGCTGAAGAAGAATTAGCAATAGCTCCAAAGAGGACTTACCTCAAAGAAAACTGTGGCTGGCGGAAAAAAGGCCCAGATTTTAGCTGCACATGCCGCAGCAGGAAATTGGAAAGACCTGGCAAGAACAATTGGTGTGCCAACAGCGTACCATTGGTTAGACCAGGGTGCTGATAAGAGTGACTCTAGGGGAGGAGCAAGAAAATATAAAATTACGCAGGAGCATAAGAATTTTATGGCCGAATTAATTGAAAACTCTCCTAGGGTCACTCTTCAAGATATTATAAATAAGTTGGTCGAAAAGTATGAGGTTCCTGTGACGAAAGAATGCATAAGAAATCACTTGGACTCCATGGCCTTTACTTTAAAAGCGGTTCATTATGAACCAGAAGCTGCCAATAATAATGTCAATAAGGCGAAACGTAAGGATTACGCAGTAGCTTTATTAGAATTTCAGTCCCAAAGTGTGCCAATTCTTTATATGGATGAAACCAATTTTAATCTCCATATTTCAAGAAGAGAAGATCGCTCTAAAAAAGGCCCGAGGTGCACTACAGTCACGGCCGGATCCAGGGGAAATAACATCCATGTTATTGGATGTATTAGTAATAATGGATTAATTCATCATAAAATTAAGAGGTTCTTTCAAAAAAGAGGATGCAAAAGAATGGACCAGGGAGTGCCTTAGAAAGGCAAATGAAATTTATGAAAAGGGAGTTGTCTTAGTTATTGATAACGCTCCTTGCCATACTTCAATTGAAGAAGTTATGGAAGAGGATGAATTTAGGCAACACCAAATTTTCAGACTTTCCCTCTATAGTCCGATGTTAAATCCCATTGAAAAGGTTTGGTCAGTCATTAAAGCTGACGTAAAAAGAAGTATGGCAGACTCAATTGTTGGGATTTTAAAAGGTGATGGCCAGGGATCTTTAACTACTAAAGAATTTCGCCTCAGCAAATTAGAAGCGATGATCTCCGAGGCAATTAATAATATTTCCCTTGAGACTTGCACTAACTTCGTATGTGAAATACAGAGATTACTTCCCTCTGTAATTAACTTAGATGATATAATCTTTTAAATAAATTTCTTAGGAACGTTTATATTTTTTTTATATCCCTTTTAAATAAAAATAAAAGAATAAATATTAAATTTATTTGTATTATATTAATTCTCAATTTGGAGTTGATTAATCCAATTTGAAGTTGATTATTTCTCATTTTGAAGTTGTTTTCCAATTTGAAGTTGATTAATCTATTTTGAAGTTGATTGATCCATCTTGGAGTTGATTAATTTTTTTACCTAAAAATAAGTCCATTTTGAACTTGATTATTATCATTTTGAAGTTGAAAAGTTATAGAAACGCTTAAGAATTCAAATCAAGGAAGAAAACCACCTGTTGACGACGTTTACAACGTAAGAACAAGTTGAGGCGTAAAAGAAAAAGGAATTTTGTTTTTACTCTACATATTTCTATTTTTTTGTCATGTCATATTTTACTTTGAAGCAGAGAAGTCCAGACAGGATGGAATTGTGCTGCATCTATCCTAATGCAGACATTTTTTGTATTTACTATTACCATTTGTTCAGCTACTCTTCTAATACACAGGACCATAATGCCGATTTTGTTCACGGCTTCTTCTTAGGAAAATAAAATAAAAGCCACTGAAAGAAACAAAAGTAGTAGAAATTTAGTAGATAAAATGCCAAAATATAGTGTTCACAACATTTATTTCAATAAAACAAAATTTCAATGCATATTGTTCCATATGCTAAGCAATAACAAAACAAACATTAATAAATTTGTTAGTCTATAGAATGTATCATTCTTTAAACTAACAACTTAAACTTCTTTTCTTTTCTTTTTTCAACCTTTTCTTTTTTACAATGAAACACTTGTATTAAATCTTTTAACAATCAATTTCTTCAGATAATTTTCTCTTCTTTCTTCCTCAAATCTCTTTTATTTTCCTTTTTTCTTCAAATACATTTCTTTTTCGTCTTCAGAATTTCTTTTCTCTTTCTTAGGAGCTGAAAGCGAAAATAAGAAAACAACGCCTGACCTAGGCTAAGATCTAATTTTAAAACAAATATCTATTTAAAATATTTTAAAATCTCATTAATATTCTAAAATTTTGCAAATAAAAAA
The DNA here is from genome assembly GCA_963932145.1 of Acanthosepion lycidas. NCBI lineage: Eukaryota > Metazoa > Mollusca > Cephalopoda > Sepiida > Sepiidae > Acanthosepion > Acanthosepion lycidas. The sequence continues at coordinate 30,864,429 of OZ010578.1, read as the reverse complement.
ATTAACAAATTACTTAATTCCAGAATTATCTAACGTAATAAACCCTGCCTGTTGCAGCTCTGTCCTGTCTCTCCGGTGGTTCTGACCGAAAAGTAAAACACCCGGTCTTCCCTCGGTGAACTGAAGGAATCACCACTATCCGCCACGTAGTGAATTTTTGATCCGAACAGTAGTATTTCGATCTCTCAAAACGATCCGGAGGTAGGATGAATTAAATCACTACGAAAGGAACTAACTATTCATGCAAAAAAATGTTTCTTGTAGCCGCAAAGACATGAAAAAGAAAAAAATAAGCAACTCTTTCGGTTCCTGTACAAGGATCCCTTTTTAGGCCCCTGTTTTTATGTCACTACCGAAGAATTTACACGAGTAGAAAATGTCGTAACGAGGTTCACACGTTTGGGGTCGGAAGTGACAGAGAGAGAGAGAGAGAGAGAGAGAGAGAGAGAGAGAGAGAGAGAGAGAGTAGGAAAATTTCTGCCTAAACAATTTCGGCTGATCTAAGGGAAGTAATTTGTGGATCTTTGTCTGCACCTTACGATATAGCAGTCTGCTTCCTCACAGCTTTGTTGACGAAGTTACCTGGATTCGTACGAGTTCTATTTTTATCTCTTGGTTCGGATCAGTCTTCTTGACGCAGTACAATCAACAGACCAGACCAGCAAATTCCAACAAGCCATCTCTTCCGCGTTCTGCCGCATTCTGATCTGCGATCTGACAAACTCAAGCGTGCGAGCAGCTTATATAGAGAGAGGCGGAGCTAAACCATCTTTAGGCACCGCCCCTGAATTTTAATATGTAAATCGCCTTTGACCACCATGCAAGCCTTTCCCATCCCCGAAACTCAGCGGGAACCCAGTTTTCAAGAGATACTAAAATCGGATTCGGACCATCTGCTGGGTCTTCCGCAGACAACGCCTACTTAAGTTTTGCCAAAACCACTTATCCCGTCTGGTTGAATTCCGCTATTCAGACCACCCAAAAGTCAAATTCGCCATTTATCACAAACTTTACTTTAACGAATCCGTCTCTTAATCACTTTGGAATTATTACATGTAATTAACTAATAACTCAACCCCAGAAAAAATTATTAAGAGAAAAAAACAAGAGAAAAAAAAACAAACTTATTTCTAGAATTACTCCGGAATCCCTTCTACCCACGAAATTAGCACCTTCATCCTAATTCTTTAGCATCGTTGATTACTAAATCCACCCCTTGTCTCTCTCACTATGTCACAATTATTAAAATTGTTACAGCAAAAACTGCTAAGAACGTCATTGGCGGCTTCAAGGTGCATAAGTTTGTTTCCTGTCGACGGTAAAGTCAGCAGTGTTACCTACGAACGTCAAAGTAGTTCGCGATCGAGTCGCGCAAGAATTCCCGTGCACTGTACAGTCTACAGGCTCGAATTTAGTCGGGTCCTGGTGGATGACTGAACTTTTATTTTTCATATGGAAACATTTTACATTTATTATTAGAAATCATTAAATATCGTGCGGATTTAATAATTTCCAACCGACAATAACACGAAGACAAATATTCATAAACGGATTCTTGCTGAATTTTAACACACGAATCAAGAATCACTGTCCGCAAACCTACCACTGACCTACACCAAACCTACCCATTGTTCACAGATTCTATTGTGTGTGCCAGAAATTGTAACTGACATAAAAATCCATTTACATAAAATTTTGGTTTCGTAGAAGAAGTGGGTGTTGTGACACATGCATACATGTCACACTTTGCCTATTTATCGTCAGGGTAGGTAGAGACAAAAGCTTAAACCATATTTCTTCCAAAATGAACTTTGGTCAATTTCTGATGGAGACTAGAATTTGTCATTTAGAATAATGTTGATTAATTTAGAATTTTTTTTCAGGATAGAAGATAATTTCATTCTAAATAGAAAGAACAGTTCACATCTGTTAATCTTTTTCTATTCATATAATTTTACACAGTGTACTTAAAATGTGATATTAATAAATCTTGTGGAGATTGAATCATTGGAAACGCAGGGTATTATTTTTTTAAATCCTTAGGTCATTTGAATTGGTTTCAAGATGTCTTGCAGTCAAAAGTCAAAAGTCTAATTATACTGTGACTCAGAGTTTTGTTTTCTCAACCTTTTATGTATACTTTATTCAAATTGAAAGCTACTAAAATGAAAAGGTTTCAATGAGTATGAAATACACATGAAACCAATTTTTATAAACTTCAATTTAGATGATAGTCATGATGTTCTTCAAAATTAAATGTCTTTAATATAATATTGAAACAATTATCAAATAAAGTTATTTGTAACGGAAAATTAAGTTGAGTTTGGTAAGCATTACAATTATTTCCCTTCTATGAGAATTTTCTTCAGTGTTGTAACCGATTGGCTGATCACTTATAGAAAGATGGATATCTGGCAGCACCTGCTCCTTCCATAAACTGATTAGAACAGTGGAACTATTCTTGAATAATCAGAAAATGCTAAAAAATGCTATATTTTGCATTCAGCTATTGCAAACCCTATTTCAACATGAAATAAAATTATCTTTAAAGAATATGTACAAGCATTTTCAAAAGTAAAATAACTGAATTTTGTAATTCAGAAATTATGGCAATTGAATTTTTATAAATGCTTATTGAATTTAGAAAGCTATACACTCTATCCCGGCTGAATATTTTCACTTTTCTTCAATCTTAAACACATATGCAACCTAAAATTTAAGTTTTAATTTTCTTACATGTTTGTGAAGGTTTGACATAAAAATGAAACTACTGTGAGGTTATCAGGTGTCGTATAATATGCATACATTGCAGTTCAGAGCATTTGAAGAAGAAGAATGTAGCAAAAATACGAATTACAATTTAGATAAGAATTAAGAAAAAGAAATCTACTCAGATAGAACTAGAAATGAATAAATTCATAACTTGCATAATGCTAGTCATTTATTCTTCAATGTTACTAGTTAAAATAGTAAGAATTAAAAAGAAAATTGATCTGTTTTCTGTAATATTTCATTCAAATTACCATTAAAAATATTATGGCCAAGAGAGCTGCATAAAACAGAAAATATAACCAAATGAAGATTAATCATTTCTTGCTGACAAAACTTTAGCAGACTTCAATAATTTACAGATTTGTATTTATTTGAAATATTACTCTGATAACAAAATGATCTCAGATGATAAACAATTGTGCCTGCTTCTTTCCTATACACTTTTGTGAAATTTCCGTTTTTTTCTCACTAATGACCTCTTCAAATTTATTTCATATACACTTAATTTGGGGACTTCCACAAAAAGTGCAATATCTAAGGTTTAAAATGAACTTTTAAAAATCTTACTTGAAGCTTTTATTTTAGTTTTAATTTCAAGCTAATAAATCAAATTGAATATTTCCAATAATCAATATATTTTGTTGTATTTCAAAAACTAATTTAAATTGACTGGAAGGAGATTTTTTTGCTAAAATAGCTGATTATCACTCTTGTTAGTCATTCTTCATTGCAATGTAATTCTCTTTATTAAATGAATCTTCAAAAAATAAAATGGATCCCAAGTCATGCTAAAATAACTGGAAATGACTAAGCTGACGCAGCTGCTAAACATGCCGAAAATATAAAAATTGATCTAAAATTTAAAATCCATTACAGACCTGAAGAGCCAAATATGATTATTAAACAAAAATGGCAGCAACGTTGGAGTAAAAGTGCACCAAATAAATTGCTGCAAATCAAACCAGTACTTGGAGAATGGAAGCCAGGATATAGAAAATTCCAAAAAGAGGTAATATTGGCCCACTTGCTCATTGGCTATACAAGAATTATACACTCATACTTACTGAATGGAGAAGAACAATCAATGTTTTGACCCTTGTCCCATAAACAACATAAAGAAACTCTTTGAAAAAGCAAAGATGGATAAAATATTCCTTCACCAAAGAGTGGGTTCATAACCCCATCAAACCCTCCAAAAATTGATATCTAAAGCAATCAAAGTAGTTGTTATCATAGAATTGTGAAAGAAAAATAACTGAAATCATAAGATTGCATTAACAAATAAATAAGTAAATACATATTTGATACCATATGATTGAAAGCAAAATTAAATTTTATGAAATATAAGAATGTTTCATCTTCAAATGACCGATGAGTGGTTGCTCAGCTGTAAAAGAAAACAACCAACCAGTTGTTTCTTCACTGAAAGACATTGCTGGAAAAATATCTGTTGTAGAGTCAACGTGTGTAGAATCCTGTTGTTGCTGTCTTTCAATCTTCCCGTCTAATCTCTCTGCACTTCTGCTTCAGTTTATTGATATTTTTAGCAGCATCTTCGTCAATAATTCGACGATGAAAACTGCCTTTTGATCCTGTTTATTCTATCTCTCTCTGAGCTTTTAATTATTCCCTTTCTTGAATGGGACCTGAAATTTCAAAATATATATAAGTTTAAGAACAGATCTAGCATACACGATAAACATGAAGGAAAATATCACAATATTATTTACCAGAAGTAAATATATATTTTTCAGTTAATTTAAATTTTGAAAATCAGGACATAAATTAAACAAAGAAAAACAAGCATATGTGACGGAGAGAGTTGGAAAATACACAAATGTATATTTTTTTAGTGAAATTGGGATAGATTTGAATAGTGAAATTAAGTCAGAGCATTTTGTTTACTGATGCGGAAATTTGGTCTAGACCAGAAGTTGTACCTATTGAATCTGGGTCAGCAGAAGATAATGGAAATGGCAGAAATCATTTTTATAGATTAAAAATGAAATAGAGCTGAGTAAGCTAGAAAGAACTTTTGAATTCACAAGATTTTGGTTGAAACTGCCAAAACCCCGTGATAATCACGTGCGAAGCAGTAGGGCCAAGGTTCAGTTGTAACCAGCCGGATTTTTCTATATAAACGCGTAGTTATTCTGAAAAAGGCAGACAGGCGAGCGCTGAGTCGGGGGAGCAGAGAGACGGGCGAGCGTTTAGACGGAAGAAGCAGACGGAAGAGGCAGACACAAGAGTTGGGCTAGAGACAGTAGAGAGTCGAGTTGGAGACTCAAGAAGGAGAGAAAGTGACGTCAGAGATTGGAACGAAGCGTCCGCTAACATGTGCTGTTGATATAAGTACCGCTGCTTCTGCTATCACGAATATTACTACTACCGTTACTACTGCTAAGGAGGAACGCCACTATAAAGTTTAAGCCGCGCACAGAAATCTTATTTCCCCATCGCAAGTGCCGTATATCATTCTGAGACGATTTAACAAGTTAATCATAACACACACACACACTCTCTCTGTCCAGAATCCAGTGTATGCGTTTTTACGTCTATTACTTTTCTTTTTCTGTAACCAGTTTCTTTTCTATACTATTCTTTTCTGCTATATAAAAGACATTAACAATTCAATCATTGAATAGTTGTTTGTCCAGCTTTCTGCAGATATTAATTTTTTTGCTGCATTCCAAATTTCTTAACGCAGACTCTCCAGCCGTGTCGACATCTTCAGTCGACCGTGAATGGATGAACATCACTTCTGCTTTCTGGATCAAATCAAACACAACGTGGGCATGAATCAGGATTAAACCAGTGGACCAGTCGAATAATCTACGGATGCTCAAGGGACCTACGGCCACTCCCTTAAGTTCGGTTAGGGCCGAGTAGACACCTCAACCCAGAGAGTAAGACGTTGGAGGTGTAGTGGCTGGGGTGAAAGTATTAGACAGAATTAACATTTTCTTTTGAAGAGAACAAGTGCAAACATCTATTTTAATAAAATTTCAAATGTAAATTAGAAATAAGGAAAATAGAAAGAAAGAAACAATATTTGTAATGAATATGAATACACCTGGGCTCCCCCTCACAGTAATATGATTGGCTGGTGACAGCCATAAATACAGACTGACGTGGAGGTACATGAGAACGCCTATTGGCTACGCCTATAGTCTTCGCCTATTGCCTACGACTACGACGAGGACCAGTCCATTACAGTTACCTGCTAGATTGTCCTACTCGGTTACAGTAGTCGAAAACCACTTTGCTACTTCGAACAAATATTTCCCTTTTCGGGACATATCAGTTGGCGATTAGATTCGAAACGACCTCACAAGTTAAAACAAAAATTATACAATTGACAACACTTACTAACGAAGAACGTTAGAAAGACTTGTTCGACGCTTACAGATAATACGTAATTTTTTTGTTTTATTGCTTATTAACGAGGAACGTTAGAAAAGGAAAAACTTGTGCAACGATTACAGAATGTAAGAAATTACCCTCCCTCTGGTTTGGACTTAGAAAATTTTATTGTCTACATAAATTGGAGCAAAATTCTTTCTTGTGCATACGTTGGCAGAATGGGACAGATTGCGGAATTAACTAAGGGGCTACAAGTAACTTTACAGCAACAATTCCAACAACAACAAGAAAGGTTTGAAAAGTTATTCAAACAACAGGCAAAAGACAATAAAACACTTTGGGAAGACGTATTATCTAGGACAACAAGAGAACCGGATTCTAGATTTTTTTCTGCTGAAGGAATTTCAAATCCACTCTCTGAATTTAAATACCACCCTGACAGTGGTTCAACGTTTCCGGCTTATTTTCGTAGGTTTGAAACAATATTTTCGAAAAGATACGAACAATGATCCGACGAGGACAAAATCACTCTATTGTTGCAGAAGTTGGGAACAGAAGAAAATACAAGATACGCGAATTTAATCCCCCACAAAGAAGCCAGATGAAATTACATTCACCGAAACAGTAGAAATTTTGTCGAAAATTTTCGATAAAAGAGATAGTCTGTTTCATACAGGATACAAGTGTCTAAATATCGTAAAACAAGAGGATGGGTTTTTTGTCCCGTATGCAGGTATGGTTAACACACAGTGTGAGGCGTTTAAATTAAAGGAATTGTCAAGCGATATGTTCAAGTGTCTAATTTTTGTGTAGGGTCTAACGACACCGAAGGACAAAAAACTTAGATCAAGAATCCTCACTATCACAGAACAGGATATGAAGATTACGCTACAAAAAATAACGGAATAATGTCTTATGAACATAAAGAAAGATGATACTTAGATTGAGGAGAAGAGCATTTCGCGAGTATAAACTGTAAGACAACAGAAGTGGATACAAAATAAAGAAAGAAAAATTATATGCAGTTGATGTGGAGGACAGCATATAAACAAGGATTGTTTCATTAGGGATAAAATATGTTTTAATTGTGGGCGTGTAGCCCATAGAAGTTCTCATTGTAAAAGTAAAAGCAAAGTCTCAAACAAAGGTGAACGTAGTTTTGTCTAAAAACGAAATCGAGGAGGGTCAAAAAAAGAAAATACCTTAATGTCAAAATAAATGGGCAGACCGTAAAATTATTACTCGATTCAGGAAGTGATATCTCGGTAATAAACGAGCAAACATGGAAAAAAATCGGTTACCCGTCGTTGACTAACACAGACAAAAATGCCAGGGGAGTGTCAGGAAAAAGACTTAAGTTTAGAGGTGAATTAAAATGTAACATTGCGTTCATGGGAAAATTTACAAATCGAAAGTGTATGTACTCCCTGGTTCAGTAAATCTCTTTGGTTTAGACTGGATCATATTGTTTAATTTATGGGAATTACCGGTAAATTCTTTCTGTAAAAAAGTTAACGTCATAGGGAACTATAAGACGAAGCAAACAACGATTTATTACGGATTTGAAAGGCGAATTCCCTTGAGTCTTTTCAGAAGGACTAGGTTTGGGCAAAAAATAGAAGTCAACTTCGAATTGAAAGAAAATGTTAAACCTATCTTTAAACCAGAGAGAAAAGTACCATTTTCGACACTGGACACAATAAATGAGGAATTAGGATGGTTGGAGAAAATTGTCGTAATTTCAAAAGTCGATTACTCGGATTGGGCGTCTCCAACCGTATATATAAAAAAGAAAAATCGAAAAATCAGAGTGTGTGCTGACCTTTCAACAGGCTTAAATGATAGTGTGAAAGACCATGCGTACCCTCTACCGTCTCCGGAGGATATATTCACTAGATTAAACGGAGGTAGAGTGTTTTCAAAGTTGGATTGTCGGAGGCTACCTTCAGGTGAAAGTCAGTCAAGAATATTCGAAGTACCTGACAATAAACACGCATAAAGAAATTTTTAAACTAAATCGTCTTCCTTTTGAACTGAAGGAAGCTCCAAGCCTATTCCAGCAAATAATGGACACAATGTTGGCTGGTATGGAGTATGCAATCGTATATTTAGATGATATTTTGATTAACTGTGAAAACGAGGCCCAACACAAAACGCATATTAGAGTGGTATTTCAGAGAATTGAGGAATACGGGTTCAAGCTTAAAGAATATAAAATATTTAGGGCAGATCATTGACAGTAAAGGAAGAAAACGAGACCCAGAAAGGGCCGAGGCTATAAAAAATATGCCAGCACCTGATAATGTGTCTAAACTCCATGCCTTCTTGGGATTAGTAAGTTACTATAGCATTTATATCCCGAAAATGTACGACATGAGATCTCCTTTAAATAATTTGGTGAAAAAGGGTGCAAAGTAGATATGGTCGAAAGAATACGAACAGGCTTTGAAAAAAATAAAAAGCTGTTTATTAGCAGACCTATCGTTAGCGCATTTCGACTCGAAGAGAAAAATCATTGTAGCACCAGTAATGAGGGACTAGGTGCGGTATTGCTTCATAAATTCGAGGACGGATCTACGAAGCCAATAGCACATGTCTCGAGAACGTTACTGCCCGAGTAACGAAGTTACCGTCAAATCGAAAAAGAGAGTTTAGCAATAATCTTCGCTGTAAAAAAAATTCACAGGTTTCTATACGGAAGAGAATTTATTCTGGAAACAGATCACAAACCGCTGTTAACAAGATTTGGTTAAAAAAAAGGTATACCAACTCACACGGCAAATAGACTACAGCGTTGGGGTGTAATTCTATTGAATTATAATTTCAATATAGAATATGTGCCTTCAAAGAAGCTAGGTCACGCCGATGGGTTATCAAGATTGATACCTAAATATAAGGAAACGACTGGAAGAAACAGTAATAGCGGCCCTAAGAGACGAAAGTGAATTGTCGGGTCTGTTAGGCAACACTATTAGAGAACTATCGGTTACGCTAGAAGATGTGAAAAAAGCAGCGGTGAACGATGATTTAATTAAAAAAAAATGAAAAACAATGTCTGATTGAACGAGACAACTAAAAAAGGAATTAGTGTGTCACCTTTTTCAATCTGCGAACAGGTATTACTATATGCAGATAGAGTTGTAATGCCGGTTACTCTGCAAAAGAAAATTCTAAAAGAATTTCACACTGGCCATCCACTGATTTCGAGAATGAAATCTCCAATGAGAGGCTATACTTATTGGCCGAGGATGGACCAAGACATAGAAAATTTGGTGAAACAGTGCAGAGGATGTCAACTGGCAGCAACGGGTCCCTCAATATTTAGTCAGCGACAACGGAACGCAGTTTACGGGAAGAGATTTCAAGGAATTCTGTACATCATTTTCCATTGATCACGTGACAACGCCAGTATATCATCCAATATCGAATGGACAGGCGGAAAATTTCGTGGACACCTTTAAACGAGGGTTGAAGAAAAACCAAGGCGTGGGCACGAATGAAAGAAGTATTCAGAAATTTTATACGTGCTATATTCGACAGGCTGTTGCCTAGTCCGGCGAAGAAAACTGCTAAAAAAGAAAACCACATGACTAAAGCGTATAAGCCAGGTGACAAAGTTTTTTTCAAGAACTTTAGGGCTGGAAAAATGTAATGGGAAGAAGGATTGATAACCAAAAGAATTGGACAGGTCATATATGACATAAAAGTGGAAAAATTTCGGTGCAAAAGATATTGGAATCAATTGAGACCCAGACACATTACAGAGGTCACAGAAAATACCGAAAAGATTCCACTGGAAGTCCTGTATGACGCATCTGAAATTTCCGTTCCTGTAAGTCAATATTCGCCAATGGAGGTATCCCCGAACTCAAGGCCAGAGGTACCAGTGTGCCAAACGCCACCACTGCAAGGAGGACTGAGGCGAAAAAGACTTAGGAAAAACATCAATCGATTAAGTCCAGGACCTAAAAAGAGAAAATATTGAAGCTAAATTTCACGGGAAAATTTAGCTCAGGGGGAGGTGATATAATGAATATGCATACACTTGGGTTGCCTCTCACACTACTATGATTGGCTGGTGTCAGCCATAAATACAGACTGATGTGGAGGTACATGAAGACGCCTATTGGCTACGCCTATAGTCTTCGCCTATTGCCTACGCTTATTACCTACCAGTCCATTACGGTTACTTGCTAGATTGTCCTTCTCGGTTACAGTAGTCCAAAACCACTTTGATTCTTCGAACAAATATTTCACTTTTCGGGACATACCACTTACCTAAATGGAAATAGTTTATTTTGATATAAGAAACTAATACAATGTTTTAAAGAAATGACAGTTAATTTGAAAATACAAAATGTTTACTTTCTTTTTCAAATAATTAAGTATGTTGTTTAAAACTAATTAATTTTACGGTGCAAATGAACAGTGGTTGAGATTTCAATTTCAAATGTAATAAAAATAACAGCAAATGTTTATAATAGTGAGAATAAAACACATTGAAAGAAAACTCTAGGACAAGGTTCAAAAACTCTAGGACAAGATTCAAAAACTCTAGGACAAGATTCAAAAACTAATTATTTTACTTCTGTTGAATAAAATGAGATTTTATAGCATGTTTTTGTATTTTTTTGAGAATTAGTCTAATTTTTTTCCACTGAAAAAATAAGAAAACCTACATTCCATATGAGAAAAAAAGGAAGTCATTTTTATTGCTGACCACAACCTAAGTACATTGTATGTAATACCCATTTTAATGTTTAAACAATCTAAAAAGCAATACCTTGACAACAAGTAACATCTGTCAGTCATGATGTAATACTTTATTCAAAGGTGAAAACAGATAAGGACATGCATATATATTTGAGGGGAAATACTTTATCTACATATTTACAGAACTTGAATGTGACAATAGTCTAAGCAGTGAACTGAATAGATTAGCAGATACAGAAAAGAGAAGTGGATTAGTGTCTTAATTGATAGTTGATATGGTTGTAGTGATTTTTCAAGCATAGCTTGGATGTGGCACAAGGCCGAAAGTAAGGGGCACCCAGTGAGGATTGAACTCACTATACGTAATTTTTCTAGTGAGACAAGCTTGCTAACCATTACACCACCTTGAGGTGCCCAAAGATTTTCCAAGCGTAGCTTAGATGTGGCACAAGGCCGAAAGCATGAGGCATCCAGTCAGGATCGAACTCACTTTTCAGTAGTAACTGACATAGCAAGACAAGCTTGCTAACCATTACACCACGCCAAGGTGCCCTAGTTGACATGGTTGTATATGATATAACTAGGGTATGAATAGTGAGAGAATATAGAAAGCTGGTGTAAATGAAGATGTTTTGAGAGATTAACAACAACAAGACAATTTCCATTTTATATCTCTAGTCAGCGTACCATATTTCTTACCGATTGAAATATAAATTATAGGTTAGTGAAGGACAGATAAGTTCTGTTGTGCTACATGAGAAAGAACGCAATAAGGAAATATTTACAATAAATAGTGCATAATTTTACAGATATCTGATTAGATAGAAATCATTCTTTTGATATAATTATTTTTCTTATTGCATCTGTGCCATCCAAAATATTTATTTCAATTATATCAAAAATAGCTGCCATATTAATGTTGCTTTTCATTAAAAAAAAACTGTCAAAGTTTTGTTTACTGATTCTGACATTAAAACAGTAGAAAAATCCGAGTCAACTTCTGTTAGGAATATACGAAGGGAGAATCTCAATCACCGTGGTTGAGACGGGGCTACACAACCAGTATACTCGCACGGAGAACTTTTTTGAGTCGCTGCCAGTTTCAGATTTAGTACCCAAAAACTAATATTTGGTAACATGAAGCAGTGATCAAACTTTGATTTCCTTGGCACGATTGACCCTCAGTCAGCACTTTCTAGTGTGCAAAAATTACAGCGGAGATGGATGTCTGAATCAAGAACGATCAAATTGAATATGGTTGGGATTAACTTTCGTTGTTAGGGCAATGTCGTGATCAGACTCTTGTTAGGATTGGGCCCCTTCAACCTCCTTTCTAGCCCAAATAAGGGTCAAAGTGGGATGTTGCAATTGACATGATCATTTTTACCTGGGTCATGCCATGTTCAACCACCAGGATCTCGTCCTCGGACATAACAGATTGACAAAGGTGGCCTCATTGAGGGTTTTCTACCATAAGCAGAGTTGCAGTCAGCGTATCCTGAAGCCCTGCTAACTGTGCCGGATGTAGTTTAATGCCTTACCCAGGACAAAGAATCCGGTTAATGTGTCTCCAAAACTTACAGGAACCAAGCCTTTCATTGGCAATTCTAGCTTAGACTAACTGATTAGCTACCCTTAACATTCTCTAGATCTTTTTTGCTGCAGTTGTAGGGATTTCTGAATTTGGAATGAGCCTCCCTACACCATTTACAATAATAAAGATGGAAGTAATGGCAAACTATAGCCACAGCACATTCAGCTATGTACCAACGGTAACTATTTAGCCTAACCATAAACACTGCTTGAAAAGGATGAAACTCAATATTGGAAAAGTTTCACTGAAATATGAAGGAGGCTATTCTTGATGCTCTAATTTTGAAGAAAGATGTTCAATCATCTTTCCTTTTGAAAACTTTAAATTTAATCTTTCCATGTAAGATAGAATTAATGAAATTGCTGATACAGAAAAATTATATAAGAGAAAATATTTTTTATTCATAAATATGAAAGAATTCATATTGTCAACACATTTAAGCCCAAAATTACCCTTGTTGAAATGATGCAGATTTTATTTATAAAATGGTAGAAAGCAAAAAATATTAAACTTCATTATACATTTTATAAAAATGTTTTGCATTATGCTTTTGAAGATAGAAAATAATTGTTTTTGAACTGAAAACTTTCATTTATAGAAGTTAATTATTTTCTATATGTAGGCTATTTATAAGATATAAAATCCTATATTTTACAAGCAATAAGTGAAACACATATATAAGAAACACACACACACATAAGTAGGGTCAGAATCACTAAAACAAAAACTTTTGTACAAATCAGTAAGAAAATAAGATCCAAAATGAAATAAGTGGTTTCAACGATTTGATTTGATTGGACAGTCAGTCAGTTTCTATGTTTCCAACTACATCCGTGTGTTTATACTCCAAATGAACTGGCCACCGGGTGCTATCCTGCGTAAACTGAAAAGCTTTCGTTTGGAGCCATTCACATGATCAGGATAATTATATATACACTGATTTTGGGTGCAATAAAAACATACACAGCAAAGACTCAGTCAGCAGCTGGACATGGATTGTCCATCAATGAAAAAAGTTTGGAATTGTAAAACCCTACCAGAATTTTCTCCTTACAATGATGGCATCTCAGTAAGCGACGACTACACACCATTCAATGGAATATCCACACAACCCAAGAAAATATTCATAACCGCGGAAAAAAGTAAGTCTGATCATCTGTCTGTATGTCCATTTCCTTTTGGAACCACCATAATCAGATTTCACGTATTAGCACTCATACGCACACATACGTTTCTGCTAATGTTCTTCACTCACACACACACCCATTCAGTCAGCAGCCACGCACACACTCCGTTTAAATGTGCTTCAGACACACGCACATATATACACACTTTATATATTGACCAAGGCACATGACTTTACAAACTACCCTTTTAAGAAATGGAGAATTTTGTCCAACATTTGAACAAAGACAATGATTAGCATATAAAAACAAATCTTAATATGTACATAAATATATGATTATTTCAAATTGGTTTTCCTTTTTGCCAATGTAAATAAATAATTTCTTCGCATTATGTTGTATTTGTGGGCAGGACACTTGTGTTTTAATTTTTTTTCACTTTTAATCCATGTCAACTGATCCTACATATTCATATTGGCTGATCATATTTGCACAAGGCAATCCAGTTTGGACTTATTGTTAACTGACTTAGAGTTTTTTCCCCAAGACAACAGCTGCTTGTTTATATATACATGCCAATTAGTCAATTATTCTAGAATGCACTGATTGGAATCAAATTAACAAAATCCTGATCTCAGATACAAAAAATAAAAATATATTATGACCAGACATCTGGCTTTATCTAGACAAAAGCAACATTTTATGCTTATTTCTGTTCATCTTAATACTCTGTAATTTAATCATTAAACATCTTTAGCGTATAATTATAGTCATGTTATTTAAAATATATGGATTTATTTTGTCTTTATGTGTGGTGTGGCTGCATGCGTTGTGAAGCAGACATCAACAGACAACACCACACAATCCTGGTAGATTCAGGGAAGAGATTTACTGCTCTTATAAGCAATTACTGTTAAAGATAAAAACAATACAATGAAATCGTAATGAAGCTCCCAGTCAGAGGATGAGCTAAATATTAAAATAAATAGTAATTCACTGAATTTATGTTTATATGAAAATCAATAAAATGAGCATAGCATGACAAGAAAGGCCTTAAATTTGATGAAAAAAAAAATCTGCTTAAGTATATATATTATTAAGAAGAAATACCAAAGTATTTTTTGATAATTTAAAAAATTTTTTTACTCAGTCTTAGCATGTCCAAAGTTTTAGTTAAAAATCTTGTTTTTTTTTTGTCAGCAAAATTACTAAAAAAAACTCGATATCGGCCATTTTTTTAAATTTTGTAAACTAAGTTAAAATCCTAGTTTAAAATTCTTCCAAAAATCAATTATACGTTTTTCAAAATTTATTTGACGAAAATTAGCAAATTTAAAGATTATTTAATATATTTTGAAAGAAAACTTTTGCTTACTTTCTTCGAAGAAAAATGTTGTTTAAAATAAAAAGGAGGCGATCTTAACATCGTTGGCTGTTGACAAGTGATGAATGATTGCTGTCATCACATATCGACAGCTAACGTGAGATTCAAGTTATCATACGGAAGGACATAATTGACGTAACGTTTTTTTTTACATGTACCAACTTATGTAGTACCTCGTAATTACTAAAGTAAAAAAAAAAACAACAAACTTTCAGCATTCCAATTTCTTTTATTTTGTTTTATTTTTATTACTGTAGCTTACACCATAAGTTTGTTGATACTATCTCTAGGAATTATAACTACTAATAAATAAATTAAAATACAAGTGCTGTACAGCTTTTTGAGGGCAACTATAGCCCCCTAAAGTCAATACAGATCTGCTATGATAAAACATTTCTATCCCAAGTAAACATCATCACAAACATATCAAAAGTTATTTTGTTACACTACAGTCAATTTGAACTGAAAAAAAAAAATTGGAAAATGACTTTTTTCATCATCTGAACAAAATATCAAGGAAACTTTTGATCTGCACCCCATGAAACTAGGTATTTCCTGAAAGCAAATAATTCTCTTTATTTCTAAGTGAAATTGGTTGATGTAAATGAGTATAAAATTTTTTTTCTGGGGATAAAATATGATAAAATAGTTAAAATTGCTATTCCTAAACACTGGAAACCAAGATTTTTTTAAGTTTTTTTTTTTTTTTTTTAAATCAGCGATAAGGAAAACAGTGTCGAAATTAACTTTGACATTGCTGGGTCAAAGGCCAGCCAGCCGACAATACCAAGCTGTCATCACCTTGTAAAAAATCCCATTTTTTTTTTTAATCTATGAACAATGGCTTGATGTATTTATTGTTTTTAACAGCTTTTGAGCAGGGTGATGACAACAACACTTAAGGATAGAACCGAAAACAGTTTGTTTGAAATATGAAATTCACATAAAATTGAAATAAAAACGACTCACTGAAAAGTGAAAACTGTAAAACAACTTAAAAAAATTGAAATTGCAATGAAATATGTAAATGAAATAAATGGTACTTTCAAAAATGTAGCAATGTTGATGGTGAAAATGTCTTAGGATGGTGTTCAATTTTTTTTAATGAGTAAAGAAAAACGCTAATTCAAAATGCTCGGCATGTGTTTCGCACGAAGAATTTGCAATAATGTAATCGACGTTCAGCGGAGAACGCTTACACTCAAGCCACGTGACGCTTTATTGCTTCTGACCTTCCGTACTTTTCAATTACAGCTATTTTAACGATTTTTATGAATACAAACTTACATTTCTTAATTACTGCGGATCTTCTGATTAGTCAAAACGATATAATTTACAACGCACTAAAAAGATCTATGTCATAAGGACACTTAGGAAACGTGATGCGGCTTTTAACTAATTTTATAATATTTTAACAACTTAAATGTAAAAATCTATTATAATTAAAGAAATAAATAATTGTATTAAAAATTCATTTTTCATCGAAAATCTTTTTTGCTTTCAGAAAATATTGTCCATATTCATAAAAACAACTAAAAGCAAATAAAAGCATTTGAAATTAAATAATATATTTGATTTATTGAGTTTTGTATGTTACAATTCAGAGCTGATTTTCAGGTAGGAGGGTTCCAATTAATAACAAAAAACAAAAAACAAAAAAACAACAACAAAAAAACAAAAAAAAAAACATGATTTGCATTCCTCAAAGCTTTGTGCTTTTAACTATTGTAATCATTAACCTAGACTCATCGAATTTCTAGCGTTTTCATAAAATTAGTTATGGGGGTGTTAATAAATATAAAAAAAATATTTCTGCCAATACTTTAATAAAAAAAATATATATTTATAATAAATTCGATCATCTGTGAATAGTTCCTGAAAGTTTCATTAACATCGACAATTATTTATATTTTTGCACATGTGTGTCATACCAATAAATGTGCTAAAAAATGTCTATGTTATTTACTAATTCCGCTGATACAAAGAGAAATAAGGTTTTTTCTAATCAAAATTTACAATGTTCTAAAAAGAAAGAAATTTTTTTTTTAAATAATTAAAAAAAACTTTGTTTTTTCCCTTTATAATAACATAAACATTTAGACGATAAAATTTTGTTTTCGTCAAGTTTGGCGTCTTTTTCATCAAACTATGCTCTTTTTTTTAGCGATTTCGTAGAGGTACCTAATTTAACAGGTAAAGAATATTTCGCATTTTACCATCTGTTACCAAATTTACATGTTTAGTCATTATTATTCTAATTTACGGCTTTTAAACATTTCAGCCACAAGAGTATAACATTCTACAAATATTGAATATCAATAACAGATTTCAACTTTTGCTTGACAGGCGTCACTCATTTCTATACTTCATAATCCAAGGTAAACAACTCTTCTATTTGTAAGAAGAGTTGTTTCCCTTAGTGTAATAAATTCTGGATTAATATTTGGGGCATGCAAATTATATAGATTGGTCTCTCTCTCCCTCTATCTCTCTCTTTCTCTCTCTCTCTCTATACATATATACATCTATCTATCTATCTATCTATCTATCTATCTATCTATCTATCTATCTATCTATCTCTCTCTACATATATATATATATATATATATATATATATATATATATATATATATATATATATATAAAATCACACAAACAAAATATTAGGTTGGTGCAAAAATAATGACGTAATAATGTCGTTTTTTGACGTAACGTCAAAAAACGACATTATTACGTCATTATTTTTGCACCAACCTAATAAAACAAAACTCATTGTAAATAATTTAAATGGGTTTTTTTTAAAGTTAAATTTTGGTTTTATTTCCATAAAAAATAATTTAAATTAGTTTTTAGACATTTTTTAACATTGGTATGGTCACTCATCAAACCTTCACTAGAGACAAGAAAAAAAATGAAATTTAAAATATCTTAAAAATTCAATATTTGTCCTAGAGAAATGTTTCGAAATAATTAATCCTTAAATTTACCATTTATCTGAAATTTGTAAAAATAATACATTTTCCTTTAAACATAGTGGAAATAATGGTTATTTACACATGGTAGGCTGTGAGTAGTTGTTAAAGTTATAAACCAACAACAGTAGACTTCTACTGTCAACCCCATATAAAAGTATAGTTGTTTTTGTCCTCTGTACTTTAATCTAGAAACTAGTATTCATTTATTTTTTTAAACATAAATATCTTTATCTGTATATAACCAATTGTTGTAAATTGTTCTCACCAAAAAACTCAATGTGTAGAGAAAAACCAATGGAATTCAAACGGTAATGTGGCAGTCAGTCAAGGTAAGTAACAAGGAATCTGTTTCACTTTGTCGACCAGTTTTTATGTTTAATATTGTAGTAGATCCTATTTGGATGGATGAGAATACAAAACATTTAATTGACACATTCTGGAAAGCTATAAAGGAAATCCTTTTCACCCTCCAGATAGTTTTGTTAGTTCTATTAGTATGTTTCTACAATAAACAGTTACAATATTAAATACTGTTACTATTACAAGAACAGACGTTTCATGTAAGCAACGAAGCAATTCGTTGGAATTTCAAACTTTTTTTTACCTGGGGATGCTGTGAAATGCTGCTACAACAGGCAAGATTTCTATCATTTTTCTTCTTTAACATTGAATTTAAGGTACAACACTTCCGAGTTGCCTAGCCGTTCGAGTTTTCCCTCCCCCAATCCATCAGCATAAAAATTCCGACACAATAGTTTATGAAACCTAGAATTTAAAAAAATTCCTATTGCAATATAAAAACATAGTTAAAATGAAAATAAAATTTAAATCCAGTTCATATTTTAAAATGGCATTAAACTATATCTATTTTTGATTCTTAAGTAAACATTATATATATACATACATACATACATATATATATATATATATATATATATATATATATATATATATATATATATATATATATATATATATATATATATAGTACAGGTAATAGATCCGTTGGTATATAATCCAGGTGGATACTATTAATAAGAAATAGTAAAACTGATTCACAGAGAGTTCAATATATTTATTATAACAGAGTATATATATATCATTTTACAGCAAAAATCAAAATTACCTCAACATGAATCCTTAAGATTTAAGAACTGAAGATGGTTGGATTCAAACCAGCTTGAAATAGACAATAGTCATGTTGAGCTAATTCTGGTTTTTGCTGTAATATATATATATATAAGATAAAGAGCATAGTCAAATTAATAGAACGGTGTACAAACCAAGAAAAGTAGTTTTCTTCCACCAAATATAGACTGGGATTAAGAAAAAGTCCTACTAATCAATAAGTCCCAAAGATCTGATTTTAATCGAATATGCAGATGTTTGTCAGACTTTAAAAGTATCAAGAATACATTTCAACTTGAACTTAACCCCTGTTTTTCTTAGATTATGACAAGTATATAAATAAAAAATATTAATGGCATACTATTAAAATATGTAGTTGTTCTGATACATTAACAAAATTAAAATAAATGTTGAAACTTTCAGAACGATAGCAAACATGTTGGTTTTGATAAACTGGAAACGCTTTTTGGAAATTGTAAAAAGAAATTTTAAAATTGGAAATCTATGGTATGATCAGTTTCAGGTAGAGAAAGAATGGACTAAAACTTAGCCTCTTCCCACTTTTTTAATAACTGGAAGGGGTTTAACTTTCTCACACCCGGAGACAATTTGGTGAATTTTAGGCATCTGTCCAATTTGGCTTCAATACAAAAATTATCTTTATCAGAACAAAAGTTTAATGAACTATATATGCCTATTTCCTATATGAAGTGAAATATTTGGGCCCAGAATGTAAGATGCAATAAATTAGCGGAAGATTTTTAATGGGGGAAGAACTTTGTGTATTACATTTTTTTTCTGACTTCATAAATTAACTGTATATTCATTCTGGGGTTTGTGGACCCTAGTAAAAGTTCTGGGTATATGCAATGATTAAATTTTAATAAAAAAAAAGGATATTAACTCTTGAAGTAAGTTGCAATCTTTGCAGTTTTATGGGTTAACATGTTTCAGATCAAATGTGTGCGAATGTAGATTACATTCGAAAATATTTGGTTTTATATCGTTGGTTCATTTTCGAATTTCGCCAAAATGACAATTTTGATGCGTATTACCACCAATAAGAAAATTCATTTCTATTTGGTTTTAAACTATATATTAACAAAAACTTATATTTTTCATATATACCCATAATCACAAGTAAATTATTTAAACACAAAAGATGTACTGCAAATCAGAAAACGGATAAATTAACGCTATTTGAAAACTTAATTCGTGTACTATATATTGTTTCAAACATAATAAAATACGGAATGGTTTAAATATTCATAATCATTTAAAATACATTATATAATATTGTTAACGGTTGAAACTAAAATATAACAATGTATAAAACACCCTGCAGAGATCTAAATAAGACAAAAACACTGTATCTTACCTTGAGTTGTCTAAATATGTTTTTTCAGTATAAAAAAGAAACTGTTTCAAATCAAAATTTGCCTCTCGCGGCTTGTGTAATTGTGAAGTTTTCACTCATCATTTAGCAAATTCCAACAAAAAGATCTCATTAGCCGACTCTAATATTCACCTGAAGCTGATACTTTAAACAGCTAATCAATGTAGCAAAGAAGTCCACATTCAAAAGATGAATTCAAGTGTGAAGTTGGTCAACAAGATTGAAAGCCATGGACTGGTTTAAATTTATTAACATGTCTCGTGCAGAATATACTGAACTTTTAGTTGAGCTGAAAGAAAGCTGACCCCTGTTTTTCTTGATAGTTTCGGCACATCGATTTGGGGCGGAGAGTTGTCAGCGTTGGATTTGCCAACAACGGTAAATCCAACACGATCTCCACCTCCAACTGACGTACAGGAATAATTCATTACCCGTACTACAATTAAACCTTGAAATGGGATTTTTGTCGGAATTGAGCACCTAACTGCACGTCCATTTCTTCTCAAACATACTGCTACCCTACAAGGAACGCTCCAATGGCGAACAGATTTTTATTGACTGAATGTTTATTGACATGATCTGTTGCAAGAAAAATAAAACACAGACGCGAATCTGGCACGAACCTACAATATTTAAATAGTAAACGTATATTTTACGTCTACTTTGCAAAACTATGTTTATGATTTTAAAATGACGAAAATTCATATTTGTTACAAGGGTTTATTTATTCTCAATTTTTAAATAAGCCAAAGAAAATCTCAAAGTTTCATTAATTTTATGTAATTATTTTGAATTTAACTTCGACGTGTCAAAATATATCCACCGCTTCTGGAAAATTCTACTCATTCTGATCCGAACAAACGCTCCGTACTCTACGAGTTCGCAATATTTAGTAGTATAATAAAATACAAAATGTGTTAAAAGACCAAAATGGGGAATGGAGAAAGGGATGCTTACTGTCTTAACATTAAAATCAGCTAGACGCAAACACTGACGCAAACATACCACAATATTCCTTGCACCAAAACAACGCATTCTTACTATTTTTACTACGTACGGCATAATACCTAAAGATGATGAGATTTTTTGCGCTTAAAATTTTGCCACATCTTAATCTAAAATTAAATAATTTTGAAGGAAATATAAGAATAGCATAATACCAAGAGAAACATAAATTAAAAACGCAATAGAAAATCTGCATGTAAATCCAGATTTTCTAGGCCGACACAGTTGCATCTTAGTTTTGGTAGATTCAATCGAATCAAACACTATTTTCACCGGGGATTACGGATAAATTTTGATAGGTTTTAATATAAAAATAAATAAATTTTAAGAAAATTTAATAACAGGGCATGAGAAGCATAAATAATCCTCCATATATTAGCATAGAAAATCGGCATATCAATCTAGATTTTCTAGGCCGAAAACATCGCATCTTAGTTTTGGTAGATTCAAGATAATGAAAAGGAATTTTCGCGAGGAATTATGGATAAATATTGCAACGTTTTAATCTAAAAATAATTTGGAAGAACATTTAAGAAAAACAGATCAGAAGAAACATAATTTAGTCCTCAAAGTTTGTCCTAGAAAATCTGCATTTAAATCCATATTTTCTAGGCAGATACCGTCGCATCTGACTTTTGCTAGATTTAATCTGATCAAACAAAATTCACCCTGAGATTATGAATAAATTTTGCCATGTTGTAGACTAAAAATAAATAATTTTTATTATAATATAAGAAAGATAAGGGGGGAGAAACATGAATTAGTCCCTACAGTATACTTATATTTAAATCAAGATTTTCTAGGTAGACACCATCGAATCTGTCTTTTGTTAGATTCAATCTCATCAAACCAAATTTTAATTAGGGACAATGGAAAAAATTTTCCCAGGTTTTAATCTAAAAATAAATAGTTTTTGTGTTTATATAAAAGAAACTATGTGGAAAAAAGATGAAGGAGGCCCAAGACTTGACGTATAAAATTTGAATTCAAATCAGGATGTCGTAGATCGACTCCGTCGCGTCTGACTTATGGCAGATACATTCTAATCAAACCCGAATTTCACCGGGAAATATGGATGTTTTGACATAATAGAATAATCCCCGATTTTAGGTCCGCCCGAAATCTTGACAGGAAATCGGGAATAATTGGGGCGACTACGTCGCATATAACTTTTTCCCAATTCATCCAAATGAAAAAAAAAATTCACGATTCATTAATGAAGAAATTTGCCAGGAATAATAGTAAATTAGAAAAAAAATTCATAGAAATCAAAAATTCAAAAAGCAAGAGAAATATAGGCTAATCCGCACTTTCGGGCCACCCTAAATCTTTAAAAGAATTCGCAAAAAGTATTTGCGACAAAGTTGCATATAAGTTTCTATATATTCATCCAATAAAAATCATTTTCACCAGTGATTATTGAAGAAATTTTCCAGCAATTAATATCAATTTAAAAAAAAAATCAATGGAAAAAAAAATTAAAAATGCAAGAGAAATATAGGCCCCACTTTCGGGGCACCCTAAATATTTTAGGCCGCACTAAAAATTTAAAGAAAACCCCTAAGACATGGGGCAAATTCGTCGCATACTAAATTTGCCCTATTTATCCAATTGAAAAATAATTTTAAACAGGGATTAATGAAGAAATTACCTAACATTTGATATCAATTTTAAAATTATTCTATAGAAAACAAAAATTTTAAATCAAGGGAAAACCTATTTTTGGACACCCTAATTTTTTAAACTAAAACTCCAAAGACATGGTGCGGCATCGTCGCACCTCAATTCCTCTCTATTCAACCAAATGAAAAATCCTTTTATACATGGATTAATTAATAAATTTCATAAAATTCAATAACAACATTTCATTCAATGGAAATTTTTTTTAAAAAGAGTGAAATATTAGTAATCCCCCACTTTTCGGCCGAAAACTCCTAAGACAAGATGCGACTTCCACGAACACCATGTTGTCACAATTCAAAATACTGAAAAAAAAAAAAAAAATTAAACATTAACTAAGGAAGAAATTACCAAACATGCGAAAATTTGATCCATAGTATTTTTGGTATTTTCTCAGAAATATTGGATGTATTATACATGCATATCATGCGTATTATACACAGGAAATTGAATAGTTATTATTTCTCTTGGAATTTTCATCATTTTTTTAAGAAATGTTCGACGAAATATTCTTGTGTTATACGCGAATTTTCGCAGGAAAGTGAGTAATTTATATTTCTCCATAGGCTTTTTTGCATATACTATGTTGGATTGATCAGAATTTTATTTTATGCGTATTATACAGAGGATGTAGTATAATTATTATTGCTACATAGTATTTTCGGTATTTTCTCAGAAACCCTGGATGTATTACAAATGCATTTTATGCGTATTATACACAGAAAATTGAATAATTATTATTTCTCTTTGTATTTTCGTCATTTTGAAAGAAACTTTGGCCGAAATATTCTTGTATTTGACGCGAATTTTCGATGGAAAAAGAGTAATTTAATATTTCTTCAAACGTTTTTGGCATATACTAAGAAATGTTGGATCGATTAGAATTTTATTTTATGCGTATTATATAGAGTAAGTAGTATAATTATTATTTTTCCGTAGTATTTTCGGTATTTTCTCAGAAATATTGGATGTATTACACATGCATTTGATGCGTATTATACACAGGAAATTGATTAATTATTATTTCTCTTCGTATTTTCGTCATATTGTAAGAAATCTACGAAATATTCTTGTATCTGACGCGAACTTTCGATGGAAAGAGAGTAATTTATATTTCTCGATAGGTTTTTGGCATTGATAAGAATTTTATTTTACGCTTATTATATAGACGAAATATTATAATTATTATTTCTCCATAGCATTTTCAGTATTTCATAGAAAAACTAGATGCATTACACATGCATTTGATGCATATTAGACACAGGAAATTTAATAATTATTATTTTCGGAGGAAAAGAGAGTAATTTATATTTCTTTACAGGTTTTTGGCATTTACTAAGAAATGATGGATTGATCAGAATTTTATTTTTATCCGTATCATACAGAGGAAATAGTATAATTATTTCTCCATAGTATTTTAGCTATTTTCATAGAAATATTGGATGTATTACACATTCATTTGATGCGAATTATACAAAGAAAATTGGATCATTATTATTTGTCTTGGTATTTTCGTCATTTAGTAAGAAATGTCGGACGAAATATTCTTGTATTTGACTCGAATTTTCGCAGGAGAGAGATTAATATATATTTCTCTATAAGTTTTTAGCATATTCTAAGAAATTTTGGATCGATAAGATTTTTATATTATGCGTATTATACAGAAGAAATATTATAATTATTATTTCGCCATAGTATTTTCAGTATTTGCATAGAAATAGTGGATGTATCACGTGTGCATTCTACTCAGGAAATTGAATAATTATTATTTCACTTGGTATTTTCGACATTCTGTAAGAAATGTTGGACGAAATATTCTTTATTTTACTCGAATTTTGGCAGGAAAGGGAGTAATTTATTTTTCTCCATACGTTTTTGCTATATACTAAGAAATGTTTGATTGATCAGACTTTTCTTTTATGCCTATTATACATGGGAAATAATATAATTCTATTTTCCCCATAGTATTTTCGGTATTTTCTCAAAAAGATTGGATGTATTACACATACATTTGATACGTATTATACACAGGAAATTGAATAATTATTATGTCTCTTGGCATTTTCCTCATTTTGTAAGTAATGTTGGTCGAAATATTCTTGTATTTGACCTGAAATTTTGGAGGAAAGTGAGTAATTTATATTTCTCCATAGGATTTTAGCATATGCTTAGAAATGTTGGATGCATCAGAATTATATTTTATAAGTTTTATACAGAGGAAACAGTAAATTCTACTTTCTCCACAGTATTTGCGTTATTTTCTCAGAAATATTGGATGTTTTACACGTGCATTTAATGCGTATTATGCAAAGGAAATTGAATGATTATTATTTCTCTTGGTATTTTCGCCCTTTTGTAAGAAATGTTGGACGACATATTGTATTTAAGGAAAATTTTCGCAGGAAAGAGAGTATTTTCTATTTTCCCATAGGTTTTTGGGATATACTAAGAAATGATGGATCGTCAGAATTTTATTTCATGCGTATTATACAGAGGAAATATTATAAGTATGGTTTCTCAATAGTATTTTCGGTATTTTCTCAGATATATTGGATGTATTACACATGAAGTTGTGGCACCATTTAACGAGGCAGAAAGGGAAAAGAAAGCAAAGAAGGAAAGGAGAGGCTAAGAACCGAATCGTGAGTGATAAGCAGGAACACAAACACAGCTAAGAGACAATGGATAAAAGGATATTTTGATAAGTAACAAATGGCGAAAGAGTGTCATTACAATGACAGGGAAATTCTGAGTAAAAAGAAAGTGAAAGAAGGAAAGAATCAGATATGTTTTGGCATCGGCTGTATTATCTAAGGATATGAAAACAAACTATTGGTACGGGAAGACATCTTATTATCAACCACAGACCGACTGGCCAGAGAAAGAGAAAGAAAAATTCAGATGAAAATGTTATTTTGCTAAGTGACGAAAAACAGACAACTAAAAGGACTTGTACAGATATGAAAAATTAAAAAAAAACACCCACGAGCATCCTTGGCCTGCGATAATAAAGTTTTGTTATCAGGAATTTGTACCGAAGGAAATGAATGTGTTTTCTTTCTTTCTTCGAGGCGACAGGCGGACTGGAACTTTGGAGATGTTCCTTTTTTGAGACCGTGTCGAGAAGACCACACATTCTGATAATTAGCGATAAAATACCTGACGTAAACCACGTTTAGAACAAGAGTTATGACCGCCATTGTCATATTGTCCGGTTCGCGGCTGGAGAAATGATAAACCATTAAGGGGAAGAAAAGGGAAATAGAAGAGATAATTTTTTTTTCTAAGCAAGATATTTTTTTTTCTTCCTGAAACAAAGCCGCAGATTCGTCCACGCCCGACTAAGACATCATAAGGTCGAGTGGTGATCACGTGATGCACGAGGGAGGCTGTTGCCGCCCATCTGGAGGATGAGTAAGAGAGGTTGCCACGAAGATGTGGGGAGGGCAGTTCACGCCTCTCTGAAGTATGATGAGAAGGTGGGAGTGAGGAAAGGTTCCCAAAGATGGAAAAAGGTGGAAATTCCTAACCAGAGAGGTGGATATGTATTTAGAATTATCGAGGAACCCCCCGGCGCCGACAAACTCACCCCGGTTTTGGTCGGCGCCCATATAAACGATGCCACAACGAGCAGAAATGAGTCGAGTCCCAGCAAGTTCCCAGAGTCAGTCTCCGGTTGAGGCAAGCCTCGCAGATAGCTGACCAGGATTCACGCACATTTTCCGGACCCATCTCTTCAAACCAAGAACAATTATTTTGAAGAGCGACTTAGATCCAGATCACCGAAATAAGTTTTTCTTTTGACTTTCGTCCAAAGACCCACCAAAACACCAATTTCTTAGAGAGCAGACGACTTGAAGTGTTAAAACTTGCCTAGCGGAAAACGACGTGTCACAATCTATAGAACGGGTCGGGAGATAGATGCAGTCCTATGTATCGAACAACTAGACATCAAGTTTGTTACCTTTTTCTTTGATACTTTGAACTTTTGAGTTTTCATTTTATTGCCTTTTATGCGTATTTTTGTGGTATCACCCCCGTTGGACTCGGTTTGCAGTACGGCCACGATGACTGATTGATTTCCTCTGCCTAGATCAAATCACAACGTGGGTAGGCAGACTGGGAATCAAAGTAGGACGTCACAGTTGGTGCCGTGGTAGACTGGGATACAACGACACGGTTGGCGCTGCGACCATTTTGTAAGAAATGTTGGAGGAAATATTCTTGTATTATACGCGAATTTTCGCAGTAAAAAACGTAATTTATATTTCTCGATAGATTTCTGGCATATACTAAGAAATGTTGCATTGATCAGAATTTTATTTTATACGTATTATACAGAGGAATTAACATAATTATTCTTTCTACATAGTACTTTCGTTATTTTCTCAGAAATTTTGGATTTATTACATATATATCGGATGCGTATTATACGCAGGATATTGTATATTATTTCTCTCGGTATTTTCGTCACTTTCTAAGAAATGTTGGTTGAAATATTTCTGTATTTGACGAGAATTTTTTCAGGAAAGTGAGTAATTTATATTTCTCCATAGGTTTTTGCATATACTGAGAAATCTTGGACTGATCAGAATTTATTTCATGCATATTATACAGAAGAAATAGTATAATTATTTTTACATAGTATTTACGATATTACACAAAAATATTGGATGCATTACACATCCATTTGATGCGTATTATATAGAGGAAATTGAATAATTATTATTTGTCTAGGTATTTTCGTCATTTTAGAAGAAATGTTGAACCAAACATTGTTGTATTTGGCGCGAAATTTCGCAGGAAAGTGAGTAATTCATACTTCTCCGTATGTTTTTGGTACATACTAAGAAATGTTGGATTGATCGGAATTTTATTTTATACGTATTATACATAGGAAATAGTATAATTACGTTTTCTCCATAGTACTCTCGGTATTTTCTCAGAAATATTGGCTGTATTACACCTGCATTTGATGCGTATTATGCTCAGGAATTTGAATGATTTTTATTTCTTTTGTTTTTTTTCGTCACTTTGTCACAAAATTTTGACGAGATATTCTTGTATTTGATGGAATTTTCGCAGGAAAAGTGTAATTTCTATTTTTCCATATGTTTTTGGTGTATACTAAGAAATGTTGGATTGATCAGAATTATATTTTGTGTGTATTCTGCCAAGGAAATATTATAATTATCATTTTTCGATAGTATATTCGGTATTTAATGAGAAATATTGGATGTATTACATATGCATTTGATGCGTATTATACACAGGACATTGAATAATTATTATTTCTCTTGGTATTTTCGTCATTTTGTAAGAAATGTTGGACGGTATCTTCTTGTATTTGATGCGAATTTTTGCTGGAAAGTGAGTAATTTATATTTCTCCTTACGTTGTTGGCATATACTAAGAAATGTTGGATTAATCAGATTTTTATTTTGTGCGTATTATACAGAGGATATAGTATAATTATGATATCTTCGCAGTATTTCCGGTATTTTCTCAGAAATATTGCATTTATCACACATGGATTTTATGCGAATTATACATAGGAAATTAAATAATCATTATTTCTCTTGGTATTTTCGTCATTTTTAAAGAAAAGTTGGACGAAATATTCTTGTAATTTACGCGAAATTTCTCAGGAAGGAGAGTAATTTATATTTCTCCAAAGGATTTTGTTGTATACTAAGAAATGTTGGGGTGATCATAATTTTATTTTATGCGTATTATACCGAGGAAATATTATAATTATGATTTCTCCATAGTATTTTGGGTATTTTCTCAGAATTATTGGATATATTACACATGCATTTTATGCATATTATACACAGGGAATTGAATAATTTTCAACCAAATGAGAAATTCGTTTATATATGGATTAATTAATAAATTTCCTACAATTTAATACCAATTTTTAAAATATTACATTCAATGGAGAAATTTTAAGATGAAGTGAAATATTACTAATCCACCACTTTTGGGCCGCACTAAAAATTTCAAGAAAACCCCAAAGACAAATTCCGACATCATAGAACCCCATGTTGTCCCTATTCAACCTACTGAAAAAAAATAAACATGGATTAATGAAGAAATTACCTAACATTTGATATCAATTTTATAATTATTCTATAGAAAATAAATTTTAAATGAAGGGAAATATAGCAAACCCATTTTTGGACGCCCTAAATTTTTAAACTAAAACTCGAAAGACATGATGTGACATCGTCGCACCTCAATTCCCCCACTATTCAACAAAATGAAAAATCTTTTTATACATGGATTAATTAATAAATTTCCTACAATTAAATCCATATTTCATTCAATGGAAAAAATTGATAAAAGAAGTGAAATATTACTAATCCCCCACTTTTGAACCGTACTAAAAATTTCAAGAAAACCCGTAAGACAATTTGCGACTTCATCTAACCCCATGTTGACCCTATTCAACTTACTGGGAAAAAATGGATTAAAGAAGAAATTACCTAGCATTTGAAATCAATTTTATAATTATTCTATAGAAAAAAAAATTAAATCAAGGAAAATATTGCAAACCCATTTTTGGACGCCCTCAATTTTTAAAGGAAATCTCAAAGAGATAGTGCTCTATCGTCGCCCCTCAATTCCCCTCTATTCAACCAAATGAAACATCCTTTTATACGTGGATTTTTTACGAAATTTACTACAATTTAATAAAAATTTTAGGATATTTAATTCAATAGAAAAATTTTAAAAAGTGAAATATTATTAATCCCCCACATTTGGGCCGCACAAAAAATTTAAAGAAAACCCTTAAGACAAGTTGCGACTTCGTCGCATACCAAATTTTCCCTATTCATCCAACTGAAAAATAATTTTATACTTAACCAGTAAAATTCCATATCAAATTTCAGCTAATAGCTAACCTATCAAACTTCAGCTTTTATACACTCTAGATTAGCCATGTCCACTGTTTTCGCGGAAAAACAGCAGAGCGTAAATGAAAAATGCCACAAACTTAAAGAAAATAAAGTATTATCGTCAAAATGCTTATGTTATTATTAAGATGAAAGAAAAAAGTATTTTTTAATTATTTTTTGAAATTTTTTTATATTTTCTTACACGTTCGAAATTTTGGTTAAAGTGTTCTTTTGTTTACGTCATCGCGGTGACGTTAAATAACAGTTTTTTTTTGCGCTTTTTTCCCGTTTAAAACACATTGATTTGGAAATTCTTGTAAAAATCAAATAATTGTCCGATCTTAATGAAATTTTCAGGACTTATTCACAAATGAATGAAATTATTTTTGAAATATTTTGTTTTTAGAAAATTTTGGTAAAAAATATTTTTTTTAAATATGTTACCCCCCACTTATTTAATTTCATGAACTTTCGCCCAAAACCTTTTTGGTCCCTGAATTTTTTTTTTTTAAAAGAAGGAGTCTTTGGAGATGGTAAATAACCTACTTTTTTTTTTCAAATTTGAGCTATTTTAACTGAAAATCTTGTCTGAATTGAAAAATAATGAATCCAATAAAACTATGATATTACTTAATTAGAAAAGCTCTTAATTGCTTTTGTAAATAAGTAATATTAAGGACATTATTGTCTGAAGAAATAATTTTTTTCTGATGAATAATTAATTTTTACAAGAATTTTTAAGAAATTTTAATTATAATAATTTATAATAGTTTAACATCGTGTAAAGCTCTGTATTAGGAGGGTTCTTCGATATTATGTAGTAATTAAGTAGAAAAAAAATTACGAATACAAAATTGCTAAGTTTAATAAATTTAGTTGCGCTAATTTTTTTTAAAATAATTTTTTATGTTGTATTTTTTTACTTAATACATTCCTTATTTCCATGTATGATATACTGAAATTGCCAGTTTTATTACAAGGTCACGTGATTTAAGGGTTTTGTCCCTTTACGTGGCCTTTTCATAACATTTCTTATTTTCCGTTCAACTTTAAAAGTGTAAACTTTAAATTTTAAAATAATTTTTTTTTTTCATTTACTATTTCACTAAAATAATTTTATTTTATGTATTGTATTTCCATTAGTGTGGGTCATACTCAAATAGAATCATTTTTTTTAAAACTCAGACTTTTAAAAATTATGTCATTTATGGTAATCCGTAGTAGCTGTCATCGCTTCGTCATTCAACAATCCATCAATAGTTGGGTCAGATTAACAGGATCGATCGTTAATAATTGGTTGTATATTATTCTTTTACGCTATAAGTAAGAAAGATTTCTTTCAAATCAGATTACTTTAACTTTAAATTTTTTAATTTTACTAAAATAATGTGTCAGAAATTTTTTAAATATTTTCAAAATCGATAAATTTGTGTTTGCTTACAAATTTCTTAAAATTAAGAAAATGGCCGTTTTTAAGAAAATTTAAAAATTTTAAATTAAATTTGACAATCAAATGTATATAGTTTCTATCTGAAATACACCAGAATTGTTTAATTAATAGAAATCGTAAATTTAATTATTAAATTTTCAATTGAAGCTAAAATGAAATCTTCAAAAATGTTTTTTCGTTGTAAAAAATTCATTTTAAACTTAAATATAGAAAATTTTTGCCGAAATAGTGGAGGTACCTACTCTAGATATTCTCATTTACTCTATGATAATTTCCCTACATCTTGTATCTTTGATGTGGCACAAACCCAAGCACTATTTCTCTATAGGAAAAGTCTAATTCTAACTCTTGCTTTATAAAGTATGACAGTGAATGCCCTGAAAAATATAAATCTGCTGTCATTAATAACCGAATCAAAAGAGCTGTAATCATTTCTTCATCCAAAACAATATTCATTAATGTATCAAATAATATAAAACTAACTTATCAATAATGGGGCTCCCAATTATATTAGGTTGGTGCAAAAATAATTTCGTTTTCTCACATAGTAACATATGTTAGAAAACGAAATTATTTTTGCACCAACCTAATATAATTCACAAACAAATCAAATTTCATTTAAACAACAATTTTAGCAATAAAAACGTAGTTATAAAAATAATATTGACAATAATGCTATTAACATATATTAGCAAAATTTAATGCACCACAATTATAAAAATCTCAAAACTGCAATAAAAATGTTCATACATAGATATATAAAACCTGTCGATAAAATAAATACATTAGATTCATTATTTATTATAAAAAATTCAAAACTATCAACTTAGTCATTCAATGTAATATATCCTATACTTCCAAGTCCTTAATAAGACTAATGTTGTGTATGAATATACTTACCCATTCAGTGAATGTTTCTCTGTAATTCAAAAGCATGAAACATTTAATATAGGATATACCACAACGATTCTCTCATGAGGATTTACCTGTCACCTATCGGAGCAGAGTACCATCAGATAACATTAATAAGCAGCATCAGGATCTCATAGTAACATTAACTCACAAACAATACCAAAATCCTAGTAAAATCAAATAGTAGAAGCATTCTAATCATTCTTGAAGCAATACTCATACAATGAAAACAATCGTAGATAAATAAAAAGAATTATAATAGTTCACATCCTTAAATGTACAGGGTGATTGAAAAGTAACTCCCTATTTTAGGTATGATGAACTCTTCTGTCTTGTAAAAATTATAGTTAAATGGGAGAGTCTATCATATATAAAATAGGGAGTTAATTTTCAATCCCCCTCTATATGAAAAAACACTCACACTTCACACCTAATCTATGAGACAACACTTTTTGCCTACATTGCAAGTCACCAGTTCTATTGAAACTCACTAATTGTCTCTAAGTACCTTAATCATGTCTTAAGAAAGTTGAAAGGTTCGACCATATTTCTGGTACTTTTCTTCTGACATGAATTTCAGACAATTTCTGACAAAGATTTTGTCACTGTCTAAAAAGGTTTATCCATAATTTGGAAAAGTTCATCATTAATCAACACAAAATGTTTCTTATTTTAAAAATGGAAATTTAAGTGTAATTTTAGTACAGTAGGATTGTGAAAAAAATTACAATATTAAAATACTCTCTCTCCCTACATACTAAGTCTCTTCAGAAAGTGGGCAATCATGGCTCTCTACAACTTCCTTTGATTGCTCAGAATAATACTTGCTCCTATATGTTTTCCTTTTCTCTTTGGAGCATTTGCCTCTATCCATTTGTCCAGACTCAAATGTCTGTCCATAAGAACTGGAAATGGTCAAGAGACATGGTGCCTGTCTTTGACAGACCAATGTTTGCAGATCCAGATGAAGTAACTGTACTGTCAATAATGGTACTCTTGTGGGTTGACAACTATAAAACTCTGTAGAATGTAGTGTGTATTATACAATGCACTGGCTGATAGGTTGAGTAGCACTGGCATTGAATTTCCAT
Organism: Acanthosepion lycidas; assembly: GCA_963932145.1. Classification (NCBI taxonomy): domain Eukaryota; kingdom Metazoa; phylum Mollusca; class Cephalopoda; order Sepiida; family Sepiidae; genus Acanthosepion; species Acanthosepion lycidas. The sequence continues at coordinate 30,830,940 of OZ010578.1, read as the reverse complement.
GTGATCAGATGTTACATTACTTTTCATTGTATAGTTCTCATCATTGTCAGTTGCCAGCAGCCCCATTCATGCATTACATTTGGGTAACAACAGTTTTCATGATGTTTTTCCTTTTTTTTTTAGAATAATGTTGACCTTGTGCAAGGCTCAAAAGCCATTCAGTTTATAAAGATATATGGGGAAAATAACTTGACTCTAGATTCGAACAGGTTAAGGTTACTGGGATTGGGTAAGCATTCTCTTAGGAGTCGGTTCAACAAAGCTATTCATTTTATTAACTATTTCATTTTATTAACTATTTTATCAAGTTCTTCCCATGCTAATTCTGGGGGTGGCTTCATATCTTTGAACTATATATATATATATATATATATATATATATATATATATATATATATATATATTACAAGTAGATAAAATTCAATAACCCATATGATAAAGAGCCATTTTACTCAGAACCAGCTTGTCAACACCAAAGCGTTAGATGGATAAATGAATCAATGTTTTTGTAAATACGAAGAAAGAGGAGGGAAATTCACAACTAAGAGCAAATGTATTTAAAAATGCAGGGAGAAGAGAAAGATAAGGAGAGAAAAAGAGAAGAATAAATTTGGGAGGGGGATAGAGTAAATGAGTAAAGGAAAAAAATTAAAATGAAAGATTTTCAAATTCCTCTAGACGTGCTGACCTTGACCTAAATTTAACATGTTAAATCTTATTCAAAATGAGAAATTACATAAGATTATATAGATTAATTTTTTTATGTAAATCCTTGGTGTTGACAAGCCCATTCTGGATGAAATGTCTATATATCATATGGGGTATTGAATTTTATCTACAGTAATTCATGTTTGTACTCTAATAAATATATTGAGCTCTCTTCTATGGATCAGTTTTAATATTTTATATTACTAGGATTCACTTGGATTACTTACTATATATATTAATTTTAAGGTATGCTATATTTATGAGCTATAACTGCCTCAGTAAGTTTACATAGTACTCATCATTGATGTTGACCGTATTCGTCTGCAAACTTTTATTGGTATTCTTTTAATAATCGTGCACATTTACACCGTAATGGAAGTTTTCATTACAATTGGTTTCTGGGGCTTAATATGCAAATTTACTGAAAAATGACTCTGGCTCTTCAGTAACTGAACATAAAAACACTATAATATTCGACTAATTAAATGAAATTACTTATTATTCAACATACCAGTATTATCACTGAATAAACATTAAAGAATTTAACATTGAAAAATGATGAGACCTCATACAATAGAAACATGTTTCTACAGAAGGATACTGAGGATACCAAGGACTGAATATGTAAGTAACAAGTAACAATAAAGTTTAAGAGAAAATGGAAGCCAGAAGGAAACTTATACTTAACATAAGTTGGCAGTTGAAATTTCTATGGCACACGAGGAAAGAGGACTTGGAAAGTCTGATACTCACTGGAAAGACTGAATGCAAGAGGGACAGGAAAACAATGTATAACCTATTTATTGAGCTTGAGTAAATGGAACCAAGGTTTAGGAGAAATAACAAAAAGAAAAATTTATTAAGAGCTATGAAGGATAGGAAGTTGTGGAGAGCCATGATTGCCTACATCGTGAATAGAGGAAGTCAGCTTTTAAGACACCCCTTTTGCTATTAAATTATTTCAAGGAATCTTCGAGTAGATTGTAACTTATAGCTTTATCATTTATTATTTAGATCCTTGTTTCTCAGTTGGTGCTTTCATTCACATCAATGTTCCCTGAAAGATAACCATGTGTGCCTCACATTAACAGAACAGTAATTTATGGATCATTTTTATATTTAAAAAAATATTTCTGTTGAAAAAGTTAAAAACACCAAGCAATGTAATGTCTAAAAAAAAAAAAAAAAAAAAAAATGCTTATTTCAGGAGATCTCTGTATTATTTTCCTATTTTCAAATTTCATGATTAATGATTTCCTTATTAAAATTTAAAGTTTGCCCCAGAACTTCAGTTATTCCACAAGTGTGTCCTGAATTAAAAAAAAAATAGTTTCAGAAATACATATTTAGATAGCATTAAAGCTAAAAGTAACATGACCTCGTCAAAATCCAGAGACGGATGTAGAATATGATAGGTCCTGATCTGGCATCTCATCTACAGTCACTTTCTCACAGACGTACCGTGGCTTCTCTCTGGCTTTTCTACAAGTAATTTCACAGCAACTGCTTTGAGGAGCTACTTTCGCTGGTTCTCAGACTGCAAGAATTCAAGCGTGCTACTAGGTTGGCATCTTGGTCCCACTCTTTCAATGTTGAAATGATTAAATGTAGCTGTCTCTTCTACTCGAATAGCTGCTTATCTTGCACTTCCCGTCTGGGGAACTCCCTTCCTCTTAGTTGCTTCCCCAATAGCTATAATATTCAAATATTCAAATATAATGTCAATAGACATGTTTTAATGATTTTATCTAGTTTCCAGTCCTTCTGTTTATCCCTTCCTCAAACACACCTCTTTACTCTTGCTCTCACTCACTATACCCACTACGTGCTAGTGGCACTTCCGCCTTGCATGGGGTAAAATGCTTAAAAAAAAAACACGTTATAAGACACCAACATGCTGAGTCACCTGTCACTTTATTTTCTGATTGTATCCAACAGCAAGCATCTTGATGAAGAGGAGATGAGATGGTCGGACGAGCAAATCAAAACTGAAAATGCCATAAACAAAGGAAATTATTCAATCAATATTCTAGTATTAACAAATCAATCTGCTGGATCAATATGCATTCATCAAAATCAATAAATGGAATAGATCAATAAATAGTTATATATGGTATCAGACTATTGATAAATGCAGGGCTAATATCATTCTTTAATCAAACAAATCACAAACAAAAATTAATTTCAATTACTTCATCGAGTTTGTCTTTGATTTTGGATTATTTTTGTAATTATTTCAATTACATAACATAGTGTTCAATAAAATTCTAAATGTCAAATTTACCATTTATTTTTCATCTTGTAATTTAAATATGAATGTAATGACTGCTATTTTTTCTGTGCCTTTTTTTGTTTACAAAGTGTATTCTTTTTCTACAACTGTTCCTAAGTGATTCTGATAATGCTTTGCCATTCCAAAGACAAATTCCTCTACATATTTAACTCTCCTGCTCTATTTTTTCCCATTGGTGGCACTCACAGAAGATCAGACGGAAAGAGTCTGATGCCTTGCTGAATGATTGCTACAAATTCATGAGTATAAATTGGATGCTAAAAATAAATGGTTATTATTCAGAGAAAAAAGACGATAATTCTTTTTTAGTGATGAGTATATACTCCAAAAGGATATTAATATGCACACAAAATTTGATTAACCAGTGATGAGCCGAGACAGCTTCTCTGTTGACCAATCAGAGAACAGAATTATGTAACTTTATCTTATACATGAATGTCCAGGTGCTATTATGTTATCAGCAGAGAAAATAGAATTAAAAAGTCAATTTGGTTTGGTTGGTTTTTATGAGTGGCAGGTAAAATGGCTTGTTTAATATCAAAATCTAAATATTAAAAATTCAAATCATGAAATAATATCATTCTTTTGAATTAATTATAAATTCAAGAGAATGATATTATTTCATGATTAAATTATAACTACTTATCTGCATTTTCTAAACAAATAACCTAACCAAATCAAATGAGAAGTAAAAACTTGTTTCTCTTTTCAATAAATGACATTAATCATAACAAATTGTTTTTAAATTTAAAAAAGAAACAAACTTTTTTGACAATCTATGCCATGTTTTCAATTTTGCTATAAAATGTACTGATTGTCATTTTGCTATAAAACATATGACCCAGTGGATAAATTTTTATTAATTTTACTATAAATATATATGTATTTTTCAAACTTTTACGATAAAAATGTATTGTTTGTAAACTTATATATAAAGTACAGTGTATGTGTGTGTGTCCAAGCAACTCCTTTGCTCCCACTGATCTGATTTCAATGATTCATATATCATTCAAAAGGCCTAGAAAAGTTAGGTGCAGGGAACGATTTTCATTGAGCTCAGATTCAGGGTTGCCAGATTATGCGCGGTTCAAAATATATATTAATATATTATACTAGCCATTATCGTTGCTTTTATAGTTCAAGGGGAGTCACTTATTTTCCTTTTGCGTCCAAAATTACAATGCACGTTTTATTATGAACTAATTTAAAAGCTGCCTGATTGGGCGGCATTTAAACTAGCTCCTGTGGAGGAATATTGCTTTGGCCATCATCACAATAGCTAGGGAGGAGGAGATGGGATAGGAATTAATAAAGTACAGAAGAACTCAAAATTGATTACTGCATTTAAGTATTGAATTAAAGTTTAAGCTTACCTTCAACAATAATTCTTCTGCTGCAATTTAATTTAAAGACGTATTTATGTATATAAAGCTACCTTCTAGGTATATATATATAAGCTGTTTTATGAAATGTAAAGGTATATCATATTTATGCGTAGGTTCCATTCCCAATCTGCCCGATTTTACAGATGCTATTATATATCCTGTATTCCAAAAAAGAAAAATCTCTAAACTGAAGCACTTCCAGTCCTAAGAATTTCACATAAAGTATTCTCGTCCTGTATTATGCATTTCGTAGTGTCTATAGCATCAAAATTAAACCATTTTTTCTTGGAGGTAACTAGTGAGACTATCAAAGGTGTTTTTTGAAAAGTTTTCTCATAGCCCTGAAGGAGAATGCAAATTTGAATCTCCATAAAAACAAAACCGGAAAACGCTTTATAAAATGTCACTATTTAAATTTCATTATCTATTCAAACTATTGTCTGACAATTTGATCGCACTGATAGATTCAATCAATCAACTTTATTAAATTCTAAAAATGATTTCAGAGCTTATATTCCTCATTTTTTAGTTGCTACAAAATCATCGGCTCATGATTTTTCATGGTGTAACTCTTTATATACAATCCCCACCAAAAGTATTGAAATAGCAAAGCTAATACATTTTTTTTTGTTGCTGACTGAAGTTCAAACAAAAGGTGGTATTGTCCTAAGCTGTTTAACATATTTAACCAGGAAATGAAAACTGAAATTCTGAACTCTTGCCTCATATTTATCTTTTGATCTTAAACCCAAATGTCTTCAGTGAACAGTAAAAACAAAGACATTTGCCTTGCTGTTCTAATACTTTTGGAGGGGACTGTATATGAAAATTGTCACTGCATTTAAATGTTTACGCATGTGGCACAATGGTTACCAATGTGGACAATAGAATCAGCAGGCTGAGTTCAGATTCTGGCCGAAGCTATAGTCTTCACTTTGCACTAATATCTTAGGAGAAGGCAAAAATTCAACACTTCTTTTTGATTATGGATAAAATAGGACATACTAGGCTCTTTAACTTTGATAGTGCAACCTGTCTCAGGCAAAGTCAAATCTGAATTCATAACTGCGAACTGGTAATGGTCATATTGACCATTTCCTTATAGGGAAACATTTGGGGTTCTTTGACTGAACAATTAGTGTGACTTTCAGATGAAATTTCTAAAAACTTTAAGACAAATTTTCAGGAAAATAGATTTCAAAAGTTCAGTAACAGTTAGTGATCTTTCCAGTATTGGTGGGGTGTTTCCTTCCTAACCTTTTGTTTGAAATAGTGTGGAATATCAACATCGTGTTACATGCGCTGTCCATTTTAAGTTGTTGCTGTTGTTGAAAGACCCCAAGTAATGTGGTTTCTCTCATCTAGTTTGGTTGAATTTGTTTATTGGCATATCGACACCTCTAAGAGTTTTTTTAATGATAAAATCTAAGTACTTTTAACACAATTAAATATAATGAATGAAATTGTATGAATTTATACGATTTCATCACACAGTAGAAAGTTGTATTTATTAATGTTTCTGTTTAATCTTTTTCTCTTAATAACAGTAAGTCTTTCTGTATTAGTTCGTATATGTATAGTCTTTTTTTCGTTTTCTCTTTTTCTGTTGCTATTAATTATTCTTCTCCTCCACTGTTATCTGAGTCGGGGATGTTGCTGGTGTTGAAGGTACAGTTATTTACCTTTTTTATTTGTGTAATATTCCTCATTCAGCCACATATAATCAAACATAGTTTGTTTATGTATATTGCAGTATTGTCCTTTCTTTTCCAGGTTATACCTTATTCTCTATTCTGGTTTCACACTCAGTAACCCCTTATGATTTACTGGCTTTACTGCCTTACTTAGGCTGAAATGATTCAAAAGAATATGCGCAAATTATAGCCCAGACGAGAGTAAATATTTTGGGGTTCACATTTCCTCCTTGTCCTACACTTGATAATGTTTGAAATGTTCCGGAATTGTGGGCCTCGCATGATATGTATGTTCAACTGATATAGTTTCTCTGCTTTATATATATATATATATATATATATATATATATATATATATATATATATATATATATATATATATATTAATTAAATGGGCAAAGATATCAAAGCTTTGATTTACTAAAACAGGACGAAAATGTCTGGTGTTACAGAATGTGAAGACCAGGGCCAGAATGGTCAGTGATTAGCCAAAAGACCTCGTGGGCATGATATTCTGACAGGCATGGATTGCTTTTGTCTGAGTTACCTATATGAGCAAGATGGTGTGAATTCAATAGAAGGCTGCAAGAATTTTGAAGCATCAATATGCTTCCAACACTCAGATTCAAGAGAGGGGACAGGATAAGATCACATGCAAAGCAAAACTAAACCAACAAGTGATGCATATTTTGTGACGTCCTGCTGTCTCTTAAAATTTTTTGCCCTGTCTGTCTCTATCTCTTGCAATAAGGCAAAAAGATAAAAAACAAATTGTCTTTTTCATTAATACATCTATGTACTAGCATTAAGTGGAATAGTGAATGAAGATTAAAGTTACATTATTCGGACTATTGTCCTCATCTTTGGTTTCGGCTCTTCAGTATCTGTCTATATTTCTGAGATGAGGTATTATGTACATTATTTACATTATTCGGACTATTGTCCTCATATTTGTCGCGATATTTATCACAACGTTTCGGCTGATGTACGCTCCGGCCTTCTTCAGGTCGAATGTTGAACTGAACCCTTTAGTTTCACGTGCCATGTATGATAGTTATCAGTTATTTCCTGTTAATTTCTCTTTGAAAGTTCTCCACTGCCTTAACCGGGTATTGAACTCTTACTCTTTGGGTCCTGTCACTGGATCTAACCAACGCCTTTATCCGCTGTGCCATGTGTCCTTGAGGACATCTAAGTATGAATTTCTGTGTATTATAAGCCTAATTTTTTTCAGCAACCATTTTTACCAATGCTCATATTGCAATTTTGCTGTTATCATTTCGCATTTTTACCAGAGCTCATATTGCAACTTTGCTGTTTTCATTGCTTTTCTCTGGAACTCCTTATTACTGGTTCCCATATTGTATTTATTTCTCTGCTTGTTCGGCTCAGGAGATTTTTGTGTCCTAGCATATGTGCTAATTCCTTAAGTTTACAAATTTTCCAATGATGTTCCTTGTCTATGATCTCAACATGATCCCACAGAGGGCGGTGATCTCCCTTCTCTCTTCATATTGTGGTCAGCCACGCCTGATTTTTCTACTTCCCCTCGTGTTAAAGCTTTCTGGTGTTCTTGAAGCCTTACCTTGGGGGGGCAGCCTGTCTCTCCTTTATATTCCTTTTTGCAGCTGCACGGGATAGCGTACACGTACGTCTTTAGTCATGTTCTATATTAGATTCTCTTTTTTTTTTTAAATCTTTTCACCCCCAAGCAAGGCTATAATGCCCTTAAGACTCAAATTCTTTGTAATATAGGCATAACTTCAATATATAAATGTTTGCAGCACTTCAAATAATATATTTGATAATATAAAACACCTAGACTTTTTGAAATACTAGATTGATTTCACAAGGATCCTCTATCCTACACTATCAAACATCATCAGCTACTAGTGGTCCTCCTCGTCTTTCCTTATTTAGATTCAGTATTAGTATATCAGTGGCTACACTAATGATAATATTAGTACACGGTGTACAGGAAAACATTCTTCCCAGCACTAAATAACCAAATAATTATGATTGGCTTATAAAAGATACTAATAAGACTGTTTTCTTATTTTTTTCTTTGACTTGCATTTTGGAAATTTTATTTCAGTATTATTATTTCTCTTTGAAATTATTTTTGCTATCATGGGAAATGAAACCAAAAAACTTTATTAGTTGAAATGGACATTCAATACTTTAAATCAGCTCAACTAATAATGACAAGGTCAGATTTTATTATCAAAGTCAATGTTTTCTCTCTGAAATTCATATTAATCAACCAATGCTAAAAGTTGCAACATATGTTTATATAAATATACCATATGAATTTCAGCCCATTCTTTTCATTAGAAATATTTGTAAGTGGTGGGAGATTTGATTATGCAATTCAAGGGTTATAAAGTATATAGTTAGTGAGGCTTGTTTTTTTTATTTCAGTTAGAAAGATTTTGTAATGGGTTAGAAGAAAGATATCTTGGAGAAGTGATTAAGTTATTGGGTGATGGAAATTGCTAAAGAAATTAGAGAATGAGCAAAAAAGGAACTGAAAACATTGGCAAGTACAAGATAAGTAAAAGAAAAAATAATTGAAGACTAATGTGAGTGTTTTTTTTTTTTATATACAGTTAAGATTTTAGGAAAATATTCTCCACAATCTAATGTTTTATTGAATTTTAGGTGTTTTGGTTTTAATTTATTTTCTGATAATGTGTAGTAACAACTGTAACTAGAAAAACCAGGACTTTCTAAAATAATGGTAGTGGTATGATTGGAATCCCCAGGACAAGGAGTTCCCTTAAAAGTAATTTAGCTTTTGTCTGAGCCTGAAGGCCAAGAAGAAGAGAAGCATCTGTGTACAGTTGTTCAGGACTTAAATTGGAAAGTCAGTGATTGGTTGAGGTGGCACAGAAATTGACATGATGCTCTCTATATAAAGGCAGAAGTTACGTGAACCTTCCTTTTTTGTTGGTAGATAACACACAACACACTGTCATTTGTTTTATCATGGTAAGTCACCATTTTCTTCACCACAACCAGCCATTAATGAAGTAGAAGAAACAGTAAATTTTAACCATTACAAATACAACAGTGTTTGAAAACGGACTAAGCTAAAATATTAATCTTTGAATTGGACAAGATTGTGTAACCCTAGATAAAATCCACCAATCTGCCACTGAGTAACATCCCATTAGCAGCTTGCATGTTGGGAATTTCTGATCCTAATAAAATGATGTCTAATCTTGTAAAAGAGACACTCGTTATGGCAGTATTGAACTTGTTAGGTTCTTGGTTCAATGTTTTTTTTATGACACTAACTGAATGGGATAAAACTTGAGTAAAAACAGTCTAAGTACTCACATTTTATAATAGTTATCTTCAAATTTCTTCACTTACTTCTGCTTCCATAAAGCTTTTCTTTGCTGCATGAAGAACATTTCTATTTACTCTAACCATGTCACTATTTATAGTTTCCAGTGCTTGTAACTAATCAGTCAACATTGGAAACGTGTAAGTACTGACACCAAATACAAATTATTTACATTTGGAATATTGTACTCATCTTTGTTGTCACAATGTTTTCGCCATTTTATCCTCCGACCTTCATCCAGTTGGTATCAATCTTTTAACCTACAGCAAATTCTCAACTGAATCCATTATTTAATCCACGGAGATAAACACTCCTTGTTCTACTCCCAATATCGACGGATATCTCATCTTGTTAATATTTTTTAGTACTCCTCAATTGCTTGCTCATTTCCACCGAATTTAAAAACGGAATGCCTGGCCAGGGATTGAACTCACAATTACTATGTCACAAAATTCACAAAACAACCGTTTTATCCACTAAGCCATAATCCTGTAAAATATGAAAAACCGTAAAGTATATGAATCTGTGCCTTTCACTGGTCAGAAATGTGGGTGATAACTGAAGAACAAAGATAATCAGAAAATGACAAATACCTGCCTTGTTGCCCATGGTTATGAAGAAGATTTGCCAAGCTTTAACTTTTGTGCTTACAAATGGATTTTTTTTATTCTGTATTATCTTCACTCTCTTGGCAATGTTTTTTTTATAAGATTATAAAGAATATGTGAACCAAGTACAATGCGATGTTTAATATTTACCTTTCCTAAAAAAACTATTTACCATTTTATAAAGAAAAAAGTGTGAAAAGAAATCTTTTTATTCAAAAAATTAAAAAAGATAAAATTATCAAAATATGCAAACCATTTACAATGCAATATTTATTATCTATCATTTTATAAATAACTATGAGAAGTTTTTTATTCGTAATTTTATAAACATATAAATAAATTGTTACATGAAAGAAATGCCTTGAAAATGTTTTTTTTTTTCAAAATTTACAGTAACAGTTACTCATCATTATCTGATTATTTAAACTTTCTTGATCACACATTTTTTAAAAAAATTTGTGAATAAAAATATTTATTTCTTTTTAACTTAATAAATAATAAACATTATATTAGCAGGTTAATATTTTTAGAAAGTTGTAAATCTAAAGTTATTCTTGTAAATAAACAATCTTATAAATAAATAAATAGTGTTTAATATTTTAGCTGTACAAAGAACAAAAAATGCATTAATTTATTTTCATATGCTTAAGATTTTATTAAAACTCGAATCATTGCTTTTTATAACAAACATTACCAATGGAATGAAAGTAGTTAAAATAATAACAATGTCAACAAAAAAAGTCTTTTTGATCCAATTCTTTTGTATGCATGAAGGTTAAAGATTGCAAGATTTTAACAATTTTCAAACAGATTCTCCAACCTGCAGCCAACAAGCTATGTTTCTGGTGATGTTAACAACATTTGTTATGAGTTTGCAAGTTGAGGCAACATTTTTGCAGGGTAATATGCTGGGGAGAGAGATATCATAATTTACACACACTTAGAGATAACTAATTAAAGCCAAATTTATGCAATTTTTGTCAAGTTACATACACACATACCACACAACACTCAAAATAAATTTTAAAACAAACAGAAATATACCAGAGTGCTAGCAATTATCAACACAACTCTTGCTTGTCACAGATGCTTACAACTATGTCAATACATTTCTCTTGTATAGACTATAAGAGAAGCTGGACAGAGAAGAGAGATTTCATACATGCACACTAACTATAGAGGCTACCCAGAGCATGGATGATTGCTTGTCTGAGTATTATGCTTTGAAAATGACCTCCTGTGTATACAGAAAGAGAATGGACTACACTATCACACATGACAAGCCCAAATTGATAGCTACCAAGCAGTCAACCTGGTGAAGCACATACTAATTCCACACCTCATACCCCACACATTTGAATGTCACAGTATACAACTTACCAGAGACATTTTCGTATCTTGTAAATGAAAATAAACCTTTGGTAATTTCTTCAAACCAGTGTCTAATTTGTTTCTGTACTCCAACCAATTTCCGCCTTGCATCAGTATTCTTGTAATGCATTGTGGATGATTTTATATTCTATGGAAATTAATATTTCAACAAAGATATGATCTCAGAATTAAAAAGGATGTTCAAAGTAGGTACTCAGGACAATGGAACATTCATATATTTGGGATTGACTGTTAAGCAATCCAAAAGTAGAATTACTCTAGATCAAATCATCCATATCACAAATAGAATTAAAGAAAGGAGAAAAAATGATGAGATGAATCAAGAGGAAAGGACGGAATTAAAAAGATTAGCTGGTCAAATGATGCGGGTATCTATCTACCCAGACACACCTACACATAGTTTGATGTCTGTAAAATGAGTACAACTGGAAAATATCCTAAAGTGAAAATGCATTTTGAGGCCAATAAGTTATTAGCAAATATGAAACCCAGCAGAGGTTTCATATCTTTTATAAACTTGGAAAAATGCTCAGAATTGATGATTGGTTGTTATTAGTGTAGCAGCTGATGCTGGTGTTTTAATAATGGCTAGTTTACATATTCCAATTGTAATGCTTTGCAAAGCTAATAAAGCATCTCTCAGGTAGAGACATTGAATTCAACAAACCTTGTTAGTTATCATCTTCTGAGGGTTGATGTGGCAAGAGTTAAAGAGACCTAAGATGAAATATAAATTGAATGGATTAGGGGTTGCAAGGAGATCACAGACTGACTTACATAGGCAGGGGCTCCCCCTGAGATACTGAAAGATATTTTACCTCAATAACTGTTTTGTTCCTAATAATTTCAGAAGAGATTTAAAATGTTAATGTTGAGTCATCTAACACTATTTTTGCATTTGTGTAGTTGTCTCCCTTATTTAGCATAGCACTGGATTTTAGAATAATAATGCTGAACAGCTAACATGTTATACTCTGAAGCAAATTAGATCTCTTTCTGATTCGCTCTATATGTCAGCCAGATGTGAGCATTAAGAAAACAAAACTTCAAATAAAAAGGTCATTTTTGAGCAGGCACTCTGAGCATGACATCTGGCCCACAAAACAAGTCCCATCAAAAATACAAGACATCAAATAAACCGATCGTGAAAGTTGCTGCCAGAGAAATAATATAAACAAAAGATGAGCTTAGGAGTCTCTACATTTTATTTATAACATATATAGACCAACATGGTGATTCTATTCAACTGACTTGACACATATATCTGCATGAAAGCCACCCGCTTCAAAATATCCACACCATACACACAGTCATTCTTCTCACATCCTCTGTATCAGTAAAGTTTGATTTGTGGTTTGACAAATCCACTCCAGGCCCCTCTCAAAATTTTCACCATGGCCCAACATATCTGTTAACTCTGTTTTCATTCGATTTCCCATCCAACCAGAATCCAATAATTTTGCGTGATCAAGATTCATTAAACCACTTCAGGCCTCTCTTATCATCACTACCATGACCTCTGTCAACCAACCTACCAATGCTTCAACTCCAGGTCTTACCAACTGTACTCACATTCAAAATCGCTACACCTTACCTGCACAAAGACATTCTACTTGCATTTAATATTTATAATCTTTATCTTTTTATTTTTTCCCACCAATGGTATTGTTTCGTTTATTCTCCCATGCTACCATACACTTGTTGCATTTACTGTGATGCAAAATCAAAACTAACACTCTTGATATATTAAGCATAGCTTAGATGTGTCACAAGCCAGCAGGTATGGAGCACCCAGTCAGGATTGAACTCACTACTTAGATGTTTTACTGATTTGGTGAGATAGGTTTACTAACCATTACATTACATCAAATAGCTCAATTTCTCATTGTTGTGAGCATATTTCACACTGAATTTGGGCCATATGTTTGATTAAGATAAATTTAGTAAATGTGTAGAGGGCCATGTGTGTTGTATTAAAGATATGTGTGTAACTCCTGGTAGAATATTAAAAGGTCCAACTATATGAAAATTGGCGGAATTAATTTGTCCTACTGAAGATGAAAGAAGACAAATGTTGGGATTGCTAGGAATTTGAATTTGGTATCAGAAGGTTTTTATTTTTAGATGATTAGTTTACGGGCATGTTCAACATATTTATCCGCAACAATATAGACAGACATTCAAAAACGAATCAATCAACAGGCAAGTGAGTAAGGAACACCGGTTATCAGATTTCAATAGAACAACATGGATTTATGTACAATTAATATACAATTTTGAGAATAAAAATTGAGTTGAACTTAAATGGATAAATGAAAATAGGTGTATTTGGCTGCGTAGAATATTATATTGAATGTTTGAAGGTGTTTGCAATTGCTATTCAGATTTGTTCACAAAATTAAACTAAGTGTCCAGTTACGTACTAAATTGTCCTTCGTTCTAGTTCAGTTATTAGTGTGTGTGCGTAAGTATGTTTGTATAATTGGCAGGAGTTGCGTACCTTTAGTTGTGTGAGAATTTGATTGTTTGTTTACTAATACTTATTAAGTAGTGAGAAGAAAATGTCACTTTTCAAAGTATTGTAAGTGATGTTCTTGAGAGAGATGGAGTGTGTTTGTGGATTGTTGAGTCAGATATTTTGCGCGGCAAAGTCCTGGTTGGTCAGAGTTTTGACTTGCGTGGGTCAGTTTGGTATCTCTCTAGGAATGTAGATCTGACTGGTGAATTGGACTGAAATTCGTCCTTTTATTTGATTTGGGAAACCAAAGTAGGCTCCCAGTGGCCTGACAGTAAAACAGATTTTTGACCATGGATACACATTCTAGGGTCATCTCGACGAATAACAAGCCGAGTTTCACAATGTGTGGTGTTGATTGGTCAAAGCTAATTCTTATAGAAGAGTCTATTTTTAACGGGGGTGAGTAGACAAACATTGACGATTCTATACAAACAAGACTGATATATATATATATATATATATATATATATATATATATATATATATATATATATATATATATATCAACAAATACGTATTAAACAAATTACAAGGCACATAGACATAACATGTTTGTGTGTGTCAGAACATTTGTGTTTGTTCTTTGATGAATAGTCGTATTTTAGTGAACGTTTGCAATGTTCATAACGTCTTCCTAGAAATGGGAAACACTGACATTCTAAGAGTTTACATCTTGTCGCTGAAAGAGAGATTTACCTCACCACCACGTGAGGTAGGATTCAGCACGAGGCCTGAAGGAAAAAAAGAGAAAGAGTCAAGAAGTTTCCCAGTATTTATAGTATGGGGAGAGAGACCCCTGGTGAAGAATTATTGAACTAAGGAGGAGCTAACTCCAACAAGCGTTTGTCACAAAATTTACATGAATGAAGCTACTGCAAACAAAAGTAAGTCTAAATTTAAAATCTCAAGGTTTTGAAATCATGTGAAGTCACGTAAATTCTATTTAAGTTAAAAAGATTAACAACTTTCAGTTATTAGCATTGCATTTTACCAACATATTCATTAAATTCTATCATCTATTTCAAGTATATTTCTTTTTAAATAAAAATTGTCAATTATGTATGCAGTCTAAGTTCTCCACGATGAAACACTCTTCTTTGGAATATGGTTGGTCGTATTGTTTTGGTTAAAGAAAAACATTTCAAGAACAATTAATTTGCATCTCTTTTAAAATATGAGAAAGTACTTTGCTTCTTATTTCTCATTTGAATATCAATCATATCCTTTTTTTATGTTTCCAAGTCAAACATTAAGGATTTCAGAATTACTCCATAATGAAATGTTTTCCTAAAAACAAAGGAATTCTAAACTGATCAAGTTGTTCGGATTTAGAGTTTTATTATTATTACTCCTGGAATCTTATTTGCTTTCATTTAGTCTTTCCTTTGATTCCCTGAAAATTGATGGCAACATTGAACTGGCCAATTGAAGCCACTTGGTATTTAAAACAGCACAAATTATCAGGAGATATTTTGATATCATATTATTGGGAACTCAGTATAATGAAATATTGGTAATGGATAGATAATACCTTATTTATTAGAAAATTTGAATTTCTTTCATTGGAAAGATCACTGACTTCATAAAATGAATGTTTAGGAGATCAATAAAAAAATCATGCTTTTATTGTTGAGATTTACAGTTCCAGTTTAGAATGGAACAAAACTGCAAGTATGGAGTACTTAGTATGGACTAAATTTACCAAACTTCAGAGTAGTAATGGTCTGTTAGACTAGAACACAAGCCATTAAATTGAAAATCTACTTGATTCATCTTCAAGTTTTCTTTCACTCTGATTCAACTATACTTTTCTTAATTGTAGCATATCTCAGACTTATTTCATATTAACAGCACATTTTCATGGATCTTGCTTTCATCTGTAGTATTTTACAATGTCAGGTTAGTTAATCATTTCTTATCCACAAGTTTATTTGAACTCTACAAAAAGACAGCACCGCCATACTTATTTATGATAAAAACATATATAATATTATATAAACACTGTTATAATTTATTTACAATCCATACAGTTGTGCTTGATATGAGGAGAATTAGGCTTAGGTGAGGGAAAATATTGTGTAGATATTATATAGGGTAAATCTCTGAAACAATGCCAAAATTAATATATTGCACCTACCCACATCACAAACAGAGAAATACTTTTATAGCCAGTTCCCATTTGGTTACAATGACATGAGTGTTGAAAACACTTAAATTTCACTCGATTGAAAAGTGTGTTTAGGTTTTTGTTTTTTTTGTAATTGATTTATATTTCACAAGTAAGCATGATATTTTCAAATTATAATAAATTTCCCGAATTCCAATAAATTTAATTATTGATTTAATTCAGTATCAAATTATAGCAATTTAGAATAATGAAATTATGGTTTAAGAGAAATAAATATGCTGATATCAAAAAACAGTAAGTTTCAAAATTAGTATAATAAAGTATAAAATAAATATATATTGAAAATAGCATATGCGTATATTCTGTCAATAATATAGTAAGAAAAAGCAATTAACAATATACAACGAACAATATAATTCTGTGTTTAAATTTCCACTTTAATGGAGGTAACAACATTTTAGGCTAAAAATGTTTGAGAATTTATCAAATTTATGCTTTTATCAATCCCTAAAATTTTTTTCTAATTATCAATTTTTCTCATTTTTCATATTTTCTTTTGCTGTTTTTTTAGTTTCCAACTTTGAACCCTGATATAGATAATACATCAAGAAAGTATGGACAGTGGTTTAAAAGAAATGAAAAATAATTTGAAGGATTCTTATGAAGACACTCTGAAATAGTTATTTTTTAAAAATATAAATGCACTCTTGTTTAGACATGGATGCAAATGTTGGAGGATTTAGGCATGTTGTAGTTCGTTTGTGCTTCACAATTTATAGTAAATTGCTTTAAGCAAAAACACAAAGCAACATGGTGACATTCACAAGGCCCAAACAATTTAATACAGATTCAAATTCATTTGAAGCTGCAAAAACGTGCAAACATTGGTTGGGAAATTTCAATAATTTTGTAGAATCTCTGGCTGCAGATTCTTAACCTACTTGTCACTTATATGGAATCCAAATGTTTATGTAGAATATCATGAAACCCTAGAGACTCTGAAGATAATGTAAATTAAATCAAAGAATAGCTTTTTGCATGGCATTTTTTCACAATGTATAAACAAAAATTAAGAGACATTTCTAGTTGAACTAAAAACTCTAGGAACATTTGCATTTTTATAAATGTCATGATTGAGTAATATAAATCTGAATCCATTTCTGGTGTTTTTATCATGGCAGTCAGTGGGTAGTAATGACAGCTTGAGAATAAACTTCTAGACTTCTGATTACTGCCTTTGATTCTGCTAGATCACTAAATTTTGCCAACAATATTCTATTGCAGAGGTTGCCAAAGTGGTCGATATCAATCCGAGGGTTAATCGGGGCTCTTCAATGAATTAATAAATACCTGGTGATCAGAAGTGGGGTGGGGTGGGCGATCTCAATTGATCTTTTCGGATTGAATGCTGAAATTCATATAAAATTTAAAAATTCATAAAATAAAACTTGCTGATACATATATTGCTGACCATCCAACATAATTCATGTGCATACAAATCTACACTAACACAGTAAAACCATTAAAAGCATTTGCTAAAAACTGAGAAATGTAAATTTGGTTTGAGAAAATGGTAGAAGGTGAAAAGAGTGGCTTGGAGAAGAGAGTAAATTGAAACAACTCTTGGCAACAGCAGCAACCAAGGTTGCAAGCATATTAACAGATGCAATGGTTTTTACAAGCATTTCTAATATTGGTCTTTTCATCTGCATAACAGAAGAAAAAGTTCTTGAAAAAAATGTACAAATGTTTTTTTTCTGTCTACAGCAAACAGCTTTTGTTTATTCATAATTCTCACATTTTAAATATCGTGTCTACAATCAAAAAGAGCGAACAAAAAAACAAAAAAAACACTTAAAATCTGGTGATTTTTAAAAAATCTAAAACAAACCGATGATTGTAACAATATTTAATACTGCTTTATATTTTTATCTTTCAGTGTGTAAGATAAAAACTTGATATGATGTCCTTTCAAAAAGGCTACAAGCTGCACAGCCCTACTACTTTATAGAAACAAGGCATGGGAATTCTAATTTAGACGAGAGTGGCATGTCAATGCCTTCGACCTCAAAAATATGGAACTTCTTCCTAACCAATGGAATATGAAGGGAATGAAGATGAGTCACCTTATGCACACTGAATCAACATCCTCTCTTCATATTCCATTCATAAGGAAGAAGGTCCACTCAAACAGCTTCATCCCCAGAATTTGCATTATGGAAGGGACTCCTGAAGGAATGCTTCCTTGATCACAAACCTCTTAACTTCTAAAAATTGAGGCTTAACAGTTATATATAGTACATATCTTCATAATATGCATCTTTAGTTTTTCCTTGTAAATTCTTATAACAACTTGAGTAACCCTTTTCCTTGAGTGGCTCTTGGAACTTGCATTGGATAAACAATAGTAAAATGAAAAATGAAAATAAAAAGTATAGTGGCAAAAATGCAGTTTGTAATAGGCGATCTCTTCCACCTGCCCTGGGCCATATGCTCTACATGGAATTCAATGGACTCCAGCAAGAGAAACCAAAGTCAGGCCCATCTTTGTTTCAAAGATGTCTACAAGAGTGACAGAGTAACTAATATATGAATGTCGCTAGGGGAGAGTACGATTCAAGTCATCAATTTCATTAGAGGCTGTGACTGTGTGAAGGTCTAAAAAGAGGTGAAGCAAGCAAATAGTGCTGAATAAATTTAAAATGACAGATCAAAAAACAGCCCAAAGACAACACTGGAAAAAAAGATCTGTCAGGTCTTGCTACTGAGACAGTCACTCTCATTGGAACCTCTGCATCTGCAATTATATTGCTTTGCTAACTTTCCATTATTTGGCAGCACTAACAGATGACATATATTGAGGGTAAGAGCAGAATGAGACAATACTAATAAAGACAATATTTGCCATGATCTGAATTAATAGTCTATTTGTAGAAATAATCAGGTGAATGAAAAAAATATTTGTAATTGTAATTTTGTGAAGGTTATCTCAAATGTCAACTTTTGGTGTTGCCTTCAAATTCTTTTGATTATAATCAAAATAATTATTTCAATTATCTTTCAAACAGGATTTTAAATAGTTTAATTAAACTATCACATTGGTTTGTTTTATTTGCTTCAGTATCAAAGTCCAGTCAGTGATTTCATAAAATTTAGAATGACTCACTAAAATTCAACTGTTCTACATCTGCTATATCCCGTATTATCATAATAACAATGACTGATTCATAAGTAAAAAAATATCAAAATTAAGTAAAAACAAACAAAAATTTTTCATCACCAAGCGTTAGTTAGGTAAATCCTATGCAAAGAAAAAAATTAAAGCAGATACTGTGTAAGTTACAATTCACTCCCGTGATGCAGTGATTCAAGTTTCTAAGATTAAAACTGATTCTCAGAAACTAATGATTTCTCCCCAAGAGACACCTAATGAACAGATTCTCAAATTAGACTGAAGCTTTTTGTTATGATTTTCATCAATCAATTGACAAAAAAGGTATGAAAATAGCCTTGTCTAATCACAAATTTTATTTGATCCAATTAATAGCAAAATGCCAACTTTCATGCTCTTAATTATTTAGGGGATAATAAAGTTTTCAAACCTTTCCTACAGATATTTTCTTCCTTCTCAAAAAGAAAAATTAAAACAATTCTTCAATATGATCAAACATTTTTCTTCACTAACTGACATGTGTAAACAAATCAGATTCCTTTGTCAGTCCTGTAGTGGTTTGCATTAAAATTTTTGATTGGCATTTCAAAACCTGATATTTGAAAATTTTCTGCACAGAAGCTGCTAATCAGATGATGCTCAGTCTGGTAAGTTTAACATGCCTCAAAACAAATGCAACAGTTTTTATACAATACGTTAACGGCGCAACAATGAACTGAGGTTTCGCATCAAAATCAGCTATAATTTTACACAACCTTTGGTAATGCTAGTCCTGTTCAGGTCAAGCAATTTTTAGTAAACAATGCCTTACATGACCAGAGGAAACAAGAAAAATAAAACAGATTCTCTTTTGACTTTTACATAAGTATCCTTCATATACAATGTAGAGAGGAAAAGCTTATAGAATCCACAAAAGGAAAATCACACAAAAAACTTTGATAAAATGTGACCCATAACACTGTGTTATGCTTTGTTGCAATTAGATTCTGCATGTCAGCTGGATGTGAATGCTGTGAAGGCAGACAACAAAATAAAAATGTCATTTTCTGCACATAGGCTGCAAGCAACACAACCAGTTTATGAAGCAGCAAGTGCCCGCAATGAATGCAACACTGGCCAATTGTGAACATTGATGTCCCTGATGACTGCCAGATCTACTTCCAAATTGTTTGGCTATCCTGAGTTTTGATTGGACCAAATAAACATCAATGTAAAACTTCATCCACAAAGAGAAAACACATTTTTTTTATGAAATAATTATTTTTTTGTCAACAAATACCTTCATCCAGCATATTTTTTGACATTTCACCTCAAGCAAGGCTTGAAAGCTACTAAGAAGCAAGGAGATACAGAGTGTGCAAAATATGAAAAAAAAAGAGAAATATTAAGGAAAAAGAATAGAAGAACAGGAATCAAGACATGAATCAATTGTAAAATGAGACCTAGCAGCCAATCTAGTGCTGCACCTAAATTTGTAAAGTCGAAGTACCAAAGAGAAAAGTAAATCAGAAGAATTACCATGAAAATATTTATAGAAAAGGCACTGAGAAGCTATGTCACGGTGGTGGGAAAGTGAGTGAAGCTGAGACACTAGGTCAGGACTGATAACATTGCAGATTCCTTGGATTTCCTCAAGAATTATCAAATACATTAGCAGAAGCACCAGATGAAGATGTAGGATTATAATATTCTAAATGTTGGCTTTCAATATTAATCATACGACTATTCTTTTATTATCTGTTTAGATCTCTGAGATAAATTATTATGATTACTTTTATTTCATATTATCTGAACTGTTATCCTAATCTTTATCTCCATATACACAACATTTTGATCGTTGTACGCTCCAGCCTTTGTCAGATGATTGGAATTGTGAACTGAACCCCTTATCTAAAAATTAAGTAGATTGAAAGATTAGGTGACGTACAAGATCCTTCACCAATCAGTAAAGGCAGTAGTCAACATCAGTCAACACCAGCCGAGTAGCTCTGAGGAGTCAGTTCTAAACAAGGGTCTCAACTTTGCCACAATCATCAAGCAGATACTATACTTAGACATCATTTCTCGAATCGAGGAAACAGCCTGGAAATTCCTTCAGTCTCAGGTGAATGAACTAAGATGGAAAGTGAGACAGACACTAGAGAAAGCTAAGCCATCCAAATCAAACATCATGAAACTGACTGGAGAGGCTGGCAATCATAACTCTACAGAGGAATGAAAGCATCATCCTACTACCGGCTGACAAAGGCAATGTAACCATAGTTATGGACAGAAAAACTGGAAGACCTCATTGCAAATCACAGCTACAGTAAAGAAAGAGCCTACAATGAAAACAGAATGCAAACTGTCACAGATCCTAATCAGGAACAAGGACCACATCGCTCCTAAGACATACAGGCAGTCGTCACAGTGCTACACTAAGCTACCTCACATATATGGTCTCCCAAAAATTCATGGAGATGGTATTCTGCTCCGGCCAATTGTTAGCTGGCAAGGCTCTGCATGCCACCCTCTGAGTTGCATCCTAATAGATATAATCAACTCATTAATCAGAAAGACACAGTCACATGTTCAGAACCTTGCCTACTTCATGGAGATAATGAAAGATGCTCCCATACAATCCAACCAGATGGTAGCCTGGACGTGGTGACTTTGTTCACCAAGGTACACACGGAGGAGGCGCGCTTGGTAGTTAGGGATAGACTGGCCTTGGAGTATTCCCTAGTAGAAGGGACCAGTATACCAATAGATAACCTGATGGAGACGCTGACTTTCTGTATGCAAAAAACCTACTTCAGAATGAGATCAGACATATATTGACAGAATGAGGGCCTAGCAATGGGTTCGCCATTATCAGAAGCAGTGACAAACCTATATATGGAATACTTTGAGGAAATGCCATTAGAACCAACACCACTGAAAACAATCCTAAGGCTGAGATATGCAGATGACACCTTCATATTGTGGTCACACCAGGAGGACATCTATCTACCACTGGACCATGTGAACTCAGTAAGTCGAAAGAGTTCATAATGGAATGAGAAAATGACAACAAACTCGCCTTCCTGGCTGTAATAATATCTCAGAGCAGGGTGTTCAAGAAAGCCATATACCTCAAACCACCATTCACGAAACAATACCTCAACTTTAACTCCCACCATCCATACAGTTTAAAGAAAGGTATTGTTAGCTGCTTAAAACATCAAGTAAAAGTCATAAGTGACGACCCAGAAACAAACAAACGAACAAGAAATGATCAGTATAAGCAGTACCCTACAATGTAACAACTACCCTGGTTACATGACAGCGGCTCCAACAAACTGGGATAGTAGGTTACAAGAGGATAACAGCAATCAGAAAACAGCTTCAGTCTGCCTACCCTATGTAAAAAGATTATTAGAGAAAATACAAAGGATCTGTGGTCCATATAACATCAGGACAATCTTCAAAAGTGGTTCAACACTTCACAGACACCTCTTCAGAGTAAGACCTCCCAACCTGGAGAGGAAAAGATGACAGGACTACAATGCGTACCAAATTATTATCGAGATAACTTTTTTTCTAATATTTCAAAAACCGTCCAATCAATTCTCACAAAATTTTCACTTTTCTCACATATCTTGCGGCATTACAGCAGATGACATCCTACAATTAAGAAATTCTATGTATCGTAGACTTCTTCGGGTAATTTCAAAACTGGGAAAGCACATTCCCTATTAATTTCTTTAAAACTGTGCCTTTGTTTGTATCTGTTATTATTTGTTTGATTATCTTATTTATTAGCTTCTTTTGATCATAAACATTCATGTGCAACATTAATAAACGTTTTGTTTGCTCAATTCTGGGAATTTTACGAAACCTTTCTAATAATTTGGCACGCTCAAATCACCGTGCTGATAACAAATATGGCGCCAGTTTGTTTACATTGCGCAGATCAGTAGAAAAATTTCAATGATTGCGCAGGTTCGTGTTGCGAACATTGTGTGAAAATTTTGTGAGAATTGATTGGACGGTTTTTGAAATATTAGAAAAATGTTATCTCGATAATAATTTGGCATGCAGTGTATGTGTATGCCATCCCATGCAGCTGTAAGAAATACAAAGGAGAAAGAAGCTGTCCCCTTACGGTAAAATTGCAAAAACATTGTAATGCAGTAACACAAGCCTAGCTGATTACAAATGGAAAAGGGAGATCACTGCCCCCTGTGGAATTATGTTGAAATAATAGACAGTACATCACTGGAAAATATGAAAACTTAAGGAATCAGCACATATGCTAGGCCACAAAAATCACCTTAGCTGACCAAATATAGTAATAAATACAATATGGGAACCAGTAATAAGAATGCTAGAGAAAAGTAATGAATAACAAAAAAACAAAACAAAAAAAAAAAAACAAACTGCAATATGAGCATTGGTAAAAAAATAAATAAATTGAGACATTAACTTCCTATGCCCCAGAAATTACCACACGAATGTCCTCCAGGAGACAGTCCCAGAAATTACCACACAGATGTCCTCCAGGAGACACTCCCACAAATTCCCACACAGATGTCTTCCAGAAAACACTCCCACAAATTCCCACACAGATGTCCTCCAGGGGACATAGCCCAGTAGATAAAGAAGTTCGTTAGATCTAGTTACTAGACCCAAAAAGAGTTGTGAATTCAATACCAGGTCACAGCAGTGATGAAACAAAAAATTGGAGAGTTGATTTAAAAGGAAATAACTAAGACATCTGGAAGAGGCACATGGAACTAGAACAATATACTCCCAGAGGATGAAATAAAGGGTTTGGTTTGAAATTCCAATCACCTGAAGGTGGTCAGAGTGTACAATAACAGTACGAATAATGTAAGTAATCATAAATCTCTGTCTCAGAGATATAGACAATACCTAATTTAAACCAAATTAAAACCAATCCTGAAGAAGCCCGATCCATACAACAGCCGAAACTTTGTGAATATGACAATGAAGCTGAGGATAACAGTCCCTATAATATAAATAAAAGTCTTCTTTTATTGTTCAATCAATAAATGCAGATGCCAATCTTCTGACTGAACATCATTGATGTAAAATAATTATATTTTCATGTTGTGAGCTGATCTTCATAAAAGGTGATTTCAGGGCAATAGTAAGTCGCCTTATTTGTTAATAATCAAATTACAGGCAGAACCATCTCTAATATATTATTGCTGGTTTCTGAAAAAAATCTGATTTGCCAGAGTTTGGTCAAAAGATGAACATAATCTAGACCAATACTTTCACTTCTAAGTTTACCTTGACATCTTGCCAATGCAATAACCTTAATTTTTCCCTTCATAATAACATCACTATAATCTTTTAAGTTTTAAATGCCTGGAAATTAAAATGCATTTCTTCTAAAAGTAATGGTAAAAATTGCTGAAATGACTAAACCAAGAATTAGTGCTTTTGTCGGATCCTGGTGGCAGTCCTACGTTTTTTAAAAATAACTAGAAGCTTAAACAGCATAATTGTAAGACTGATTCAGGGTATAAAAAGGCCTCAAAGCAAGAAATAGCATTCCATGGTAAATGAATGGGTCGGGAAGCAGATTAGCTAAATTTATGACAAAGATGATCAACATCACCTCACCTTGTGCCACAATTGGCATTTTATGCAATAAATATATGCTTTCTATAGTCAAAATGATGACTCTCAAAGTGTGGTATCTTTTCCAGCAAGCCATCATCATCATCTATCAAAATTGAATACATGGCAGATACTCAGCTTTTGTGTATATACATTTTTGGGTGAACATGATTGCTGCAAATAGTAATGTGTTTTATGTTGTACAGGGTGCAATGGGTAAATTATTGCTATTTTATAATTTTAATTTTACACATGCACGTTGTCTGTTTTTGATTTTGTCGACTGAACAGTATAGTAGAGTCAATTGGGAAAAAGAGAATCTGTGAGAAAAAGAGCACTAGACAATTCACTCTTCCAGAAATTTGGAAATGAAATGCTGTACTGCTTGACATTCATGCCAGAATCTCCAGTACAAACATTGCAGAGTGCTTGGGTGTCAATCTAAGAAGAGTACAGAGGATTCAGAAAGAGTTTGATGAGTCAAATCATGAGTATATGAAGGTGTTTGGAGTGATCACGAGTGATGGCGACATAATGCCTCCATTCATCTTTTCACAGAAGCCTATATCAAGTGCTTTAAGGAGGTAGGGCTGCCGTGGGTCAAGAAGGTGACTGCAGGAACTCCCTACGTCTGGCAACAAGACTCTGCACCATTGTGTAAACATTGACGGTTCAGGTGGGAGGAGCCAGAGTGTAGTATTCTGAACACCTGCACATTTCCTCTGTAACATGTTTTCTTCTACTAATCTCCTAGTCTTGGATATGATGATAAACTACATCAGGCATCACGTAGAATACGTACCCCTTGTTTGGTAATCAAATCCTATAAATTGTACCTCACCAATTTCATTACGGCCAGCGTTACCTACTCTTATTAACCAAATGGTTTTAAACATAGAATAGCATTCTAATTAAGTTTTATAATAATTCTTATTTTATTTTACATTTGTAAGTATTGTTAGGTACATATGATTGTATTGAATATCCTTATGGCGTCGCAATCGCCGAATGTTAGGGTCAAATTGTCGTATATTTGTGTTGAGTAGTCATTTCGTAACTGAAATCGACATATGAAAATGTAATTTTTTAAAGATTTTTTGTAGCTGTGCATAATACGCACTCCTAATTTTGCTTGTTTCTTTTAGAAAAATTCGTATTATACATGGGGAAATTTGAATAAATTGATTTGTTTGGAAAAACCCTCTTTGACAAAAACCCTACCTTGTGGTTATATAATTTCCCTAATTTTAGGACTTCATGGGAAACAGTTTTTAACAGCGACGAATAAATTCAACGTAGTTAATTACATATAACAAGAAGACCTAGACACTCAAATGTCTATGACGTCTGGAAGTGTATTTAAAGTTTAAATTTTAAAGTTTAAATTTTAAACAGTACGATTCAAAATTCAAATGGCCGTCATACAAAGAAAAGGAAAAGAAGTTACGTTTCCTTTTGTCATTGAAATTAAGTCTTTTTTTTTCTCATCTCTATTTTACTTGTTTTGATTTTTCGTTTTCTCTTTTCTCAGCAAGTAAAATCCCCAGTCTATGTTGTGTTGTGTGGTGTTTTGTTTTATTGGGGGAGGGACCTTATGACGAGTGACAAAAAATTACCCCGGCAGCAGACAAATATTTAATGAGAGAGGAATAATCTTTTATACAGCTCCTATGGATGATCTTATTTCAGCTGACAGGGGTGACATTTCCACTAAGTCACTAAGAGCTAACATCACTAGCTCGTTGACTGAATGCTGTAAATTCAATTCTAACGCTAGGCAGGGAATTTTATTGTTATTTTTCTCTTCAACCACACATTCTATAATATTTCAAAATAAACAACATTTTCAGCAAGACATCAATTTTCTAAATTTCCTTTTACCATTATGAGAAGTTCGTTTGAATTTCAAACTCTAGATATAAACTAATTAACTAATGTTTAGTTTGTTATTTACTCCGAATTATTATTTACTACAACAAATAATAATAATATCTTTTAAAATTTGCTGTTTTTCATATGTTTAAATAATTCAGCACAGGCAGTTTTCACAGAATCTACATTGTACATGAGTACATTATTTTGATTTATTTAGATAATTCTGTAGAACTTTTTCGGTTCCGTTTGACTTTTACTGTAATCCCAGACGAGAAAAATTGTTATGACGAAATAGTAAATAAGATCGTTAACTAAAGATGTCAAGCCTAAAACATGGAAATTTATAACAAAAATAATATTTCTAAATTATTTATACCCGCTTCTAAAAAAAGGAACTTATTTTTAGAAGCCAAAATTATATATATCTTACATTTACTTTACGTAGATGACCCCTTCATACACTGGTCAACCCATGAAGAAGTCCAATTACTACTAAACCATGTGAAATCACTAAGATCATCGAAACAGTTCCCAATGAAGAGAGATAACGACAACAAACTCGCAAACTGCACTAATATCTCGAACAGAGCAGAGCTTCAAGACATCTGTATACTGCAAGCCAACATTCACCGAACTATATACAACATCAACTCCTAACACGCATACAGTGTAAACAAAGGGGTTGTCCGCTGCTTACAACATCAAGGGAAAGTCATCAGTAGAGATTCAGAGACATATGACCAATAAATGGTCAGTTTTAGCAGTACTCTACAACGTAACAACTAATCTATGTACATGGCAGTAGCTCCTACAAACTGGGATAGAAAGGTACGAGAGGATAACAATACTCAGAAAACAGCTTCGGTCAACCTATGTGAAGGGATTATCGGAAAAAAATACAAAAGATCTGTGGTCTATATAACATCTGGACGACCTTCAAAAGTTGTTCAAAACTTCACAGACACCTCTTCCGAGTAAGAAAGAGAGGGGAACAGGATTAAGGACTATGTATTCACCATCCTTTGCAGCTTTGGGAAGATATATAAAGGAAAAACGGACTGCCCACTTAAGATAAAACTGCAAGAACATTGCGTAAAACCGCAACACGAGGGGAAATAGAAAAATCAGGCGTAGCTGACCACATATGGAGGGAAAATGGAGAGCACCGTCCCCTGTTGTTTTACTTTTAAATGTATTTTTTATCACAAAATTTGTTGAGGCTCAAGTAAATTTTCATACCGAAAATGCTGCCCAGAAAAAAAGTTTCGGATTCACTACTCTAGTGAAACAAAACTTGTTCACAAAAAAGGAAAGGCCAGATAAATAAAATAAAGAAATATATGTAAATATATATATATATATATAACATTCAAGAACGATCTTAAACGGTAAATCCCCACTGTACCAATTTATTTTTTTAATACAGTGTAACCCGAATATAAGAGAGTTCTCGGGACCGGAGAAGAAGTCTCTTATATTCGGGTTTATCTCATATTCGGGTTTGGTCTAATTTATATACATTAACACAGTCTCTAATTGTGGATTAGATAAAATCTCTCTTATATCCGGGTTTCTCTTATATCAGAGTTTATCTTATATCCGGGTCTCTTATATCCGGGTTACACTGTAATACACAATTTAGTAGATACATTTTTGGTTTCCTTATTTTTATCGGATAGAAAAGAATTAAAGAATCTTTCTTGTCGACCGTATTCAACGATATATATATATATATATATATATATATATATATATATATATATATATATATATATATATATATATAGTGTAACCCGGATATAAGAGCGTTGTCGGGACCGGAGAATAATTCTTTTATATCCGGGTTTCTCTTATATCCGGGTTTGGTCTAATTTATATACATTAACACAGTCTCTAATTGGGGACCAGATAAAATCTCTCTTATATCCAGGTTTCTCTTATATCAGTTTCACTTATATCCGGGTCTCTTATATCCGGGTTACACTGTAATACACAATTTAGTAGATACATTTTTGGTTTCCTCATTTTTATCGGATAGAAAAGAATTAAAGAATTTTTCTTGTCGACCGTATTCAACGATATATATATATATATATATATATATATATATATATATATAGTGTAACCCGGATATAAGAGAGTTGTCGGGACAAGAGAAGAATTCTCTTATATCCGGGTTTGGTTTAATTTATATACATTAACACAGTCTCTAATTGGGGACCAGATAAAATCTCTCATATATCCGGATTTCTCTTATATCCGGGTCTCTTATATCCGGGTTACACTGTAATACACAATTTAGTAGATACATTTTTGGTTTTCTTATTTTTATCGGATAGAAAAGAATTAAAGAATCTTTCTTGTCGACCGTATTCAACGATATATATATATATATATATATATATATATATATATATATAGTGTAACCCGGATATAAGAGCGTTGTCGGGACCGGAGAATAATTCTTTTATATCCGGGTTTCTCTTATATCCGGGTTTGGTCTAATTTATATACATTAACACATTCTCTAATTGGGGACCAGATAAAATCTCTCATATATCCGGGTTTCTCTTATATCCGGGTCTCTTATATCCGGGTTATTACACTGTATATATATATATATATATTGTTTGTACTGTTGTCCTGATCTTTCATCCATAGAATTGCCGCTCACTGGAATTTATTTCTTTTCTAAGAATTCTTTGTAAAATATAGAAATGTTTCCTGTTGCTGCTTGTCATGCTTGAGTGCACTCAACATAGCTTCTCTTCTGTTACAGGAAACAACAGCTTGAATGGGGTGAACACTAAGTGAACAGTACTAAAATAAAAACTAGACATGATATAGATTATAATATTCTAAATGTTGGCTTTCAATATTAATCATACGACTATTCTTTTATTATCTGTTTAGATCTCTGAGATAAATTATTATGATTACTTTTATTTCATATTATCTGAACTGTTATCCTAATCTTTATCTCCATATACACAACATTTTGATCGTTGTACGCTCCAGCCTTTGTCAGATGATTGGAATTGTGAACTGAACCCCTTATCTAAAAATTAAGTAGATTGAAAGATTAGGTGACGTACAAGATCCTTCACCAATCAGTAAAGGCAGTAGTCAACATCAGTCAACACCAGCCGAGTAGCTCTGAGGAGTCAGTTCTAAACAAGGGTCTCAACTTTGCCACAATCATCAAGCAGATACTATACTTAGACATCATTTCTCGAATCGAGGAAACAGCCTGGAAATTCCTTCAGTCTCAGGTGAATGAACTAAGATGGAAAGTGAGACAGACACTAGAGAAAGCTAAGCCATCCAAATCAAACATCATGAAACTGACTGGAGAGGCTGGCAATCATAACTCTACAGAGGAATGAAAGCATCATCCTACTACCGGCTGACAAAGGCAATGTAACCATAGTTATGGACAGAAAAACTGGAAGACCTCATTGCAAATCACAGCTACAGTAAAGAAAGAGCCTACAATGAAAACAGAATGCAAACTGTCACAGATCCTAATCAGGAACAAGGACCACATCGCTCCTAAGACATACAGGCAGTCGTCACAGTGCTACACTAAGCTACCTCACATATATGGTCTCCCAAAAATTCATGGAGATGGTATTCTGCTCCGGCCAATTGTTAGCTGGCAAGGCTCTGCATGCCACCCTCTGAGTTGCATCCTAATAGATATAATCAACTCATTAATCAGAAAGACACAGTCACATGTTCAGAACCTTGCCTACTTCATGGAGATAATGAAAGATGCTCCCATACAATCCAACCAGATGGTAGCCTGGACGTGGTGACTTTGTTCACCAAGGTACACACGGAGGAGGCGCGCTTGGTAGTTAGGGATAGACTGGCCTTGGAGTATTCCCTAGTAGAAGGGACCAGTATACCAATAGATAACCTGATGGAGACGCTGACTTTCTGTATGCAAAAAACCTACTTCAGAATGAGATCAGACATATATTGACAGAATGAGGGCCTAGCAATGGGTTCGCCATTATCAGAAGCAGTGACAAACCTATATATGGAATACTTTGAGGAAATGCCATTAGAACCAACACCACTGAAAACAATCCTAAGGCTGAGATATGCAGATGACACCTTCATATTGTGGTCACACCAGGAGGACATCTATCTACCACTGGACCATGTGAACTCAGTAAGTCGAAAGAGTTCATAATGGAATGAGAAAATGACAACAAACTCGCCTTCCTGGCTGTAATAATATCTCAGAGCAGGGTGTTCAAGAAAGCCATATACCTCAAACCACCATTCACGAAACAATACCTCAACTTTAACTCCCACCATCCATACAGTTTAAAGAAAGGTATTGTTAGCTGCTTAAAACATCAAGTAAAAGTCATAAGTGACGACCCAGAAACAAACAAACGAACAAGAAATGATCAGTATAAGCAGTACCCTACAATGTAACAACTACCCTGGTTACATGACAGCGGCTCCAACAAACTGGGATAGTAGGTTACAAGAGGATAACAGCAATCAGAAAACAGCTTCAGTCTGCCTACCCTATGTAAAAAGATTATTAGAGAAAATACAAAGGATCTGTGGTCCATATAACATCAGGACAATCTTCAAAAGTGGTTCAACACTTCACAGACACCTCTTCAGAGTAAGACCTCCCAACCTGGAGAGGAAAAGATGACAGGACTACAATGCGTACCAAATTATTATCGAGATAACTTTTTTTCTAATATTTCAAAAACCGTCCAATCAATTCTCACAAAATTTTCACTTTTCTCACATATCTTGCGGCATTACAGCAGATGACATCCTACAATTAAGAAATTCTATGTATCGTAGACTTCTTCGGGTAATTTCAAAACTGGGAAAGCACATTCCCTATTAATTTCTTTAAAACTGTGCCTTTGTTTGTATCTGTTATTATTTGTTTGATTATCTTATTTATTAGCTTCTTTTGATCATAAACATTCATGTGCAACATTAATAAACGTTTTGTTTGCTCAATTCTGGGAATTTTACGAAACCTTTCTAATAATTTGGCACGCTCAAATCACCGTGCTGATAACAAATATGGCGCCAGTTTGTTTACATTGCGCAGATCAGTAGAAAAATTTCAATGATTGCGCAGGTTCGTGTTGCGAACATTGTGTGAAAATTTTGTGAGAATTGATTGGACGGTTTTTGAAATATTAGAAAAATGTTATCTCGATAATAATTTGGCATGCAGTGTATGTGTATGCCATCCCATGCAGCTGTAAGAAATACAAAGGAGAAAGAAGCTGTCCCCTTACGGTAAAATTGCAAAAACATTGTAATGCAGTAACACAAGCCTAGCTGATTACAAATGGAAAAGGGAGATCACTGCCCCCTGTGGAATTATGTTGAAATAATAGACAGTACATCACTGGAAAATATGAAAACTTAAGGAATCAGCACATATGCTAGGCCACAAAAATCACCTTAGCTGACCAAATATAGTAATAAATACAATATGGGAACCAGTAATAAGAATGCTAGAGAAAAGTAATGAATAACAAAAAAACAAAACAAAAAAAAAAAAACAAACTGCAATATGAGCATTGGTAAAAAAATAAATAAATTGAGACATTAACTTCCTATGCCCCAGAAATTACCACACGAATGTCCTCCAGGAGACAGTCCCAGAAATTACCACACAGATGTCCTCCAGGAGACACTCCCACAAATTCCCACACAGATGTCTTCCAGAAAACACTCCCACAAATTCCCACACAGATGTCCTCCAGGGGACATAGCCCAGTAGATAAAGAAGTTCGTTAGATCTAGTTACTAGACCCAAAAAGAGTTGTGAATTCAATACCAGGTCACAGCAGTGATGAAACAAAAAATTGGAGAGTTGATTTAAAAGGAAATAACTAAGACATCTGGAAGAGGCACATGGAACTAGAACAATATACTCCCAGAGGATGAAATAAAGGGTTTGGTTTGAAATTCCAATCACCTGAAGGTGGTCAGAGTGTACAATAACAGTACGAATAATGTAAGTAATCATAAATCTCTGTCTCAGAGATATAGACAATACCTAATTTAAACCAAATTAAAACCAATCCTGAAGAAGCCCGATCCATACAACAGCCGAAACTTTGTGAATATGACAATGAAGCTGAGGATAACAGTCCCTATAATATAAATAAAAGTCTTCTTTTATTGTTCAATCAATAAATGCAGATGCCAATCTTCTGACTGAACATCATTGATGTAAAATAATTATATTTTCATGTTGTGAGCTGATCTTCATAAAAGGTGATTTCAGGGCAATAGTAAGTCGCCTTATTTGTTAATAATCAAATTACAGGCAGAACCATCTCTAATATATTATTGCTGGTTTCTGAAAAAAATCTGATTTGCCAGAGTTTGGTCAAAAGATGAACATAATCTAGACCAATACTTTCACTTCTAAGTTTACCTTGACATCTTGCCAATGCAATAACCTTAATTTTTCCCTTCATAATAACATCACTATAATCTTTTAAGTTTTAAATGCCTGGAAATTAAAATGCATTTCTTCTAAAAGTAATGGTAAAAATTGCTGAAATGACTAAACCAAGAATTAGTGCTTTTGTCGGATCCTGGTGGCAGTCCTACGTTTTTTAAAAATAACTAGAAGCTTAAACAGCATAATTGTAAGACTGATTCAGGGTATAAAAAGGCCTCAAAGCAAGAAATAGCATTCCATGGTAAATGAATGGGTCGGGAAGCAGATTAGCTAAATTTATGACAAAGATGATCAACATCACCTCACCTTGTGCCACAATTGGCATTTTATGCAATAAATATATGCTTTCTATAGTCAAAATGATGACTCTCAAAGTGTGGTATCTTTTCCAGCAAGCCATCATCATCATCTATCAAAATTGAATACATGGCAGATACTCAGCTTTTGTGTATATACATTTTTGGGTGAACATGATTGCTGCAAATAGTAATGTGTTTTATGTTGTACAGGGTGCAATGGGTAAATTATTGCTATTTTATAATTTTAATTTTACACATGCACGTTGTCTGTTTTTGATTTTGTCGACTGAACAGTATAGTAGAGTCAATTGGGAAAAAGAGAATCTGTGAGAAAAAGAGCACTAGACAATTCACTCTTCCAGAAATTTGGAAATGAAATGCTGTACTGCTTGACATTCATGCCAGAATCTCCAGTACAAACATTGCAGAGTGCTTGGGTGTCAATCTAAGAAGAGTACAGAGGATTCAGAAAGAGTTTGATGAGTCAAATCATGAGTATATGAAGGTGTTTGGAGTGATCACGAGTGATGGCGACATAATGCCTCCATTCATCTTTTCACAGAAGCCTATATCAAGTGCTTTAAGGAGGTAGGGCTGCCGTGGGTCAAGAAGGTGACTGCAGGAACTCCCTACGTCTGGCAACAAGACTCTGCACCATTGTGTAAACATTGACGGTTCAGGTGGGAGGAGCCAGAGTGTAGTATTCTGAACACCTGCACATTTCCTCTGTAACATGTTTTCTTCTACTAATCTCCTAGTCTTGGATATGATGATAAACTACATCAGGCATCACGTAGAATACGTACCCCTTGTTTGGTAATCAAATCCTATAAATTGTACCTCACCAATTTCATTACGGCCAGCGTTACCTACTCTTATTAACCAAATGGTTTTAAACATAGAATAGCATTCTAATTAAGTTTTATAATAATTCTTATTTTATTTTACATTTGTAAGTATTGTTAGGTACATATGATTGTATTGAATATCCTTATGGCGTCGCAATCGCCGAATGTTAGGGTCAAATTGTCGTATATTTGTGTTGAGTAGTCATTTCGTAACTGAAATCGACATATGAAAATGTAATTTTTTAAAGATTTTTTGTAGCTGTGCATAATACGCACTCCTAATTTTGCTTGTTTCTTTTAGAAAAATTCGTATTATACATGGGGAAATTTGAATAAATTGATTTGTTTGGAAAAACCCTCTTTGACAAAAACCCTACCTTGTGGTTATATAATTTCCCTAATTTTAGGACTTCATGGGAAACAGTTTTTAACAGCGACGAATAAATTCAACGTAGTTAATTACATATAACAAGAAGACCTAGACACTCAAATGTCTATGACGTCTGGAAGTGTATTTAAAGTTTAAATTTTAAAGTTTAAATTTTAAACAGTACGATTCAAAATTCAAATGGCCGTCATACAAAGAAAAGGAAAAGAAGTTACGTTTCCTTTTGTCATTGAAATTAAGTCTTTTTTTTTCTCATCTCTATTTTACTTGTTTTGATTTTTCGTTTTCTCTTTTCTCAGCAAGTAAAATCCCCAGTCTATGTTGTGTTGTGTGGTGTTTTGTTTTATTGGGGGAGGGACCTTATGACGAGTGACAAAAAATTACCCCGGCAGCAGACAAATATTTAATGAGAGAGGAATAATCTTTTATACAGCTCCTATGGATGATCTTATTTCAGCTGACAGGGGTGACATTTCCACTAAGTCACTAAGAGCTAACATCACTAGCTCGTTGACTGAATGCTGTAAATTCAATTCTAACGCTAGGCAGGGAATTTTATTGTTATTTTTCTCTTCAACCACACATTCTATAATATTTCAAAATAAACAACATTTTCAGCAAGACATCAATTTTCTAAATTTCCTTTTACCATTATGAGAAGTTCGTTTGAATTTCAAACTCTAGATATAAACTAATTAACTAATGTTTAGTTTGTTATTTACTCCGAATTATTATTTACTACAACAAATAATAATAATATCTTTTAAAATTTGCTGTTTTTCATATGTTTAAATAATTCAGCACAGGCAGTTTTCACAGAATCTACATTGTACATGAGTACATTATTTTGATTTATTTAGATAATTCTGTAGAACTTTTTCGGTTCCGTTTGACTTTTACTGTAATCCCAGACGAGAAAAATTGTTATGACGAAATAGTAAATAAGATCGTTAACTAAAGATGTCAAGCCTAAAACATGGAAATTTATAACAAAAATAATATTTCTAAATTATTTATACCCGCTTCTAAAAAAAGGAACTTATTTTTAGAAGCCAAAATTATATATATCTTACATTTACTTTACGTAGATGACCCCTTCATACACTGGTCAACCCATGAAGAAGTCCAATTACTACTAAACCATGTGAAATCACTAAGATCATCGAAACAGTTCCCAATGAAGAGAGATAACGACAACAAACTCGCAAACTGCACTAATATCTCGAACAGAGCAGAGCTT
This sequence comes from Acanthosepion lycidas, assembly GCA_963932145.1. Classification (NCBI taxonomy): domain Eukaryota; kingdom Metazoa; phylum Mollusca; class Cephalopoda; order Sepiida; family Sepiidae; genus Acanthosepion; species Acanthosepion lycidas. The sequence continues at coordinate 30,794,949 of OZ010578.1, read as the reverse complement.
CAAGACATCTGTATACTGCAAGCCAACATTCACCGAACTATATACAACATCAACTCCTAACACGCATACAGTGTAAACAAAGGGGTTGTCCGCTGCTTACAACATCAAGGGAAAGTCATCAGTAGAGATTCAGAGACATATGACCAATAAATGGTCAGTTTTAGCAGTACTCTACAACGTAACAACTAATCTATGTACATGGCAGTAGCTCCTACAAACTGGGATAGAAAGGTACGAGAGGATAACAATACTCAGAAAACAGCTTCGGTCAACCTATGTGAAGGGATTATCGGAAAAAAATACAAAAGATCTGTGGTCTATATAACATCTGGACGACCTTCAAAAGTTGTTCAAAACTTCACAGACACCTCTTCCGAGTAAGAAAGAGAGGGGAACAGGATTAAGGACTATGTATTCACCATCCTTTGCAGCTTTGGGAAGATATATAAAGGAAAAACGGACTGCCCACTTAAGATAAAACTGCAAGAACATTGCGTAAAACCGCAACACGAGGGGAAATAGAAAAATCAGGCGTAGCTGACCACATATGGAGGGAAAATGGAGAGCACCGTCCCCTGTTGTTTTACTTTTAAATGTATTTTTTATCACAAAATTTGTTGAGGCTCAAGTAAATTTTCATACCGAAAATGCTGCCCAGAAAAAAAGTTTCGGATTCACTACTCTAGTGAAACAAAACTTGTTCACAAAAAAGGAAAGGCCAGATAAATAAAATAAAGAAATATATGTAAATATATATATATATATATAACATTCAAGAACGATCTTAAACGGTAAATCCCCACTGTACCAATTTATTTTTTTAATACAGTGTAACCCGAATATAAGAGAGTTCTCGGGACCGGAGAAGAAGTCTCTTATATTCGGGTTTATCTCATATTCGGGTTTGGTCTAATTTATATACATTAACACAGTCTCTAATTGTGGATTAGATAAAATCTCTCTTATATCCGGGTTTCTCTTATATCAGAGTTTATCTTATATCCGGGTCTCTTATATCCGGGTTACACTGTAATACACAATTTAGTAGATACATTTTTGGTTTCCTTATTTTTATCGGATAGAAAAGAATTAAAGAATCTTTCTTGTCGACCGTATTCAACGATATATATATATATATATATATATATATATATATATATATATATATATATATATATATATATAGTGTAACCCGGATATAAGAGCGTTGTCGGGACCGGAGAATAATTCTTTTATATCCGGGTTTCTCTTATATCCGGGTTTGGTCTAATTTATATACATTAACACAGTCTCTAATTGGGGACCAGATAAAATCTCTCTTATATCCAGGTTTCTCTTATATCAGTTTCACTTATATCCGGGTCTCTTATATCCGGGTTACACTGTAATACACAATTTAGTAGATACATTTTTGGTTTCCTCATTTTTATCGGATAGAAAAGAATTAAAGAATTTTTCTTGTCGACCGTATTCAACGATATATATATATATATATATATATATATATATATATATATAGTGTAACCCGGATATAAGAGAGTTGTCGGGACAAGAGAAGAATTCTCTTATATCCGGGTTTGGTTTAATTTATATACATTAACACAGTCTCTAATTGGGGACCAGATAAAATCTCTCATATATCCGGATTTCTCTTATATCCGGGTCTCTTATATCCGGGTTACACTGTAATACACAATTTAGTAGATACATTTTTGGTTTTCTTATTTTTATCGGATAGAAAAGAATTAAAGAATCTTTCTTGTCGACCGTATTCAACGATATATATATATATATATATATATATATATATATATATAGTGTAACCCGGATATAAGAGCGTTGTCGGGACCGGAGAATAATTCTTTTATATCCGGGTTTCTCTTATATCCGGGTTTGGTCTAATTTATATACATTAACACATTCTCTAATTGGGGACCAGATAAAATCTCTCATATATCCGGGTTTCTCTTATATCCGGGTCTCTTATATCCGGGTTATTACACTGTATATATATATATATATATTGTTTGTACTGTTGTCCTGATCTTTCATCCATAGAATTGCCGCTCACTGGAATTTATTTCTTTTCTAAGAATTCTTTGTAAAATATAGAAATGTTTCCTGTTGCTGCTTGTCATGCTTGAGTGCACTCAACATAGCTTCTCTTCTGTTACAGGAAACAACAGCTTGAATGGGGTGAACACTAAGTGAACAGTACTAAAATAAAAACTAGACATGATATCCCTAGAAATGGAGAGTGGAATGAGAACAATTTCTTTTCTCGTACTGGTATTTATCAATCCACCCACGAGGACCGAATGTAGCACAAGGCCGGTTTAATGTGGGTATCTCCGAGCCCGTAGGCTCGGCCAAAAATATAGCCTTTGAACCCGCCTAGACGGGTTCAGGCCATGTCTACCTCCCCGAACGAAACCTTGCCCTTCGGCAAAGCCTCGTCCGGGTTCCCCTCTGCTAATGCAGAGAGTTCGACAGTCGCCGAGAGTTTGTCTCTCGGTCTGGTATTTATCAATCCACCCACGAGGACCGAATGTGGCACAAGGCCGGTTTAATGTGGGTATCCCCGAAATATGGCCTTTCTGAACCAGCCTAGACGGGTTCAGGCCCTGTCAACCTCCGCGGACGAAACCTTGCCCTTCGGCAAAGCCTCGTCCGGGTTCCTTTCTGCTAGCGTAGAGAGTTCGACAGTCGCCGAGAGTCTGTCTCTCGGTTTCTTTTCTCGTACTTCCCACCTGTAGAACTTTCTTCTGTTCCTTTGCTTCCCTGGTAGCTACAATCTTCAAATATTTAAATCTATCGTCAGTCACCATCTTCTATCTTCTTGAATCCCGTTTAAGTTCAGTCCTTGCATCAATCCTCCGTATTCTCAGTCTTCTTTTCTCAATTTAACTCCCTGGAGCCGCCTGCATATTAATGGCATTTATTTTATTTTATTTTATTTATTTATTTATTATTTATTTATCGTTTTGTAAAATGTATGTCTCTCAAAATCTCTAATACTACTTTGCAAATACCTCTCTTTACATTATTTGGGCTGTTATCTTCATCTTTATTGCCATATTCATAACGTTTCGGCCGTTGTACCCTCCGGTCTTCTTTAGATGATTGAATTTCGAACCGAACTCTTTATTTCGCCCACCCGGGTAGATTGTTCTAGTTCCACGTGCCATGCCTCTTCCGGATGTATCAGGTATTTTCAACATGGCATTGAACTAGTCATTGGATCTAACCAACGTCTTTATCCACTTTATCCACTGGGTCATGTGTCCTTGAGGACACATCTGTATGAATTTCTGGGACTTATAAACCTAATGTTTTAGCAACCATTTTTTTTACCATTCCTCATATTGCAATTTTTGTTATTATTACTTCATTTTTTTACCAGATCTTACATTGCAATTTTGTTATCCGTCACTTTTCTCTAGCACTTATTACTGGTTCATTTCTATGCTTGGTCGGCCCAGGAGATTTTTGTGGCTGATTCTTTAAGCTTCGTATTTTCCAGAAATGCTCTCTGTCTATTATTTTAACTTCATCCCACAGGAGGCGGTGATCTCCCTTTTCCTCCATATGTGATCAGCTACGCCTGATTTTTCTATTTCCCTTTGTGTTACTGTTTTACGATGTTCTTGCAATCTTACCTTAATGGGGCGGCCTGTTTCTCCTTTGAGGCGGATATTGAAGAACACCTCTATACACACGCCTTCATTCCCTTAAATATTTTCTATTTAGTTTTCAAAGGCAATAAAATATCTTGTTAATTATATGTAATTGTTTATATATTAATGCAAATACAAACAACCTAGGCTTACTTGACTGCACGCAGGTATATATAACAATTAAAATAAATTGACAAAGAACTTGCAATCTTTCATTGGGAGTCTCTACACATATGTGTAAAAAGGAATATATCTCTATATGCACACTTTCATTCACCCGTTTTTGTATTCTTTGTAAGCTTAATGGTGTCTGCGACCAAACTTATCTGCTGAGGGTGAGTTGATGTTCTCACCATCTACGGACTCTGTGGTGATAACGGTGTGGTTTTCACCCGTTCAGTATGTGGTCATTCAGAAGTAATAAAATGTGTTCAAAAAAGGTAGAAAAGTGCGCTAATCAGCAGCTGTAAGCTGATTGGCTAACCTTAAAACTGCCAAGGGCAAATAATCATATAATATCTTATTTCTAATATATTCCCAACAAGGAAGAAAACATGCCTAGTTAAATGCACTTTCATATGAAACTATTTAGTCAACATGTAAATTTCAATAAGTAAGTCACCAGAGTTCACAGTGAATCTCTTTATTAGCGTGATATTCAATTTACAAGGAGAACTGCATTAAATATTTAGATATAAGTAAGATTAAAAAAGATGAGGAACCTTGCGGGCAAACTGCTCTAGGATTCCTTGGCATTATTCTGGCCATACTATTCTGTTAGTACAGTGAATATTACTTTATTTTATTTTATTTTAGTAATATCAATAGTAAACAAACCCAGAGTTTGTATTATTTTATTTTTTCTTTTAGGCCTGATGTGAGTCTTTCTTGTGATGCATCTTCTGGAGATTCCTTTGCATCATGGTTATGGAAGAATTCCAATGGAGTATTTTAGACTGTGTCTCTCCACACACCTACCTCCTTTCATTATGCCAGCTGCGCGAACCCTTTCGTTTGCACATATAATTTTGGGACTCTGCCCAGTTCTTAATTAGCACAACTTCATCAACATAGATTTTACTGATTGGTAAAACGTGTAAAGCGTTCAATGAATGACATAATGCTCATATCTGGTACAATTCCCATATCTACAGCTCGTACATTCCAGCACGTAAATACCAACAAAGACATCTTTGTTGCTTTTTCTTTTTTCTACTGATATGTGGCCAGTGTAATTTACTCCTGTATGTTGAAATGGGTTTATTAAATTCAATCTGTATTTAGGTTGGTGAGCCTAGGATATTTAAAAGCCAGACTGTTATAGCGTTTGCAGACATAACATCCAGATATCACTGACTTGCCTATCTGTTTTGCTTGAGTTATCCAATATCCAGATAATCTTATCTTTGTAATGTTTACACAGACACCCAACTGTTTACACCAATGATGAGCATCTTCAGTAATTAATCTCGTTACGTAATGATATTTAACCAATAATATACGATATTCTATTTCCAATTCGGACCTGTCTACATTCGATATCCTGCTATTTACTCGTAGTCTTCCATCCTTATCCAAAATGATGTTTAAAGTTTTTCCGCCAACTTGGAGATTTCACCTTAATGAGGATCTCTCAAATATTTTAATTCTCGTTCAAACACTTCTTCCTGCACTGATTTGATGAGATATAAATTTGCATCCAGCTTATTATTTCTCAATCTGGCCAGTGTTCTGTATTTATGTATGATTCAAGCACCATGGCTTTTGCATTATATAGTTTTGTAAATGTGAAGAATCTCTGTGTGTTTATTATTGTGTTTGAATCCATCTTTATAGTACACTGTTACTAGGCCAGTAAAAAGAGCCTTTTGTTAGCCTCGAAAGACCATGTTTCCAGAACTCCAATTTAGTCCCAAACTGGTCCAAAGTTAACTTGAAACCAGGTACGTATTTAAATTTTATCCTTTTTTTCAATTTTCTCAATTCGATTTTTGATGACTTGTATATACTTAAGCCGGTTTCTAACAAATAGGATTTTGGTTGTAGGTGCATCACTACGCAACCATGATAGTACAACCTGTGCATCCACCATAATCCACACATTTTCAATCATAGTATTTGAACATGATTTTAAAATTATAGACAATGCTTCAAAGACTATATACACTGCAAATAACTCTTTGGTAGGAATGAATTTTGTTTTTGATGGAGCCACTTTTCCTTTAGCGAACAGTATGTGCGAATTCCCATTTTGCATTGCATAAACGACGAGACCATAAGATGTGGTTATGCGTTGCAAAGTATATAAAGCTTTAAGCAGTAATAATAGCTTGATGCGAGAAAGAGATGTTGGATAATGTAGACCATGTTACAAATATATTCTTGGGAACTTCCTCATATAATGATGTGTCATAAATCATGGCTGACTGGCCTCCTAGTCCTCACATTTCTGTTTATTGTGATCTTATTCACTGTCATCGTATTATCGTTAGGGCAATGGTTATATCCTAATATCTTTTCATAATGTTCATTTTGAGAGATGGTATTTTCCTTTACCATCATTGATTTAAGCTCCTTACTATTAGTGTTACAAGAGCGTACCTTGAAATTACCTTCCTTGGGTCTATCAATCGCCTTTTTATACAAGTCGATAAATTCATCACGATTATTGCTAGTTTGTTGTAGATTATCTGCTTAAATGTTATTATTGAGCATTTCAGTACATTCATCAAGATGGTACTACTCTAAATAATATTTTAAAATGTAGTTAAGAATAAATGGGCTTGTGGTAAATCCGAAAATGAAGGTGTTATATCTAAGGACAACAGTTCGTTTCCATTTTTTATGAAGAAACGGAATTTGTGCTTATGTTCCTCCCTTTTAAGTTTAATGATTTGAAAGACTTTCCTTACGTCGCCTAATATAACATTCATGTTTGTTTTGGATTTTAACAAGAACTTGATCATATTGTTGATCATATTTATTCTCGAATAGGCAGCCTCGTTTAAGAAGCACTTGTCCTCCGTTTTCCGTGAACAATTGTAAACCACTCTAAGTTTTTGTAGATTGAGATTCCATTTTGAGCACAGATCTATGTGGAATCAAGACATATTTTTCATACTCTTCTGATGGTATGTGTATTCTTTTTAGAATGCCTTCTTTTTCTTGCGGAAAGAATACTTTGTTATAATCTTTATGCAGATTTTTTACGTTCAAGAGACTGTACCGTTCAATGAAATACAGGGCTAATTTATAATTAGATGAAACAAAAATGATTTTGTTCTTATACCACGGCAGATCCACATAATATCGTTTTTAATTCAATAGATTGCTTGAATTCCTCTATTTTTTCTGTCATAAGAACTTATATCTACTTCCGTGATAAATGAATCTACTTCTAATATGTGCTCTACATTTCTTTCTATTAGAGACATATCAAAGGTATTAGGTATGTTATCAGTGTAGGGGGGTCTTTTGGATTTAATACAAAAATGTACTTCTCGCTCAGAACATTTGGCTAACTCCTTTACGATAGTATGATAATTGTTTTGACAAACTGAAGTTTTAGAGTGTACTGGTTTTATCTGATGATCGTATAGAAAATGATTAAATCTCTCCAAATGGCGCTATATATCTCGGTAATTCCCATGGAAGCCCCTCATCCATTTAACGATATCGGTAGAATGCATGAATATGTCGACACCTATTAATCCTAAGATATCTACCAAGCCATGTTTATTTCTTGAAAAGGATAATCTTTTGTTCAAACAGATTAGATTTTTCTCGATTGAATCTAATTCATCAATTTTTAAGATATCAAATTCACTATCAATTAATACAGGCAAAGAAAGTTGCCTAACCTTTTACCTGTTAGCTTGTCCTAAGTAGGTTTTAACTTGAGAATTCACTTTTTTTTAACATCCTATCGACGGCTATTTAGCCATTTATTTTTTTCGAAAAGTTTAAAGCTGACTACTTGCGTCTAATAAGCAATTGACCACCGTCCTTTTCCTACCCCACCGGATGGGTCACTTTACTGTAGGTAATAAGAATTTATTCTCCTCACAGGTGTTAGTATACATGTGTGTATACAGAGATATACCTTTTAATTTTTCGAATAATGTTCTTATATCTTCCTTAGAAGAACAATTAAGACAATTTAGCTTTATGTTCGGAGCAGTTATTTGTTTTATGCTTTGAACTTGGGCATTTACCATATAGATGTCTAGTGACACTAAGAGCAGAAACAGGAAGTTACATCTTTAATAATGGGATATTTCGGCTTTGCGCAATAGGCTCCACGCATAATTTCCGGTTAAAGTTGATTAAATACAATCCAAATTAATATATGTTGACCAATAAGAAATGAGCGCGCCTGAAATAATCAACAGCTTAAGCGGAGCCGCTCTCAAATTCGCTAACGATGTGAATAGACCTCTGACTAAAAGAATAAAGTGAGAGATTTCAGCAGGAGACACACGGAGAAGACACTGAGAGACAAACAATAACAAAACCTGATTCCAAATATCACTAAATACCAGTACACTCCGATGACATATGTAAAAAAGCGATAACCACACCTTTCGGTTTATACGAGTACAATTATATGTTTTTCGGCTTGCGAAACGCATCCAATACCTTACGAAGGATGATGAATAGTATATTTCGTGACGTGAAATGTACGTTCACTTACATTGATGATATTCTTATCTTCTCGGATGATGAAGATAAGTCATTCTAAACATCTTGAGGAAATATTACAGACACTCAGCGAATATGGCTTTAAAATTTCTCTTTCGAAGTGTACATTTGCTGTCAACGAGCTCGAGTTTCTAGGATTTCACATCTCAGCTGATGGAGTTAAATCCATGACTAAAAACTTGACGAACTAACAAAATGTTCTCAACAAAATAATTCTAAATCGCTACGTAGATTTATCGGAATGGTGAATTTTTATAGAAAACTTGTATCAAATTTCAGCAACATAATATTACCGCTGGCAGAACGAATGCGTCTTGAACAAAAATTTCAAATAATAACGCTTACTAAGGAAGAAATTAAATCTTTTGAAAAGAACTGTTTAACAAGTGCTACTCGAAAGCTACCGTCAACTATATACAGATACTAATTATGCTGTAGGAGCAATACATCAAATGATTAAGAATCAACAAATTCTTATTGGTTTCTTTTCAAAAAATTATCACAAACTTAATAAAAGTATTCCATATTTGACAAAGAAATATTAGCTGCATACTTATCGGTGTTACATTTTAAACATTTAGTGAAAGAAAGAAATGTGCTATTAATGACTGACCATAAACCACTTTGCAGTGTTTTAAAAGCCAGTCTCCATTAAAGTCCGATAGACAACGACGTCACCTCACTTTCATTAGCGAGTACGTAACGATATATCTTACATAAGATGCTCACAAAATATAGTGGCCGATTGTTTGTTACGACCTGCAAATGCAATCAATATTGATGTTTGCGACTTACAAGAAATAGGGACACACCAAAATATTGACGATGAAATCAAAAGTTTCCGTGATCGTCTGAAACCCAACTGTAAACAAAAACGAAGTAGTGCTATGTGACGTGTCATTAATTTTTCCGCAACCTTTTCTGATGAAAAAAACTATGGAAATCGGTATTTGACAGTCTGCATAATTTATCCCATCCTGGGACAAGAGCCTTTATAAAAATCATAAAATCAAGATAGTATTAACCCAAGATGGACAAGTCAATAAAAACTAGGTGTAAGAAATGCCAACATTGCCAAAATGCGAAAATAACAATGCATCAAAAAGTTCAGTGCAACCGTTCGAATTGCCCTCCAGCCGCTTCCAGACGGTACATATTGATATTGCTGTCCCCTTACCGCCAGTAAAGAACCGTAATGATCCTTAATTTTTAACCCTAGCGTTATATTTTAACGTCTATTGACAGGAACACTAGATGGATTAAAGCATGCCCAATATCGGAGATCAAGCGAAATTACTATCAATAAAAAATTAAAACAGTTATGGTAAAAATTCATTATTTATCGAAAAAAATTCTTTAATAGAATAGTGTCTTTACTAAATCTTTATAAAATCAATTAAAAGATTTTCTAATTGAATAATGTCATAATTTATTGCATTTTTTATTTTAAGATTCAGAGCATACTTTTGGTAACTAAAAAAAAAAAAAACTAATGATTTTAAATTCTCCAAGGAGTTCTGCTTTTAACTAATAAAACAAAATTTGAGATTGCAATTTAATTACTCGAAATTTCATGAAATTAAGTGGGGTAACATGTAAATAAATACTTCTTACTAAGATTTTCTAAAAAAATATAAAATAAAAAATAATTTCATTCATTTTTAATAAGTCCTGAAAGTTTCATTAAAATCTGACAATTATTTGATTTTTGCAAGAATTTCCAAATCAATGTGTTTTTCACCTGAAAATAAAGGTTAAAAAACACTAATCATATTTAAATATTAATTACTTTGACCGCTGATGTAAGAAAACAATATTTTTACCAAAATTTTCCTCCTAAACATTTTGATGATAAACTTTTTTTTATTAAATTTGGGGCCTTTTTTCTTCATGGTATACTGTTTTTCAGCAAAAAGTGTCAGAACCAACATAGGCACCTCCACTTTGTTTTGTTTACCTTAGCAGTTGAATTATGATTAGTGTTTTGGCGCATTTTTTTCAGTGAAAAAGAAAATTGTTTTGGAAATTCTTGCAAAAATCAAATAATCGTTGGAATCTAATGAAATATTCAGGACATATTCACAAATGAATTAAATTATTTTTGAAACTTTTTTAGAAAATTTTGATTAAAAATGTTATTTTTACATATGTTACTTTCACTTCCCAGATACAAAGAAAGATTAGCCTTTGAAAAAATGCCTTTTGCAACACAGGTGTTCATTTCAATTTCATTCAAATTGTGTGTATATATATAGTTAGTTTGTTGATTCTATGATAGCCCATTTCAACAATTTAAAAAAAATATTTTTTATTTATTACTGAATAATTTCCCAAAATTTCAATAAAATCTTATAGCTATTTAATGCTATTGTTCCCCTAATGCAAGGCCCAAGAACCACTCAAGTTCGAGGGTTACTGAATGAGATGGTTGTAAGGACATAATGAGAGGAAGTAGGAAGTGCATAAGGATATGTAGGATAGATGTTGATGTTGATTTGAAGAGGTTAAAATTGTAGTAATTGGAAAAGCATTTTCTCAGGAGTTTATTAAACAAATAACAGTTCTGGTTTAGAAAGTGTCTGGGTGGAATTTCCTCCTTACTAATGGAATACGAAGGGAATGCTTTGACTCTGTGTACGTGGCATAGTGGTTGTGAAGATCTGGACTGGTAGAACTAAAGAACGTAGTTGGTTCAAGCAACTATCATAGAAATAACAACGAAACAGTGAGAGGCAAGCAACGTTTTGTCTGTGTAAAAGGAGTTGTAGAGTGTAAAACAATTCATAACCCACAAGGCCGAGCAGACGCTTTTGAACTCTGTCAAAGCTGGAACGTGAGTATTGGGCAGCTCCAGTTCAAATGTGACAGCAATACTTCATTATTGATCTCTGCTGGCTCTTGTAAAGATAAGATCATGGCAGAAATCAGGTACTTTCTGGAGTGATATGAGAAATCAATCATTTTTCCAGCATCTTTAGGAATTGGTCATATATACCCAAAGGCATTAATTTTAATAGTTTAACCTAAATTCATTTTATAGTTATTAGTGATGAACTGAATCTTTACTTTGTGGCTCATCAAGTTTCTAATTAGCAATATGAATAGGCTGATCATCATAATGGCTTGACGTCACAAAACAAAGATCAAGAGGGAGTCTGCACACGTCAATTGTAGACACGTTTGTCCAATGCGAGACACGCATACACGGTCACAGCAGTTGAAGCTAAAAGTCTAACCTGGGATTAATGACATAGGATTATTATACTTCCTCCTCTGCCTCTTGTTCCCAAGATCGGCCCTGCAGGTATTTTCGAAGAAGGAGACGGCATGGTTGGTGGTGAGACGCCAGTCATCACGGTTCTCAGTTAGGGTTGATGTGACAGGCACCAAAGCATTAAATAGGCTGATAGTAATATATGATAGATATGAATTGATCGAAATACATATGAACAGACTGATATCAGTAGACATGAACATAATTATATCAATAGATAGAAACAGTGAAAAATTTTCAAAACGCTCTTTCACTTTATTTTATTGTCCAGCCATATACGTATGTAAAAAAGGGATACTTTGACCAATATGAAGCTGTTGATTAGTTTTTCACTTCTTGTCTTCATCTTTATGATTTTATTGTTCATCAGGAGATGTCGAAACTGTGTGAGAAGAGAATTTATTATTCTATTGTCTTTTCAAATTCAGTCAAGCTGTGCAAGCATATGTGTGCTTCTGTCAACATTAAATAGCACAAATACATAATTCACTCATGGACAACACATACACATTATGTATAAGTATGCAAAGTCATACAGACAGTGTGTGATGAACAGTGTATCAGCTCCTCATTGTTCAAGTTCTTCGATTACATATTTTTTCGTTTAAATTTAAAACTTAGGGCCTTTGCTTAATAATTTACCTCAATAATTTGGAAAAAAATAATCTAAAATTTTAACTGTTAAACAAAATCTTGGAATTTAAGGTTTTTGTCAACAACAACAAAAAGAAAGTAAAATCTGCAATTATCTGTTTTTTTCCCTTTGTCTTTAAAAGAAAGTCTTAATTGTAAGAATGGATTAAAATTTCCATCTTCTATCTCTGAGAGAAAAAAGGTATTAAACAATAAATACATCACAAGGATGATCACATTAGATATATTAGACACTTTCACATTGTAGAAGGTTGCTATGGAATCACTGGAAGAGTTTTGTCGATTATCTAGTCCTTCTCAATTGGTAGGTCTATAAAGTTGTTAATGACCAGTCCTCTGAGGTCCATGAGATCACTGCAGGCATTTCTGCTTTACATTAATTATCTGCCCAAGAGTATACTTCAATATTTTGTGTATATCTATACAGGTGATATAACAGTATATGGGTGCGTTTACAAATGGTGTGTGTTGGGGAAACTAGCTTGTCACATTCAATAGCTCAAAAACCAAACTAATAACATTCCATCATCCCTGAGCAGAGCCTGAATTTTCCTATATTGGAATGAACGGGTATTCTATCAAGCATGCTCCTTTCATTTGAATGCTTGTTGCGAGTTAATTCACCCCAGACCTCAAGTGGAACATATACAAAGATGCTGAAAATACGGTCACTTCCCTGTACTACTCAGGAAAAGTCCTGACTCCTCCTGCTAGCATCTATTTTTACAAGAGTCAGATAAGGTTAAAATATGCCGCCATATGTGGACCGAGTTGCCCAGGCTTCACTTTCCAGGCTTGATAAAATCCAGAATTATTTTCCACCCTACAGCTCCTTTCCCACAGAAGAAACATTGCAAGCCTCTTTCTTCCTCTGTTTCCCTGGAAAGGGTTCATATGACCTACATTTCTTAGTTCTACCATTTCTAATCTTCATGGCAAAGACCTGCCATAATAAACACATTGTAGCAAACCACCATTTATTCCCTTCGCATTCCATTCGTGAGGTGTAAATTCTACTCAGTCTCTTTCCACAAACTACTACTTGAATTTTCCACCCTACAAACCCTTTCCCACAGAAAACATGGTGCAAGCCTCCCATTATTCTATTGCTATATCCATGGAAAATATTCAGATAAACTAAATACCTACGTTCCTCTCAATTCTAATCTTCACAGCTAAGAACCACTATACTAAACACACTGAAGCAAATGATTCCTTTTGTATTTTGTATTCCTTTTGCATTCCATTAGTGAGAGAAGTAAGTTCCATTCAAAAAGCATTTTCACATGAACCACTATTTTTTGAAACTGACTCGCAAGAGAATGCTACCTCAATCCCTACAACCCTAACCCTGTTCAAGACTAGGATTGACCATTATCTTTCCCACATTTCCCTATAAATTGAACCTCTGATTGTTACTGCTAATGCAACAAACTTTTCATTAAACTTTTACCATGAGTGGCTCTTGTGCTTTGTATAAGTTGAACATTAGTAAATAGAAAAGAATAAAAAGATAGTGTGGGAAAAGGAATATTGATTGAGAAGAGAGCGCCTTCGTTCAGTGACATCTTCACATTCTTGTTCTATTGCGCATGCGTTGGCACGTAAGTCGCTGAAACTTTGAGCAGAGGAAGAAGCAATATAGATTTGATTTTTCTTTTTTAGTTCTTGGAAGGATAAATGTTAGAATGTTTGGGTAATTTGCTTTTTAAGACTTGCGCTAAGTATCTAATAAAAAAATTCCCGAATCGTTATATTTAGGTGTAAATGTACATGTTTAATTCGAAAATAATAAAGAAATTTTGATAAAATCTAACGTTTTGCATATATTTGCTCCAGATTTCACTTGTCTTGATGATTGCGCGCGCAATGAGTCCTCAGTTGCACAGTAATAGAGACAAGTGAGATCAGTAAAAATGCTGTTAACAAGGTGATCTTCCGCGCAAATATAATCAGCAGCGAATGTATACAAACAACGCCAGTAATGGCTGCCGTGCCGTAACGCGAATTAGTCCGAAATTTTATTGTCGTTAACTCCAAAACGGTAGATTTTCTCAACATTTCTTTGTTATTTTCTAATTAAGCATGTAAATTTACACCTAAATATAACGATTCGGGAATTTTTTATTAGATACTTAGCGCGGGGCTTAAAAAGCAAATAACCCGAATTTTCTATGAAATTTTATAGCTTACTAAATGGCTAAAAGATTGAAGAAACGTATGTAAATATTCAGTTTTTTTTTTAATGGTTTTCGTTTATTTAGCTAAAGATTTTATTTTTGATAATTAATATTTATTTATTTTTTAGTAACTGTTCATGTCGTTACTTTTTTTGAATAATTAACATGACACGAAAAGAAAGAGTTTTGAAAGTAAACAAAAAATTCTTTTATCTAAAAAATACAAGTCAATAAACCAATGAAGAGTAAAACTAAAAAAAGTTTCTAACTGGAATCAAGGCTTTAATTTATTTACTATTTTACATGGTTACATCTAGCCATTAAAGATGTAAAATAATGAGAACTTGTCGCTTATTTAGTACTGCGCTTAAAGCTACCATATTTTACGATTTAGAGCTAATTTTTGGTAACTGGTTTTCTTTTACTTTTACAAAAGGATATTGGTGGGTTAACTCTAAAGAGTTCTTTTTTTTTAAGCCCAAGTGACTCAAATTTTTAATTTCTCTCATAAAATTAAATAAGTGGCGGGTAACAACTTGTAAAAAAACATTTTTACCAAGATTTTCTTAAAAAACAAATCATCTAATAATAAAAAGAAAATCCTTTGGTTTTTCTTTTTCTTAATCATCTTTTGATGATAAAACTTTGTTTTTTATTACGTTTTGGACATTTTTCATCATGTGCGCTTATAATCTTTGGAGGTACAATGTATTATAAAAAATAAAATTATTCATTTAAGTTTTAAAAAATCGTATAGAATAAATTATATTCTTAAGGTTATGGTTAAAGATCATTTCTTTTCGCGCGCTTTTTAAGTCGGTGCGATTAACATATTTTTTTGACCTTTCGACCGCCATATAGGCTACAATACGTAAAATGTTATTTTCATTCATTATTTTTTTTTTTAGTAAAATCTAAAAAGTAAACATTACTTATAAATTTACTAAATGAAATTGAAACCAATTCATAGGTTTTTAG
This sequence comes from Acanthosepion lycidas, assembly GCA_963932145.1. Classification (NCBI taxonomy): domain Eukaryota; kingdom Metazoa; phylum Mollusca; class Cephalopoda; order Sepiida; family Sepiidae; genus Acanthosepion; species Acanthosepion lycidas. Next base: position 30,779,485 of record OZ010578.1, on the reverse strand, counting down.
TTATACATTTTTTGTCTATAAATGGCAGTTTTTAAATGACGAGAGAACGTTCAAATAAAAAAAAATGGCTAAAATAATCTTTATTTATTTATGGAATTAGGAGGCTTTTATCCTGTCAAATCAAATCGAAATTTAAGTTCAAAATGTCACCTAAAAAAAAACTTTTTTTTTTAAGCAATCCGCGAATTTTGATTCAGAATTAACTTATTGTTTGTGCAAAAAACAAATATATTGATTAATGAAAAAAATTGAGATTTGGTTTCTTGGATACTTTATGAATTTGTGATGGAAATTTTTCTTATCCTTTCTTTTAATCATCTTTTTTTAAAACCTTTTACTTGATTATCATTCTGTAGTTAGTGTAAACATCATGGAATTACTTTAATTTAACTGTTTTTGAGGGATGCACGGAGAATTCGGTAACGGAAGATTTGGTAATAATTATGAAATAAAAACGTCAATTGAAAATTGATTTTAGGACCGTTCTGTAGTGAGGATTTGGGAGCTTTATTATTTGACGTTTGAACATGTTGCTTCTTTCTTTCTTTCTTTCTTTCTTTCTTTCTTTTTTTTTGTAAAAAGAGGCTACTCGTTATTTCAGTTTTACTTTCTTTAAACAAAATAGTTGTGTTAATTGTTATTTGTTGTAAATTTCTTCAAAAAAATTACAAAAAAATGAGGCTATTTGTTGCTTCTTGAAAAAGAAATAATAACTATCTAAAAGTTTATTTACTACCTTTTTAAAATAATAATTTTAAAAGAAGATAAGAGAAATTAACTTTAAAACCTAGAAATCGATGTTATTTGCTTGAATGAAAACAGTAGACTAAGTAATTAAATAAATAATTTTTAAAAATATTTATTTAAAATATTAGTAAACCCCCACCCCGCATCCAGAAAGTAAGGCCCTGGTAATGTTGCAGTGGATTTTTATCTGCACTGGAACCCATTATGTTTCAGTTAATTAATAACTTAAACGTGTGGGGGTGGTGGCTATCCCACTTTAGAAAGTATGGCCCTGGTTTTGTTGTAGTGTGATTTTTATCTGGACCCTACGATTAAGTTATTTAAATATATAGAGGAGGGGTCTTAGCCCCGAAATCCCCAGTCCAGAACGGCCTTAAAATCAATTTTCAATTGACTTTTACTAGCTACCGAATTTTTCTAAATTTGTTTTTTGCATCGTAGTGTAATTTCATCTAAATTACCAATAAAAACTCAAATTTCTCTCGTATTTGACAGAAACTTTGTTTTATTTTTATTATTTCTACAATGTCAATCTAATTATTCCTGTTTTTCCAATTTTATGTTTTAGTTCTCGTGTTTAGAAAAGTAACCAGAGTCAAGTCGTTCCCACCAAAAATCAATGTGCCTATTCTCTTACTAATTGATAAGAAGAGAAAGTAAATAAATATTGATATCACAATGTTACTTGTAAGTTGTTAAAACTGAAATGAACAGAGTGTTTTCAAGGCGATTTTAGTTATCCTGAGAAATGTAAACTTATTTTCCCGCTATGAGAACATCAAATATGGTGACCAGTCATGAAACTTGTTATCAGCTCTTCCCGTTGTACTTTTTGGAATCAGGATAACACCTAATGAGTCAAACTAATCCTCATTTACTGCACTAACGGGAAGTCAGGCTCAAGTTCCTCGATTGTTAATCGATCCTTCTAAGACATAGAATTAAAAAAATCAAGATTTTAGCTGAAAAAGTGCAAAGATTTCACATGGACAAATTTTCCAGCCGACATCTACACTCTATACCTAATTCATATATTCCTAAAGATTTACAAAGCTGTGAATATATTTGGCTGAACGAACAGAGTAGGAAAAACTTTGGAAGCGCCGTACACAGGCCCATTTCAAGTAATAAGTCGATATAATAAATATTTTACAATCATAAATGTCCGACAATTTGCATAGAAATGTTTCCATTAACAGACTAAAATAAGCATATATTTCTAAAGCTACAAAGTCAATGGATTCTGTCGAAAGAAATCTGAAATTGAACAATTCCCAGTTTCATGTCGATGGAACTGATGATGAAAAGCAAATAACTAAACTAGAACCGGTAAAATAGAGAAAAAAAAAACAAAAACCAACACACACACGCACACACACACAAAACACCATATCACACTGTTTTCTGGGAGAAAAGTTATGTAAGAGCAGAAACAGGAAGTTACCTCTTTCATAGCTTAAATAAAACATAATGACGTATTTCGGGGTTTGCGCAATATCCTCCACGCATAACTTCAGGTTGAAGTTGATTAAATACAATCCTAATGAATATATGTTGACCAATAAGAAATGAGCACGCGTGAAATAATCAAAAACTTAATCGGAGTCTCTTTCAACTTCGCTAACAATATAAATAGACCGCTGTCTAAAAGAAAAAAGAAAGAAAGAGATTCCAACAGGAGACATATAGGTAAAAGGATAAAAGTTCATGGAAATGGTAATGATCGGTCATTTTTAATTTTTCCTATTTTTTATCCATATTTATGTATAAGTTCTAAAAATTTATGGGACACTGAAAATTTGTAAATTAAATACATTAGTTTTCATTTAAAGCTAAATTGAAAGCCTCAGGAAAGCTTTTTCATTTTTAAAAATTCCTTTTAAACCTTACGTGTGCCGAATTCGTTGAGGTTCCTATTTTAAATGGCTTGCTTTCCTTCACTCGTTAAAACAAATAAAATCAGAATATTCCTTTATAAAAAATATGATATTTTATAAATAAAATGATTTTTAAAAGGAATATTTTGTGTTTAGCTGAAATACAAAACTGAAAGAGGAATTAATCCTGAGGTAATTAAAAGAAATACACAAGAAATGTACTGAGTTCACCGAAGACGTTAAGTCAAAAAGTTGATGGAAATGGTGATAATCGATCATTTTTATTTTTATTCTATTTTTTATTCATATTTATGTGTAAATTCTAAACATTTACGGGATACCGCAAAGTTGTTCAGATAACCGACGATATACTTGTACGTATACAGAAAACAAAAATCGATCGATCATTGATTGATTATAATTGATCCCGTTGATTATAAAGATCGATTATTGATGAATATGAATGCAAAGGTTCACTCACTCGTCGATCATGGAAAAATTGCCTGCACCCAAACCACACAAATTCGACTAGGTAAACTTTCTTTTTTCCTTTTCTTTAAGGCAGTTGACCCTAAGCAAAGCGGAAGTGACACTAGCACACAAGGGGTTACAGAGGATTGAGAACAAGAGTAAAAAGGAATGTTTGAGCAAAGGATACAGAAAAGGATGGGGAACAAGCAGGTAAGGGGAAGGGAGTTCCACAGACGGGAAGTGCGGGAGAAGAAAACTGTTTCAGTAGAAGTGACGGTTACATTTACTGAGCAGGGAGTGTCAGTTGAAATTTATAAAATCCTTCTTTTAAATTTTTTTTTAAGGAAAAAAAGGATCCTTAAGTCCATTTGCCGTTATCGCTCTTTCTGATATTGATTGGGGTTTCATTTCTTATCTTTTATTTGAAGTAGTGTGGAATATCAACATCTTATTTTCTCTTCGAGTCACATGTGCTATCCATTTTAGTTGTTGCCGCTGTTAGTAATCTCCAAGTGATATCGTTTCCGTTATTTGTTAGGTTTCTTTATTAATCTTTAGCCCGAGTCCACAATGATCTTTGCCAAAGCCCTCAGGTTTCACTCGCGCAAACACATTTTTTTCACCATTTACCTTAGGAAGCGGTTGTATATAGCTGAGAGCTTAGGTATCTCTCTATCTCTGTATATATATATATATATATATATATATATATATATATATATATATATATATATATATATGTATTTATATATATATATATATATATGTGTGTGTATATATATTGACCACTAATATTATATATATATAATATTTGCAGTCAATATATATATATATATATATATATATATATATATATATATATATATATATATGTTTCCAAGAGGATACAATCTAGGTCGACCTCAATGTCCAGGACAGAGTAAGAATATGATATGAAAGGCTCAAACACTAATATTCCATGGTTATAATTTATTACACTGGTATCGTAATTACGGTCCAGTTCATCAGACCTACAAATTCAAAAAGAAATCGGAAAATTATACAGATATATATATATATATATATATATATATATATATATATATATATATATATGTCTGCGTGTTTGCTTCTATTAGGTTGGTACAAAAATAATGTCGTTTTCTTACATGTGAGAAAACGACATTATTTTTGCACCAACCTATTATCACTCCTATCTGATCTCGCTCTATCTTTTCTGTAACCCCTTGCGTCCTAGTGGCTTCCCGCCTTTCTTGGGGAGAAATGGTTAAATATATATATATATATATATATATATATATATATATATATATATATATATGTATGTGTGTGTGTGTGAATGGAACTTGGTAGGACGATATAATTTTTGATTCGTTGCATTTTCTATTTTAGAATATTTTACGAACCTTTTGTTTCGCATTGAATATAAAATAATTAATGTACTGAAGAAGCTTTTTTATTTTATGAATTTCTCCTCTTCATGTAAATATTAAGGGCTGCTCTTCAGGAGAATCGAATGATTAGACCGGATATTATTTTGTTGTTATGATGAGAATAGAAATTTATTAGGTCGCTTTTGTTGGTTGATTTCCAGTGGACACTAAGTTTTAAATTGTTGTTAACGCGATAGAGCTTGATATCAAGGAAGGATAAGGAATGGTTTTCTTCCATTTCGCATGTCCGACTATATTTACATTATTCGGACTATTGTCCTCATCTTTGTCGCCATATTTATTACAACGTTTCGGCCGTTGTACGCTCCGGCCTTCTTCAGGTTGTTGGAATGTCGAACAGAACTCTTTATTTCACTCACTGGGCTAGACTGTCCTAGTTCCACGTACCATGTCTAATGGATGTCAGTTATCAGTTATCTCCTGTTAATTCCCCTCTTCAAGTTCTCCCACTGCCTTAACCGCGTAAGGAACTCACACTTTTTGGGTGCTGTCGCTGGATCTAAATAACGCCTTTTTCCCCTGTGCCATCTATCTACCCCAGTGTGCGAAATAAAGGGTTCAGTTCGACATTCCAACCACCCGAAGAAGGCCGGAGCGTACAACGGCCGAAACGTTGTAATAAATATGGCGACAAAGATGAGGACAATAGTCCGAATAATAAATAATGTAAATAATGTACATAATACCTCATCTCAGGAATATAGACAGATAGTGTTCGACTTGGTTTAGTTTATTTTTTAGGTCGGGAAAGTAAATATCACGAGGATATAGTAATAGCTTTTGGTAGGCAGAACTTTCCCTTTGATTATGTTAGATGCTTTTTTTTAAGAGATTTAGTTATTTCTTGACTAGGACGTTGGTGTAAAAGGATTTTATACCTAGGCAGTCCACGAGTTTGTCAGTCATGTTTCTTTGCCTTAGTTTAAAATTTAAAATTCCCAGCCACCATCACTCGTGCGCATGCGTAATCACACCAACGTAACAAATTTAGTCCGATTAAGTCCTAAGGGACGAAACGCGTCACACAGAAAACTTTTTACACTTTGACATACAATTTTCCCAATATTGGTCTTGATATATAAAAATATATAGTGTTATCACACACACATACACCCCCACACACGTATATATATATATATATATATATATATATATATATATATATATATATATATATTGTGTGTATTTAGGCAGCAATTTTTGATTGAAGTATATTTCATTAAATAATATAGACAAGTTTTGTCTATTTATTTTAAGTAAGTTCCTTTCATATTGTCAGATAAGCTTAATAACATTACCATTAAAAGACGAAAGGAAATCACTATATTGATACGTTTTAATGCTATCTAAGCTTTCGGTTTACATAAGCCATTATCAAAGATGATAATTACATTTGAATATATCAAGCAATGCACGGATAAAACAATAATGATAGTCTGTTTTTGTTACATGAAGAATTTCAAAGCAACGACAAATTCGTTTATGCGAGACGCGGAAGCGAAAATCGCATCGCCGGTCGTGACGTCATACATGACCACGCGAGAGTGAAAACGAGAAGTATTAAGTATGGGAAGCTGTTGGTATAAACCAATGGTTTCTGTTATCAATTATAGATATTTAAGAATATTTGTGGAGATTACGTAGTTTATTTTGTTCAGATAAGGTTTTAATTGTATACATAAAACATATATAACACACACACACACACACACATATATATATATATATATATATGGTATGGGTGTTTCTTTTCGTGTATTTATGAATACAAATATATAAAAACGCAAGATATACTAAAATACAAATAGATCTCGCTCTATTTAACACGAGCATTTAACTCTTCTATTATTAAAAATGGTGTCAATTATTTTTCCTATGAATAAATATTCATGTCTTTTCATGTATCTTTAGAGCGTTCAATAATATATAATTATATAATAATATACAAGTAAATGATTATATTTCATGTACTGCTTTATTTTAAACCATACAAAATTTATTAAGAGTTATAAAGGATTGGAAATTGTGAAGAGCCATGATCGCCAACGTCTTGAAGAGACACAAAGAAGAATAACTCTTATGGATTGGCGAATTTTTGTAAGCGCCGTCCAGTCAGTAGTAATGTTGAACAAGACTTAGGTTATTCGTGTGTATGAACAGATTTTGTTCAATCGTATATATATATATATATATATATATATATATATACGTTTGTTCAAAATTAGCAGACATATGTCTGTAATTTATTCAATCATATATATATATATATATATATGATTGAATAAATTACAGACATATGTCTGTTAATTTTGAACAAAATCCGTTCATTCTCACGAATAACCTCAGTCTTGTTCACCATTGCTACTGGCTATATATATATATATATATATATATATATATATATGTATGTATGTGTGTGTGTGTGTGTGTGTGTGTGTATTCAAGTATGTTTGGTTAAATATTATAGACGTATTATTTCTATTTATTTTAGTTTTAATCGTTTCAAGTCCACGAATTAATTTCTTGGTATCTGTAGAAAACTGACAGAGAAAAAAACACGTTCAAACTTCTATAAAAACAAACAAATCTGCTGCAAAAGAAATGCATAACCACGCCAATATAATAGTTAATAAAGCGGATAGCGAATTGCAGGCTACATGATGCGAATTCTGCCAGGATAAACGATATAGTCAGTTCAATCGATAACTCCATAGACTGACGCTGAATATTGATTAGAGAATTTCGATGAATAATGTTTAATCCTCGTGGCTAATATTCACCAATAAATCAAGTGCATTGATATAGAAAGATATTATGTTGAAAATAAAATATTTGATGTGTAATATATATATATATATATATACAATTATTGTCATTCGCAGACAGTACTCTTTCATGTATCACAGCTCCTCAGTGCCACTCGTCAACCGAATGCCTGAAGCCCGGATCGGAACCCAACCGATTTGGTGCCTAGTCAGAGCCTCTACCACTAAGCCATCTTCACTCGATAGAACGAGTCAGGCAAATATAGCCTATTGTTTTTACAAACGTAAACAAAAGGCAAGCAGCCATAGTGCTCTATTCATTTTACTGAAGAGCATCGCATTTACGTTGTTTTTCGAATTAGCTTGTCATTCAACACTTCTCAATTGAAAATATATTTTCAAGAACTATATATATATATATATATATATATATATATATATATATATATATATATATATATAATAAAAATATAGTTTTAAGGTATGCTATATTTATGGGTTAAAATTCTCAATAGCAGGGATAGATCGTATGGAACACTGAGGACAACACCCAGCGGCGACGAAGATTGCCTTTTAGCATGAAACAGATTGTCACCACTATACACACACACATACACACACACATGTATATGTGTGTGTATGTGTGTGCAGTATGTGTGTGCAGTATGTGTGTACACATCAGTAAGTTAGCTTATAAATATATATATATGTATGTATATATGTACTTGTATGTATGTGTGTCCGTGTATGCCTGCACCTTGAGATTAAAGCAATGTTCTTCGAGACTATTTTTCAGGTTTTATTTTACTGAATTTTACATAGATATCGTTAATCTATGCATTACCATTTACTCACATACACTGAATACATACATACTTATATATTTATCTATCTCTCTCTCTTTATATATATATATATATATATATATATATATATATATATGTGTGTGTGTGTGTGTGTATGTGTGCGTGTGTGTGAAATGGACAAAATAATACCTCATCTCAGAAATATAGACAGATACTGAAGATGAATATGTCGACAAACATGAGGACAATTGCCCGAATATTGTAAATAGTGTACATAATACCTCATCTCAGAAATATAGACAGAGACTAAGATAGATAGATAGATAGATAGATAGCAGTTTTACATAGATATATAGGACAGTAAAAATGTTTATTGAAAAAGGGAATTAAAAGCAAACATACTTTCAAATATAAGTGTTATTTCTCCACGTATATTCTTTCAATATCTAGGCTCTCCTATAAGCAATGAAATCATTCATTTATCCACTGTGCCATGTGTCCTTGAGGCGTTAGTTAGATCCAGTGACAGCACCCAAAAGTGTGTGAGTTCAATACACGGTTAAGGCAATGGAGAACTTACAGAAGGAAATTAACAGGAGATAACTGATAATTGACATCCATTAGACATGGTACGTGGAACTAGAACAGTCTCGCCCAGTGAGCGAAATAAAGGGTTCTGTTCGACATTCCAACCACCTGAAGAAGGACGGAGTGTACAACGGCCGAAACGTTGTAATAAATATGGCGACAAAGATGAGGAGAATAGCGCGAATAATGTAAATAGTGTACATAATACCTCATCTCAGAAATATAGACAGATACTGAAGGGCCGAACCGTTGTAATAAATATGGCGACAAAGATGAGGACAATAGCCCGAATAATGTAAATAGTGTACATAATACCTCATCTCAGAAATATAGACAGATACTGAAGGGCCGAAACGTTATAATAAATATGGCGACAAAGATAAGGACAATAGTCTGAATAATGCCGATAGTGTACATAATACATCATCTTAGAAATATAGACAGATACTGAAGGGCCGAAATGTTGTAATAAATATGGCGACAAAGATGAGGACAATAGTCTGAATAATGTAAATAGTGTACATAATACCTCATCTCAGAAATATAGACAGATGTCACCAAGTTGCACACATGTAATTCCTGTGCCTGGCACATCCGTATCACCCTGCTTGTCATGATGGGTATATAGGTTTCATGTATTCGTGACTTAGCCTTTGTTGGTGTACTGCTTCTCACTACTACTACTACTACTACTACTACTACTACTACTACTACTACTACTACTACTACTACTAATAATAATAATAATCAAATACTTAAAAAAGAAAGCAAAGATAAATGCTAACCGACCAGATACAGAAACAATGGCAAGATATACCGCTTCATGGACAATACAAGCTGACGTAGACAAAACCCGTATCTATCAGTTGCTACGTAGTGCAGGGTTCAAAGCGGAAACTGAAGGATTTATCCTTGCTGCACAGGACCAATGGTTGTTAACTAGGAATTATCAAGCACATATACTAAAATATTGTGTTAGCCCAAAATGCAGATTCTGTGATAAATATCCAGAAACAATTGATCATCTTCTATCAGGTTGAACGATATTGGCACCCACTGAATATAAAAGCCAGCATGACAGAGTGGGTCAATATCTGCACTGGAAAGAAAACTGAAACTGAAAGAAAGCGGTTACAGAGATAGGACATGTTACAATTCTATGGGACTATACAATACACACTGACAGAACGATCAAACCAACCGCCCAGACATTGTTATTAGAGACCAAAAACAAAAAAAAAAGTGCCTCCTTATTGATATGGCAGTTCCTGAAGACTGCAATATATCTTTGAAGATATTCATAAGGCTGTCAAAATACAAGGACCTTGAAATAGAAATCTCAAAAATGTGGCACATGGGAACATTAACAATCCCTTTTGTAGTTGAAACCCTAGGATTGGTTGGAAAAGATTCCAGTAGACTAATTGAAGGGATTCCTGGAAGTCCATGCCTCAAAGAAATACAAAAAATTCTTCTCACAAGTACAGCCCACACTTTACGAAGGGCTTTATCTATGTAATTTCTTTTTGTTTTGTCAGTGGAAAGTGTCATGATGCCATATCTAACCTTAGGTCTCTGGGTGCGGGGACCCGGAAAGAAATGTGTAAACGCCAGAAATCAAAGGAAATAAATAAATAAATAATAATAATAATAATAATAATAATAATAATAATAATAATAATAATAAATAGTATCGTAGTCATAGGTAATTTTTAGATGTTTACATGAAATAAGTTTAGAGTAAAGCACTAAAAATTGAAATAAATTTGATATGCACAAAAACTTTATATATATTGAGGAAATTATAACGAATACACTTCACAAGCTACGCAGATAGTAAAACAGTTTCCACATCCATTTAAACTTGACCTTATTAAAATTTACCTTCATACACGTAGATTGTATATACATACGCATATAACCTCGAACAATTCATTTTATATTCAGTCTGGTATATACAATAATATATATATTGCAAATATTTACTAACTTATAATATATTCATTTACATTCATAAGCATTTACAAATTGCAGATTTATGCAGTTGCATAAACGTGCGAACATTTTTATATTCGCAACTTAATAATGATCATTTACTAGTGTTCCACATGCGCAAATGGCCATTCCGATACAATAAAAGCATTCATAGTTATATGCACGCACAGACACACTCGCACGCACGCACGCACGCACGCACGCACGCACGCACGCACGTACATATTTGTAATTATCACATATTACATTGCAGGGACATCATTATAAGTCTTTCATCTTTGTACATGTAGAGTTAATTCCCTTTATAAACCGGCTTTTATTCTTTTTCTTGTGCCCCAAGACGTTTAATCTTTGTTTCGCTTTTTAAAGTCTGAAGCAAGAAAAAAAAAAAAAAAAAAACACACAAAAAAACACGAAATCTTTGAAAAACATAACACAGGGGAATAACTAAAAGTTATTTACTTTGTGATCGTATTTAGTGAAGATACACTGAAAGTTACTTCCTCGCTTTCCACATTTCTAAGCAGAACAAGGTCATATGATGAAACACAGGGCTCAGAGCGAGTACAGGTTTTTGCATGCATCATTGGGTCTTTTGTTTCCTGCCTAGAGCGAGAGAAAAATATGACGCCTCTATCAAAACGAGGTATAAAGGCTGGCATTTCGATTGATGATGTTTTATTAGCGAACCAAACCGAGGCAGGAGAATGTTATTTGCGCTTATCACTCGTTCACATTTCTGTATATTCCCTCTGATCATTACTAATGCGATCGATCGAATAACTGTCCTTTTTGTGAAAACGATGGGAACTGACAAAAAAAAAAAAGAAAAAAAAAAGAAAAGAGTAAGTCCTTCATACGATTTCTTATAAAAACGTTAGAACACAAATACACGCAGAAATACATATATTGTCTACAAGTTTGTACAATTTTATACATGTATCTCTCTCCCCGCTCTCTATGTATATGTGTGTGTGTGTATGTGCGCGCGTGCATATATTCGATTTTATGCTTGTCTTTTCTGCAATCTATAAATTCATGATAAAACAAAATCCTATCTATCTATCTATCTATCTATCTATCTATCTATCTATCTATCTATCTATCTATCTATCTATATATATATATGTATATATATACATATATATATATACATATATTTATATACATATTTGTATATATATTGACGACTAATATTATATATATATAATATTTGCAGTCAATATATATATATATATATATATATATATATATATATATATATATATATATATATATATTTCCAAGAGGATAGAATCCAGGTAGAACTCAATGTCCAGGACAGAGTAAGAATATGATATGAAAGGCTCAAACACTAATATTCCATGGTTATAATTTATTACACTGGTATCGTAATTACGGTCCAGTTCATCAGACCTACAAATTCCAAAAGAAATCGGAAAATTATATATATATATATATATATATATATATATATATATATATATATATATATATATATGTTTGCGTGTGTGTATGTGGGGTGTAGGTGGTTGTGCAGATGCTTATATTAGATTTTATGCTTGCCCTTTCTGCAAGCTATAGATTCATGATCTAAAAAAGAAGATATACCTCAATAAATAAGCTAGACTAACGCAGAAATGATTTGTTGATAGAATAATTTCAACTTATATATTACTCCATTCAGATTAGTTTTCTCATCATATACCCACAATATTTCGTCTGTTTTACCTTCTGGCCCTTTTCAGGTTTCTATCGTATCTGGATTTGGAAAGATGATTTTCAAGGAATTCAGGCTTTTCCATATAGTATATTCCCCCTCCTCGTCTTTAATGCTATTAGAAACCCCAGTGTGGAATTCAGGTTCACATCCTCACCACCAAATATATCGCTATTGTGGCGTCTGTAGCAAATAGATTTTGCAAGCAGGTTCGTAGATATATGGCTAGAGAGACGTCTTCTCTGGTGTTTGACCCATAGCTGGGCGGAGAAGAGATACCTTCCTCTTAAGGCATTTGTGCGAGAGTGAATGCGACGAATTAGGTGGGACGAATGTGTTATGGTCCAGGTTAGGACCAAGGAAGAACACCACGAGCACAAGAGTAGAAATAACGAAGGTATATTACACGAAATAATAATACAAGATGTGGAAGGTGTTAGTATGACTGTCAGTCTGGTTTGGAATGAACTACTATCAGCTTGACTCGATTCGACCCTCTCTCTTGAGAGGCGTAATATACATAGTTTTAGCAAGAGTTCTTTCTGTAGTTATAGGTAAGGACCCATGACAGAATCTGAACTCAGAATTCTGCATCCATTTCCGAACCGATGATCACCACGTTACACGCATTTCATTCATACAGGAGATTAACGCATTACAATGTTTCTGCCCCTAAACAGTATGTTTGTGTATTTTAAAATATATGAAAATATCTATATATCTATCTACCCTGAACTGCTGTCTATTTTTGCAAGAAAAAGAATGGCAGCTTTTTAAAAAATCACTTAATATTTATTAGCAACTCTCATGGCTCAGTCAGTCTCTAGTGATGAGAGTAGAATTGATAAAACGGATGCTTGGAAAAGTAAAAAATTAATATAAAGCAATAAGTTCATCCACGAAATTTTAATCTGCATTATGAAATATTTGTTGAGGTTGGATTAAATAATTAATTATGGTCGCTAACAATAAAGATGGCAAGATGACAAAAAATTTTTTTTTCTCCAAATCTTTATTTAATTTATTCATAATTTATTCATAATAGCAGAGAACCGTGTCAGTTTCACAGAGTATTCATTTGTTCAATGAAAAGAAGTTGTCACAATAACGCTGAAAAAGTATCTGAACAAGGACTTGCTGAGGAAATGATGTATGCTCACCAATTTCAATTTGATCTATCTATCTATCTATCTATCTATCTATCTATCTATCTATCTATCTATCTATCTATCTATCTATCTATCTAATACTGTTCATTTTCTATCTATCTATCTATCTATCTATCTATCTATCTATCTATCTAATACTGTTCATTTTCTATCTATCTATCTATCTATCTATCTATCTATCTATCTATCTAATACTGTTTATTTTCTATCTATCTATCTATCTATCTATCTATCTATCTATCTATCTATCTATCTATCTATCTATCTATCTAATACTGTTTATTTTCTATCTATCTATCTATCTATCTATCTATCTATCTATCTATCTATCTATCTATCTATCTAATACTGTTTATTTTCTATCTATCTATCTATCTATCTATCTATCTATCTATCTATCTATCTATCTATCTATCTAATACTGTTCATTTTCTATCTATCTATCTATCTATCTATCTATCTATCTATCTATCTATCTAATACTGTTCATTTTCTATCTATCTATCTATCTATCTATCTATCTATCTATCTAATACTGTTCATTTTCTATCTATCTATCTATCTATCTATCTATCTATCTATCTATCTATCTATCTATCTATCTATCTATCTGTCTAGCCTGACGCCAGTGTACTGATCATGAGGCGGAATACATTGATGATATAGGTACTCATAGTTGCTGATGAGAAAGTTGCTGATGATACGTATTCATACTTGTGATAAAATGAACTTGAACCAAAAAAATCAACATTCTTTAACGAGTGTGGAATTAATAAACATTAAACACTTCAAATACTTCGGTATATGGATCAGTTATAACAAATTTAGTATAGAAGAAATGGAAATTCAACCCACGGTGGGCTAGGCTAGAGATAATTTTGTATAACACCATAAAACGTTACGAAATTAAAACATTAATCTCAGAACTCGAGTCACATTATTGAACGGCCTCATCAGATCTAGACTCACGATTTCATGTCACGCTAGACGTTCAAAAGTGTGTAAACTGTGTTTTGCATACAACCGTTCACTGAGCTCAATCGTTAAAAATCGATGTTCGCCTCAGTGTCTGGTATAAAAGATGCAAATAATAATAATAATAATAATAATAATAATAATAATAATAATAATAATAATAATAATGGTAGGATCAGTGGACCTGATAAAATTTTAAATGGTCCCAGAAGTGCCGATTGAAAAGAGAGGAGATTTTCGTCATAAGCTGAACCAATGTCTAGTAATTCAACTTGGCAAGCTGATAGACACATGATCATTAGTCAGGGTTTATATTTTCTACTACATTTTGCTTTTGTAAATAAATTGTTTTTTTTTTCCTGTTGCATAGAATTTCTATTTGTGTTTACGTGTGCCTAAAATTTTTGACACGAATAATGAGGCACAAAGAAGAAAAGGCTGAGAGACAACCGATGAGACAGAGATCCGTAATTGTTGTTATTTGTACTTCAAAATACGAATTTGTTTTCAGGTCAGGTTAATACAGGGTGTCCATAAAGTTCGTGTGCACTTTAAAAAATTTATAACTTTATTTGTATTTGCGATAGAAATAATCTGTAAAAAATGTTATAAAGTTTAATGTACCTAGTTTTAAGTATAGCTAAAATAACTAATGTGCTTTCAGGCATTACTGTAAATCAGTTGGCAAATGTTTTATGTGAACTGCAAAATCATATTACCCTTTGTATTGCTAATGATGGAGGACATGTGGAAACTTAAATAAAATTTCAATAAAACCTTAAAAAATATAGATTTACTTCTTTCTAATCCTTTTTACAAATTATTTCTATCGCAAATACAAATAAAGTTATAATTTTTTAAAGTGTACATGAACTTTATGGACACCCTGCATATTTATATTTTAAATGGCGCCAGAAAATTTTTCTGTTTAAATACAAATAGGAAACAATGATTTATGAACTTGCAGTATATAGCTAATACATATTTTTCATC
This sequence comes from Acanthosepion lycidas, assembly GCA_963932145.1. NCBI lineage: Eukaryota > Metazoa > Mollusca > Cephalopoda > Sepiida > Sepiidae > Acanthosepion > Acanthosepion lycidas. Next base: position 30,763,925 of record OZ010578.1, on the reverse strand, counting down.
ATGTGCACACCAAGGAAATATTTTATTTAATATTTAATTTAATCTTATTTTAATTAAAATTTAAATCTTTTATATAATATTAGGTTGGGGCTTGGGAACAACAATATTGTCACTATCTCTTTGCACATTCTGAAAATATTCATACTGTATAATCTTTCGTTTTTTAATCTAAGAGATCAAGTCGTGTTCTTAAATAGCCTTAGCGAATCTAGATTCACATTTGTGTGTCATGTCAGGTGTCCAATTTGTTTAGAAATGTCAAAACTGTCATTGACATGCAACCGTTCTCTCAGATCAGTGGTTAAAAATGGCTTCAAGCAAATGAACCCTGTGGGTCTTGAATTGAACAGTTCTTCATCTGACCTTGTATACTGGCGCTACAGAATTACAAACAACGAACTCTGCCAAATAAGAGAAACATGATAATTTGAAGACTTTCTTTCTTCTCTTAAATTTTCCGAACGTATTTAAACAAAACAGAGCTATTGCGATAATAACTCGGCGTCAAATATATCGTGCGGTTGCAATAACCCTTTTTAAATTCGCATTAATCAAAACAAATATGTCATGTAAATTAAATCTCTGCAGTATATATGATAGCACGAGTTAAACTTTGACAATTGACGTGGTAATTACAAGCTTAAAGTTGAGTAAGTTAATATCTTTCATTTGTTTCTAATTGCTGTATCAAAATTTTCATCAGTCATTCACTCCTTTTTTCTCTTGTTTTGTTTCCTTTGGGATGATTTCATTCGCCGGTCTCACAAGTAATTCTCTGGACGTGGAACACGTTCAGAGAATTACTGATTTGATCAAGTTATATATAATTATTTTAAGACATTTTTATGTTTATACATTCTTGTTATAGATACACATATTTAAGTAAATGCTCTGTTTATAATAAACAGTATTAATAACATTTACCGGCCTGAATGTCCGAGAAATTTTCATAGAAAATATTCGTTCTCCGACAGGAATCGAACCTGTATCCTATACGGAACCGTCATATGACACGCCTTAACCGATCGAGCCACGGAGGATCCTTCGATTAGTAAGGTCGAATTTACTGTTTTTAAACTACAATCTTCCATGAATGTCTCACGTACATTCATATCTGCTCAAAGCGTATCCAAATCTAAACAAATGACGTCACACATAATGAAATGGACAAGATCCGACAATTATTTTAAGACATTTTTATGTTTATACATTCTTTTTATAGATACAATTATTAAAGTAAATTCTCTGATTTATAATAAACAGTCTTAATGACATTTACCGGCCTGAATGCCCAAGAAATTTTTATAGAAAATATTCGTTCTCCGACAGGAATTGAATCTGTATCCTATACGGAACCGTCACGGATGATCGATCGATTACCAAAATCGATTTTGCTGTCTTTAAACTACAATCTTCCATTAAAAACAGTAAAATCGACCTTGATAATCAAATGACCGAAGTCTAATGTTAACCGCTGTCTTCCAATACATATCCTCATAAAACAAGACAAAAATATTATAAACATCAGAGCCTCAAAAGAGTGTTTGAGGAGACGGACACCAACAACATATACAGTTTCCTTTCAGAAATCGGTATCCATGAAAAATTAAAAAAAAAAATGTTTTTTCCTTTTTATAACTTTAATTAGGCTCTTCTAAAGTACTTGCAAGAGCCTCTAAGACCGGAATGTCAGAATATTTGTCTATATGTCAAAGTCTGATTATCAAGCTATTTATGTGCTTGTCAAGGTGTATATCTTTATATATCGAAGTATGAATGACAAGCTATCTATTTATCAAGGTCCGGGTATCTATTATTGACATTAAATAACCCAACAAGGTTGATATGCCTTAAAACACAAACAAACAAACAAAAAGGATAAACTGTGTCCCTTACCAGTTAAACTATAACACTCTACCTCAAATGGCTGTCGAGTATAGTACAGAGTAAACATTAGTATCTGTCTATATTTCTGAGATGAGGTATTATGTACACTATTTAATTATTCGGACTATTGTCCTCATCTTTGTCGCCATATTTATTAGAACGTTTCGGCTCTTCAGTATCTGTCTATATTTCTGAGATGAGGTATTATGTACACTATTTACATTATTCGGACTATTGTACTCATCTTTGTCGCCATATTTATCACAACGTTTCGGCCCTTCAGTGTCTGTCTACATTTCTGAGATGAGGTATTATGTACACTATTTCCATCATTCGGTCTATTGTCCTCATATTTGTCGGCATATTTAATACGACATTTCGGCCCTTCAGTATCTGTCTATATTTTTGAGATTAGGTATTATGTATATTATTTACATTATTCGGACTATTGTCCTCATCTTTGTCGCCATATTTATTACAACGTTTCGGCCCTTCAGTATCTGTCTATATTTCTGAGATGAGGTATTATGTACATTATTTACATTATTCGGACTATTGTCTTCATCTTTGTCGCCATATTTATTACAACGTTTCGGCCGTATTACGCTCCGTCCTTCTTCAAGTGTTTGGAATGTCGAACTGAACTGAACCCTACTCACTGGTATAGACTGTTCTAGTTCCATGTGCCATGTTTAATGGATATCAGTTATCAATTATCTCCTGTAAAACCATGCAAAGATAAAAGCAAAAAATTGCAATATGACCACTGGTAAAAAAGGTTGCGGAAGACATTAGGTTTATAATACCCAGAAATTCATATACAGATGTTCCCAAGGACACATGGCACAGTGGATAAAGCCGTTAGTTAGATCCAGTGAAAGGACTCAAAGAGTGTGAACTCCATACCTGGTTAAACTTTGTAATGAATATGGCGACAAAAATGATGACAATATTCCAAACAATACCTGGTTAAGGCAGTGGAGAACTTTCAGAGGGAAATTAACTTAACAGGAGATAACTGATAACTGACGTCCATTAAACATAGCACGAGGAACTAGAAATGTCTACCCCAGGGTAGAAATAAAAGGTTCAGTTCGATAATCCAACCACCTGATAAGGCCGAAGCGTATGAAACGTTGTAATAAATATGGTGACAAAAATGAGAACAATAGACCGAATAATGTAAATAAGGTAAACATTAGAGTAAAAAAAGTTAATAAAACCGCAAATTTAATCTCAAAACATTACAATTTAATCATAATAAAAGCATTTAAATTTCGATTTCTTAAAGTATAAATAGAATCATTTCATCAAATTCTGAATTAAAGTTACCTTCAAACTAATTTACAGAAATAAAATTATAAAATCTCAGTGTAAAACTTTTCAACGAGATTAATATATCGTTCGATGAGCGATAGAATTTGGAAAGCTATTGAACAAGACTAATAAAATTGATCTCGATTAACAAAATTTTTAATTTCAGGCACTACTGTCCATCTGGAACAAAAAAATGAATAAGATATTTTGAAAAACACAATTGAGAGGATTGGCAATCATATGCTGAAGCTTCGACATGGTCTGTGGGATTTTCATTGCCTTGTAGCCGACCAGAATTATTTATTTCTTTTTATTGTATACATTTATTCAACAGACACTGTAACGATAATTAGTCATTAAATTGAAATAACGATATAGAAAATATATTACACCAAAAGGAATCTTTCTCGTCACTAAATGTAAAAATAATTCCCCACCAACTATTTTCAGCTTAGTAAGCGAAGCTTACCAAAAATGAACTGAAGTATCAAAACACTATCAGTAAACCGTCCTCGGTAAGAGTTTAAACTACATCCGCGTCTTCGGTAAGACTTTAAACTACGTCCAGCAGCAAGGTCTCTGATCAGGAGGTTTTGAGGAGCGTGGAACCACCTCTTAATTGCTAGTGTTCCCATGTTCATCCGGACCCGGGGTGGTAGCACCTGTTGGGGTTGGGCAAACTATTATCAGCAACACTTTTTTGAAAAAAAATTATTACCGGCAATACAATTTTGAAGGAAATATATTACCAGAAACAGATTTTTGACAAAACAAAATATTAACAGCTATAAAAAATGTTGTCGGCATTAAATAATCTATTGAGGTTGATATGCCGTAAAACAAAATAAAACAAACTAATCTAAACCAAAGAATACATATTCTATTCATACGCATCTATCCTAAAAATGTTTTCGGCATTAAATAACCCATTAAGGTTGATATGCCGTAAAACAAAAAAAACAAAAACAAAAACAAAAAACAAAACAAAACAAACCAATCTAAAGCAAAGAATACATATTCTATTCATACGAATCTATGCTAAAAATGTTGACGGCATTAAATAACCTATTGAGGTTGATATGCCGTAAAACAAAATAAACCAAACCAATCTAAAACAAAGAATACATATTCTATTCATATGAATCTATCTTCAAAATGTTGTCGACATTAAATAACCCATTGAGGTTGATATGCCGTAAAACAAAATAAACCAAATCAATCTAAAACAAAGAATACATACTCTATTCATACGAAGCTATCTTCAAAATATTGTCGAAATTAAATACCCCATTCAGGTTGATATGCCGCAAAAAACAAAACAAAACAAAAAAAAAAAAAACCCAAACTAATCTAAAGCAAAGAATACATATTCTATTCAGACGAATCTATCCTCAAAATATTGTCGACATTAAATAACCCATTGAGATTGATATGCCGTAAAATAAAATAAACCAAACCAATTAAAAAAGAATATATATTCTATTCATACGAATCTATCCTAAAAATGTTGTCGACATTAAATAACCCATTGATGCTGATATGCCGTAAAACAAAATAAACCAAACCGATCTAAAACAAAGAATACATACGCTATTCATACGAATCTATCCTCAAAATGTTGTCGACATTAAATGACCCATTGAGGTTGATATGCCGTAAAACAAAATAAACCAAACCAATCTAAAAAAAAGAATACATACTCTATTCATACGAATCTACCCAGAAAATGTTGTCGACATTAAATACCCCATTAAGGTTTATATGCCAGAAAACATAATAAACCAAACTAATCTACAACAAAGAATACATATTCTATTCATACGAATCTATCCTAAAAATGCTGTTGGCATTAAATAACCAATTGAGGTTGATATGCCGTAAAACAAAATAAACCAAACCAATCTAAAACAAAGAATATATACTCTATTCATACGAATCTATCCTCAAAATATTGTCGACGTTAAATAACCCATTGAGGCTGATATGCCGTAAAACAAAATAAACCAAACTAATCTAAACCAAAGAATACATATTCTATTCATACGAATCTATCCTCAAAATGTTGTCGGCATAAAACAACACACTGAGGTTGATATGCCGTAATGTCCGCATTAAATAATCCCTCTGAGTAAGCTTGAAGATTATCACTGCGTAGTGATTTCGATCTTTATTTGTATTTCAGTTCTATCTCGATGCCTCGCCATTTGGTTTGATTTATTAAGGCTTACAAAATATCAAGTACGCTTTACAGTAAAGCGATATTCCCTTTTAACGCTATGTGTCTTCAGGATCTATCTTAACGCCTCTCAATGCCGTAAAAGAAAATAAACCAATCCAATCTAAACCAAAGAATATATATTTTATTCATACAAATCTATCCTAAAAATTTGTTGGCATTAAATAACCCATTACGGTTGATATGCCGTAAAACAAAATAAACCAAACCAAATAAACCTATTAATAAGAAGAGTTGAGATAAATGTATGCAAGATACCACAGTTATAGCATCACTCCTTTATAGTCAGCCTATGAACGTTTCAGCCCATCTTCGTATTTACACCACAATATGTATTATTGAACAATAAAACATCAATATTAGGCCATCAAAGGTCTGTTCAGACTAGCTCTTTAATGCAGAAGTTTGGGATTGTGTGTGATTGAAACTATGGATCCAGTAAGGTGCTATGATCACTTGATTCCTGAAGAGAAATGACACTTTAGTAGATGTCTGTTATCATGCAAGAGTTCAGTCTTCGGGTCTTCTAGTGTTACTATTCATAAATGTATAATCTATCTATACATAAGTGACATGTTGGTAGCCAGTGTCGAGTACTCACCAATGTGGACGAACATTAAGTGGTAATATATTCAAGAAAACACAAAAAGGTTATTATATAGTAGTTTGATGGTGTTGAAACGGTGGACTTCTTTTTCTTCTGTTTTACATCCATAGGAATTTTGTCAAGTCGAGGTTGAATTTTTTTTCGTTTGGATGATGATAAACATTATCACTTCCAATTCAAGTCAAAATAAGTGTTATGTCGACTAATTTTATTTAGAAATATTAGGTTGGTGCAAAAATAATGACTTAATAATGTCGTTTTTTGACGTATTTTTTAATACGTCAAAAACGACATTATTACGACATTATTTTTGCACCAGCCTAATATAATCAGCATAACAAGTGTTATAGAAACATTTATACTGTGTTAATTTACTTGCTGGAATGACTACCTGAAAGAGATTTTTCTTGTACTTTACTGGTGGCTTTTCCCTTCAAAGTACTTCCCTTGTGAAACTCTGTGCTTTGTGGGATGCTAGTTTCATCTTATAAACACATTTTCTGGCTTACCTTTCAGTAATGTACTAACATGCTGCTGATTATCAGCAAACATTTGTCCTTACAAGTCATTTTCAATTTTGAAAATAGTCCAGAATCGTAGGTGTTTAAGTTTTATGAACATGGTAGATGACCCTTTTTTCTTAGCTAGGAACTAGGGAATACGTCAGGAGCATTATCATAGTGGAGAATACAATTGCCAGGACAGATTTAAGGTTTTTTTTCCCCCGAGAAAATTCACGTAACATCTTCATCACTTCCAATCAAACACGTTGATTGACATTTTCTCCTTTTGCTAAGAGTTTTCTCGTAAAGTATTCTTTTATTATCAAAGAAACATTCAAGCAGGGTCTTTGTTATTATCTGGTCGTTTTGAAAACTTCCATTCATCGCCAGTGACAAAACTGTTAAACATATCTGCATTATTGAAACGATCAGAGGAAAGATGAAGCTGGCGTTGCTTCTGCTAATCAATCAAGATTCGAGGCACCAGCTTTGAGAAAATTTTTAATTCCGAAAGCCTCTGTTAGATTCCGAACCACTATTTCTCTATACCAGTTCAATTCTGCTATTACTCGCACATTTACTGACCAACTTCAGCACAGCAAGGTTCGTACTTTGTCCACTTTTGACTCTGGTCTTTGTGCTTTTATATACACACTTCTTACCTCATCGTACACATATACCTACTTTTCTTTGAACCGAGTTTTTGCCACTAAAAACACTTGATTTTATCAAAGCAAGTTTATCCCAAGTCATTTTTAATAGCGTCAACTTTTCACTTTTTACTAATCTTCGCACAAATAATAACGTTAATTCACAACTCTAGATTCGTTTCACTCATTTTCCGCCAATATGAACGCGTACAACTTCCTTTACTGTTCGGAAGTGCTCATGTACAAATATTTTCCTTGTTGCTTATACTAGTAATTCCCTGAGGCCATTCCGAGAATTAAATTGTCAGATCTACTATATTGACTAAACCGTGATGGCAGTGGTAAAATTACTCATTTCCATCCAGGACTCATTCAAGATCCACTGACTAGAAGGCAATTTTTCGGGAAATTAGTCTTCTCAAGTTCACTAAATGTTATCTCTTATTCTAGTATCGACATAAGTTTCCTTACAACCTTTTTGCTTTTGGTTATGCAGAAAGTTAACAACTTGTTTAGATAATTATTTTTCTCTTTTAGTTACAAGTGCTCTCCTTTTTTTGTTGCTATTATTGGAATTCTACAAGTGATGTTCTTTTTTCTTTTATTTGGTAAAGCGATTTTCTAACGCCAATCGATAGGGTTTGATAAAATGTCATCTTTAAGATTTATATGATTAATACATTTGAACAGATTTTAACTATTAATCTGAAAAAACGATAGTCTAGCGATTAATTTTAGAGATTACTGAATGACTTGCATGACATCCATAGGAAGTCTGGATCTGATGAAGCTATTTAAGAACATGGTTCGAGTTTTCAGGTCAGTATTTTGGGTTTGCACCATCTTAACATGCTCGGCAAAAGGTATTAGTGCAGCCTATCGGGTATATTCAACTTTTTATCTTCTATACTGAATTTATTATAAATGCTTAAGACACTAGAGTATTTAGAGTAATTAGAATTTATCAATTTAAAATTCAAAGTTTTTATGATGGATTTAGGGTATGACTACATACTTTTAATTCTAGTTCATGGTTTCAGTCCTTGAAATGTTTGATCTAATATACAGCATTTTTTCACGTGGAAGTGTGGTTACATAATGTTAGACTGCTTTTTGGGGCGACTAAAATATAAAAAATACAAAAAGTAAAAGGAAATATCAAACATCCGTATTTATCGAGCTAAATTCAGTATCGAATAGGTCTACATGGTGAAGTACAAAATATGGCATTAATTTTCTGAAAAGGAAAGGCCTGTGTATTCAATAACCTGATTTTAATTTGTAACCGAATGCAAATCACTATCGCCTATGGGAATTATGCAATCATTATAACCAGCAAGCAGACGTACGGAGCTACAGAATAGAGAAAAAAACAGAAAGAACAACGGGAGTAAGGACAACGGAAGTTAAGAAGAAAAGAAAGAAGAAGAAGAAATAAAGAAGGAATAAAGAATTGAATGGACTGAGAAACATAAAAAAAGAAGATGAAAAGTTGATATTTTATAAGGAGAAGATAAGAGAAAAATAAAACTGTTAGGACAAAAAATCAACTGAAAAATTAAAACAGTAAAGAGATTAAACAGGAAGAAGAAAAGTAAAACCGCAATAAATAAAATAAAGATATTAACTTTGAAATTCTCAATTCGGCCGAGAAACAGCATTTATTTCCTGCCAGCAAGGATTGCGAAAACCAGCTTCATACCTCATTCATATTCAAATTCAATCGGGAGTTTTAAATGCTACAAAACTCGCACGAACTGCCAAATTTAATTCTGGAAGGGGAAAAAATTAATTAATTAATGAATTAAGATTTTTTTTTGCTCTGCGAAAATTTCTCATTTCAATTCAGTTTCAGTCGCTCAGAATCAAATTTCTCATTTCAATTCAGTTTCACTCGCTCAGAATCAATACACCAACACGTCTTAAACAAATTCATTGTTCTTAAAGCGAAATACATTATGCTAAATAATACTTGAATGTGAACATAGCTCCACCATTGGCTTGTCAGGATATAAATCCTATAATCCAGTTAGTCATTTGATTAAAAAATATTTTGACTTTATTTGCCGTCGGATGAGATGCATATTTTACGAGGTCATCTCTATTTTTTCTTACTGGTAATTAATTGCATGTCGATCTGATCTTTTAACTCTATAGCTTGAGCCTTTGGCGTTTAAACATTTTTTCTCAAATATCAGCACCTTGGATGAACCACAATATTTTCATTATTTGTTTCAAGAAAATGTGTATTTTATAGCAGTAAAAATACCGTATATATTTTAATATAATCATTTGCAGTTTGTCTAATGCAAAGTAGAAAATACACAAGACGATAGTTTTTTTTCTTTTCCAGAGAAAATCTCTTGAATATTTAAGCAGTTACGAAGCTGAAACTAACAAGAGAAAAAAAATAAATGATTCAATTAATTTGCTCTATAAACGTAGATAAATCGACAATTCTGTAGCTCAAGAGTGAAAATAACATTTATTTTCCACAACATATATCTATTTTCCTTCCTTCACATGAATATGATGAATATTGACAAGACAGATTGAAAACTATGCAATGAAAATATCAGATAACAAAAATCGGTTAATAGTTACGTGTCTTAAGGAATTATTGGTTTATTCTCGTAAATATTCAGTACTTACTATCGAGCAAATATGTCATGCAAGAACAATTCTCTAATGCAAGTGAATTCGTTCTTTATTAAGTTCCACATTATCATCGCCATATTAGGCTAGACAAAACTTGTCTGATTCGAGTACACATCTTCCAAGTAGAATCTATTTTTAATGATAAACAACAAATATACATTGAGCACATAAAGAATGAAAGCATTTGAACATTCTTAGCCCTTTTCTTCCGATTTGACTAGACGAACTGAGCAAAGTTTAGTAAACTTCAAAATGCTGTTGCAGTATTGTAGTTTGATTAAAAAAAATTCAAATAGGACTTCATTTTCGTTGATTTTTCGTTTTATTCGAAATAATTGGAGTGAGAATATGAATTTGAATTAAGGAGAAGGATTTTTTAGTTGAATTATGTTAACCCTAGAACACTAACTATAGGTATATAGTACCCAGTGCAAATTTTCCTATATTTAATTACAATTTTCAGTACCTGATTTTCTTACCTAAATAATGTTTTTCAGTTTCTATTAATGTTAACTCAAAATACAAAGTCTGAAGTGCCTGCATGTAAAATATTTCAAATAAAGATTTATATTTAATATTTTTTTGATATTTTCAAAATCGGGTATGATATACCCATGGTTAGTAGTGGTGTAACTTTAATTGATGGTTAGTGTTCTAGGGTTAATGTCATGTCTCTACGATGTAGGCTACAATGCTTCTCCACTGATTATTTTTTCTTTCATTTTCATGAGTTCATAGCAAAAAAATAGTGGAATGGTTTGCCGTTGTTTTCTCCACGGATTTAAATTCAGAATAATCCCTTTTACTAGAACCAATTGACGGCTACAGAGCTCAGTGTAGAAAGGGAGTGAAGGAGAAGAGATGGATTCATGCTAAGGACATTAATGTGAAGTTATCTACTAGCAGTGGCAAGATGTGACACAAGGTCGTTTTTAACGTGGGGTTATCATCGGCAAATCTTAAAATTGCCTAGGTGCATAGTGCCAGTATTACACCAGCGTTCACTTTTTTAGCTTAATGACGAAGGTGCTGCCGCAGAGTTGGCGTTCTGGAGACCGGGCACCTTTTCCATTGATCAAAAGGAGAATAGATACCACGCATTCATCTCTGCCAGAAGATCGAGAGGCGAATAAAATACCAAGCTTCGGTTTGGTACAAGGCCAGAAATATGGAGCACACAGTGAGGATTAAAATCACCACATAATAATAATGGTTAAGCAGACCAGATCGTTAACCATCACCCCTATATGGAGGCATATTATTGTGAAAGTAAAACCATCAGGTTAAGCCGGAATTTCAACTCATCTTGTCGAGTTCATTTTCAATTTTGATGGTTGTATATCTGCCTCATCTATGATGCCTATTCGTTCTATTTCTGAACACTTTTCATTCAGCCATTCTTTTTTCCTCCCTGCTTTTGTTTTTAATTTCTTTGTGTAGTGTACTATATTCTGTGCTATACCTTTGTATTGTTTGCTGTTTACTTTCCATCATACGGAGAATTTTATCTGGTATTCACTCTTTTTTCCTTCGTTTACTTTTCCTTGAGATGAACTCATTTACTGATACCACTAAAGCTTGTCTTATGAATGTCACCTTCCATTCTCATCTAATTCATTTTATTTTATTTTAAGATTGTCAATATACATCTCTTAGCAATACGGGTCATACGGTCTGTCGTGTTTTAGCCTATTTTAATTTATGTAGTTTTATTCTGAGGTCATATATGACTGGAAGGTGGTCACTCCCACAGTCGGCATTTCATTCGCTGCTTTATATTACTGGATCGCAAATATGCTTGCACAAAAGAATTGAATCGTTATTTAATAGAAATTTCTGTTGAGCTGTTGGTAAAATTGGGTGAATAGCAGTACACTTTGTTAGATTTTATTATGAAAATCAATGTTTTTACAATAACATTGGTAATTACCGATCGATGTTGGTAAAATGTTCAAGATATTAACAGGAACAGTATATCGTATGAGTTTTAGTCGATAACTTATTTTGGAGAGTTTTACCACGTAGACAAACTTAATACAACATAATCTTATATTACTAATATTATTTATTAATAATTACAAAAGATACAAGGCAAAGAAAGATATTTTAATTAACCCAATATCCTATATACCGGAATAAATTATTTCATACGTTAATTTGGTCTCCTCGGCTTTCTATAACCTTCACTGCCTTTTATCTATTTATTTACGCTGTTTCCAATTTTGCAGCAGTTTTTGTTTTGTTTCGCAGAAATATTTGTTTAAATATTGCATTCTCTTTTTATGAATATAATTATATTCTAAAAGTCTTACCAACAACCGTTGTTGAATACTAATTTTATTGTGAAAACGTTAATTTGCATAATAAAATGTGACACTATGCAGCTGTGACTAGTACAGCCAACATACTAACCACAGATACTTTGTTTTATAGATTACCTTCTTTTATATACGAAATCACATCGGCTCCACACTGAGGATGATAATTCAAATTTTTCCTCCGAGGTTAAATCAGTCAGCCGTATCTAATAATGACAGTGAATGTAGGTATCCATTCAAATCAATCAAGCCAAACAATTTTTACTTTTACAAGTTTATGTGGAAATTATCATTTGGAAGCGTATTGTGTTAGTCAATAAATATCAGCAAAGCAGAAGTTTTCATCTCTGTCTGCCCCTTTTTAATGAACATAATATATTATTAATATATAATCGGATGCATGTAGGCATAGATATTTATTTCACATAGCTAGTATGGTAAAAGGCTCATTGATCACTCAGTGTTTATGCATACTAACAATTACTTTATAGCACTTGCACACATAAGCACAAATTCAGGCAGTTGTGGACTGCTATATATACTCAGCTTGTCTTGAAGAGCACTACACTAAATGAAACCCTAATACGTCCTGGATACTCTGTAATATAGATTAAGATAAGTTAAAACGATCATTTAAAAAAATGATATAATTCGCTCTTTGTTAGATAATCCACTTAAAAAAATAAAAGAAATAAAAAAATTAAAAGGATTAAACTCAAGCACACCTAAATAAATATCTACAGCTCGTGAAATAACAATTATAGATCAACATTTCTAGCGTGTTCCAATAACTTGCACCGATTTTAAATGTGAATTAAGTTAAGCGTCCAATATGTTTTTTCTTTTTTCTTTCAGATTTAACAACTTTAGTCTTCGGCAATTTCAACCCTGGAAAGATTAACAACCAAACAACGTGTTAAAGTTATCGAAGCCTATTACGAAAATGGATACTGGAATTTATAATTATGCAGAGCAATGATTCTGCTAGCAAAAAAAATGTACACCAAACAGTGACCTTTTGTTGATGCAGTGGCTTTCAACAATTTTCCTTGGATTTTCATCGGCCCAATTGCAACAATTTTACTTATTAACGAATCCACCAAGATGAAAATCAGCTTCATCACTAAAGAGGATTTTTTGCGAAAAATCTTCATCGACTTGTCTTTGCTCACCCACCCAACTGACAAATGTACGGCGCGTCAAATGGTCAGCAGTTTTCACTTCTTGTGTCAATTGAATTCTGTGTGTAGAGACAATTCTTTTTTCAAAATTCGATATAACGTTGTGGAGAGGGTCAATTCCTGCGCGCGATGACGAATAGAGTTGTCTGGATTTTAGGCCTCATTCTCGTGCACTGCAACAATGTTTTCAGCTGAACGGCGTAAACGAGCACGCAAAGTATTTTTCACATCTGCCACCGACCCAGTTTGTTTGAATTTACGAACAATTTTTCCAATTGCACTCTCGGTTGGTCGATTATGTTAACCAAAAAAACATCGCCAAGTGCGTGAAATGCATTTTTGTTTGAACGGTCATTTTCGTAATAGGTTTCGATAATTTTACCGCGTTGTTTAATTGATTGAAATTGCCAAAGACTTAAATTGTTAAATCTGAAAGAAAAAAAGAAAAGAAAAGAAATCATTAGACGCTTAAACGTAATTCACATTTAAAATCGATCCAAGTTATTGGGACACCCCATATCTATTTTTTAGTGGAGGAACCGTATTGGTCCGAATCAGCTATGGATTTAATAAGAAGGATAGATTGGTATATCTAGCCTTGGGTGGCAAAGAGTCTAAAAGAAGAGAAACTGGGTTGAAAACCGCAAAGAAATCTTAAAGTGTTATTTTTTTTAACAGTGATGTTCACCCTGTATAAGGCTACAATATGATCTAATAGATTTATCGATCAAACTATTGATTTCTCTTTTTTAGTTAATGAGTTGATCTGATGATTATGTGATTGATTGATTCGATTTGCTTTCTCATGGCTTATGAAGCATTTTTATCTTACCTAAGTCCGAAATATATATTTTGATTGTAAGAATAATTCTTTTATTTTGTGAGGGAATATTGCATTGACAAGTTTCTGAGAATAAAAATTGATTTTTCCAGATATAGGGCCTACTATTTAACCCATAGCTGGATACTTATTTTTTTTTCCATAGGTATTTGCGACTGGAATTCGAACTCGGCCCTCCAATTCCTCATTCTGATCCGTTATCCGTAGCACCAGTGATGAGAACACAGACATTTAATCTAATCGAAGTTACAATAACAACAAGATCATCAACAATAAAACGCTGTTTATTTATTTTACTTCGTGAGTACCTCGCCGTGGTGTAATGAGGAGTAAGCTGTTCTTGCAGAAGATTACCACTGAGTCGTGATTTTGATCCTCACTTGTATTGCACTTCTATCTCGATGCCTCTCAATGCCGTAAAACAAAATAAACCAAACCAATCTAAACCAAAGAATACATACTCTATTCATACGAATCTATCCTAAAAATGTTGTCGGCATTAAATAACCTTTTGAGGTTGATAGACCGTAATGTCTGCATTAAAAAAAAATCTCTAAGTAATGATAATAATAATAATAATGATAATATAATAATAATGATAATAATAATAATGATAATAATAATAATGATAATAATAACAACAACAACAACGACAACAATAATAATAATAATAATAATAATAATAATAATAATAATAATAATAATAATAATGATAAGCCCATGTGTCAGAAAAATGTTTGCTTACTAGATATCGACATTAATGAATTTCGCAAATCGATCTTATCCGGAGCAAATTTAATCATTGAATAGGTCGTTGTTAAGCAAGTTAATATGTAAGCTGTTATGAATAAGTTAGATCCTAAATTCGTTCTCTTTTATCGTGACCTTGTGCCAATGTTTACTTTGTAAATATTGTCGTTAGTATAAACAAATCTTTTCAAGTTTATGGAAGTACCCTCAAAAATCAAGACGCTGAAAGCCTTACATATGATTTCTCCGTTGACTTCGTTCTAAAGAGCTAAATAGCCAAAACAAAAAAAACAAAAATATAAAAAAATAAATAAATAGCTTGTAACTTTCAGCACCTCTAATACCAAGCGAGTATTATTTCATGAATACTAATCAGACACGGAGCTTACATTGAACAGTGGCACACTCTCAACGAAGCACAATGCTTTCAACGTTTTGTGGATTCCGTGAATGGAATCGTGCACAAATAAATAAACAACGCCAATAATTGAGATAGAAAAATAAGTGTATTAAATGTAAGAATACAGACTTGAAGTGAAGATTAGTAGTTCAGGAATGCGGGTTAGTAGAAAGTATATGTATCATCTCTCTCTAGACTCTTGTATAACTCTCTGAGAACACCCTGTGTCTGTCTCCGTATCTCTCAACCTGTCTCAACGTATCTCCACGTATCTCAACGTATCTCAACAGCAGGTATTGTCTCTGTCAGTATAAGTATACTTTGGATGAGTCCATCTTATGTAAAAAGAGGAGAGCCCCACAACAGATCGTCTAATAGGACTCAAATTGAAATCCATACATACGAACCTTTCCTAAACAAAAGTGGACGGCTCGTTCTACTGTTCCATGAAGTATCTGACTTCTCCATACATTAGTCCGTCCTGGGTATGACGACAAACTACATCGGCGTCCTGGATATGACTGTAAACTAAGTGCAACAGTAAAGCCTCTGATCAGGAGGTTTTGAGTATCGTGGAACCACTTCTTAATTGCTGGCGTTTGAAGGTCTACCCTGGTCCGGGGTGTAGCACCTGTTAGGGTCCCGGCTATGGGCAAAATAGTCGACATCCAAAATTGTGTCAAAATAAGTTTTAATACCAGAAATACTTTGTAAAAAAAATATTTCCAGCAATAATTTTTGAAGGAAAAATCATTATCAGCAATACTTAAAAAAAGTACCAGCAACACAAAGAGCTATACATTCTTTGAAAAAAAATATTGCCAACTATAGATTTCTTCAAGGAAAAATATCCCCAGAAATAGATTTTTGAAGAAAAACATATTATCAGCAATAAAAATTTTGTCGGCATTAAATAACCCATTGAGGTTGATATGTCGTAAAACAAACTAAACTAAACCATACATTAGCTTTACAAAAGTCACAACCAAAAATGAAGTATTGCCGCCTTATCTGGACTGGAGCTTCTCAACTTGTTCTTTACAGTCGTAACACAATTCAAAATCTTTTACGCAGCCTTGTGAGAGATGACGACAGTCTTAATCCCTTCAAGTTAATGATCACTCACTATTTTCTTAATCCTCCTAATATTTACCTCATTTTATCTTTTTATATTCACATCACACACCTCATTTAGTGACTCTCTACAATGACTGACACTTGAGTCTTGTATTGTGTGAACTTTATTAAAAAATTTGAATCGAAAAGCTCTTTATTTCAGTAGGAAATCAAGCACATGTATTTAATAAAACATCATTGAAATAATTGAACAAAGATGAAAGTTAAGCGTGAAATAGAAGAAAAATATATTGATATAAATAAAGACAAAAGACTGAATACAGATAGTCACATTTTTATTTTGCAATATCAAACGAATCACATCGGCATTTTGTTCGATTCTATTTATTATTAGGATCGATTATTCTCAATTAAAATCTTCTTTGAATTTATTTTTCTTGTTCGTTGAACCTTTTCTAGGAATGTTTGATTAATTTCACACGTACACAAACTCTTGTACACATACATTGACTACAACAGTGATCTTTACGCACATCAGATTTAGATTAGCTTTGTGCGAAAGAAAGAAAAATTCCAAGGCAGACTGATCGTGAAGCCTCGATACTTTAAATTCATCAAATAAGAATGAAGTGATACAAATCACGCACACACGCATTCGGACATTGCAATACACGTACATACATGTCAATTTTTATTTTGTTTTTGTACCATTGACAAATAATATTAAAACATGAAGCAAAGATACAAAATAGAATAATGGA
Organism: Acanthosepion lycidas; assembly: GCA_963932145.1. Lineage (NCBI taxonomy): Eukaryota > Metazoa > Mollusca > Cephalopoda > Sepiida > Sepiidae > Acanthosepion > Acanthosepion lycidas. The sequence goes on along the minus strand of OZ010578.1, from coordinate 30,746,739 downwards.
TAACATTGGAATAAAACTTTTGGGAAAAAAAAAGAAAAAAAAAAAAAAAGAAAACATCACAAAGACAAAAAAGCCCCCAAAATCAAAGCTTAATGAACAAAAAATTTCACTTACATACAAGAACTAAGCACTTAACCCACGTTTTAGTGGTGATATCAAATCGTACACGTTTATACATTTATTGTCTCAATTATATGCTGTGCTATTATTATTATTGTTATTATAATTATCATGATCATCATAATTATTATTGTTAATAATAATAATAATAATAATAATAATAATAATAATAATAATAATAATTTATAAAATTGTCATTCAGAATTATATCAAATTTTATTTTTTTATTGGCAAAAAAATGACTAACATTGTCTACAAAATAAATAAATTTTGAAAATATGACCTTTTGTATAGACACACACACACACACACATATATATATATATATATATATATATATATATATATATATATATATATAAACACACATGCAGACATATATGTATGTGTTTACATATATACATTTATATATATATATATATATATATATATATATATATATATATATATATATATTATAATTATTTTAAAAAACATGATTCCTTCGCTACATAAGAATTCTCATGTTTCAAAAACGAGAGCCGAAAACCTCAATATAATTATTTACCAAACGTGTTCTTTCCTATTTTTCTACATATCTGCACACACACACACACACACACACACACACACACACACACACACACACACACATATATATATATATATATATATAATGCATATATATATATATATATATATATATATATATATATATATTATATATATATATATATATATATATATATATACAATATATAGTAGCTGACCACTCGTATACGAGGATACCCGTCTATTCGGGCGGCTAGCCAGTCCTTATTGCAGACGTTCGCTCAGGAACATTTTATGCTTGTTCAAAACCCATAGAGCCCGCCTGTAGATTATACTACAACTATGCTGACCAGACCTTAGTTACAGTTTCTCGGAAAGAGTATGTTATCTAGCGTTATCAAACATATGAACAAGGCTAGCACATTTAATGACACAATTTCAATCACAAGACTTGGGTCAATCCGTGTTATGGTTTTCAGACACTTTCTAAAGGTGCCGTACGCTGAACTCGCGCCCCAATACACATACCCCGATAACATCAGGGAATATCCTTCCTGACAAATCAACCGTTGTCCGATTCAGAAAATGAACGTGCTAACCATTCGGCCATGCGTCCATATACATACATACATATATATAAAAGTCCGTATAGGATACAGGTTCGATTCCTGTTAGAGGACGAATATTTTCTATGAAAATTTCTCGGACATCAGGCCGGTAAATGTTATTAATACTATTTATTATAAAACAGAGCATTTACTTAAATATTTGTATCTATAAAAAGAATGTATAAACATAAAAATGTCTTAAAATAATTGTCGGGCTTTGTCCGTTTCATAATGCGTGACGTCATTTGTTTACATTTGGATACGCCATGAGCAGATATGAATGTACGTGAGAGAATCATGGAAGATTGTAGTTTAAAAGCAGTAAAATCGACCTGTTAATCGAACGATCCTCAGTGGCTTAATCAGTTAAGAGCACATCCGGCTATATGACGGTTCCGTATAGGATACAGGTTCGATTCCTGTCGGAGAACGAATATTTTCTATGAAAATTTCTCGAACATTCAGGCCGGTAAATGTTGTTTAATATTGTTTATTATAAACAGGGCATTTACTTAAAGAAAAAGAATGTATAAACATAAAAATGTCTTAATATATATATATGTGTGTATGTATGTATGTATATTATGCACGCTGATACGCAGACAAATAATAAAGCAAAAATCGTATTAAAAAACATATTAAAAGTGAAAACTTTGAATTTAAAAGCGCCATATTTCAGCTAAATTCAAAATAAATTATAAGGATGTCGCTAAATTTCAAGTTTAGTAAAAGACGCGAATATTGAAGATACCTTTATCAAATTGGTCATCGCCGCATTTATTTGAAAAAATTACACCAATCTTTCTGTTAATATAAGAAAATATTTTTTTCAAACACGTCTGTAATCTTTAGAATATATTTTTCTGATTTAAATGTTTCGTAAATTACACCATTATATTTTACTCATATTTATAAAATTATTTAGAAGATGATATAAGTATACCGAAAAAAAGTACTTAAGAGATGTCGAACCTCCGTACACGTACGTGTGTGTGTGTGTATTATGTTACTGAAAAGTCAAGAGAAGTTCTTAGAAGAAGCGTTATAAATAACTTCGTTTTTATTTCTATTACGAGCCAAATCACGATAATATTCGTAATATTCAGTTACGCTCATTACTCACCGCAATTATCTCAATTATCAATAATGTCTGTCATTGTTGTAAGCATTTTGGTGATCATTTTGTGAAATCTTACTTTCGGTGTTGCAAACTATGAGCGAACATTCACATGAATAAATAAAAAAAAAGACCTTTTCTGAATGGCTAATTTTGTGAGTAATATTTAAGCAGAATTGGCTTGATTCCAATTAGATTTCTGTTAAGGCCAAGATCTTATTATTTCTGACTTGACCTTTCAACTCATCAAATATATTACGATCTTGAAAAAATTGGATTCGTTCCCATTATCCATAAAGTTATTAGAATAACTTACACATTTATGTTTTCATCACTTTCTTTTTTTTTCAGTCATTATTTTTCTTCTAAATTAATACGGTATCGCAGGGCGAAGTCTATTTTTCGAAAAATACCTTTTCTGTTCACTAAGGAACACAATATATCTCGGTAAAACAGATTTATTGTTTCCGATAAAAGTTCACATCTTTTTTTTTTTAAGCGTTTCACCCCAAGCAAGGCGGGAAGCAACTAGCACGCAAGGGGTTACAAAGAGTTGGAGCAAGAGCAGATAGGAGTGATAGAGTAAAGGATGAAGAGAAGGATAGTGGATAGATCAAGGCATCTGGAGATGTCGATTGACATTACATTTGAATAGTTGGAGATTATAGCTATCAGGGAAACAGGAAGAGGACAGGGAGTTCCACAGGCAAGTGGTGCGAGACATGAAGCTATTGGAGTAGAAGAGACGGCTACATTTAACAGTTTCTACAGTGAAAGGGTGCGAGCGAGATGCCAGCCTAGTAGAACGCTTAAATTCATGAAGTCTGGAAACCAGCGAAAGCAGCTCCTCGGAGCAGTTACCATGAAAGTATTTGTAAAAAAGACAGAGGTAGGCGACGGCACGTCTGTGAGAGAGAGAAATTGCAGACGAGATGCCAGATCAGGGCCAATTACATTGCATATCCATCTCTGGATCTTATCAAAAAACTTGAGACAAACATAAGGGACACCAGACCATTTATGGCAGCAATACTCCATGCAAGAGCGAATGGTTGATTTTTAGATTTGAAGGATTGACTCCCGCGAGAAAAATTTCCTGGCGCGGCACAGGGAGCCAACTTTCATTGTGGTGGCCGAAGCTATTGACTCAATGAATTTGTTCCATCTCAGGTCAGCAGTCAATGTGAGGGCGAGTAGTCGCAAAGAGGAGCTCTCGAGAAGTTGAACGTCAGACATTCTCGTGTCATGAGCGATTTTCTTTACAAGTATTATAATTACTATTTTTACCTATATCGTTATCATTGTAACAATAGTATTATGAATAAATAGCATGAATAATTATAATAATTGGAAACTACAGAAGACTGGATGATGTTATGCGTCAAAGAACGTGAAAGTAGTAAGCGTCTTTACTCCGTAATAAAGGAAGCGAACAAATTCAAAATGGAGTTTCAAATAGGTGCAGAAATACAAGTAAAGCACAATACATCGGCTGAAGCTGCAAAATACCTAAAAAAGAAAGCAAAGACAAATACAACCGACCAAATACAGATACAATGGCAAGATAAACCGCTTCATGGCCAATACTCTGACCGTACCAAACAAGGTGACGTAGACAAAACCCGTACACATCAGTGGCTACGTAATGCAGGGTTGAAAGCTGAAACTGAAGGTTTTATCCTTGCTGCACAGGACCAGTGTTTGCTAACTAAAAATTATCAAGCACATATACTAAAATATTGTGTTAGCCCAAAATGCAGATTCTGTGATAAATATCCAGAAACAATTGATCATCTTCTATCAGGTTGAACGATATTGGCACCCACTGAATATAAAAGCCAGCATGACAGAGTGGGCCAATATCTGCACTGGAAAATATGCAACTTCTACGGGAAGGAAACTGAAAGAAAGTGGTATGAACACCATCCAGACCAGGGTTACGGAGATATGACCTGTTACAATTTTATGGGACTACACAATACACACTGACAGAGCAATCAAAGCCAACCGCCAAGACATTGTTATTAAAGACCACAAACAAAAAAAAGTGCCTCCTTATTGATATGTCAGTCCCTGCAATGTATCTTCAAAAAGCTGTCTAAATACAAGGACCTTGAAATAGAAATCCCAAAAATGTGGCGCATGGGAACATCAACAATCCCTGTTGTAGTTGGAGCCCTAGGACTGGTTGGAAAAGATTCCAGTAGACTAATTGAAGGGATTCCTGGAAGCCCATGCCTTAAAGAAATACAAAAAAAAATGTTCTCACGAGTACAGCCCGCACCTTACGAAGGGCTTTATCTATGTAATATTTTTTCTTTCTTTTGTCAGTGGAAAGTGTCATGATACCATTTCTAACCTTAGGTCTCTGGGCGGGACCCGGAAAGAAATGTGTACACGCCAGAAATCAATAATAATAATAATAATAAATATAATAAAATATAGCGACAAAGATGAGGAAAATAGTTCGAATAATGTAAATAGTGCCTTTGTTCAGGGCTTGAATATGCTTTCTACATGTAGTTTTTTTAATAGACTCCGACCCCGAGAGCAATGCATGCTCTATGCTGCTATTCAGTATATTACTGGAACTATGCTGCTATTCAGTATATTACTGGAACTTCAAAACAAATTCTATTTTTCGTGTTTGTGGTTTTAATGTCAACAGAATTACACCCACGATCTGTTTCGTTTCAGTGTTCTGGCTTTTGTATCTGGTAAGTATTTTTTTTCAAAGGTGCGTGATTGTCTACAGGAACTATATATCAAACGCACTTATGCTGCTTGTTATATCTAGTGATATATTAACGATAGTTTTCATAATCATGGGAACACTGGAAATTGCTTCTCTAACCTTTCGGCGAGTGGAAATGATCAAGGCATTATTGAAGCTGAGAAAAGTGCTGAATACTTCAAGGGACGTGAAATATCTATCATTTAATTCCTTGTTTTCATTACCATAACAATAATAATGAGAATAATAATGATGATTATAATGAAGAAATTGTCAATAATAATAATAATGATAATGCCGGTTTAATAGAGCTATTACCACTACTACTTCTGCTATTAGGTTTGTGCAAAAATAATATCGTTTTTTGACGTTAAAAAATACGTCAAAAAACGATATTATTTTTGCACCAACGCCAATACTCTTATTAGGTTGGTGCAAAAACAATGTCGTTTTCTCACATATGTTACTATGTAAGAAAACGACATTATTTTTGCACCACCCTAATACAACCACATTTTCAGTTTTCAGTTACATAATAAGCATATCGATGGGGTTTATTTACAAGCTTTTCTCTTTTTGTCTGTTTCATGTACAAATGCAACTCCAATCAAGATGAGTGTTGCTACTATGATCCGAGGTTACAATATAAAAATCCCGAGAGAAAATATGAATTTAAACAAAGGAACAATTTCAGGGACATGCCTATTATAGGAAAAAAAAATCAATAACGTGTTCTGTGAAGTTTGTAATAATTTTTAACTGCTTTTTCACTAGCAACTTTCTAGAGGCACGAACACCATGTCTTTATAATAGATTTCAGCAGTCTTAATTACGTTACTTTAAACCTCTAGAGATTTTATGAAATGCTGATTGAAAAGTGGAGAAAAAATTGCAAAAAATATTCCTTGCCTGATATTGTGGTGGAAAAATATATATTTTTATTATGATTACTACGAATGCAGCTCGGTTGACATTTTCTTTATCTATACATTTTTTCAAACATCTATTTCTCATAGATCATCAAATTCTTATCTTCTACGAGTGGGTACGCTATGCATTTTTTATTTAATGCAATTTCTTTTCTTCCAATCTGTATTTCAACCTGAAATAAGTTCTTTTATTCTTTTTCAATGATTTTTATTTAATCAACGAATTGATTGATTAATGAATTGGTATTAATTTATTATTTTAGCTTGTTGAAAGCTATTTATCTGTAGAAAAAGCCGTATCCTTGTTTGAAATTTTGTAAACGATTCGTTCTCTCAAGTAGCCAATTGTTTCCTTTCAGTCAAATGTAAACACTACAAAAGTAGTAAAACATAAATGTAAAATAAAGGAACAAATAAATGCGTTTCCTTTTCGTTTGACTTTGTTTTGTGAATGTTTTGTATCATTCACAATCATACTGCCATGTTTTTATAGGAATATCGCCACCATTCCCAAGAATTAATTTGTCTGAAATTGGCGGTTTCTCATTGTATCTGTTTTTCTCATAAATACTCAGTTAAAAAAAAAAATAGAAGAAAAAACAGTGAATTAATGGGTTTTTACTCGAATTCTGAGTTGTTAATATCTTTCAATTCCCTTTGTGGCTGAATAACGAATGCTTCTTTTCACATAGGACATTAATTTTCAGCAGTCGGCCAAAAGTGGCAATATTTTCGGCGTTTGAATGAGAAAAGCGTACAGAACGTGACAAGTCTGACGCTGAGTCTTATCAATATTTGGTTCAATAATAAGAATACTGATCGTAATGATGATAATGATGATAATACTATAGCGACTATCGTCATACACACATACATACCTATACAAATTCAAATTTCAATAACAATCATTCATTGGATATAAATCAACGCTACTGTCTTATGCGACAATTTTGAAATAGCTATATTTTCGTATAGTAGATTTTGTGCACTTCTGGGAGAATCGACTCCCAGAAATCTCCCCAAAGCTCATTCCCTGATTGGTCAGTGTCTGCCAATCGGAAATCTCTGCACGTGAAGAGTGATTCTTCCCGCGCAGCACTCCTGATCCAATGATCACCTTTAAAAGCAAGAGAAAAGCATAGACGCACCAGTGAGACTTCAGCTGCCACAAAAATCCACGACAGTTGAAGCTATGTGCCGATCTTCTCACTCAACTCACAAACTGGATATTCCTTTACGCTTACATATATTTCTCTTGCACAGAAAAACTGTTAAATATCATTTAAAACAAGCTATTGACTCTTTCCTTTTCAGAAAACTTTGATAGTCAAAGAGAGACAACTCTCGTCTTACTCATTGCATGCGTTTTCTTACATATTCTTTATTGTATGCATTGTTGAATACATTTCTTATATATAATGATACCTTTGACTTGTCCTTTCTTCACATCAGTTTGGTTTCCCTAATCAAAATGAAATAAATGTGGCGGAAGTCCGCCACAATATCATTATACCTAATAATTGAATATAAGTTTTTTATTTAATTTTGTCATGAAAATACTTAAATGCTTAAAATTGTGTATAGAGTAAAGTATCTGGAATTGTCAAAAGTCAAAGTGTCAGTTCTGTTCTTTAACAGATAAAAGGAAATTTTTAATTTAAATGGAGAATGTTTATTTTATTTTCTTAGTTTCGGGCGAAAGTTAATTGAGGAAGGTCATTTATCTGATTTTGAGAAATATAATAAGACAAATAATGGTTATAAAGTTTTTATATTAAAACAGGGAGGTTGCTTTAATGTGGAAACGTGGCTCTAAGTTGATTGTGTAACGTTATTGACATAACACTGGTTATAATATTCGTGATTGACGCTAAAAATAATTATTGACTGTTGGTGATATATCGTCTTTGAAAACTAGGGTTGTTATCCGAAATAAATATTAAGAATAATACAGAGTTCGAAGATGAAGAATGTATCGTAGCTCAATCTGTCTAACTTAGGTGATATATACATAATTCTGTTGAATACTACTGCTACTACTGCTACTACTAATAATAAGTCTCTGAATTTCTTACATGAACCACTAAAGACTATTGACTAATTTTTCAAAACCCTTAGATCACTATTCTACAATCGTTAAGTAATCATTGGTTTTTTGAATGTCATGTCAATTGATTATGTTATGATCAGTCACATCACAGATTCTATGTGCCGTGTCACTTCAGGAGATTGGCAGCCATGGGTCTTTACAATTTTCTGTCCTTTGTAGCTCTTAATGTCATTTTGTTATCTCTCCTAAACCCTGTTCTGCCATCCATTTACTCAAGCTCGCTAAGTAGAACATGCATTGTTGTACTATGTACCTCTTGCTTTCAATCTGCCCTGTGAATATCAAATTTTACGAGTCCCCTTTCTTCATAATATGTCCTAGAAATTTCAATTGATTTTTTTTCAGATGTTATATAAGTGACCTTTTTGCTTCCATTTTCTCTAAAACTTCGTTGTTGCTCTATTATTAATCTGTATAGAGATTGCTCAGCATTCGCTGCCGTATAGGGCCACTGATATTATTTTACTTTCCCAAGTCATGTTAGACTTGGGAAAAGATAACGGAGTTGTTCCCCGTTGCTTTTTCCAGAGTTTTAAATTCAAATTAATTCTTCTTCTAGACTGACTGCTACTCAAGGTTATAGAGCCCAATCAAGAAATAATCGACCTCCGGCGTGATCTGAATTCGCAAGCTTTATCCCTAGGTGTCTATAGTAATTTGATATCATCGTTACTGCTTTGTTCAGGATTTCCCCTGTCACTTAAGTCACATAGCTATAGTCCTTTTTTCGATCCCCGTACAATCATTTTACGTGTCTATTTCCACTAGTAGTATTAGTATATTTCTTCAGGATCATGGCTTTTCAAAATTCGTTATCCTTTGTGACAGACTTCTTCCTTTCACTTCGCGTTCCGTTCTTCATTCACACAAGCTTCTCAAGTAGATGACGCACTGCGTTCCCTTACTTCACTTGCCCTTGATATGCCCTGTGAGTGTTAAGCTTTTCAAGTCCTCTTTCTTCATTATGTGTCTCTTCCTCATTCTGTGTGTAGGTATTCTTTTTGTTTTCATTTTCCTTGTTGGTCACTCGATCTCTCTATGGAATTCTCAGCATAGTTCCATAGTAACACATATTGGTTAACTTTTATTTCCATCAGTAGTGAGATTCTCCAATATTCACTGTCATACAAGCGGATTCATTATTTACATTATTCAGACTATTGTCCTCATCTTTGTCGCCATATTTATTACAACGTTTTGGCCATTGTACGCTCCGGCCTTCTTCAGGTGGTTGGAATGTCGAACTGAATCCTTTATTTCGCTCACTGGGGTAGACTGCTCTAGTTCCACGTGCCATGTTTAATGGATGTCAGTTATCTCCTGTTAATTCCCCTCTCCAAATTCTCCACCACCTTAATCAGATATTGAACACACACTCTTTGGGTCCTGTCACTGGATATAACTAACGCCCTTTATCCATTGTGTCATGTTTTTTTTTTACCAGTACTCATATTGCAATTTTTGCTGTTATCATCATATTTTTACCAGAGCTCATATTGCAATTTTTGTCGTTATTATCGCTTTTCTCTGGCACTCCTTATTACTGGTTCCCATGTTGTATTCATTTCTATGCTTGGTCGGCTCAGGAGATTTTTGTGGCCTAGCATATGTGCTGATTCCGACATTCCAACCACCTGAAGAGGGCCGGAGCGTACAACGGCCGAAACGTTGTAATAAATATGGCGACAAAGATGAGGAAAATAGTCCGAATAATGTAAATAATGTCCATAATATAGACAAATAAAAACAGTGGGATAGCCTTTATGGATATATTTAATAAAAAAGTACAACTAAAGTGTGCCTTATAAAAACTAATAGAAAGTTAAAAAGATGATGAAAAAAAAACTGTCTAGATATCAGAACTTGTCAAAGATCTAAATGGTAACGATAGCAATGAAGAACCGTTTCCACACAGGAAAAAATCGGCATTCTTTGACTGAGACGTTAGTGTTATTCTTGATTGAAAATTATCAAATCTTTATTTCAGAAAAACAAACTTTTCCAATTCACTGTTATCGCTCTTTCTAATATTGATTTGAGTTTCCTTCCTAACCTTTTGTTTGAAGTAGTGTGGAAAGTCAACATCTTAATTATATCATTATTTTCCATACAAGTTACACATGATACTCATTTTGGCATTTGAAAAAAAACTCTTTGTGATTCTACTGCGTCAGTCTATAGAATCTGAGGAAGGATTGTCTTCTTTAAAACCTAAATGTTTCACCCGCTTAGTGTTGTGGATTATGAAGATGACGATGTCACCATAATTTTGAGAGTGATTAGAACGGTACCTATGGGCAAAGACTTAGAAACCAGAACAATAATCTCCAAAAGCAGTGATTTCAACCGGTGTGCTGTTAGAGGCTCATAGGTATGCCGCAAAAAGATCATTCATTACATTATTTTCGAACGAAGACCAAAGCAAAGTAATTCTACATATGAAAATTAAGACCCCTTTAGAATGATTATACGATTTATATCTTGTTATAATAAATAAATGTATGAATAATATATAAAGATATTTCATTAAATATTATAATCGACAGAAAAATAAATAAATGTTTTTTTTTAGGATTCTGAGTATTATGCTGTTATTATAAATTATAATAGACTGTTGTGTTAATAAATAAATGACAAAAGAATATACACTTTTTTGATCATAATATTAGGTTGGTGCAAAAATAATGACGTAATAATGTCGTTTTTTGACGTTAAAAATACGTCAAAAAATGACATTATTACATCATTATTTTTGCAGCAGCCTAATATTAGGTTGGTGCAAAAATAATGTCGTTTTTGACGTATTTTTTAACATCAAAAAACGACATTATTTTTGCACCAACCTAATAATTTAAGTTTGTTGTGAAAGTTTAAGTTTCAGGTGTTCCGCAGGATAAAAAAAAAAAAAAAAAAAAACGGTTGAAATACATTGTCCTAAAAAGTACTATTTAATTTGGCCAGAATACTGGAGAATATTAGTAATGAGTATCAAATTTCTCCGGTGTAAAGACCATTGAAAAATGAAAAAAATACAATAGACATTTTTTGGTCCCAAAAAGAGCAGACCGTAGTCGGTATAATCGTAAATGAGGACCATTTCCTTAGCAGCTTAGTATGTGCTTCGCCAGGGCTACATACAATTTTGAATTCAGAGTTTTTCTTCTCCTGGATTGGTTGCCACCCAAAGCTATAGAACCCAGTTAGTCCTACTATTTATCCATAGATGGTTGTGGGAGAAGCGTTAGATTCATACGTTCCTAAGTAAGTGAATATAATGAACTGGAATTAGAACTCGTCCCTATCGAATCCTCAATTGAAGCCGCTATCCTTAACCTTTCATGTCTATTTTGGCACAAGTCTATATTCATGGAGCACCCATTGGATATCGAGGTCAGTAGCAATGGCTTTCATGACTCGGTCACTAAGCATTGCTCTGCGGCAGAAGAAAAAAAAGGTGATTAATAGGCTAAAATGTGAGAAACCATCTTCCAGCCAGGCGCTTTACCATTAAGTAAGTAGAAGCTAATTCTGTTATTCGCCTATGCATTGAATGTTGCTGACATGTCTGATCTGGTATTACTGCTATGTACCTCGAAATTCTCGACAAAATCTTAAGAAGGGTCTGTAATTTTATCGGTCCTGACCTAGCACATCGACTTCCTTTACTATACCACTGTTATAACCTGGCTTCCATCTGTCTTTTCTATAAATATTTTTTATGACAATTGTTCCAATGAGCTTTTCTTCTTGGACCGCGACCGAATTAATTTAAGCCTACTACTAGATTAGCAACTAGACTTCATCGTTTTAATGTTGAAACAGCTGCATGAAATCGTAATTTCGATTCTAATAGTTTATTTTCTCGCACTTATCACCTGTTAAACTCTCTTTCGGTCTCCTGCTTCCCTGCCATCTACAATCTTCAAAAATTTAAATGCAACATTTATCGACATCTTCTGTTTTCTGAATTCTGTTTTTTTTTATTGTCCTTTCTCCTAACTAACTTCTCATTTTCTTTCACTCTCAGTAACCGTGCTGCATCTTAGTGACATTTTCGTCCTGATTGGGGTGAAATGATTTAAAACAACACAGCATTGTTTTGCCATAATAGCTTCTGATAGCCTAAGAAATATATTTTAAAAAGTTAAACTACATAAGAGTTCTAATGTGTAAAACCTCCTCCAATAACAACAATAGAGTGATATTCGGCATGGTATAATGTTTAACAAGGTTAGTCTGGTTGACCATTATGACTGAGTAGTGAGTTTGATCCTCACTAGGTGCTCCATACAATATTTTACATTAAATAACTCAACAAGTGTTGACATATAGAAAATCAACTAACCTAACAAGAGAACAAATGTATTACATACGAAACTAGGATAAATCTCCAAATTCACCAAATCAACAAAATAACAAAATCTCTGCTGCAGTATGAACCTGCCAATCATATGATAAGTGAAGGTAACAAATTACTTTAGAAGTATGAAAATAAATATGCATGAGTATGATCAGTAATCCATTGAGAAATGTGCAAACGAGTCGTGTTAGAAGATGCAGATTAATGGTATAAGCATATGCTAGGTTACCTATAAAAAAAAAAAAAGAATAAAAGGATCCTTCAATCCAGGTCAAGGAACTAGATATTCGTCTTCTTAAACAAAGATAGAACATGTTTTAAATGTTAACTTTCCAGCTGAAAAACATTCAAATTAAAATAATATGAAACTCTCCGGATCTTGCTGAAGTAAATGATGATATTGTACCCACCCATAATTGGTGTTTGTTGAAAAATCCCGAAGAGTCATGCGAAAATATTAGAAGCAAGAATTGAAACAAGATATTACAAAAAATCAGTAGGAATATTGAAGAGGGTTCTTATGTATTGGGGAGACATTCTATCACTATTACCAAGAGCCACTAAATAATACTAGTGTAAAAATAAAGACTAAGTACAAAACAATAATAGCAATAACAATAATAATAAGGAAAATGACGAAAATGAAAACATCTGCATTATTCAAACAATTATTAGGTTGGTGCAAAAATAATGTCGTTTTCTCACATATGTTAATATGTGAGAAAACGACATTATTTTTGCATCAACATAATAGTTTAACTGTTGATATACATTTCACCTTTAACCGAATTAACAAATTAGATGGTCCTTGCTATTTATTTTTTTGAAAATGGTAGATTGATTCTTCATTTCACAACCAATACCAAAAATTTTCTGTTTGGTTATTTTTACAAAAATAGGATACAAATCACAACCTGAAGGCGTTATTTTATCACAGTCGCACAATAAAAACAGAAGTTTAATTAACATTTAAAAAAAAAACACTTTTCAATATGGGAATGATTCTACGGGACTTAGCAGACTTTCAAATTAGAAAGTATGAAGACTTCTGGTAAATAGAACTTTTTGTATTTATAACAGATTAGAAGCGGTTACTTAACTTAAAACACCGCATGGCTAACAAGTATAGGTAGAACTACCTGTAGCTTCATATAATACTTAGTGCTTGATTGTATATGTAGGCTACTATATTAATACATACGCATACAGACACACATACAGGCACACACACACACACACACACACATATATATATATATATATATATATATATATATATATATATATATACGGTATCCGGTAAATTGCTCGAAATCAATTGCTCGAAAAATAATTTCTTGAACTATCAATTGCTCAAAAGATAGATTGCTCGAAACCTGCTACTGTTATTCTTCGTGATTTAAAAAAAATTAAAAAAATATAACTATTGATGCTAATATTTACTCTATTAATATGAAATTCTATATGCAACACATCTTAAATATTCTTCAACATTCTTTATTGTGTCATAGTCTGAAATAAAAATAGAAAACAAATGTAAAAAAAAATCAGGAAAATAGTCAGTTGTATTGTAGGTTAATTCAATACCAACAATAGACAATCAAGTGATGAGTATTAACAATTAATAGAATACTGTCAGACAAGTCTAATGACAATAGATATGGTTGCTATGGGAAGAACCACACGTACAGAGAGTAGCCTTGCCACCGTGTGTTGAGCAAAGCCAAGAGAGATAGTCCTAGAAGATTAATGATATTTAACAGTCCTCCACCCACGAAGAATGTTATGTGGCATAAGGCCGGGTTTAACGTGGGTTTCTCCGAGCCCGTAGGCACGGCCAAAAATATTCAATTAGAACCCGCATAAGTGGAGTTCGGGATCTGTCTACCTCCTCGGACGAAACTTTGCCCTTCGGCAAAGCTTCGTCCCGGTTCCTCTCTGCCAAAGCAGAGAGTTCGACAAAAGTCGCACGCAGTCAGAATCTGCGTGTCGACTAGAAGACTGACGATATTCAGTCACTCCCCCACGAGGGTGTCATGTGGCACAAGGCCTTTTTAACGTGGGCATACCGATCCCGTGGGCTCGGCCAAAAATATGCCCATTGAACCCGTATAAACGGATTCAGGGCCGGTCTACCTTCCTGAAGGAGACTCCACCTTTCGGCGTAGCCTCCTTCGGGTTCCTTCCGTCCGTAGGAAGAGAGTACAACCGAACAGTCAGTAGTGAGCGACTGACTGCTAAAGTTGTGTGTTGTGCCTCCTTTTATATCCAGCTCCGTTGACGTGAGACGGCGCAGTTTACGTGGTGCTTCGAGCTTCTAAATTACTTCGAGCAATCTGCCTTTCGAGCAATTGATAGTTCGAGAAATTATTTTTCGAACAATTGATTTTGAGTAATTTACCTAGATTTTCCTATATATACATAAATATAATAAGAGGAAATCCATTTATGCCCGAAAGTGTTTCAAACCTCGTGAAACATTATGAAGGCAAATCAAGGAAGGAAACGCGTTGACAAAACATGTTTTCTACATGTCTTTTCTTTTATTAATATTCTCTTTACAGATACATTTTATTTATATCAGAATTTTAAGATGCATTTCTGTGTTTGCAGCGATAGAGAATTAACATACACATGCAAGGGATGTATATATATGTATGTATGTATGTATTTGGACATTGAAGTTAACATCCGGCGGCGAGTGTCTGTTTCATCCTAATACGTAATCGATGGCCTGGCGATTGCGCATAAGCATGAAGCAAACTGTCACGGCTGGGTGTTGATCTTAATGTCCACTTTCATATTTTCATACGCTGTATCTCTGATATTGAGTACTTTAAACCATAAATATGATATACCTTAAAACTATATGTTTTGATACAGTGTAACCCGGATATAAGAGACCAGGATATAAGAGAGACTTTCCCTGGTCCCAAATTAGAGCCTGTCCCGACAACTCTCTTATATCCGGGTTACACGGGTATATTTATATATATATATATATATATATATATATATATAATTTAAATTGTGCTCAAGAACAAATCTAACAGCTACATACACACACACACACACATATATATATATATATATATATATATATATATATATATATATATATAGCTTCAAAAGTTATTTTTAGTGAAAAGCCATTTTTGAGTAGGCTTCCGATTTAATACGTATTCATTTTAAAACGCAAATAATATACCAACGGTTCTTTTTTTTAATAGAAAGACACCAACTAGAATTCTTGTCAGCTTCCTTTAGCGGGATCGAAATAAATCTGCTATCATTCAATATGAATCACAATCACAAAACTACATCTTAAAAACAATAGTGAAAAGAATTTAACAACAATTAACAACAAACCCCTTGAAAATGGCTAAAAGAAGTGGCTGAAAGCATTTGGGACAATAGACACTACGGGTAAAACTCCGTAACCTCCACCTAACAGAAAAAAGTAAGAATAGTAGAAACGGCAAAAAAAAAAAAAAAATCGTAAACTTTTCCTTGTCTGTCATATTTAATGAAACCTGTTTGAAAGAAAGGTTGCTACCGAAATGTCCACCGCAAGGAAAGTTGGCTCCCAGTGCCGCACCAGGAAAATTTCTCTCGCCGGAGTCGATCCTTCAGAACTACAAATCAACTATTCGCCCTTGCATGGAATATTGCTGCCATATATGGTCCGTTGTCCCTTTTGTTTCTCTCAAGGTTCTTGATAAGACCCAGAGACGGATATGCAATGTAATTGCCCCTGATCTGGCTTCTCGTCTGCAGTCGCTCTCTCACAGAGGTGCCGTTGCCTCCCTCTGACTTAAAAAAAAAAAAAAAAATTCATGGTAACTACTCTGCGGAGCTGCTTTAGCTGGTTCCAAGACTGCATGAATTTAAGGGTTCTACTAGGCTGGCATCTCGCTCACACCGTTTCACTGTCGAAACTGTTAAATGTAGCCGTCTCTTCTACTTCTATAGCTTCATGTCTCAGACCTCTCGCCTGTGGAACTCCAACTATTCAAATGTAATGTCAATCGACGTCTCCAGATGCCTTGATTCATCCCCTATCCCTCTCTTCATCCTTTCCTCTATCACTCCTATTTGCTCTCGCTCCAACTCTGTGTAACGCCTTGCGTGCTAGTGGTTTCTCGCCTTGCTCGGGGTGAAATGCTTAAAAAATACACACACACGTATATATATATATATATATATATATATATATATATATATATATATGTGCGTGTGTGTGTGTGTGTAAAATGCATAGGGTGTATATATAATTATGTATGAATAATGTGAGTAACATAAATTATTAGGTTGGTGCAAAAATAATGTCGTTTTCTCACATAGTAATATATTTGAGAAAACGACATTATTTTTGCACCAACCTAATACTATACGTATTTCTTAAATCCAATGTTTCATCAGAACATGACTCGTCACAGATTCTTCTTTAAGGGAATTGCCAAGCTTTCTTGAGAAAGATGTTTGAGTTCTTTACCGTTAATCTCTCGAGTGTTTTGAATTAAAAGTTTCTCATCTCTAAGACATGAATGCTTTAGAGAAGGGAAACCCTTCTTCTCCACCTATTAATAATATAGCAGCACCGATCGAACTTTCTAGACTTGTCTGGAAACCATTATAGGAGAATTGGAATGTTGTATTCAAAAACGTGAAGACGGTAATGGAAGACGTTTCATAATCTTTCCCAAGAATAGTCGTATCAATACAAAGTTTAAATATTAAAAAGAGGCTGTAGAGAGCCATGATCGCCTGTCTATATAATAAATATTTTTTTCAGTAATAGCATAGCATGATTTGCTTGCATTAAACAATATTAACTGAAGAGTAATAAGTAACTTTAATGCAGTATATCTAGACAATAAACAATAAAGTGTGAGTGATTTTGTTAGCACTTTATGTCCTGTAATATTCAAGACATAATCTT
Organism: Acanthosepion lycidas; assembly: GCA_963932145.1. Classification (NCBI taxonomy): domain Eukaryota; kingdom Metazoa; phylum Mollusca; class Cephalopoda; order Sepiida; family Sepiidae; genus Acanthosepion; species Acanthosepion lycidas. The sequence goes on along the minus strand of OZ010578.1, from coordinate 30,729,288 downwards.
CGAAATATTTAGCAAAATTACCATTTATTATGTATTTGCATCCGTAATTATAAGTTTGTCTAATAGATAATTCATTTTTATAAAATCGGTATCTCTTTTAGCATAAAAATTCAGATATTGTTTTATACTGGAAAAAAATAACGAGATTTTCATGATAGAAAAATCTAATTAAGAAGTAAAACCATGCAATGAAAAAAAAAAAAAAAAAAATGAAAAGTTATGCCTGCTTGCAGACATAAATATATAATTAAACTAATTAACGATATTAAAAGGAAAATATTCTGAAAATAATAAGTATTTGAAAATTGATTGTCATTTCGATAATAGCTTTAAAAATTAAATAATTTATGACGCATTCCAGTTAGTATAATTTTGAAAGTGACAGAGTGTAATAGTATAAATGGTCTTTTTTTCTTTTAAGCGTTTCACCCCAAGCAAGGCGGGAAGCAACTAGCACGCAAGAGGTTATAGAGATTTGGAGCTAGAGCAAAGAGGAGTGATAAAGGATGAAGAGAAGGATAGGGGCTAGATCAAGGCATCTGGACACGTCGATTGACATTACATTTACGTAAAGCTGTTGAAGTAGAAGAAACGGCTACATTTATTAGGTTGGTGCAAAAATAATGACGTAATAATGTCGTTTTTTGACGTTAAAAATACGTAAAAAACGACATTATTACGTCATTATTTTTGCACCAACCTAATAACTGTTTCGACAGTGAAACGGTGTGAGCGAGACGCCAGCCTAGTAGAACGCTTAAATTCATGAAGTTTGGGAACCAGCGAAAGCAGCTCCTCGAAGCAGTTATCATGAAAGTATTTGTAAAAAAAGACAGAGGGAGGCGACGGCACGTCTGTGAGAGAGCCACTGCAGACGAGTTGCCAGATCAAGGCCAATTACACTGCATATCCGTCTCTGGACCCTGTCAAGAACCTTTAGATAAACATAAGGGGTACCAGACCATATATGGCAGCAATACTCCATGGAAGGGCGAATGGTTGATTTGTAGATTTATGTATGACATAGTGGAAATAATTAGGGGGAGGGGGAAATACTGAATGAAATTGGCTAGGCTACATGCTCATCCTAGTCTAAAAACAATAATAAAAAAATAATTTAACATGTTTTAAATTCGGCGTTCCAACATATTCAATGATTTCTGTCGGTGTATTTATAACTGGAGCTAGCATTTTATATCTCTGGATTAAAGTAATATTTTAATATTTTAGTTGATGGAGACATATATATATATATATATATATATATATATATATATATATATATACTAATCGGTATCACGCCAAGCACAGTCTAGGTATCATAGTGCAAAGGTCATCCGAACAATTACTATGAAAATATTTATAAAAAAAGGCATGGAGAGCAACCTTACGGCTGCGGGCAAGTGACTGAAGCTGAGCTGCCAGATCCGGACCAATAATATTTCTGATTCTTCTTTGTATCATATCAAGGATCTCCAGGTATATAACTGGGGCACCGGACCATAGATAGCAGCAATATCCTAAGGATAGATGAATGGTAGATTTATTGATATATAAGACTGATTCCGGAGAGAAAAATCATCTCGCTCGGCATAGTGAACCGATTTTTTTAGCAGCTGACTTAATGTATTTATATTGATAGCCTTTCCACATCATATCAACTGAGAACGTTAGCCAGAGAAGGCGCAACGAGTCGCTTTCCTGGAGGATAGCATCAGCCATGCTGATTGGAAAGCAAAGAAGGGTCTTTCAGATGATTAATGGAGAGAAGTTTACTGATGAAGGCGTTAAAATTGACAAAGCATTTTTATCCCAGTTAACGACGGTCTTGAGGTCGTTTTGTTCATCAGAAGACATTTTTGCTTTGTTGGATTGATACGTAGGAAATGGAGACGAATATATCAAAAAGCAAACGTCGGTTATACTTATAAATCAACAGGAAATATTGAAGATATTGGAAAGCTGAAATTGAAAATTTTCATTATTTTTTAGACGTGTCTGGGCACGTAGCCTAGCCGATTTCATCTTACCCCTTTATACACATATATAATTCCATCACAGAACGATGGAGTCACATAATTCCATCAACAAAAACATTAATTTAGAAGTCGTAGAGGACGAGACACGTTACACACAGCTTTTTTCCACTTTGCTTTTCATTTGCCTAACATTGTTTTGATATACAGGGTATCCATAAAGATCGTGTGCACTTTAAAAAAATTATAACTTTGTTTGTATTTGGGATAGAAATAATCTGTAAAAAATGTTATAAAGTTTAATGTACCTAGTTTTAAGTATGGCTAAAATAACTAATGTGATTTCAGGCATTACTGTAAATCAGTTGGCAAATGTTTTCTGTGAACTGCAAAATCGTATTACCCTTTGTATTGCTAATGATGGAGGACATGTGAAAACTTAAATAAAATTTCAATAAAATCTAGATTTACTTCTTTCTAATCCTTTTTACAAATTATTTCTATCGCCAATACAAATAAAGTTATACATTTTTTAAATATATATATATATATTGTAGAATCAGGTTCCTACATTTATTGTTTTAAATCACAAATAACAGATAGAGGCTCCTAACCAAGTATAACAACTGATGCATTCTGATTGGTTGAAAAATATTAATCCGGTATCGTCAACTACGTCCGAAGGTACCGATCCAAATTTTGACCTCGAGTTGACGACACAAAATATAAACTAAACATGTTCTTGATCCCCCGCGTGACCATGAGAACTAATAAAAACGAAACTTCTACGCGATTTTGTCAGTGGACCCTTAAAATATTCAACTCATTCACTTGACTTCATTGGAAATCGACTCAACAACAAAGGAGACGAACAAAATTCTTCAACGCAACAAAGAACCTTGTCACCAATTCCAGGCCTAACGTTAATTTCTTAAATTAACAAACTCAGCTTGCGAAAGAACGTTAACTCCAACAAAAAAATATATTATTCCACAACAAACATCTCCGGTAAAAGAGCGACAACTCTGTTTAAATCACAGTGAGTTAAAGAGCAACACTTTTTTTTTAAAATTTAATGCAAAAACTGATTAATTTTGCTACAACAACAAATATACTTAAGCACACCTTGTCATTTTCATACATGAAGTTCAGCAACTTAAGTTCCTTCAATATAACACAATCAAGAACTCTAAGTGTTTTAACAACTTTAGCATCATATATTTTGTATTTGTTGTGTTTTATAAAAAATATTTATTGTTGGACAAATTCTTCTACTTGATTATTTCTCTTGTTGTTGTTGTCTTTGTTACATTTGATATCGTAAAAATTCTAACCAATACAGATTGGCCGAACAACTATAATATATATATATATATATATGGAACGTGGGATGTTATAATTCACATTTTGCACTCTTCAATACACATAGTATTAAAATCTTAGTTGGCTTTTTGTTGTTTTCTTGTTTAAAATTATGTATTTGATTTCTTTGAATTTATTAAAAATCAATGGACGTAGATAAAAATTCCATTTCATGACGGTATCTTTCGTTTAATTTTTACATGTAATTTTGGGGTTTCATATGTTAGTTAGAATTTACTTATTTTTTTCTTTCAAATATTTCCCCTCATAATGGATTACCATAGGATTAATTTCCACTTGACTTCATCAGTCTCCGAGTCGCGCCATGGATATTTATTTATTTAATTTCCTTTTTATCTTCCAGTGAAAGGAACTGATTCAACAATGCAGACGATAATGTCTCGATATGCTGACAAATTCAGACTTTATTTCAAATAGATCATCACACGCTACAAGCTATTATAAGTTTATACTGTCGTCGAATTTGAATCATTATATTTGCATTTAATATAAATCAGAGTAATTATTTTGAAATTATAGCTGAGGCATTAGTACTATTATTGCTACTACTACTACTGCTACTAATACTACTACTACTGTTACTACTGCTACTACTACTACTACTGCTATTACTACTACTACTACTACTGCTACTATCTCAACTATTTTTTTATGTTAACATTCTAGGTCGATAAATTAACTTTTGATGAGAATTACTATTTATAACCTGTGAGCCTGTTTCAGAGATTTCGCCCTGACAGTTGTGGTTATGGAAGCGTTAATAATTAAGTAAATTATTATTATTATTATTATTATTATTATTATTATTATTATTGTTATTATTATTGTTATTATTATTACTGTGTCGTTACTTTGTCACCAATTTTTTCGACTGTCTTTTTTTGTTTTTGCTTGTCTTACATTTAAGTAAGAATAAATTTATTTATTTTGAAAGTTTTAGATGAAGTTAGTGTGATGTTTTTTATTTATTTTATTTTATTACTAGCTTAACTACGTCTTATTATTGTGGTTGTTATTTTTTACCCTTACATTCTATATCGATATATTCTTCTGTTATTAAAGGAAAAAAAAAAAAAAGGTAAAACGCGTAATAAATTTGGGTAAACAATGAAAGTTATTAGTCTATTTAATATTTTGTCTTTAAATAATCGTGCGAATTAAATGAGCTCGTTTTCTTGAATCTTTTTTATTTTGATTATTAGGTTTTGGGCGGTTTATTCAACCTTTTTTTCTTGTTTAAAAAAAGATTTTTTCTGTATGTTTCTTATTTTATAATTTCGTCTATAAAAGTTTAAGTTAGCAACATATCATAGATCATCACACGCTACAAGCGATTATAAGTTTATACTGGCGTCGAATTTGAATCATTATATTTGCATTTAATATAAATCAGAGTAATTATTACTAAAGAAAATTTGTCTCCCGACAGGAAGAATTTTCTTTTTTATTCTTTTTGTCACTGTCTAGGCCAATAGACATTCATTTCACGTTATATTAAAAGAAATAAATTAATTGATATATATATATATATATATATATATATATATATGATTCCTTCACAACTTTTGTATCGAGCACTGTTTCTTAAAAATAAAAACAAAAATACTGTGTTCTTTCCTATTTTCTATATATTTTCACACACACACACACACACACACATATATATATATATATACAAAATCCTCGTTGAAAAACACAACTATACTTAAACATGAAAAAAATAAACAAAAGCTAAAAATTCTTGAAGCTATATACACAAAATAGTTGAAAACTAACCTGAACAAAATAAACTATGAAATCTCCACAAATATTCTTAAATACCTATAATTGATAACAGAAGCCATTGTTTTAAGCCAACGGCTTCCAATACTTAATACTTCTCGTTTTCACTCTCGCGTGGTCATGTGTGACGTCATGAGCTGCGATGTGATTTTCGCTTCCGCGTCTCGTATACACGAGTTTGTCGTTGTTTTGAAATTTTTCATGCAACAAAAACAGATTATCATTATTGTTTTGTCCGTGTATTGTTTGATTTATTGAAATTTAATTGTCATCTTTGATAATGGCTTATGTAAGCCGAAAGCTTAGATAGAATTAAAAAACATGTATCATAATATGGTGATTTCCTTTCGTCTTTCAAAGATAATGTTATTAAGATTATCAGACAATATAAAAGGAAGTTACTTAAAATAAATAGCCAAAACTTGTCTATATTATTTAATGAAACATGCATTAATGAAAAAGTTGCTGCCTAAATATACACAATTTAAACACACGCACACACACATATATATATATATATATATATATTATTCGATTTCAAATGTAAAACATTTGAATCTATGCTGTTTGCTTCTGGGCTTTGAATAGCAGACATCTGGCTTCGTCAATTTGGAAAATAACAACATAGTACTTCTTAAGACAATATTTGTATTTTACTTACATTAAAGCACCCATTTTCAAGTTTTATATATGCGTTATTTTATTAAAGTCGCTCTTTTCTGCAAAATTGTTGATTCCGGTTCCGTCTTGTATTAGATATATATACAATTGATTATGCATCTTAGATAATTATTGAATTCAAGGAATATTGGTATTTTTATGGTCGGAAACGCAGTGATCAACAGAACAAGAATGATGATATATAACTAATAACTCCTAAGGCTATGATAATTTATATAAGAATATGATGTTTATTTAGTTCCCCAATGTTACAAAGCATTTGTTTTTTAGAGACAGCCAGTTCATTAGAACGAAGAAATATCGCACATTACTTACAGGGTGTTGCAGAAAAATCTGACACTTGATAAAAAGAAAACGAAATAGGTAATAAAAAGAAAAGTTGTATATGCAGAGACCCGACAGTTTATTTAGCAACAGTTAGAGATACATACTACATTATTTTTCAATGTAACTTCCGCTGGCGGCTACGACCATCTCAAACCGGGCGCGAAATGAGTCACACGCTTTGGCGACCATGTCCTTGTCCCTAGCTGCGAACGTCTTCAGGATGACAGCCTTCAGAGAGTCGACCGTGTTGTGGACGTGATTGCTGGTCTTGGCCTCGATCACGTCCCAGAAGAAATAGTCAAGGGGGCTGCATTCAGGTGAGAAGGGTGGCTACAAGTCCGCCGACCAGTAGTGAGAAACTTGTTGAGCAACCACGCCTGGTGTGTGAAGGAGCGGAGTCCTGCTGGACGACGTGGGGGCGTCCGGCAGCGATCTTGTCCATCCAGGGTTCACCACGCTCCTCAGCACCTCCTGGTAGATCTCAGCGGTGACTCTCAGGCCCTTTTGAAAGAAGAATGGAGGCATGACGTCCCACCGCCTCGCTGCATACAAGCGGCTCAACAATGATCCTCGCCACTGGTCGCCAAACTTGTGTCCGACCTCCTGACTGCAACACCCTTGACTTATGAATATACTGTTAAACGGAAGCAATGGTGACATGGCTATAAATGATCGAGGCCAAGACCAACAAGCACGCCCACAACTCGCCACTATGGACATAGTCGCCAAAGCGTGTGACTCATTTCGCGCCCGCTTGGGATGGTCGTCGCTGCCAGCTTGAAAAATAATGTAGTATGCAACTCTAACTGTTGCTAAATAAACTGTCGCGTCTCTCCATATGCAACTATTTTGTTTTTATTGTATATTTCGTTTTCTTTTTGTCAAGTGTCGGATTTTGCTGCAACCCCCTCTATTGTACTCAAATTCCCAACAAAATGAATAAAAATATATTTGGGTCCATATGTTAAAACTAATGATACATACTCAATTAAATGTTTTAGATTAAAGTAATCTCCCTATTGCCTAATAAGACGGCATTTTTAATGTTATAATAAAAGAAAAGAAATCAATTTGAAAATATCTAAAAAATGTCTTGGTAATCCGTTCCAGCCGGAATTCGGAGAGAATAAAATAAGATATCCTATAAGAATTTTTATGCATACATGCACAATCGATCTCAATGTTTTCAGCTTGTTCAACCTGATTATTAAAATCACGATTTCAATTAGAAAAAAACACATTATTGAAAACATTGACTGATTGCACTCAACTACAATACGACTGTTTTTTCCTAATTCAATTTAAAACTGTTATTATACATTTTGTAAGAATATATTATTGGAATAGGGCTGTAAATGTTTTGATTGTGTGATTTATTATTTTTTATATAAAAACTTTCTGAGTTTTTAATAGCAGAAGTCTGGTTTCGTCAAGTCTGAATATAACGACTTAGGATTTCTTAAGACACGATATTTATTTTTTACTTGCATCAAAACACTCATTTTCCAGCTTTATGTATGCGTAGATAGGGACCTTATCTACTTTATTAAAGACAGATTTATTAATGCGTATTTCTTGTCTGCAAAAATACTGATTCCCGTTTCGTCTTGTGTTAGATACATATATAATTGCTTGGCTCAAAAAGATACTGTTTCATTGATTATGCATCTTAAGATCGTGTGCTAATATTGAAAGTGAATATTAATTCGGTTTTATTAGAGCATAAAGTCTCCTATTTACTATCTGTGTGACGATTTATTTGAAAGCATTTTGACAGATACTATTCACGCGAATATTTTCCATTGAATTGTTGAATAAATTCACTCCGTAGAAAAAATAAAAGCATCTTATAAATCAGACGCATCCAAAAAATATAATTAATTAAAAAAAACGAAAAAAAAAAAAAAAAAAAAAAAAACGAACGAAATAATTTAATTAAAATATCGGATTACAAAATTCCGATTCTCTCTCCGATCGATCGACAAGTTTCTCTAACCTGAGCTTGCATCAGTTCGAAGCACATAGCAACGGTGGCGAGTCCAAACAGTAAGTACAGAGTGCACATCACTTGTTTTCCCTCATTGTGCCACGAATCGACAGACGTACCAGGAACGAAGTCTCCGAACCCAATCGTACTCAGCGTTATGAAACAGAAGTAGGACCCTTCGACATAATCCCAGTTTTTTTCCCACATGGCAAACAAAAGAGTTCCACAAAAAATATAACCTGCCATAAATATCAACGTAACAACAACAGGAATAGTGACAGGTGGTTCGTCTCTGTCGTCCTCTAGGGTACAGATCACTGCACTCTGAGGTATAGCACTGCCATCGATGAAATTACCGTGCGTTGACTCTCCGTTATCCATACCGGGGGCTCTCGGTTGTATACATGTCGGCGCCATTTCTGAACGTACCGCCGTCACCGATGGTTCTCCCGTGGTCTTCTTCTTATCCCAACACATGCAGCATAGCACCTGGGTGTAGAAACCACGGAAGCAACCGGCCAAAAAGTTGCCTAGGTTTGCCAGGCACAGAAGCATAAGTGGGATACCGACCACGGCGTAGGCTATGGTTACGAGACGACCAGCTACCGTTTTGGGTGCGATGTGTCCATAACCTGAAATAAAAAAGGAGAAAATGGAATGACATTATATAGATGAAGAAAGAGAGGGAGATAGACAGGCAGAGAAATTAGAATAGAAACTTAGAAGTAGGTTATTAAGTTAAAAGTAACCCATTGTGTCATAGTGGATTTACTGCCTTGTATGGGGTGAATTCGATTAAAAAGATAAAAACGCCCATATAAATAGCTTACAAATACGCGTGAATTTATCTAATTTGGTGATTCCTACATTGACCTGAAAGACTAACAGACTTTTATTTACATTATTCGGACTATTGTCCTTATCTTTGTCGCTAGGACCCAAAAGAGAGTGAGTTCAATACCCGGTTAAGGCAGTGCAGAAGTTTCAGGGGGAAATTAACAGAAGATAACTGATAACTGACATCCATTAAACATGGCACGTGGAACTAGAACAGTCTACTCCAGTGAGCGAAATAAAGGGTTCCGTTCGACATTCCAACCCCCTGAAGAAGGCCTGAGCGTACAACGGCCGAATCTTTGTAATAAATATGGCCACAAAATTAGCCCGAATAATGTAAATAAGGAACCAAATTAATTTACAGTAAATCTGTTTTTCTTTATTAGGGCTGTGATATTTCCAAATTTTGATGTTTTGTGCTCTTTTTCGGCTAGAACCAAGTATACTAATTTTTCAAATATCTGATTAAATTTCTGTTCAATAAGAGTCTTTCAACTACGACTGTACAAGGTGAAGAAGAAAAAGAGAGAAGTAAGTAGAAGAAAAAAGGTAAAATAAAAATGAAGGAAAAGAAGTTATCTCATTTTGGAGGCGGTCTGGGTAAGTGTGACTGTCTGGGTTAATATTTTAGTGGTGAGTATATATTTAGCCAGCGGCCGCGGTAGGGCAGGGGTAGCATTATCAGTTTCGCATATTTTACTGGGGTGTATTTTTTTTTTTTTTTAGCCATTTAGTATTTTAAGTGCATTCTTTATTCTGTAATGAGAAAGTGGGTTTCTATCATCCACTGTGACATGTGTCCTTGGATATAGATGTTGGTTAGATCCAGTGACAGGACCCAAAGAGTGTGAGTTCAATACCTGGTTAAGGCAGTGGAGAACTTGGAGAGGGAAATTAACAGGATATAACTAATAACTATCATCCATTAAACATGGCACGTGGAACTAGAACAGTCTACCCCAGTGAGCGAAATAAAGGGTTCTGTTCGACATTCCAACCACCTGAAGAAGGCCGGAGCGTACAACGGCCGAAACGTTGCAATAAATATGGCGACAAAGATGAGGAAATGTTTGAATACTGTAAATAATGTACATAATACCTCATCTCAGAAATATAGACTGACTATTAATATCCTAGCATCTGACTTCCTATGTAAGTAATGCGTCACATTAAAAATATAAAATCAAATTTCATCCACTTTAAAAGATCAAAGGTGTAAAGAAGTATTAAAACCGAAAACAACAATCATATTTCTGTCTGTTTTTAGTCTTTCTCCTCCTCACATTCATCCGTTTTGCTCCGTTCTAGGCCTCTCCTTTACTGCACTCATTTCTGTTGTATGAAAATGATTGAACAGATAGGAATTTAATGGATATATATATGAAGAAATTTTTATGTTCATATATTCTTTTCATAGATACAAATATTTAAGTAAATGCTGTTTATAATAAATAGTATTAAACAACATTTACCGGCCTGAATGTCCGAGAAATCTTTATAGAAAATATTCGTTCTCCGACAGGAATCGAACCTGTATCCTATAAGGAACCGTCATATAGCCTGACGTGCCTTTAACGGATTTGGCCACAAAGGTGCGTTCAGTTAGCGAGGTCGATTTTACTGTCTTTAAACTACAATCTTCCATGAATCTCTGCGGTACATTCATATCCGCTCATGGCGTATCCAAATGTAAACAAATGACGTCACACATTATGAAATGGACAAAGTCCGACAATTCTCTCATGTACATTCATATCTGCTCACATTTTCTATGAAAATTTCTCAGACATTCAGGCTGGTAAATGTTGTTTAATATTGTTTATTATAAACTGAGCATTTACTTAAATATTTGTATCTATAAAAAGAATGTATAAACATAAAAACGTCTTAAAATCATTTCGGGTAAATAAATTTTTCTCCATTATTGCGTATATATATATACACACACACACACACACACACACACATATATATATATATATATATATATATATATATATATATATATATATATATATATATATATATATACATATGTATATGTAAGCAAATATATGGATATAGATCCGACAGTATGAAGAAAAATATACGGAAAAAACAAACAAAAATCCTAATATGCCATTATGCTGTTTTAATGTTAATATAATGTCAACGTCGGGCGTTTCGGTCTAGTAGACCATCTTCAGGACATATTCATAAAACATAATTAAAAATTTTAGTTGTCTGTTTTGATTAGTCTTACTCTTATGTCCATCGTCTTTCCATGTTGAATTAAATATAGTCTAATGTTAATTATGTTTTATGAATATGTCCTGAAGATGGTCTACTAGACCGAAAAGTTCGACGTTGACATTATATATTTTTCTTCATATATATATATATACGCACTTCATATGGTGTGTTGGGACCGTGTGTGTGCGTGTGGTCTGTCTAGTGTGTTTGTTTTTGCCATTAGGTGTGTACATTCGTTCTCCATACATATATATTATATTATTGGAAAGAAATCTGTACAGTGACTACATATATTTTGTATGGTGTGTATGTTGAAAGTATGACTAGTGTGTATTACCACCATATCTGTATACTGCGTGTTTATGTGTGTGGTGTTATGATATGTTTAGTGCTGATTTAAATTTTTCTATGAAGTTTTTCTTGTATCTGTAGGTAAGATGAATGATTCCTTTAAATAATATCTGGAAATAACTATTTTTTGCCTGATGATGGTCACAAGACCCGAATTCGTGTAGCAAAAATGTTAAATAATTATAATATATTTTAAAAAATCCATATTATATTCTCTTAGAAAATAAGAAATGGGTAGTTTTTAATTTTAATTTCAAATTTTATCGTACAATTTAATAATTATTAGTTAGAATAAATTTTATTTTAGTATAAACCTAACTTTGCAGCATTTAATAGTTATTATAACCTTACTTCGTTGTCAAGTTTTTTGAATTCTTGTAAACGTGTATTTTGATTGGTCATTTCAGCTCATGTAACTGCGTTTCCCCTTACGAGGGGTGGTAAATTAATTTGAACCTTTTAAAACCGTTATTCTACAATCTACATTCAAGATCATCACTTGATAAGACACCAGAGGTGTTGAAACAAAATGGCTATTTTTGTAGTGATTTTATAACATATTTATGAAACTGAAGCTATTATACGGCGCTTGGAAAGACTCGTGATAAAATATAATAGACATTCGTTGCCTATTATATTTAACAATATATATATATATATATATATATATATATATATATATATATATATATATATATATATATATATGGTGGAACTCTCTTGGAAAACCTTAGATATTTCGACTTGTAGTAGAACAAATCGGTACCCAAGGAAAAATGAGGAATAAAAAAAAGAACCGAGAACATGAAACTAAGGCGAAAACAATCGTCCAGAGTTCAAGCTCAGAGTCCAAAGAAAAAAAAAAACTTTCAAAACGAGTAAAGGCAACTACGTAAAGTGCTCAATACACGAAGTAGAGCAAACCTAAGATAATTCAAAGAGCCAGGCAAACCTACCTAAACGGATCGTCAGGGCCAGCATCCGTTTAGGTGAAACCTAGGTAGGTTTGCCTGGCTCATTAGGTTTATCCTCATATATATATATATATATATATATATATATATATATATATATATTCTGTGTATAAAGATTTCTGAAAAAAAAGCAAGTCTTACTAACCGATGGTGGTTATAACGGTGACAGAATAGAGTAGAGCTCCCGTAAAAGACCACTGCAGTTCGCCTGTAGTTGTGTCATCACTGCCGTCCCAGCCTCCTTCCTTGACCGCCTTGAACAGTGCCAATTGGAAATCCTTTAATTTGTCGTTGACGCTCTGCTTCCAGTGGTCTTTGTTCAAGATGTTCAGGCTCTCAGTATAATTCCACAGTCGGTCTACGACCTGCCTACAAATAATAATCATAATAATAATAATTCACACAATTGTCAGACAGAGACCAGCTCCCAAAAAGTCATATGACGAAGTCCAATAAGCACATTGTGCAATATAAAACGCTGCTCTGCAGACACTGTTAACAGATAAACAACTAGTAAACATCACAAAAGTTAACAACGTCATATACGCAACAGCTTTAGCTGCCACTGGGAAGTTTGGGGTTAACACAATGAAAAACATTAACAGACAGAGAAGCAGTTTGGAAGGCAAAGCTGATGCGAGAAATAAAGGAAATCAGATGTGAGCTTTCTATTTTAAATGAGCTCACTAGAAACCCAAATATCTCAACACCAAAATGCAAGAAATTCAAGCCGAAATATAAAATTAAACACTTAGCTGAAATTCCACTAATCAAGGAAATACTGAAACTGTACATTTATGAGACCTCGTCGCCAGTCTAGTTCTGCGCTTAAATTAAAAACGTCTAGGCACCATAGCGAAGAGTTCATCCGAATAATTACCATGAAAGTATAGGGTGACCAAAAAAAACGGGAACTTTTTAACAATCCAATAAAACCAAGAGTGATGGACGAAAAATATTTTATTCACAGTAATCGAAACCTTGAAACATGCCATTTAAGAAACAATGATGGAATTTCCATTTTTAAAAAAATACGTCCTGTAGATTGCGTCCTCCTGTACGAATGCATTCTTGAAATCTGCAGTTAAGATTCCTCATTGACTGCTGCAACATCTCAGCTGGGATACTGTGAATTTCATCTTGAATTCTCTGTTTTAACTCATCCAGAGTTCTTGGTCGAGTTGTGTAAACACATGATTTCTCAACAGCAGATTTCAAAAATGCATTCGTACAGGAGGACGCCATCTACAGCACGTAATTAAAAAAAAAATGAAAATTCCATCATTATTTCTTAAATGGCATGATTCAAGGTTTCAATTACTATGAATAAAATATTTTTCTTTCATCACTCTTGGTTTTATTGAATTGTTAAAAAGTTCCCGTTATTTTGGGTCACCCTGTATTTATAGAAAAGGTACAGAGAGGCAATTTTACGGCGGTGGGAAAGTAACTGAACCCGAGATGCCTGATCCGATTTTTGCCGATTTTTCTTTGGGTTTTATGAAGGAGCTCAAGGTATATAGCAGAGGCATTGGACCATATGTGGCAGCAATATTCTAAACATGGGTGAATGGTAGACATAAATATTTGCAAGAAGCGTTCTCCTAATCATATTGTTTTAAGTAATTAACACCAAGCAAAGCGGGATGCCACTAGTAGGCAGGGGGTTACAGAGTGGGAACGAGAGTAAAGAGGCGTGACAGAGGAAAGGATGAAGAGAAGCAGATATCGATTGCCATTACATTTGAACAGCTGGAGATTATAGCTATCAGGGAAACAAGTAGTAGGAAGGGAATTCCAGAGTGCGTGACATGAAACTATTGTAGATTAAAATTGGCTGGGAAGCATAAACACGGAGGAAGTTCCACAAGTGAGAACTACGAGAAAAGAAACCCTTAGCATAGAACGGTTACATCTAGTCAGCACAACTGTAAATTGATGAGATCACGATGCCATTCTAGTACTGCTCTTAAATCTATAAAGTCTAAGTACCATAGCGAAGAGCTCATCCGAAAAATTACCATGAAAGTATTTATAGAAAAGATGTAGAGAGGCAACATTACGGCGGTGAGAAAGTGACTGAACCCGAGACGCCTGATCCGGGCCAGTAACATTGCTGATTTGGATTTTTATCAAAGAGACCTAGATAAATGGCAGGAGCACCGGACCATATGTGGCAGCAATATTCTAAGTACAGCATGACTTATAGTCATGCAAGACAGATTCTGGAGAGAAAAATTGTCCAGCTCAACACATTGAACCAACTTTCTTAGCAGCTGACATAGAAATGAATTCAATTTAGTCTTTCCACTCCATGTCAGCTGAGACTATGGCGATCATCCTCACACACACACACACATACACCCTTACAAATTCAAATCTCCAACAGCATTCATTCATTGGTCAGGAAGTAACGCTGCCATCTGAAGCCACAATTTTAAAATCACTATATTTTCATATAGTAAATTTTGTGCACTTTTGGGAGAACCGGCTCCCAGAAGTTTACCCAAAACTCATGCACTGATTGGTCACTATCGACCAATCAGATTCTCTGCATGTGGAGAATGATTCTTCCCGCGCGGCGTCCTGATTCAATGAACACCTATATAAGCATAAGGAGCCGCACTAGTGAGATTCAGCTGCCACAGAAATCCACGACAGTTGAAGCTATGCGCCCATCTCCTCACTCATCTTTTAAACTGCATATTTTTTCACACTTACATAATTTCCTCTTACACAGCAGAAATGTTTAAAACCTTTATAACAGACTAATGACTTTTTCATTTTCTTTCAGAGAACTTTGATAGACTTTGTAAGTCAGAGGGAGACAACTCTCGTTTTACATTTTGCTTGGTTTTTCTTATACATTATTTATTGTATGTTTTGCTGAATACAATTTGCATATATTCATACCATTGCCTTATCCGTTTCTTCACATGAATTTGGGTTTCTAAACAAATTAAATAAATGTGGTGAAAGGCCTCCACATTTCATTGGCGACCCCGTCATTGGTTTGTGACACGCCACAAGACTGTTAGCCAGGAAAGGTGCAACGAGCAACTCTCCTGGAGGTTAGCATCAGCCAAGCTGATGGAAAGGAGAGAAGAGTTTCTCAGATTATCAATAGAGAGCAGTTTAGTTTTGGAAGTATTGAAATTAACAAGACATCCTGTGATCTACATAGATATCAAACTGAGAGCTGGTGCCATCAGAAAACCCATTAATGAAAATTAAATACAAAGGACCAAGGATAGATCCCTGGGAGACACTTGCATTAAGGATGGATCCCTGAGGGAGACATACATTAAGGATGGATCCCTGGGGGACACTTGCATTAAGGATGGAGCCCTGGGAGACACATGCATTAAGGATGGAGCCCTGGGAGACACATGCATTAAGGATTGAGCCCTGGGAGACACATACATTAAGGATGGATCCCTGGGGGACACTTGCATTAAGGATGAAGCCTTGGGGGACACTTGCATTAAGGATAGAGCCATGGGGACACTTGCATAAAAGATGGAGCCCTGGGGGACACTAGCATTAACGATGGAGCCCTGCGGGACACTTGGTTAAGGATGGAGCCCTGGGGAACACTTGCATTAAGGATGGAGACCTGGGAGACACTTGCATTAAGGATGTAGCCCTGGGAGACACATGCATTAAGGATGGAGACCTGGGAGACACATACATTAAGAATGGATCCCTGGGGGACACTTGCTTTAAGGATGAAGCCCTGGGGACCCTTGCATTAAGGATGGAGACCTGGGGGACACTTGCATTAAGGATGGAGACCTGGGAGACACTTGCATTAAGGATGGAGACCTGGGAGACACATGCCTTAAGGATGGAGCCTTGGGAGACACATACATTAAGGATAGAGCCCTGGGGACACTTGCATTAAAGATGGAGCCCTGGGGGACACTTGCATTAACAATGGAGCCCTGGGGGACACTTGCATTAAGGATGGAACCCTGGGGGACACTTGCATTAAGGATGGAACCCTGGGAGACACTTGCATTAAGTATGTAGCCCTGGGAGACACATGCATTAAGGATGGAGACCTGGGAGACACATACATTAAGAATGGATCCCTGGGGGACACTTGCTTTAAGGATGAAGCCCTGGGGACCCTTGCATTAAGGATGGAGACCTGGGGGACACTTGCATTAAGGATGGAGACCTGGGAGACACTTGCATTAAGGATGGAGACCTGGGAGACACATGCCTTAAGGATGGAGCCTTGGGAGACACATACATTAAGGATAGAGCCCTGGGGACACTTGCATTAAAGATGGAGCCCTGGGGGACACTTGCATTAACGATGGAGCCCTGGGGGACACTTGCATTAAGGATGGAACCCTGGGGGACACTTGCATTAAGGATGGAACCCTGGGAGACACTTGCATTAAGTATGTAGCCCTGGGAGACACATGCATTAAGGATGGAGACCTGGGAGACATATACATTAAGGATGGATCCCTGGGGGACACTTGCTTTAAGGATGAAGCCCTGGGAGACCCTTGCATTAAGGATGGAGACCTGGGGGACACTTGCATTAAGAATGGAGACCTGGGAGACGCATGTCTTAAGGATGGAGCACTGGAAGACACATACATTAAGGATAGAGTCCTGGGGGACACTTGCATTAAAGATGGAGCCCTGAGGGACACTTGTATTAAGGATGGAGCCCTGGGAGACACTTGCATTAAGGATGTGGCCCTGGGAGACACATGCGTCAAGGATGGAGCCCTGGGGGACACATACATTAAGGATGGATCCCTGGGGGACACTTGCATTAAGGATGAAGCCTTCGGGGACACTTGCAATAAGGATGGAGACCTGGGGGACACTTGCATTAAGGATGGAGACCTGAGGGACACTTGCATTAAGAATGGAGACGGGGTTGGGACACTTGCATCAAAAACCAGAGATTCGCGGACATATGTTTATATAGAATTTTGTCCTTGTTTTAGTGTGATGAATCCGCCCTCCCGATGATTGTAAAAGTATTTTTGATACACACTGTATATCTATATAAATTGAAAGATTGTATCGCCAATTGATTAAATAATATTTATGTTGCTCACACCAAAAACTTGCTTTCATGACACTTGATTCTATATTTGAATGATAACTCTAACATTTTAAGACATTTAAAACAAAATGCCTGACCGCGTACACAATTCTGGAAAATCCTCGTTGAAAACACAACTATACTTCAACATGAAAACAATAAACAAAAACTAAAAATTCTTGAAGCTATATACATAAATCAGTTGAAACCTAACCTGAACAAAATAAACTATGAAATCGCCACAAATATTCTTAAATGCCTATAATTCATAACGGAAGCTATTCGTTTATACCAACGGCTTCCCATACTTAGTACTTCTCGTTTTCACTCTCGCGTGGTCATCTGTGACGTCAAGAGCTGTGACGAGATTTTCGCTTCCGCGTCTCGCATACACAAGATTGTCGTTGCTTTGAAATTATTCATGCAACAAAAACAAACTGTCATTATTGTTTCGTCCGTGTGTTGTTTGATATATTGAAATGTAATTGTCATCTTTGATAATGGCTGATGTAAGCCAAAAGGTTAGATTGGATTTAAACATGTATCAATATGGTGATTTCCTTTCGTCTTTCAATGATAATGTTATTAAGCTTATCAGACAATATGAAAAACTTGTCTATATTATTCAGTGAAATATGCTGCCTAAATATACACAATATCTATCTATCTATCTATCTATATGTATATATATATATATATATATATATATATATATATATGTATATATGTATATATATATATATATATATGTATATATATATATATGGTGAGTACAAGACTCAGAAATTTATTACAAATGAAATACACAGTAAAATACTGAATTTTCCTCTTTCAATGATAATGTTATTAAGCTTATCAGACAATATGAAAGGAACTTACTTAAAATAGACAGAACTTGTCAATATTATTCAGTGAAATATGCATTAATGAAAAACTGATACACAATATCTATCTATCTATCTATCTATCTATATATATATATATATATGTATATATATATATATATATATATATATATATATATATATATATAGATATAGATAGATAGATAGATATAGATATATATATGGTGTGTAAAAGAGTTCTCAGAAATTTATTACAAATAAAATATGCAGTTAAAAAATGAATTTTCCTGGAAAATTTTGCATAACTAATATTTTTTCTGATTTTGCGCTTTACTTAGCAAAATAAATTGAATTGAATGAATAATTTCTACTTGTTAAGACAGAAAAATAATGATACTTCTTGATTCGAATCAACACTGAGAAGACCACGATAAACAAATTTATAAATAATTTTTTTAGTATTTCATAAGATTCACTGAACCGAAAATCTAGCGTTGCTTGCAAAACGAGCTATTTTAATTCCATTGATTTTTTTAAGTCTTATCAATTTTTTCCAGGTTATTTAAAGCCAGAAAATATTTTTAGATTGTAAGAATGTTTTGGAGATAATAGTGATTTACTGATACAGGTCATACTAATTAACCGACAGCGGTGGCAAAAAGAGGTGGATCCATACCATTACCAAGGGAATTTACGCGTAAGTGAATATAACGAACTCCACTGGAATTGGAACTCGGCTTTCCAACATCCAATTCCAAGCCGTTATCCATTAAACCAACCGCGTATGCAAGCTTACAGCACCTTTTATTCTAAAGCGGACATTCATCAATGTCATAAAATTACCGATCAATTTTAAATTTAATATATTTACCGTTCTTATTTTCTGAAAATATCGTTATGTATACCATGTTTACAGAAATTACCATGTTAATACACTCAAAAATGAAATTTAAAATTCTTTTCGAAATAGTGGAAGCCGCTGAATTGTAGTAAGCTTTTCACTTATGGTTAGGAAATATAGTTTTTACTTAATAACAATATCACCTAATCGGTACAAATTAATATGAATTTTAAAAGATTTAAAACCATATAAATTGTTACAATAAAAAAAAAAAAAAATAAAACAGTGTAAAAATTTGTAAACATTCATTATTTATCAATATAATCTTTTGTCTTAAGACAAAACTGTCCATGATATATCTTAATCATAAAAGCAAATAAAAAATTTTCTAATTGGATAATGTCTTAATTTGATCGCATTCAGAGCAGATTTTTCGTAACCGAGGGCGTTGTTTGGCAAAGAAATTGATGAGTTAAATTCTCCAGGGTTAGTGCTTATAACTAATATGAATATTAATGTCAATAAAAGGGATTTTCTCGAAATTGTATAAAATTAAATAAGTGCTGGGTAATAGATGTAAAAAACAATATTTTCACAAAGATTTTCTAAAAAAGAAATATTTTAAAAATAATTTCATTAATTTGTATTTTGCTTTCAAATCTGAATAAATTGTTCACTCGCAAGTAATTCACAATTGCCTTAAGAGATGCAGTGATACGCATCGAAACACGACTGCAATTATTTACATTATTCGGACTATTGTCTTCATTTTTGTCGCCATATTTATTACAACGTTTCGGCCGTTGTACACTCCAGCCTTCTTCTGGTGGTTGGAATGTTGAACTGAACCCTTTATTTCGCTCGCTGGGGTAGACTGTTCTAGTTCCACTTGCCATGTTTTAATGGATGTCAGTTATCAGTTATCTCCTGTTAATTCCGCTCTGCAATTTCTCCACTACCTTAACCGGGTATTGAACTCACACTCTTTGGATATTATTCTTAATTTCATAAATTTCAGTAAAATAAAGTGGTAGGCGTTATTTTCCATTTCTCTAAACTATCAGAGTATTATTATTATTATTATTATTATTATTATTATTATTATTATTATTATTATTATCCTCCTCCTCATCCTCTTTCTTCTTCTTCTTCTATGTTCCATATCTCTTTAAGAAGTGGGTGATTATGGCTCTCCAGAATTTCCTCTCCGTTGTAATGTTTGTTTTTTCGCTATCTCTCCTATTCCCTATTTTATCAACCATCTAGACAAGCTCGTTAGGTAAATTATGCGCTGCTTCTCTCTGTCCCTTTTACTTTCAATCTCTCCTATCAGTATCAAATTTTCTAAGCCTTCTTTCCTCATTATGTGTCGCGAGGTTAGCGCTTGGAAATTGACAGTTAATAATGGTATCCTATTCTTAAAACCAGTTTTCTGTTTGATTAAATGTTCCTTTTACTTTATTTTTCATCATTTTGTAAACAAATATTACTTAAGAATTCTTGAGACTTGTCAAACTTTGACAAGATTAAGGTTTTTGCTACTGTACGTTATAAACATTCATAATGTTACATTTACTTCGTGTTTGACAGAGAATAATATTCATTTCGATTATACTAAACATATTGTTGTTTTACTGAGTTGATTGACGTCTGTCATAAAAGCAAACTTTTTTTTTTATTCAGCAGGACTTAGCAATCTAAACAATATTATTGTATCGAACCAAATTGGAATCTTCGTTTTTCTTGGTTGATTGATTACAACTATTGGTTGTCATTTTTGTCTTTACCGTTATTTGCTGACAATTAGATAATCACGGCTTTAAGGTGAACTTGAGTGAATATTTTGTTAGTTTTGTTTATAAGATCAGAAATTAGTGTCTAGAGATTTTTAACAGCAAAGAAAGGAAAAAGATCCGTTTAAGTTGGCATTGTTGATCATCGATTTCTAATGGCTGGCATCCTCATCACTGCATTGTACCACTTAAATGTCTATATTACAATCAAAAATTGTAAATAAAACTTATAAACGAAAGCGAAAATATATAAAGGCGAGGAGCCAAAATAAATACTGATCAGATTATGTGAGTGACAAAGAAGCGTTAAGATGAATGGGAACTAAAAAGAAATTGTTGCTAATAATCAGAGATAGACATCTGAATTTTTAAAGACATCATTAGGAATGAAGACTTGGCGAATTTAAAACTAACAGCGCATATCAAAGTTAGATAAGCAGAATAAAGCAGCGAGAAACATATTTGACAAGTTTAGGCAAAAGGGTGAGTACGCATAAAGACAAAGAAATGGGGGCAAGTATTGGTGAAAGCAGCGAAAGGTTTAGGAAGCTGTGGAGGACCATAATCACCTTTTCTTTCTGAAGAGAGAAACAAGGCAGAAAAGAGCGAACAAAATTACATTTATTTTGGGGATTAAACGGAAATTTTTAAATAATGGGTAAATACTTATTTTCTTTAGAGAGAACCTGGGGTCTGTCAAGTTTAGATGCATAGATAAATATTAATAGTAATAAGTAATAATGAACAGAATATATTTAACAGTTGTACAGAAATATTAGGTTGGTGCAAAAATAATGACGTAATAATGTCGTTTTTTGACGTATTTTTTAACGTCAAAATCGACATCATTACGTCATTATTTTTGCACCAACCTAATACATCTTTTTAATAGAAATACACCTTTTTTATCATCGTGTAAAAATCCCGCCCCACTTTAAAAGCTGACCTTGTGTCACATCTCGTCTTAATGGGAAGACAGAGTAAATACCCAGTGTAAAAATCCCGCATCGGACAAGATTCAAATCTATGAAATAGACGCGGCTATGAAAAGTTTCCGAAATGTCTTTTATCCTAAAGGTGGCCACATTTTTTTTATAGTAAGAAATCTAACAAATATTAAATTTCTTTCTTCAACGAGGGTCAGATAATATTCAAGCTCAAACCGAATTAAGCCAGGCTGAATCGATACGTCCAGATATCTTTTACCAAAAGATTTACACATCTAGCGAATATAATTGACGTTAGCATAATCAAATTTGCATTTACAGTTATCCAGCCTTCACAAAAATTGACCAAAAAATTACCCACTCTTCAAAAAAATCGATTCTTAATGAATTCTTCAAGGAATTGATTATAAATACTTTTCCGAGGAAAATTGCTTTAAATTCATCTATCGTTGCAATTAACGAAATGGAATACAATCTCGGACGAGTTCTTATTTTCTACATTATTTGGACAATTGTCTTCATCTTTTTCGCCATATTTATTACACCGTTTCGGCCTTCTTCAAATGGTTGGAATGTCGAACTTAACCCTTTATTTCGCTCACTGTTCTAGTTCAACGTGCCGTGTTTAAAAGTTGTCTTCTGTTAATTTCCTTCTAAAAGTTATTCACTGCCTTAACCGGGTATTGAACTCACACTCTTTTGGGTCCTATCACTGGATCTAACCAACGCCTTTATCCACTGTGTCATGTGTCCTTGAGGACATATGCGTATGAATTTCTGAGTATTATAAACCTAATGTCTTCAGCAACCATTTTTACCAGTGCTCATATTGCAATTTTTTGCTGTTATCATTACATTTTTTTCCAGAGCTCATATTGCAATTTTTGTTGTGGTTATTGCTTTTTTCTGGCACTCCTTATTACTGGTTCCCATAAAGTATTCATTTCTATGCATGGTCGGCTCAGGAGATTTTTGTGGCCTAGCACATGTGCTGATTCCTTAAGTTTAAGAATTTTCCAATGGTGTTCCTTGTCTATGATCTCAACCTGATCCCATAGAGGGCGGTGATCTCCTCTTTCTCTCCATATGTGGTCAGCCACGCCTGATTTTTCCACTTCCCCTCGTGTTACAGATTTTTGGTATTCTTGAAGCCTTACCTTAAGGGGGCGAACTGTCTCCCCTTTATATTTCTTTCCGCAGCTGCACGGGATAGCATTCACAAAGTCTTTAGTCATGTTCTCTTCTATGTGGGGGTTCTTACTTGGGAGAGATATCTGCGAAGTGTTGTCAAGCTTTTGAAGTTTGTCCTGATGTTATTCTTATTTTCTTGTACATATCTTTTGTCTGTCCTTACTCTCAACATCAACACATCTTACTCATTTTTTGCACACACTATTTCATTGCTTTCATCAAATGAAAACGCAAACATCAAAAGACGCCTTCAAGAATAAAAATGAACATAGAAAATCTCATACGGTCGATACAAAACTAGATTGAAAAGTTCCGTTATTAAATTGATAGACAGAAGAACTGATACAGGTCTATGGCCTACTGCCAGCTTTACTTGCACAGGAGGGCCCGATGCCAAAATAATGAACCCATGCCTAAACATTGTTAACTCTGAATTGGCTCTAAGCTGGCATTTGAAACTCCAATGGGACTGCGCGCCAACATTAAGTAATAATGAAAGGTTCGGAAAACAAATAACGCTAAAACGTCTCAGAAAATTAAGTTTGAATTAAGTGAATTAATTTTGTAGTCAAGTCTTGGACTATTTGAAATCGTCTGCTTGCATTTCCATCACAGATACAAGCCTCAAGCTTCATTTTGAAAGAGAAAGCATTAAGAACCATATTATATATAAAAAAAAACTTTCTCCGAACAGAAAAATCAGCTGGAGATTATTTATCTATCTATCTATCTATCTATCTATCTATCTATCTATCTATCTATCTATCTATCTATCTATCTATCTATCTATCTATCTATCTATCTATCTAACTTTGGTTGTCTTACTCTCTTTATCCCTTACTCTCTTTGGTTTTCTATTATATCTTCACTAACTTTCGCTTCGTAGCACATTATCCAAGCCTACGAAGCACACAGTTATTAATAAACTAACAACAGCAGCAATGGCTTTTTTCCTACGCCTTACCGACTACTATCGATCTATCTATGACTTACAAAATAAATGGTGAATTTAGGATAAATAGTCAAAGTTCGAAACCGGTGAGAGATTAAGTTTGTGGAAAACATAGTGTAGAAAGAAGAATTGGGATGTTTAACACTCGTAAAATATATTGAAGGCATGAGAAGCAGAGTTAAATAGCGAGTGGCCTATTTAACAAGTTTGGGGGAATGAACAGCAGAACAATAATAAAGAGGGATGATAAAGAGTCAAAATTTATTTAGCGTAAGAAAAGATAAGAAATATTAGCGTACAGTGATCACCCATGTTCTGAAAGGGCAGAGCGTATAAAATGAAATAATAAGTCTGATCGAGTCTATAAGATTAAATTAGCAGCTGATCTAAAAATGACGTATGTTCTGTTGTTAACTGGAGCAAGGAAAAGCTTGTTAATTTTAACACCTCCAACACGAAACAGCTCTATATTAATCAGCTGAGATAACCATTTCTACCTTCCATCATCGGCTAATGTTAACATCCAGGAGAGTGATTCATTGCCTTCTCGGTCTAACGCTGACATTAAGTGGAAAGATGATATTGAATCAAAAGTGTGCTGCTAAGAAAGTTGGTCGATGGTATGTTCCCACCCAAATCTATCTTACATATTTATATGGCTAACATTTGTCCATGCTTAGAATAATGCTGTCACAGATGGTTTAGTGTATTTAGAAATTATTGATAAAATCCAAAGAAGAACTTGCAATGTAACTCACTTGACGTCTCGGCTTCAATCACTTTCTAATCGCCATGATGAATCTTCGCTGTATATTTTATGGTAATTATTCTGATGAAGTTTCCTTTATGGTACATTGTATCTATGAATTTAAGCGCAATACAACATTGGCGCCAAGATCTCTTTATTTCCCAGTTGAAATTGCTACAAGTAACCCTAAGTTCTATGCTAAGAGTTTATTTTCTCGCACTTAGTGAATTTGTTGCTTTGAATGTGTTGAAGTGATTAAAAGTAGAAAACTTGGAATCAGATTGTTCTTTATAATTTAACAGTTAGGGCAATAAGGTACCAGTAAAAGTATGCAATACCTATGTTATATCTATATTCATATTCCTTCTTACGTTTTATGTTTCTGCCAGTGGGGAAATAACAATGTTAAAAAGTTACATGCTCGTTATTATTATTAAAAAATAATAATGGTTTAGGTACTTAATTGTAATGCTGACATTGTGTATTTAATCTTGAGCTATGACGCTTCAGTCTTGAAATATGATATAAGAATATTGAGTTAGGATATATCCGCCAAGAAAGATGATATAAAAGTCTTAATATATAATGTAACTCTTTCGAAAGAAACTGATCTCACCTAAAAGTTAATTTGCTTTCATTTGTGACATATGTAAGCAAACATATGTCTGTTCAACAATGTTCCTCACCACTTCTTGCTGGACTTGTGGCTGCACTTCTCATCTGAATGCAAACCTCTTGACTACTTCTTCTGGGGCGTGATCGAGGACAAGACCAACAAGCACGCCCACAACATGGTCAACTCTCTGAAGGTTGCCATTGTGGAGGCATTCGCCGCTATGGACAAAGACATGGTCGCCAAAGCGTTTGACTCATTTCGCGCCCGTCTTTAGATGGTCGTCGCCCCCGGTTGTGGTTACATTGAAAAATAATGTTTTTATTGCCTATTTCGTTTTCTGTTTGTCAAGTGTCGGATTTTGCTGCAACACCCTGTATACCTCTCTGTTTTATTTCATTGTAACTTATGAATATACTCTTAACAGGAATCAATGGTGACACGTCTATAAATGATCGAGGCCAAGACCAACAAGCACGCTCACAACACGCCGCTATGGACATGGTCGCCAAAGCATGTGACTCATTTCGCTCCCGCCTTGAGATGGTTGTCGCAAATAATGTAGTATGTACCTCTAACTGTTGCTAAATGAGCTGTCGGGTCTCTGCATATGCAACTTTCGTTTTTATTGCTACAACAACATCCTGTACTTAGAAATTCTTTTTTGAGTGTAAGTAAAGCCTGAGCTAATCTACTGAACCATTCTTTTATACAACACCAATTTCTTCATTATGCTTTTGTTTGCGAGTTTCATCAACCAATTATTTTTTTCTTCTATATGCCGTTTTCTTTGAGTTGGTGGATGATCACAAACCTCTTTCTTCATTATGTGCCCAGGAAATAACAATTCTCTTTCTGATTCTAAGTTTAAGTGCGCTTTTTGTTTCCATTTCCTTAAAACATCCTCGTTGTTCATATTCGTCTTCATGATATTCTCAGAATTCTTCTGTAGAATCTTTTCTCATCACCCGCCAGGAAATTTCCCAATGTTCATTACAATATTGGAGGATTGATATGATATAGTAATCCAGTTCAATTTTCTTTGTTTTTAATGAAGTTTTCCTCCTAATTGTTGGTTTAGCTTTTGGAAGGGTACTTTTCGCCATTCCAATGTCTTTTGAAGCTTTACTTCATCTGTTATAATCCTTTCCAAATATTTAAATGCGAGGCCAATTTTACTAATTTGAGGCTCTCACTGGATCAACACCGCCTCGCCTGTCTACTATCTGCTTCACAATCGAGTAGTAGCGCTTGGCTCTACGCTGTACCCTCTTTATCTACCGGTACCTTTCTTGATGATGAGTGCACTCGGGTCGGAGTCGCGATCCGTCTTGGACTCAAATTATGTGAGCGTCACAGATGCAGATGTGGAGCTTCCATCGATAAATTTGGTTTGCATCCTCTCTCCTGTCGTCGTAGTGCCGGCCGCTTTCCAAGACATGCAGAATAAACGACATCATCAGAGGTTTGGATGCAGGTGGGTTCCCTTCCCAAATCGAATCCGTAGGCTTCGACTATGGTGATGAAAAGCAGCTGGATGGTATTACCATTTTCCCTTTTAAAATGGGGAAGTCGTTGATTTGGGATGCGACCTGTGCGGATACATTTTCAGCCGGTAATTTGATCAGGTCCGCAGTTGAGCCGGGGTCCGTAGCCGGGAACACAGAGATAAAGAAAATAGTTAAATATTCTCTTGCTGATGATTTTTTCCTTTCTCCTGTGACAGTGGAGACCTTTTGGGTTATTGGCCCTCGTTCTATGACGTTCCTTCGTAGGACTGGCGCGATGGTAATACTTTCTCCATCATTGCGGCTGGCAGAGGATAGAAAATCTTTTTTTATAGTTACTTTGTTCTGGAATTGTCATCAATGGTCAACTGAACTTGCTTTGTTTCAATAAATTCATTTCGATGTCGGATTTATATAATACAAGATTTTTTTCCTCTTTTTATATTTATCTGAGTATTGTTATGTAGTTCTTGGCAGCGATTTCAAATTGTTTTATTAAGAACTTCGAAGAGTTTTTCCCTTTGCCGTGTTTGCGTTTTTATTGTTTTGGCTTTAAGCAGAACACGAATTTATGGATATGTTTTAATTAGTGATTTTTATTTAAGTTTTTTGTGTATTTTGACAACGTTTCAATTTCCGTTTTTTTTTTCCTTCAATCTCTTGTATTGTTTGTAAACATGACAATTAGGTCCAAAGTTGATCAACCCCTTTTGGTGTTCTGCTAATTCGGAGTTAGAGACATTAATGAATTTATTGTTATTATTTGAGTAATAGATAAATCCTTTTTATAGTGTATTACCTTTTTTATGTTTAAGTTTTCAAAATTTAGCTGACTACAGATATAGCTGAATAATTGTAATATGGTTTGGCATTACGAACACTTATCACCCGTCACCTGAAGAGACCTGACGGTCGAAACCAATGTTTTATACGGTTATATAAGGTAGTTTTGCACCTTTATTATATTTACTTGTACGACATATCCTTTTCCAAAGCAGTTGCATTAAGAACTTTTTGATATACGTTCATTTTTTTGTTGCGGTATTTTTCCGGTCTCTTAACAGATTTAAAACTGTCAAAGTTTCATCATCACAAAGAAGATACTAAATAATCTTCAGCTATGATAAACTGTTGTACTCAATGAGGCTCCATGTCTGGACCATTTTGGGGGTATCACGCTAATACCAGATTTCAAGTGTAACTCCTATATACATTTTTTTTTTTTACTCCTGTGGCAGTGGAGACTTCTGGGGTTATTGGCCATCTTTCGATGGCGTTCCTTCGGAGGATTGACGCGATTAAGGGACGAGCCTCGAGAAAAGGAGTGACTCTTGCAGCGTGTCTCACTTGCGATGGTTCGAGGTAATGCTTTCTCCATCACTGCGGCTGGCAGAGGATAGAAAAAAATTGTTTATAGTTATTTTGTTCAAACTTTTTTTTTTCGATAAATAAATTTTCATTTAAATTTATGTACTTGCGGGATTTCGACATCTTCGATACGTAGAACGTATGTTGGGTTATTCCCCTTATCTTTATTAGCTCTTAGTTGCTTGCTTTTTAAAGTTAATTATTAGGTGTGTGCATAAGTTTACAGCAAAGAACCAGTTTTCAAATGTGTATTCAGTATATAATTAAAAAAAAAACAGGGTAATCGGAATTTTTGCGTACACCTGCCATAGACAGAAAGAAATTCTATAATTTTTTATCGGTCGTTCGACAGAGAAAGACACACGGGTGCCTCTTACTTTATTTGGTTGGATGGAAATTGAGGAAATTTGTGATTTCTTTTTTTGTTTTCCTGTCGTCGGCGGCATTCGTCCGTCTCGGGAGACGATCGAGTAGCGCGGTTCGTGAAGAAATTTGTGGATTCTTTTTTTGTTTTTCTGTCGTCGTCGGCATCCGTCCGTCTTGAGAGACGATGGATTAGCGCGGTGCGCTACGAGCCTGGGGGGTATATATGGAGAACTAGGGCTGCCCGGACGTCTAGTTCCCCATCTCGACCTTGCTAGCAGAGCCCAAAAGAGAGGATACTAACGCAGCTGCAGGAGTTGCCGGAAGGTAGCACAAAGTGCCATCCATCCGCCTTCGGGGCTCCAATCCGGGTTTGAATTCAGAGTTGTCCTTCTCCTTGACCAGCTGCCATCCAAGGCTATAGAACCCAGTCTTTTCTGCTATTTACCCATGGCTGGAGGGAAACGAATAGGGTTCACACCTTTCCCAAGGGTATTAGCATGTAAGTGAATGTAATTTATTCGACTGGAGTTCGAACTATGCTCTCCGATTCCTCAATCCATTATTTTTTTAACGTGCCTCCGTTTTTTTCGGTAAATTATAAGTAAATAGGAGTATTTCTTGGTCAGGGCTTTTGCATCAGTTTCATTTCGTTAATTTTGTTTCCCCTGAGCTTACATTAACAAACCATAAAATCTGTGGAGTCTGAATGCAGTTCGAAACCACTACGCAATCTCTTCGATTGTATTTCCCGTCTGTCGGCCAATGAGAATGCTCGTTGAAAATCGGCCATGTTGAATCTACTCCTGAAGTAGGTTTTTGATTATCCTATTTTGCCAGACACTCCGCCGCACCTTCGTGTCTGTTAGCAATAGCCAGCTTAGTCTTTAACTGCCTTGCATTCTTTGGTGCCATTAATATTACCATATCGCCCGGAAGAAGAGGGAAGAGATCGTTTCTAATCGTGTCTCGAAGTAAAGTGGCTTGGTCACTGGAAGAAAAAAAGTTACTTTCAAGTTTCTGGCTCATTTCCGACAACCGAGAAGCGGTAAAAGAAGAAATAATTTAAGAAAAGTAAGAAGAGGAGGAGGCGTATGAAGAAGAAAGTAGATTAGAAAGAAAACATAGAAGTACGATAGAAAAAACTCACACCCTTGGTCAAAAGATAAAGGACAACAATGAAAACGGATTAAAGACATCAAAAAGACTACAAAGAAACGAATAATAATAATAATAATATTAAAAAAAACATCAGCAGAATTTTAAGAAAATGAAAATGAAAAAGTGGTAGGTTAAAGAATAAAGAGAAGAAAAGAATGAATTTGATATAAAATAGAAAGAGTGAACAAAATAAAGAAAAATAAGAAAAACAATAAAAAATTGTAAACATTATGAAAAAAAATGTAATCGGAAATTGAAGAAAAATGAAGCGAATCGAAATAAAGTAAAAGAATAGAGAAAGAATAAAAAAATGAGAATAACAGAATAAGAATATATGAAAGAAAAAAGACAGAATGAAATAAGGAAAGAAAAAGAACAAAAGAATTAAAATGATATGAATGAGAAAATGCCTAGAAAGATTCGTCTTTGAGAAGAAAGATTTTGCACAAGCCACTTTCGTTTAAGACTCACGATGCAAAAGAAACATGCATTTCAAATACAAAGAATCAAATGTAGCCTGATTGGATTAAACAGTCGATCAAAGCTGAAAAGAGTCAGATATGAAGGACAAGTATGAAAATGACTCGCATTGAAATAAAGTAAATGCTTCAGTGTTCTTAAACAAGAAGAGACGATGAAGAACGATTTAAACAGCTCAAAAAAGAGACAAAGTAAACAAAAACAAAAACTTGTCACTTTGTGCTGGAAGGGAAACTCCAGAGAAACATAATCTAGGATGATATTTGAAACAACAAAAAAAAAAGGAAAACAGTTTTAATAAAAGAAATATTTAAGCATTTTCAGTCATCAAAAATCGTGCATTTTAAATGCATGATAAAATGCACAAAATGAAATGATAAATATATTTCATACATAGCGCATAGGAAAGCTTTGAAATCCACAAGAAAAATAATAGAAACTTAATAGAAATATCCTTGATAACCCCAGGCACATACGAGCAGACAAAAGACTACAACTGAAAAGAATTTATCTGAATTTAATATCATATTAGTTACTACTTACCAATACATTATTTAACACAAACAAAATCATTAGAAGAAGATATATAATAATTTTTCATTTAACAATTTAATTCTGCAAATACATTTTCTAGATTTACCATTCGGAGGGATAAATATTTCATTGGAATGACCATATATTATAGACATTCCAATGAAATATGCATTTTTGCGTAATGTTCCTCAAAGCCAAGCGATGCGAAGCAAAATGTTTTCGTTTAATTATGTATTATATCTCATGTATATTACTATATAATAAGTCAAGTAATATTGTCAGAAACTTTTACTTTAAAGGAGATAATGTCAAAAGATTGCTATCACAAAGTGTTGTGTGTTTGTAACAAAAACGGTGGACTTTTTGAAGATCTTTAAAAGGATGAACGATGAAAAATCCGACACCCGGAAAATAAATAACAAACATTAGAATGCCTGACGCTCAACTTCTCGAGAGCTCCTCTTTGCGACTACTCGCCCTCACATTGAATACTGACCTGAGATGGAACAAAGGCATTAAGTCAAGAGCTTCGTCCACCACAAGGAAAGTTGGCTCCCTGTGCCGCGCCAGGAAAATTTTCTCGTCACAGTCGATCCTTCAAATCTACAAATCAACCATTCGCCCTTGCATGGATTAATGCTGCCATATATGGTCTGGTGTACCTTATGTTTGTCTCAAGGTTCTTGATAAGATCCAGAGACGGATATGCAATGTAATTCGCCCTGATCTGACATCTCGTCTGCAGTCGCTCTCTTACAGACGTGCTGTCGCCTACCTCTGTCTTTTTTACAAATACTTTCATGGTAACTGTTTCGAGGAGCTGCTTTCGCTGGTTCCCACACTTCAAGAATTTAAGCGTTCTACTAGGCTGGCATCTTGCTCTCACACTTTCACTGTCGAAACTGTTAAATGTAGCCGTCTCGTCTACTTCAATAGCTTTATATCGCGCACCTCTCGCCTGTGGAAATCCCTCTCCTTTTCCTGTTTCCCTGATAGCTATAATCTCCAACTATTGAAATGTAATGTCAATCGACATCTCCAGATATCTTGATCTATCCACTTATCCGTCTCTTCATCCTTTCCACTTTCACTCATATTTGCTCTCACTCCAATTATTCTGTAGCCCCTTGCGTTCTAGTGGTTTCCCACCTTGCTTGGGGTGAAACGCTTAAAAAAATGAAATTATAAATATATTTAATACATAACGCATAGAGAAACTTACAAATCCACAAGAAAAATAATCGAACAATAATAGAAATATCCTTGATAACCCCAGGCACATACGAGCAGACAAAAGACTACAAGTGAAAAGAATTTATGTTCATTTTCTATCTATCTATTTTATGAATTTGAAAGTGATAGTAATGGAATATAACCCTTTACCATTCAAATCTCTGCCTTGGATATGAAACCATTACTAATTGAAGACTGACTGGCTAACTACTGCCCAAACAGGACTCCCTTTTGGAGCCACGCGGCAAATTCGAACGTGAAATCTTTCTCTTTTGCAACGTAACAGCAGTAGTGACCACATGTTTATCGAAATCGTCCTTTGATATTAATGGAGTCTAGAATCCACTTGCTCTTTGGACACTCTTCTTGCAGTTATGTTCGCAAATATAAATTAGATATGCAAACCTTTTACTTATTTGTGCATACACCCCCTTGTACATTAAACCTTTGTATTTAATACCGTCGTTGAGTTGCTTCGCATCATGTGTGTCCGTCTTTGTCTTTGACTTTGTGTTATTTAAATGCATCCGAGGAAAATCTTTATAATCTATCTATCCATCCATCCATCGAAATAAATCGGTACTAATAGAAAGGTTACAGCTCGATAAGAGACGTTTAAAGAAAGAGTGAAAGCCACAATGCGGTTTAATGGAAACTGGGATGATGATAAGCATTTTATAAAAAGGAATGAGATTTGATAAGGAAAGACCAATAGTCTCTCTCTCTCTCTCTCTCACGCACATACACGTACATCTAACGGCGCTGTACAAGATAACACTAGCCTGACCTATGTTCAACTTCCTTTATTTAAAAGATAAAAAATTAGCAAAGGCAGAATATTACAAAAAAGAGTACGATCTGTACTTATAGACCCACACGAGTGGCAACGTATCTGAATAAACAAAAATTATAGCATATCAAATGGTTTTAATATTCATAATTTGTTTTGAGATTTGTGACGCGTTTCATTAAAGAACTAGCTCATTATGATTCAAAATAAGATTCATTCCTTTGTATGGAAACTGAGTAAAAGTGGAAAAAATATGCTACAGGATGCTTTGAGTTTAAATTCAACGTTAAATGAAAATATCAAACGAAAGATGACTAAAGAAGAACAAATAAGAATTCTGATTATGGAGATAATCCATGAATTTAGTTATAATCTGAAATTATATTATTATTAATTCTCTATAAAATATTAAGTATACTTCATTGCTTTTATGCTACCATTTACAAAGTCATATATATATATATATATATATATATATATATATATGTATATATATATATATATATGTATATATATATATATATATATATGTATATATATATATATATATATATATGTATATATATATATATATATGTATATATATATATATATATATATATATATATATGTATATATATATATATATATATATATATATGTATATATATATATATATATATATATATATATATATGTATATATATATATATATATATATATATATATATATATATATGTATATATATATATATATATATATATATATATGTATATATATATATATATATATATATATATATATATATATATATATATATTATGAAATGGACGAAGTCCGACAATTATTTTAACACATATTTTATGTTTATACATTCTTTTTATAAATACAAATATTTAAGTAAATGTTCTGTTTTATAATAAACAGTATTAAACAACATTTACCGATCTGAATGTCCGAGAAATCTTCATAGAAAATATTTGTTCTCCGACAGAAATCGAATTTAAATTTTAAATGCTATATTTGTACAAAAACGCAGAACCTTAAAATTTAAATTCAAACTCAGCGTTGCGACCGCACGTTCCAAAACAATAACACATTTCTCATAGCATTTTTTCGGATTACATCTCTATTTTCGTTGTCCTCTTATTACTGAGAAGTAAAAACAAGAACAAAATCTACTTCTATACCTGATGATGTCTGTAGGAACAGACGAAAACTTGTAAAAAATTAAGAAGACCTTATGCAACTGGAATTTATAAACGGGGATCATATCATTCATATACAGGTTCGGGGTTGATGTATCTTATTTATATTGTTTGCGACGAAGTATTCTCGCCATTTAAATCATTAACCTCTATATTTGTTTTTTGTATGAGTGATTCATGAATTTATAAATTATATTTGCACCTTTTAATTGATATATATATATATATATATATATATATATATATATATATATATTTCCAGGAGTCAATCAATAGTCTATAAATGTATATCACTATTAATCTGTCTCTCGCTGGCTCTCTCTCTCTCTCTCTCTATGAATTAGTCTGTCCATATCTCAGTCTGTTAATAGGCATCAATATGTTAATAAGTATTGATCTGTTAATACATATCTGTTAATCTCTCTCTATACATCTGTTAATATCTATCTTTAAATATGTATATATCTATTAGTAGCCATTTATATGTCAATATCTCTAGGTATGTTAATATTTAAGATAGTATATATCTGCTAATATCTAAGTCTGTTAATATCCATTTATCAGCTAATATCTATCTGCTAATAACTAAGTTTGTTGATATGTAATGCTGTTGATATTAAGGTCTGTTAATATCTATCTATCTATCTATCTATCTATCTATCTATCTATCTAATACTGTTCATTTTCTATCTATCTATCTATCTATCTATCTATCTATCTATCTATCTAATACTGTTCATTTTCTATCTATCTATCTATCTATCTATCTATCTATCTATCTATCTATCTAATACTGTTCATTTTCTATCTATCTATCTATCTATCTATCTATCTATCTATCTATCTAATACTGTTCATTTTCTATCTATCTATCTATCTATCTATCTATCTATCTATCTAATACTGTTCATTTTCTATCTATCTATCTATCTATCTATCTAATACTGTTCATTTTCTATCTATCTATCTATCTATCTAATACTGTTCATTTTCTATCTATCTATCTATCTATCTATCTATCTATCTATCTATCTAATACTGTTCATTTTCTATCTATCTATCTATCTATCTATCTATCTATCTATCTATCTATCTATCTAATACTGTTCATTTTCTATCTATCTATCTATCTATCTATCTATCTATCTATCTATCTATCTATCTATCTAATACTGTTCATTTTCTATCTATCTATCTATCTATCTATCTATCTATCTATCTATCTATCTATCTATCTAATACTGTTCATTTTCTATCTATCTATCTATCTATCTATCTATCTATCTATCTATCTATCTATCTAATACTGTTCATTTTCTATCTATCTATCTATCTATCTATCTATCTAATACTGTTCATTTTCTATCTATCTATCTATCTATCTATCTATCTATCTATCTAATACTGTTCATTTTCTATCTATCTAACTATCTATCTATCTATCTATCTATCTATCTAATACTGTTCATTTTCTATCTATCTAACTATCTATCTATCTATCTATCTATCTATCTATCTAATACTGTTCATTTTCTATCTATCTATCTATCTATCTATCTATCTATCTATCTAATACTGTTCATTTTCTATCTATCTATCTATCTAATACTGTTCATTTTCTATCTATCTATCTATCTATCTATCTATCTATCTATCTATCTATCTATCTAATACTGTTAATTTTCTATCTATCTATCTATCTATCTATCTAATACTGTTCATTTTCTATCTATCTATCTATCTATCTAATACTGTTCATTTTCTATCTATCTATCTATCTATCTATCTATCTATCTATCTATCTATCTATCTATCTAATACTGTTCATTTTCTATCTATCTGTCTATCTATCTATCTATCTATCTATCTAATACTGTTCATTTTCTATCTATCTATCTGTCTATCTATCTATCTATCTATCTATCTATCTAATACTGTTCATTTTCTATCTATCTATCTGTCTATCTATCTAATACTGTTCATTTTCTATCTATCTATCTGTCTATCTATCTATCTATCTATCTATCTATCTATCTATCTAATACTGTTCATTTTCTATCTATCTATCTATCTATCTATCTAATACTGTTCATTTTCTATCTATCTATCTATCTATCTATCTATCTATCTATCTATCTATCTATCTATCTATCTAATACTGTTCATTTTCTATCTATCTATCTATCTATCTATCTATCTATCTAATACTGTTCATTTTCTATCTATCTAACTATCTATCTATCTATCTATCTATCTATCTATCTATCTAATACTGTTCATTTTCTATCTATCTAACTATCTATCTATCTATCTATCTATCTATCTATCTATCTAATACTGTTCATTTTCTATCTATCTATCTATCTATCTATCTATCTATCTAATACTGTTAATTTTCTATCTATCTATCTATCTAATACTGTTCATTTTCTATCTATCTATCTATCTATCTAATACTGTTCATTTTCTATCTATCTATCTATCTATCTATCTATCTATCTATCTATCTATCTATCTATCTAATACTGTTCATTTTCTATCTATCTGTCTATCTATCTATCTATCTATCTATCTAATACTGTTCATTTTCTATCTATCTATCTGTCTATCTATCTATCTATCTATCTATCTATCTAATACTGTTCATTTTCTATCTATCTATCTGTCTATCTATCTAATACTGTTCATTTTCTATCTATCTATCTGTCTATCTATCTATCTATCTATCTATCTATCTATCTATCTATCTATCTATCTATCTAATACTGTTCATTTTCTATCTATCTATCTATCTATCTATCTAATACTGTTCATTTTCTATCTATCTATCTATCTATCTATCTATCTATCTAATACTGTTCATTTTCTATCTATCTATCTATCTATCTATCTAATACTGTTCATTTTCTATCTATCTATCTATCTATCTATCTATCTAATACTGTTCATTTTCTATCTATCTATCTATCTATCTATCTATCTATCTAATACTGTTCATTTTCTATCTATCTATCTATCTATCTATCTATCTATCTATCTATCTAATACTGTTCATTTTCTATCTATCTATCTATCTATCTATCTATCTATCTATCTATCTAATACTGTTCATTTTCTATCTATCTATCTATCTATCTATCTATCTATCTATCTAATACTGTTCATTTTCTATCTATCTATCTATCTATCTATCTAATACTGTTCATTTTCTATCTATCTATCTATCTATATATCTATCTAATACTGTTCATTTTCTATCTATCTATCTATCTATATATCTATCTAATACTGTTCATTTTCTATCTATCTATCTATCTATCTATATATCTATCTAATACTGTTCATTTTCTATCTATCTATCTATCTATCTATCTATCTATCTATCTATCTATATATCTATCTAATACTGTTCATTTTCTATCTATCTATCTATCTATCTATCTATCTATCTATCTATCTATCTATCTATCTATCTATCTATCTATCTATGTCTCAGTCCGTAACGAGTGTAAGCGTGTCCTCAATGAATCAAAGTCACTATTTGCTTCGCGAATGAAAGAACTTATTGCATCTCGAAAATTCGGATCCAAAGATTATTGGCGTCTCTGCAAGAGCGTTCTTAACAATAGCAAACCCTCTATACCTCCTTTGTTCAACCAGTTCGAGGTTCTGACCTCTTCTGCCGACAAGGCTAAATGCTTTGCTCGGAAAATCTCATTCAATTCAACGCTCGACTCTTTCGGTGTATCCACACATAATTCCCCCTTAGAACTGAGGCTCTATTGGGCGAGCTGCACATAACCCCTTCATCGGTATTGGGCATTATCTCTAATTTAGACCGCCACAAGGCTAGTGGTGGAGATGGGATACCAGCCATTGTCCCGAAGAAATGTGCGCCTGAACTGGTCCCTGCCTTCTCCAAATTATATAACTACTGCCTCAATGAATCTTGTTTTCCAGACTGTGCTTATCCATTGTTCCTGTCTTTAAGAACTCTGGTGACCCTTCTGACCCTTCTAATTACCGTCCTATTAGTCTCCTACTCCTCTTCTGCAAATCTTCGAAGCTTTAATCAACGCCAAAGTGGTTATCACCTTACATCCCATGATCTGCTCTCCTACAAGGAATATGGTTTCCGCTTTGCCCGTTCTACAGCTGATGAGTTTACGGCCATAACTGAAATTGTTTACCAAGCTCGTGCAGAGGCTCTAGATATTTCTAACGTGTTTGATAAGGTTTGGCATGGCGGCCTTTTTCGCAAGCTTCAGGGTTATGGAATTTCAGGTCG
The DNA here is from genome assembly GCA_963932145.1 of Acanthosepion lycidas. Taxonomy (NCBI): domain Eukaryota; kingdom Metazoa; phylum Mollusca; class Cephalopoda; order Sepiida; family Sepiidae; genus Acanthosepion; species Acanthosepion lycidas. The sequence continues at coordinate 30,690,838 of OZ010578.1, read as the reverse complement.
ATTGTTTGACTTAACACAATCATTCCTGTCAAACCGTGTACTGAATGTCGTTCTCAACGAATTCTCCTCCAGCTCCTATCCCACAAACGCAGGTGTTCCCCATGGCTCCATCCTAGGACCTCCTGTGTTCCTTATCTTCATCTACAATCTTCCTGACGTCATACATTCCCAAGTAGGCATCTACGTGGACCACACTACAATTTACTCCTACCTCAAAAGCAAATCTAGTGTCGTTGACAAAACTAACTTGGACGTTCGTCTCGAAAAGGACCTTCAACCGGTTGTGACGTGGGGCAGGAATTGGCTGGTTAACTTTAACGCCTCAAAAATAAAACTGCTCTGTATTACAGTATTTACATTAGTCGGACTATTGTCCTCATCTTTGTCGCCATATTTGCCACAACGTTTCGGCCGTTGTACGCCCCGGCCTTCTTCAGGTGGTTGGAATTTCGAACTGAACCCTTTATTTCAATCACTGGGGTAGTCTGTTCAAGGACACATGGCACAGTGGATAAAGGCGTTGGTTAGATCCAGTGACAGACCCAAAGAGTGTGAGTTCGATACCCGGTTAAGGCAGTGGAGAACTTTCAGAGGGAAAATTAACAGGAGATACCTGATGACTGACATCCATCAAACATGGCACGTGGAACTAGAACAGTCTACCCTAGTGATCGAAATAAAGGGTTCAGTTCGAAATTCCGACCACCTGAAGAAGGCCGGAGCGTACAACGGCCGAAACGTTGTGACAAATATGGCGACAAAGATGAGGACAATAGTCCGACTAATGTAAATACTGTACATAATACTTCATCTCAGAAATATAGACAGACTCTGCTCTCTATTACTCATCACAGAGAACCATCCCCATTAGAATGTCTGACGCTCAACTTCTTGAGAGCTCATCTTTGCGACTACTCTGTCTCACCTGAGATGGAACAAATACATTGAATCAATAGCTTCATCCACAGCAAGAAAGTTGGCTCCCTCTCCGTGCCAGGAAATTTTTCTTGCCAGAGTCGATCCTTCAAATCTACAAATCAACCATTCGCCCTTGCATGGAGTATTGCTGCCATATATCGTCTGGAGCCCCTTCTGTTTGTCTCAAGGTTCTTGATAAGATCCAGAGACGGATATGCAATGTAATTGGCCCTGATCTGGCATCTCGTCTGCAGTCGCTCTCTCATAGACGTACCATCGCCTCCCTCTGTCTTTTTTACAAATACTTTCACAGTAACTGCTTCTATGAAGTGCTTTCCCTGGTTCCCAGACTTCATGGATTTAAGCGTTTTACTAGTCTGGCATCCCGCTCACACTCTTTCACTGTCTCTTCTACTCCAATAGCGTCATGTTTCGCACCTCTCGCCTGTGGAACTCCCTCCCCTTTGTTTTTTTGATAGCTATAATCTCCAACTATTCAAATGTCAATCGACGTCTCCAGATGCCTTGATCTATCCCCTATCCTTCTCTTCATCCTTTCCTCTATCACTCCTATTTGCTGTAGCTCTATAACCCCTTGCGTACTAGTAGTGGCTTCCTCCCTTGCTTGGGGTGAAACGCTTAAAAAATGTATGTTAATATGTATGTATGTATCTATTTAAATCAGTTATCTATATATGTTAATATCTATCTGCTAACACCTATGTAAGTTTGTTAATATCTAATACTGTTGATATACAGGTCTGTTAATATCTATCTATATCGCTATCTAAATCTGCTAATATCTATCTATCTATCTATCTATATCTGCTAATATCTATCTATCTATCTATCTATCTATCTATCTATCTATATCTGCTAATATCTATCTATCTATCTATCTATATCTGCTAATATCCATCTATCTATCTATCTATCTATCTATCTATCTATCTATATCTGCCAATATCTATCTATCTAAATCTGCTAATATCTATCTATCTATCTATCTATCTATCTATCTATCTATCTATCTATCTATCTATCTATCTAAATCTGCTAATATCTATCTATCTATCTATCTAAATCTGCTAATATCTATCTATCTATCTATCTAAATCTGCTAATATCTATCTATCTATCTATCTATCTATCTAAATCTGCTAATATCTATCTATCTATCTATCTATCTATCTATCTAAATCTGCTAATATCTATCTATCTATCTATCTATCTAAATCTGCTAATAGATATCTATCTATCAGTATTTAACTATTAATATATTCGTCTCAATTTTTATCTATGTTAATATCTATCTGGTAATATCAAAGGCTGTTAATATCTAATGCTGTTGATATGTAATTCTTTTAATATTTAACTATAACTCATAGATTAGATAGATAGAAACAGGCTATCTATCTATCTATCTATCTATCTATCTATCTATCTATCTATCTATCTATCTATCTATCCCAGTCCTTTCATATCTATCTATCTATCTATCTATCTATCTATCTATCTATCTATCTATCCCAGTCCTTTCATATCTATCTATCTATCTATCTATCTATCTATCTATCTATCTATCTATCTATCTATCTATCTATCCCAGTCCTTTCATATCTATCTATCTATCTATCTATCTATCTATCTATCTATCTATCTATCTATCTATCTATCTATCTATCTATCTATCCCAGTCCTTTCATATCTATCTATCTATCTATCTATCTATCTATCTATCTATCTATCTATCTATCTATCTATCTATCTATCTATCTATCCCAGTCCTTTCATATCTATCTATCTATCTATCTATCTATCTATCTATCTATCTATCTATCTATCTATCTATCTATCTATCTATCCCAGTCCTTTCATATCTATCTATCTATCTATCTATCTATCTATCTATCTATCTATCTATCTATCTATCCCAGTCCTTTCATATCTATCTATCTATCTATCTATCTATCTATCTATCCCAGTCCTTTCATATCTATCTATCTATCTATCTATCTATCTATCTATCTATCTATCTATCTATCTATCTATCTATCTATCTATCCCAGTCCTTTCATATCTATCTATCTATCTATCTATCTATCTATCTATCTATCTATCTATCTATCTATCTATCTATCCCAGTCCTTTCATATCTATCTATCTATCTATCTATCTATCTATCTATCTATCTATCTATCTATCTATCTATCCCAGTCCTTTCATATCTATCTATCTATCTATCTATCTATCTATCTATCTATCTATCTATCTATCTATCCCAGTCCTTTCATATCTATCTATCTATCTATCTATCTATCTATCTATCTATCTATCTATCTATCTATCTATCTATCTATCTATCTATCTATCCCAGTCCTTTCATATCTATCTATCTATCTATCTATCTATCTATCTATCTATCTATCTATCTATCTATCTATCTATCTTCCTAGCTTGCTAGATAGCTAAAAAATGTATCCATGTCCGTCACCTGACACCTTGTTATTAGCACAATTTTGATCTGAAATTTTCACTGTAAAATGTTCCATTTATGGGATTAATATTTCCCATTGAATTAGGCGCATTGACAACGAAGAAAATTTTGTTTAAAATATTTGCTCTGCGAATTAAATGATATTACTAACATTATTCTGAGTGACATATCTATATAGATTTAAATGAACACTAAGATGAGTTCATTTTAATTCCGTCTTTCTACCACGTAATATTGGCTGCTTGTATTAATACATATTCATCACAACGACTCTGTTCTATTGCGTGGAACCTCCATAGTCGTGCAGACTATGCGAATGGAACATAAGACTTTACGTGACTTGTAAATCAAAAGAGGCCACTTCAGCTACAAGGTGTTTAGTATAGTGAGAATTAATGCTGACTTGAATGATGCAGCGCGACATCTGTCAGAAGAAAGACTGTTTTTATCGGATCTCGGCCAGTGGTGAGTGAAGAAATATAATTATTCAGAAGAAACGAGATGTGACACGGTGAGGAAGACTAGAAAAGTTAATGGGGAAACTACAGACAAAGAACTTATGATCTGAAAGAATCGGCGAGGCTAGAATCAGTAACACGAGACCATGAAAAAGATAGGATTGACACAGTTTTACCCTTAACTTTGAATATAAGAATATCAAATAATAAAATACTCGTTAATCGTTATCTTCGGATTCTGTGAATCTAGGTATTTTAATATTCTTTATCTTTCTCTCTCTGTTCAACGTTGTCTTTGTTTCTTTCATTCTCAGTAACCCAATGCTTCCTAGTGGTTTTGAATACAGGGTGTGGCAGCAAAATCCGACACTTGACAAAAAGAAAACGAAATAGGCAATAAAAACAAAAGTTGTATATCCAGAGACCCGACAGTTTATTTAGCAACAGAGTTACATACTACATTTTTCAATGCAAGGGCCTGCGGCAGCGACGACCATCTCAAGGCGGGCGCGAAATGAGTCAAACGCTTTGGCGGATATGCCCATAGTGGACGTTCCGGCCTTCTTCAGTTGGTTGGAATGTCGAACTGAACCCTTTATTTCACTAAATGGGGTAGACTGTTCTAGTTTCATATGCTATGTTTAATGGATGTCAGTTATCAGTTATCTCCTGTTAATTTCCATCTGAAAGTTTAGCAACTGTTACATACTACATTATTTTTCAATGTAACGACCTGCGGCGGCGACGACGATCTCAAGGTGGGCGCGAAACGAGTCACATGCTTTGACGACCATGTCCATGGCGGCGTGTTATGGGCGTGCTCACGCCAGAAGAAATAGTCAAGGGGACAAGATATGGTTGTCATAACAGAGATTAGATATGGTAAAAAGACAAACTTAATTAAGGGATACAAACGACAAAGCATGGCACATAGAAGAAGTTAAGTGTTACTAAAGGAAGCCTTTACGACGATATTTTATGCGTGAAATAAATGGGTCGTATAAAATGATTATTAAATTGAAAATAAACTTATTGTTTAGCGGAAACAAGAGTTACTTGACTTGGGATTTCACTCAAGCTCGTCACCTAGATTTCATATTTTCATGTTTCTTCTTTCGTAGTTGAAACTTTGAATTATCATAGCTGCCGTATTTGACTGTATATAAGAACGATTACTTTTCCACTCCATGTCTTATATGCGAAGTTGAGGTTGCTAGTAGGCTCGTGTTAATCTGTACATTTATTAATCATTAAACGTATCGACCCTGGACTAGTATAAGGCTCTATTAAAATCCCATCTTGTCTTCTTACTTTGTTCCTGTTAATCTTGGCCGGTGATGCTTTCGAAAAGCTCAACAGAGTATTAAGAAATATGACAATTTTGTTAAGAACCAAATAAAATAATGCTGTACTGCTATCCAATCCTCCCCATATGGCAGTGAATACTGTCTCAATTTCATCACAAAGGAATAGAAGTGAATTAGAAGGAGACTGAACATATCAAAAACGGCAACATATCAGTAACTAGGAAGTTTGAAGGAAAATGGCAAAAAAGGAAATATACGCTTAATATAATAAATATTAAAATTAATGGGACGATAATGAGGAAAGAGGGATTAGAAAATTTGACACTAAAAAAGGGCATATTAAAAGCAAGAGGGAAATATCGAGTAATTTACCTCACAGATGAATAAGCACCGGGAGGCATGTTAAAAAGACAAACATTACTTAGCTTCGAAGTTGTGTATAGCCATGATATCCCATGTCCGGAAAAGACATGACACAAAAGAAGAAAAGGTTTACCTTGGCATCTTTTTAAAATCATTTCACCCCAAGCAAGGTGAGAATGCCGCTAGGATTCTGGGGGGGGGTACAGAGAGTGTAAGTGAGAGGAAAGGCTGTATATGGGAAAGATTGAGGATAGAACAAAAATGAACGTAATTCAAGAAGATAGAAGATGGCGATTTACGTTGCATTTAAAATTTTGAAGATTGGCGTTATCAGAGAAGCAAATAAACGGAAGTGACTTCCACAGGCTTGAAGTGCGAGAAAAACTGTTGGAGTAGAAGTGGTGGTTGCATTTAACTATTTCAATAGCAAGAGGTTGGGACCTAGATGCCAATCTAGTAGAAGACTTAAATTCATGTAGTCGGGGCATCAGAGAAAAAAGCTCGCCAGAGCAGCTGCCATGAAAATATTTGTAGAAAAGACAGAGGGAAGCCATGCAACGTATGTGAGAAAGTGACTGAAGTCGAGATGCCAAGTCAGTATCGATTTCATTACAGATCCTTTTTAGGATTTTGTCAAGAACCTTGAGATGAATAGCAGGAGCACCAGACCTGAAATGGCAGCAGTATTCAGTGCAGAGACAAATGGTAGATTTTTAAATGTGTAACATGGACTCTGACGATGAAAACCTTCTGGCACGACACAATAACTCAACGTTCCTTGCAGTAAATGCAGCTATTGATTCGATGTAGTCGCTCTACTTCAAGTCAGTTGAAAACGTTAGACGAAGACGGTGCTGTGATTAGACGCTCCCGGAGTCTATCGTCAGTCACGCTGATGGCAGGCAGAAAATTTTCTCTATGGTGGTTAAATGAACGTAAACTTAACTTATTATTATATAATATTAAATATGAATCCTATAGGCGTAGATTACATTGAAAATCTTCTGAGAGTAGATCTGTTGCTCGATATTCGTATAACATTTTTGTTTTATTAAGTATGAATGCGAACTCATATTATTCTTTCTGTCTTAGTTTTAAGACATCTGCACGATTTCTGATTCTCCGGACTTAGTGATTGAAATAGGGATAATGGCAGACATACACACACATATACATACATACATACATACATACATGCAAACTTGCGTACATACCTACCTATGCTTTCATAATTATAAATTACATGCTATAGCTCTTAGTTAGTGTACTTAAGTAAAATTATCGCTGATTCTTTTTCGATAAACTTCTCTGGTTAAATGATAAGTAACTCAGATAAAAAAAGAAAACGCTGTTAAAATAATGATAACCTGTTAGACAAATGCCCCAGAAACTGGGTGACAGGACACATGACAGGTTTTCAGTCAAAAAGTCTTGAGGTGGATAATCCCTGTAGAAATTGGTGACTTAAATGTTTAATTGCTAAAAATGCCACTATTTTTACTCGTGTAGACTGTCAAAGGTTAGTTTTAAACACCACCGCAATACCCGATTGAATTATAAAGAAATTTGTATTAATATTTCAGAGAGTAATTTGAATATCGATCGCTAAGTGATTCCTAACTCTCCGTTATAAAAGTCGTATAAAGTCGTATAAAAAAAATAAAATTTTTGCATATAATTTTTAGAAAAAAATCTTATTTCCGATTCATTCTAAGGTTAAATTAGATCGTCGTGAAAGATACTAAGTTGACATCAAGTAAGGTATTTTGAATATATACTTGCTAGATAATAATCTACTTGCAACACGATACTAGTTACGCCATTTTATTTCAGTCATAGCAAAAAATGCGAGAAATTGCCCCAGGCTTTGAATATCAAAAAAAAAAAAAAAAAAAAAAAATTTGCTCTTCAAAATTACTACTATTTTGAATAAATTAAGATATAGATATAGACGCAGAAAATAAAAGTTTCGTTAATATATCCACATAAACTCTACCTGACATCGAAGGAGAAAATTTAGTTAATCTCGTTTCAGTTGTCTTGGCTTTTCTCGCTTTCATACTGTAGAGACGCTTATCTGTTTATCATTCTTACTTCTCTGCCTGTGCCATCGAGCCACCACAGGTTTTCATAAGGTAGGCTTAGAACATTATTTACATTATTCGGACTATTGTCCTCATCTTTGTCGCCATATTTATTACAACGCTTCGGTCGTTGTACGCTCCGGCCTTCTTCAGGTGATTGGAATGTCGAACTGAACCCTTTATTTCGCTCACTGGGGTAGACTGTTCTAGTTCCACGTGCCATGTTTAATGGATGTCAGTTATCAGTTATCTCCTGTTAATTCCGCTCTGAAAGGATCTAACTCTCTTTGGGATCTAACTAACTGGATCTAACTCGTTTATCCACTGTGCCGTGTGTCCTTGAGAACATCTGTGTATGAATTTCTGGGTATTATAAACCTAATGTAATCAGCAACCATTTTTTACCAGTGTTCATACTGCAACTTTTGCTGTTATCAATTCATGTTTTTACCAGAACTCATATTGCAAATTTTATTATTATCGATTTTCTCTGATACTCTTTATTACTGGTTCCCATATTGTGTTCATTGAGGACATTTGTGCCCTGAGTAAGACCCCCATAGAGGAGAACATGGCTAAAGACTGTGTACGCTATCCTCGAAGACACATGGCACATTGGATAAAGGCGTTAGTTTGATCCAGTGACAGGACCCAAAGAGTGTGAGTTCAATACCCGGTTAAGGCAGTGGAGAATTTTCAAAGGGAAATTAACATGAGATAACTGATAACTGACATCTATTAAATATGGCACGTGGAACTAGAACAGTCTACCCCGGACTAAGACCGGGGTGTACGACGGCCGAAACGTTGTAATAGATATGGCAAAAAAGACGAGGACAATAGGCCGAATAATGTAAATAGTGTACATAATACCTCATCTCAGAAATATAGGCAGACAATTACTAGTTTGTCTAAGAAATTCGGTCAACTTAAGATATTACTTTCTCTAGTTGATCTTAAGTCATAAATGTGATAATCTTTGTTAATTTAGAAGAAAACTTTATTGAATGAACAGATACATTATTATATTCTCAATTAAAATAAGGCACCTGTGTTTTCGAGAGACTCTGTAAAACTGCATATTGGTTACATCAACAATTACTTTTTTATTCGTCAGGCCGAGATTTGAGATAAAGGGCCAAACTTGCATAGTATCTAACCATATTCTGAAGAAAACCGTACTACTCAACATCATATCTTTGACAGAAAAGATCTGAAAATTTGGCCTGTTTTGAGGGTGAAGTATATTTTTCTACGAACGCTAACACCAGTGGCCGGTGCTAGAGCATAGATAAAAAGATGAAGTACATCTTTTCAAGGTCGGCTGCTACAAATTTGGAAGATTGGCGCCCCACATCCTTAAATCCTTCCTTCCTATCTAAGTTCAACTTATTGAATATCAACAACATCTGGAACCAAGCAAAATGATATCTTCGTTTTAGTACCCCGCCGTATTGTAATTTGTCTGTTCTTTTTTCCTCTTTTCATCCCCAAAAGAGATCTGCAAGGAACTGAGTAAGCGATGTTGTTGATAGCTGGTGCCTTGTGCTTTCAAAATAGTAATTACGAAGCCATCTGTGAATCGTGATTACCAATATTGATCGAGGTTAAAACCGCCAGGAAACAGAACTACTTATTCCCTTCGCCGATAGTCGCTCGAATCTACCTACACGGCGAATAACATTATTTTAGGTGAAGCAATCAACAAAACACGAGTAATACGTATGAACTATCTGAATTCTGGTTATAGCACACATACACACCTGAAAACACATATTTGCGCGCGCGCACATATCATATATATGTATATGTGTGTGTGCAGATGTACTCATAGAGACACGTTTACATGTGAATAAACGCAAGGCGTTCCTAGACGGTGTATATGCCCTTACATATAGGCAAGTACGTCAGTAATTACATAGCTTAAGGATTTGAACCCGGGTCTTATGGTCGGAAAGCGTGTGTTCTAAACAACGTGCATATATACATTTATAAGACATTTTTATGTTTATACATTCTTTTTATAGATACAAATATTTAAGTAAATGTTCTGTTTTATAATAATAAACATTAATAACATTTACCGGCCTGAATGTCCGAGAAACTTTCATAGAATATTCGTCCTCTGACAGGAATCGAACTTGTATCCTATACGGAACCGCCATTTAGCCTGACGTGCCTTACCGATCGAGCCACGGAGGATCGTTCGATTAGCAAGGTAGATTTTACTGCTTTTAAACTTCAATCTTCCATGAATCTCACGCGTACATTCATATCTGCTCAAAGCGTATCCAAATGTAAACAAATGACATCACACATTATGAAATGGACAAAGTCCGACAATTATTTTAAGACATTTATAAGTATATTTGTTCTAATTGTTATGTTCACTATCATGCACACACTCGCATGTACGCATAAATACAAATTTATGGGTGTTTTCATGTATCTCTACATATATGAAAAGTGATTATTAATATAAATCTATTTCACATAAATCTGTTTATAAAAAGATAACGATATTTTTAGTTCATTAATAAGTGAAGCTTGATAGAATATTCAGAAAATGAAAAGAGAATGTAAAGTAATCGCTAGAAAACGAAACCAGGGCACATCATCGTTTTGTATATGTTCCTTATAGATTATGTCTTCTTGTAGACACAGTGTTTTTGTGGGTATGTTTATATATTATGCAGTCGACTAGATAATATATGTGCAGTAAAATGATTTGAATAAGAAATTTTATTTTCTCCATGAAACATACTATTGAACGACGTCATCTGTCAAGCTTTCAACATCCAGGTAATTTAGCGTTTACCAACGTTCAGCAAGATAAAAACAAATCATTCTACTGTAAATTTATAGAAACAGTGGAAATTTTAAAGTGCACGTCCGTAATCTAAGAATAGGATTTATTTGAATGACATTCAAAAACGGACTATAATTATATTCAATTTAAACTCGAGGGCAATTTACAAGTTTTTAATTGTGAAAAATACCATAATCATATAATATTCTATAATATAAAACAGATTACGACTTTATCAGTCAAGCTGTCTGATCTCTTTTGTTTAGTAATGAGATATTTTGTTGTTATAATAACAGGGGATATTACTTAAAGCTAATATGTCTTGTGCTACCAGAAAAAAGAATATTTCATCAGTAAGTAGGAAAGATCGTTTTACTAATACAATGCATTTTATTTCTTTTGATTCGTATTATTATTTATAGTTTTTATTTCAATTATTTAATTTTTTATTATTTTTAAATGAGACATTTAAATTAATTATATCGAAAAAAATACAGAGTATATGATCAATGCAATTGTTTAAATAATTACATAAACATGGCCGTCCGTTTTTAAAAAATGTTCGTGTAACGTAGTATTTAATAATCACTTTGAAAAGGGACTTCGATCTATCAATCTATCTATCTATCTATCTATCTATCTATCTATCTATCTATCTATCTATCTATCTTGGTCTCTTCATTATCTATGTATCTATCTATCTATCTTGGTCTCTTCATTATCTATGTATCTATCTATCTATCTTGGTCTCTTCATTATCTATGTATCTATCTATCTATCTATCTATCTTGGTCTGTTCATTATCTATCTATCTATCTATCTATCTATCTATCTTGGTCTGTTCATTATCTATCTATCTATCTATCTATCTATCTATCTTGGTCTCTTCGTTATCTATCTATCTATCTTGGTCTCTTCATTATCTATCTATCTTGGTCTCTTCATTATCTATGTATCTATCTATCTATCTTGGTCTCTTCATTATCTATCTATCTATCTATCTTGGTCTCTTCATTATCTATGTATCTATCTATCTATCTGGGTCTCTTCATTATCTATCTATCTATCTATCTTGGTCTGTTCATTATCTATGTATCTATCTATCTATCTATCTATCTTGGTCTGTTCATTATCTATCTATCTATCTATCTATCTATCTATCTATCTATCTATCTATCTATCTATCTATCTATCTTGGTCTGTTCATTATCTATCTATCTATCTATCTATCTATCTATCTATCTATCTATCTTGGTCTCTTCGTTATCTATCTATCTATCTTGGTCTCTTCATTATCTATCTATCTTGGTCTCTTCATTATCTATGTATCTATCTATCTATCTTGGTCTCTTCATTATCTATCTATCTATCTATCTTGGTCTCTTCATTATCTATGTATCTATCTATCTATCTGGGTCTCTTCATTATCTATCTATCTATCTATCTATCTATCTTGGTCTCTTCATTATCTATGTATCTATCTATCTATCTTGGTCTCTTCATTATCTATGTATGTATCTATCTATCTTGGTCTCTTCATTATCTATCTATCTATCTATCTTGGTCTCTTCATTATCTATGTATCTATCTATCTATCTTGGTCTCTTCATTATCTATGTATCTATCTATCTTGGTCTCTTCATTATCTATGTATCTATCTATCTATCTTGGTCTCTTCATTATCTATCTATCTATCTTGGTCTCTTCATTATCTATCTATCTATCTATCTATCTATCTTGGTCTCTTCGTTATCTATCTATCTATCTTGGTCTCTTCGTTATCTATCTATCTATCTTGGTCTCTTCATTATCTATCTATCTATCTATCTATCTATCTATCTATCTATCTATCTATCTTGGTCTCTTCGTTATCTATCTATCTATCTATCTTGGTCTCTTCATTATCTATCTATCTATCTTGGTCTCTTCATTATCTATCTATCTATCTATCTTGGTGTCTTCATTATCTATCTATCTATCTATCTATCTATCTATCTTGGTCTCTTCGTTATCTATCTATCTATCTTGGTCTCTTCATTATCTGTCTATCTATCTATCTATCTTGGTCTCTTCATTATCTATCTATCTATCTATCTTGGTCTCTTCATTATCTATGTATGTATCTATCTATCTTGGTCTCTTCATTATCTATCTATCTATCTATCTTGGTCTCTTCATTATCTATGTATCTATCTATCTATCTTGGTCTCTTCATTATCTATCTATCTATCTATCTTGGTCTCTTCATTATCTATCTATCTATCTATCTAGCTATCAATCTTGGTCTCTTCATTATCTATCTATCTATCTATCTAGCTATCTATCTTGGTCTCTTCATTATCTATCTATCTATCTATCTACCTATCTATCTATCTATCTTGGTCTCTTCGTTATCTATCTATCTATCTATCTATCTTGGTCTCTTCATTATCTATCTATCTATCTTGGTCTCTTCATTATCTATCTATCTATCTATCTATCTATCTATCTATCTATCTATCTATCTATCTTGGTCTCTTCGTTATCTATCTAACTATCTTGATCTCTTCATTATCTATCTATCTATCTATCTATCTATCTATCTATCTATCTTGGTTTCTTCATTATCTATGTATCTATCTATCTATCTATCTTGGTCTCTTCATTATCTATCTATCTATCTATCTTGGTCTCTTCATTATCTATCTATCTATCTATCTATCTTGGTCTCTTCATTATCTATCTATCTATCTATCTATCTATCTACCTATCTATCTATCTATCTGGGTCTCTTCATTATCTATCTATCTATCTTGGTCTCTTCGTTATCTATCTATCTATCTTGGTCTCTTCATTATCTATCTATCTATCTTGGTCTCTTCGTTATCTATCTATCTATCTATCTATCTTGGTCTCTTCATTATCTATCTATCTATCTATCTATCTATCTATCTATCTTGGTCTCTTCGTTATCTATCTATCTATCTTGGTCTCTTCATTATCTATCTATCTTGGTCTCTTCATTATCTATGTATCTATCTATCTATCTTGGTCTCTTCATTATCTATCTATCTATCTATCTTGGTCTCTTCATTATCTATGTATCTATCTATCTATCTGGGTCTCTTCATTATCTATCTATCTATCTATCTATCTATCTATCTTGGTCTCTTCATTATCTATGTATCTATCTATCTATCTTGGTCTCTTCATTATCTATGTATGTATCTATCTATCTTGGTCTCTTCATTATCTATCTATCTATCTATCTTGGTCTCTTCATTATCTATGTATCTATCTATCTATCTTGGTCTCTTCATTATCTATGTATCTATCTATCTTGGTCTCTTCATTATCTATGTATCTATCTATCTATCTTGGTCTCTTCATTATCTATCTATCTATCTTGGTCTCTTCATTATCTATCTATCTATCTATCTATCTTGGTCTCTTCGTTATCTATCTATCTATCTTGGTCTCTTCGTTATCTATCTATCTATCTTGGTCTCTTCATTATCTATCTATCTATCTATCTATCTATCTATCTATCTATCTATCTATCTATCTTGGTCTCTTCGTTATCTATCTATCTATCTATCTTGGTCTCTTCATTATCTATCTATCTATCTTGGTCTCTTCATTATCTATCTATCTATCTATCTTGGTGTCTTCATTATCTATCTATCTATCTATCTTGGTCTCTTCGTTATCTATCTATCTATCTTGGTCTCTTCATTATCTGTCTATCTATCTATCTATCTTGGTCTCTTCATTATCTATCTATCTATCTATCTTGGTCTCTTCATTATCTATGTATGTATCTATCTATCTTGGTCTCTTCATTATCTATCTATCTATCTATCTTGGTCTCTTCATTATCTATGTATCTATCTATCTATCTTGGTCTCTTCATTATCTATCTATCTATCTATCTTGGTCTCTTCATTATCTATCTATCTATCTATCTAGCTATCTATCTTGGTCTCTTCATTATCTATCTATCTATCTATCTAGCTATCTATCTTGGTCTCTTCATTATCTATCTATCTATCTATCTACCTATCTATCTATCTATCTTGGTCTCTTCGTTATCTATCTATCTATCTATCTATCTATCTATCTATCTATCTTGGTCTCTTCATTATCTATCTATCTATCTTGGTCTCTTCATTATCTATCTATCTATCTATCTATCTATCTATCTATCTATCTATCTATCTATCTTGGTCTCTTCGTTATCTATCTATCTATCTTGGTCTCTTCATTATCTATCTATCTATCTATCTATCTTGGTTTCTTCATTATCTATGTATCTATCTATCTATCTATCTTGGTCTCTTCATTATCTATCTATCTATCTATCTTGGTCTCTTCATTATCTATCTATCTATCTATCTATCTTGGTCTCTTCATTATCTATCTATCTATCTATCTATCTATCTATCTACCTATCTATCTATCTATCTGGGTCTCTTCATTATCTATCTATCTATCTTGGTCTCTTCGTTATCTATCTATCTATCTTGGTCTCTTCGTTATCTATCTATCTATCTATCTTGGTCTCTTCATTATCTATCTATCTATCTATCTATCTATCTTGGTCTCTTCGTTATCTATCTATCTTGGTCTCTTCATTATCTATCTATCTATCTATCTATCTATCTTGGTCTCTTCGTTATCTATCTATCTATCTTGGTCTCTTCATTATCTATCTATCTATCTTGGTGTCTTCGTTATCTATCTATCTATCTATCTATCTTGGTCTCTTCGTTATCTATCTATCTATCTATCTATCTATCTATCTATCTATCTTGGTCTCTTCATTATCTATCTATCTATCTATCTATCTATCTATCTTGGTCTCTTCGTTATCTATCTATCTATGTTGGTCTCTTCGTCATCTATCTATCTATCTATCTATCTATCTATCTATCTATCTATCTATCTATCTATGTTGGTCTCTTCGTTATCTATCTATCTATCTATCTTGGTCTCTTCATTATCTATCTATCTATCTTGGTCTCTTCATTATCTATCTATCTATCTATCTTGGTGTCTTCATTATCTATCTATCTATCTATCTATCTATCTTGGTCTCTTCGTTATCTATCTATCTATCTTGGTCTCTTCATTATCTGTCTATCTATCTATCTATCTTGGTCTCTTCATTATCTATCTATCTATCTATCTTGGTCTCTTCATTATCTATGTATGTATCTATCTATCTTGGTCTCTTCATTATCTATCTATCTATCTATCTTGGTCTCTTCATTATCTATGTATCTATCTATCTATCTTGGTCTCTTCATTATCTATCTATCTATCTATCTTGGTCTCTTCATTATCTATCTATCTATCTATCTAGCTATCAATCTTGGTCTCTTCATTATCTATCTATCTATCTATCTAGCTATCTATCTTGGTCTCTTCATTGTCTATCTATCTATCTATCTACCTATCTATCTATCTATCTTGGTCTCTTCGTTATCTATCTATCTATCTATCTATCTTGGTCTCTTCATTATCTATCTATCTATCTTGGTCTCTTCATTATCTATCTATCTATCTATCTATCTATCTATCTATCTATCTATCTATCTATCTATCTTGGTCTCTTCGTTATCTATCTAACTATCTTGATCTCTTCATTATCTATCTATCTATCTATCTATCTATCTATCTATCTTGGTTTCTTCATTATCTATGTATCTATCTATCTATCTATCTTGGTCTCTTCATTATCTATCTATCTATCTATCTTGGTCTCTTCATTATCTATCTATCTATCTATCTATCTTGGTCTCTTCATTATCTATCTATCTATCTATCTATCTATCTACCTATCTATCTATCTATCTGGGTCTCTTCATTATCTATCTATCTATCTTGGTCTCTTCGTTATCTATCTATCTATCTTGGTCTCTTCATTATCTATCTATCTATCTTGGTCTCTTCGTTATCTATCTATCTATCTATCTATCTTGGTCTCTTCATTATCTATCTATCTATCTATCTATCTATCTATCTATCTATCTATCTATCTATCTTGGTCTCTTCGTTATCTATCTATCTATCTTGGTCTCTTCATTATCTATCTATCTTGGTCTCTTCATTATCTATGTATCTATCTATCTATCTTGGTCTCTTCATTATCTATCTATCTATCTATCTTGGTCTCTTCATTATCTATGTATCTATCTATCTATCTGGGTCTCTTCATTATCTATCTATCTATCTATCTATCTATCTATCTTGGTCTCTTCATTATCTATGTATCTATCTATCTATCTTGGTCTCTTCATTATCTATGTATGTATCTATCTATCTTGGTCTCTTCATTATCTATCTATCTATCTATCTTGGTCTCTTCATTATCTATGTATCTATCTATCTATCTTGGTCTCTTCATTATCTATGTATCTATCTATCTTGGTCTCTTCATTATCTATGTATCTATCTATCTATCTTGGTCTCTTCATTATCTATCTATCTATCTTGGTCTCTTCATTATCTATCTATCTATCTATCTATCTATCTTGGTCTCTTCGTTATCTATCTATCTATCTTGGTCTCTTCGTTATCTATCTATCTATCTTGGTCTCTTCATTATCTATCTATCTATCTATCTATCTATCTATCTATCTTGGTCTCTTCGTTATCTATCTATCTATCTATCTTGGTCTCTTCATTATCTATCTATCTATCTTGGTCTCTTCATTATCTATCTATCTATCTATCTTGGTGTCTTCATTATCTATCTATCTATCTATCTTGGTCTCTTCGTTATCTATCTATCTATCTTGGTCTCTTCATTATCTGTCTATCTATCTATCTATCTTGGTCTCTTCATTATCTATCTATCTATCTATCTTGGTCTCTTCATTATCTATGTATGTATCTATCTATCTTGGTCTCTTCATTATCTATCTATCTATCTATCTTGGTCTCTTCATTATCTATGTATCTATCTATCTATCTTGGTCTCTTCATTATCTATCTATCTATCTATCTTGGTCTCTTCATTATCTATCTATCTATCTATCTAGCTATCTATCTTGGTCTCTTCATTATCTATCTATCTATCTATCTAGCTATCTATCTTGGTCTCTTCATTATCTATCTATCTATCTATCTACCTATCTATCTATCTATCTTGGTCTCTTCGTTATCTATCTATCTATCTATCTATCTATCTATCTATCTTGGTCTCTTCATTATCTATCTATCTATCTTGGTCTCTTCATTATCTATCTATCTATCTATCTATCTATCTATCTATCTATCTATCTATCTTGGTCTCTTCGTTATCTATCTATCTATCTTGGTCTCTTCATTATCTATCTATCTATCTATCTATCTTGGTTTCTTCATTATCTATGTATCTATCTATCTATCTATCTTGGTCTCTTCATTATCTATCTATCTATCTATCTTGGTCTCTTCATTATCTATCTATCTATCTATCTATCTTGGTCTCTTCATTATCTATCTATCTATCTATCTATCTATCTACCTATCTATCTATCTATCTGGGTCTCTTCATTATCTATCTATCTATCTTGGTCTCTTCGTTATCTATCTATCTATCTTGGTCTCTTCGTTATCTATCTATCTATCTATCTTGGTCTCTTCATTATCTATCTATCTATCTATCTATCTATCTTGGTCTCTTCGTTATCTATCTATCTTGGTCTCTTCATTATCTATCTATCTATCTATCTATCTATCTATCTTGGTCTCTTCGTTATCTATCTATCTATCTTGGTCTCTTCATTATCTATCTATCTATCTTGGTGTCTTCGTTATCTATCTATCTATCTATCTATCTTGGTCTCTTCGTTATCTATCTATCTATCTATCTATCTATCTATCTATCTATCTATCTTGGTCTCTTCATTATCTATCTATCTATCTATCTATCTATCTATCTTGGTCTCTTCGTTATCTATCTATCTATGTTGGTCTCTTCGTCATCTATCTATCTATCTATCTATCTATCTATCTATCTATCTATCTATCTATCTATCTATGTTGGTCTCTTCGTTATCTATCTATCTATCTATCTATCTATCTATCTATCTATCTATCTATCAACCTAAAGAGCCAGGCAAACCTACCTAGGTTTCACCTACGCAGATCGTCATGGTACTTGTGTTGGATGTTTTTTTCTTTAAACTCTGAGCTTGGATTCTGGACGATTACTTATATTTATAAGATTATCTATCTATCTATCTATCTATC
The DNA here is from genome assembly GCA_963932145.1 of Acanthosepion lycidas. Classification (NCBI taxonomy): domain Eukaryota; kingdom Metazoa; phylum Mollusca; class Cephalopoda; order Sepiida; family Sepiidae; genus Acanthosepion; species Acanthosepion lycidas. The sequence continues at coordinate 30,672,182 of OZ010578.1, read as the reverse complement.
TATCTATCTATCTATCTATCTATCTATCTATCTATGTAAATAACATGCTAAAAGACAAAACATAAAAGATGATCTCAATGAATTTAGTTTCAAAACCTTCAAAATCAGAATAAGAGTGTCAATCCAGACAATCCCATCCAGAACAGAATAAGATACTTCTGACTTCTTTGTCTCAAATGTGACCTTTATCTGAATATATAATATCGGTTTTTCTATATGGTAGTAAATGATGGACAATCTCTTCAAACATATAGAAGAAACTTGTGTCAATAGAAAGAAAAATGCTGGAAATTATATGAATAATGAATTTATATTTGTGGAAATGGATACAAAATGGACACTGAGACTTAGAATAAGAAAGAGACAATTGAAGTTTATAGGGAATATAATGAAAAATGGGGCTTAGAAAATCTGACACTTACAAAACGTATAACCGGCTTGAATGTCCGAGAAATTTTCATAGAAAATATTCGTTCTCCGACAGGAATCGAACCTGTATACTATACGGAACCGTGATATAGCCTGACGTACCTTAACCGATCGAAAGAGTAAAATCGACCTTGCTAAAGCAGTGAATAACCTACATAAAAAAAAACAACTTTGTAAATGATTGGTAGGACAGAGATTAAGAGAGATAGGAAAAAGTGACAAACCTGAAAGCTACAAATATCAGGATGTTTTGGCGAGACATGATTGCCAACATCATGAAGGGATACGGCACATAGACGAATAAATTAGTACATTTCTTTTTTAAAAAAAAACCCAAAAAACTGCAAGTTTTAAAATATTTCTATTTACCGATTGTTTCAAAAGAAATAAAGTCATCTTGCAAAATATTTAAATATTCTTAAATTTTGAACATCAAATGCAATTTTGGTCCTTGGTACATATGTATACGTATGGACACCCCACACAAAAAAAGACCTTGGAATTTATATTAATATATTTTGGAGGTCAGGTAAATAAGATCAAATAACATTGTTGTTGGTAAGTAGACTGCATATAAGATTATTAATTATTACACGTGTAATAGATATAGAAAATAAATATCTGTCTATATTACTGAGATGAGGTACACTATTTACATTATTAGGACAACTGTCCTCATCTTTGTCGCCATATTTATTACAACGATTCGGCCTTTCAGTATCTGTCTATATTTCTGATATGAGGTATTATGTACGCTATTTATATTATTCGGACTATTGTCCTCATCTTTGTCGCCATATTTATTACAACGTTTCGGCCGTTGTACGCTCCGGCCTTCTTCAGGTTATTGGAATGTCTTTTCTGGGGCGTGATTGAGGCCAAGACCAACAAGCACGCCCACAACACGGTCGACTCTCTGAAGGCTACCATCGTGGAGGCGTTCGCCGATAAGGACAGACATGGTCGCCAAAGGGTGTGACTCATTTCGCACCTACCTTGAGATGGTCGTCGCCCCCGACGGTGGTTACATTGAAAAATAATGTAGTATATAACTAACTGTTGCTCAATAAACTGTCAGGCCTCTGCATATACAAATTTTGTTTTTATTGCCGATTACGTTTTCTTTTTGTCAAGTGTCGGATTTTGCTGCAACAAAGAAGCTACAACCGCTGCTCTGCGCTAATATTTCATCCTGGAAAAAGGTAGAGAGAAAAACGCTAATTAGTTGTCAAATTGTCGGGTGTCTGCAACTTTTGTTTTTATTGCCTATTTTGTTTTCTTTTTGTTAAGTGTCGGATTTTGTTGCAACACCCGACAGTTTCTCCTGCACTGAGGTTGGTGGGTGTTGCTTGCAGTTTTCAACCGTGAAGAGGCGGGGCATATTTTTCTTTACTAAGATTTCTTGAATATTCAGGCCGATAGACATAAATAATATACTATTTAATATATAATTGGAGTGTCTACTCCAATATGTGTAATCACTAAAAATAACCTCTAAGTTGTAAAAAGTTATGAAATCTGTCGGATTAATAAATAAAAAAACAACATTATATATATATATATATATATATATATATATATATATATATAGTGGTACTCGATTGGAAAAAAAACCTTATGCATTTCGGCTTGTAGTTGAACAAACCCGTACCCAAGGAAAAAATGAGGAATAAAAAAAAAGAACTAAAAACATGAAATTGAGGCGAAAACAATCGTCCAGAATTGAAGCTCAGACTCCAAAGAAAAAATACCTCCAAAACGAGTAAGTGTAAAAGTCACTACGTAAAGTGCTCAATACACGCAGTAGAGCAAACCTAAGATAAACCTAAAGAACAAGGTAAACCTACCTAGGTTTCACCTAAACGGATCATCAGGGGGAAACTGGTCAGTTTGTCGACTCAACAAAGAATCTGATAGTACATACCAAACATCTATCTCCTGTCAATAATAGTAGAAGACGCTTACGACATTTACGAGGGGTTGAAATTCGATAATAAAGAGGAGGAAGAAAATTTGTAAGTAGTAATAATGAAATTCGAAGATTTTGGAGAAACCCATGAATCGTACGAAGCTTACTAATTTCATAATCAAAAGCAAGAAGCTTCAGAGAATATAGATGTATATGTCGCTGCGCTCTGGCAGTTAGCAAAGGACTGCAATTTTGAGGAAATGTAAGACAGGCTAATTCGAGACCAAATAGTTGTAGGGGTTAAAGATGATGCAGTTTAGGGAAAAGTTTTTAAAGGATAAAATTTTTACCCTAGACAAATGTATAGACGTTTATGAAAACTTCCAAGAAACAAACTCAATATGTTTCTTTAGTCACAAATGCAACAGAAGCAATCGTTATCAGAATAACAGCAAAGAAATATGAAAAGGCGCCTCTAGATACAGTATGCCATAAAAGAAGTACTAATAAATGTATACGCTGTGGCAGTATTCAGTCTCACACTCAGAACGACTCTCCAGCCAAAAATGTAATTTGCCGAAAGTCTTCAAGAAAAGGACATTGCCCCCCCCCCAAAAGTGTAGAACTGGCAGGTCAAATTCGTGAAATGAAGATTAAATAACCACATTACGTCCTTGGGCCTATTACTGCTAACGCTGTCACGGAAAAATCCTAGCAAGCTGAAGTTAAAGTTACGCCAAAGCTATATAGTAAAGTAATTAATTTCAAATTGGATAATGAAGCAGATTTAGTCCCTAGTAGTTATTTTAGAAAAAAGAAAAACCCCAAAACAACTGCATGTATCAGGTTACCACCAGATTAGTTATTAGGTTGGTGCAAAAATAATGTCGTTTTCTCACATAGTAACATATGTGAGAAAACGACATTATTTTTTCACCAACCTAATATCTGTCGTGTGGAGGCTTCATTAGAATCTTCAAAAGCAAAGTTTAAACAGGATTTGTTTGTTATTGAAAATTTGAAAGAACCATTACTGGGGACACCAGCAATAAAAGCACAACCTACTGAGGAAGGTGAATTCTATAAAAAGTGAAGACCAGAAATATAGAAAAGAATTTCTAGAACTTTTCACAGACTCGATAATATATATAAAACATGTTTAAAATAGTCTTTGCAAACAATGTCTATAGCTACTCCGCGATTCTTGCCACTTTCTATGAAGAAAAAAGTCCAGGAAGAGGTACAGTCTTTAGAAAAATAAAGTGTTATACGATCGGTAAAAATAATAAAAATTCACCAACAGTCATAAAACCTGCTTCACCAAGATCAGGATAGACAGTGAAATTCAACGACGAAATATGCTTTCACCTAAGGCGAAGGTCTGAACAGCTATCATTAAAAAAAGTTAACAACCCACAATCGAGACCTGTTTCAGATGTCAGTTACTCGGAGAAACCGAATTGTCAGGGGTTAAACATGAAACCCAAATAAGTGAAATCCAAAAGCCGATTGTCAATAGCACCACATCCTAAGTTTACATGAGATATCGTCGTAAAGTTAGACCTCCTGATTAACTTTCGTATTAAAAGGGCTGTTGTGAATATGGATTATTTCCTCTTTGATAATCCAAGCTATAAAAGCCGTACATTTCCGCTTGTCAAGTAGACGAGTCGTAAGATTCGTCAGCGACTGTCGAACTCTCTGCATTAGCAGAGAGGAACCCGGACGAGGCTTTGCCGAAGGGCAAGGTTTCGTCCGGGGAGGTTGACAGGGCCTGAACCCGTCTAAGCGGGTTCAGAAAGGCCATATTTTTGGCCGAGCCTACGGGCTCGGGGATACCCACATTAAAACGGCCTTGTGCCACATTCGATCCTCGTGGGTGTATTGATAAATGCAGGAATCAAGAGATTCTGAGACCGAGAGACAGACTCTCGGCGACTGTCGAAATCTCTGCCTTAGCAGAGAGGAACCCGGACGAGGCTTTGCCGAAGGGCAAGGTTTCGTCCGGGAAGATTGACAGGGCCTGAACCCGTCTAGGCGGGTTCAGAAAGGCCATATTTTTGGCCGAGCCTACGGGCTCAGGGATACCCACATTAAAACGGCCTTGTGCCACATTCGATCCTCGTGGGTGGATTGATAAATACCGACGTGTAGTAAGATTCTTAATTGAATAAAAGATTACTAGACAGAATCTCTTGTCCTGTTTTCATTACAAGGGCATTTAAAAAAATGGTTATGGAGCAATCTACGGTTATTTACATTGTTACGAAATGGTATTTGCTATAAAAACGGAACATAAATGAGAGATTTTCAAATTTACCTGTTTAAACAGTTAAAGACTTCATCTTCTCTTCTTTCCACATTCCGTAATTTAAGACACTGAAATTACGTTACAACAGATAGTAGCTGCTGTAGCTACACGCGATTATAAATTAAATAAATAACTCTTTTAAAGATAAATTTAAATATCGAACAGAGTGAAAGGTTTATAAACAATTATAACTATAATTTCGTTTTTCGTGGCAATTTCAACTGATATCGCTCCTCTTTGCGACTGCTCTGTCTCACGTTGACTGCTGACCTGAGATGGAACGAATACATTGAGTAAATAGCTTCGTCCAACGCAAGGAAAGTTGGCTCCTTGTGCCGCGCCAGGAAAATTTTCTCGCCGGAGTCGATCCTTCAAATCTACAAATCAACCATTCGCTCTTGCATAGAGATTTGCTGCCATATATGGTCTGGTGCCTCTTATGTTTGTCTCAAGATTGTTGATAAAATCCAAAGACGGATATGCAATGTAATAGGCCCTGATCTAACATCTCGCCCGCAGTCGCTCTCTCACAGACGTTCCGTCGCCTCTCTCTGTCTTTTTTACAAATACTTTCATGGTAACTGCTCCGAGGAGCTGCTTTCGCTGATTCCCAGACTCCATGAGAGGTTTATCACCAACGTCCTGAAGAAAGGTCAGAATATTTGACACAAAGTCTTGCTCATTTTAATGATGTCAGTAGAAACAGGCAAAGCAAAAATAATATTTTGATAGATAAATTATTTGCATTTAAGAAGAAAAAGAGCAATTAGATGAAAAACACTAAAGACACAATGTCAGAATAAAAGTAACGATTTGTATTGATAAATTTAGAACTGAAATTAAACTTCTATTTCCATCATTAAACACAAAAAAACCTTTCTTTCCTGTTTATCAGTCTGTCATTCGTTCATGTTTTGAATATTGCTGCTACATATGGTATTGTGCTCTTGCTATATATTCAGAGAATATTAAAATACAAATAAAAATCTTCCATGTCATCGATCCTGATCTGACATTTCGGCTTCAGTCACTTAAAGTAAAGTAGCCTTTGCTATAAATACCTCCATAGTAATTGATCTGATGAACTTTTCTTGATTGTACGTACACTTTATGAATTTAAGCGCAGTACTAGATTGGTAACAAGATCTTATTTTACAGTTGAAATTCCGAAATGTAACTGTAGGTTCTATGTTAACAGTTTCTTCTAAAAAAATCACGCCTGTGGAACGCTCTTCCGTTTTTTGTTCTTTTGCAATCTCAATCGTTATCTTTTGTCTTAATTCCCGCAAGAAAAGATTTAGAACTTTTGCTTTAGATATCAACAGCGATTGCATTAAAGTCAGATTTGCGTAAGGAAGTTGTTAACATTTCCTACCATTTCTTCAGTATCTGTCTATATTTATGAGATGAGGTATTATGTAAATTATTTACATTATTCGGACTATTATCCTCATCTTTGTCGCCATATTTATTACAACGTTTCGGCCGTTGTACGCTCTGACCTTCTTCAGGTGGTTGGAATGTCGAACTGAACCGACCAAGGAAAGTAATGAATACAATATGGGAACCAGTAATAAGGAGTGCCAGAGAAAAGCGATAACAAAAATCGCAATATGAGCTCCGGTAAAAACATGAGGATAGCACCAAAAATTGCAATATGAGCACTAGAAAAAATGGGTGCTGAAGATATTAGGTTTATAATACCCAGAAATTCATACGCAGATGTTCCCAAGGACACATGGCACAGTGGATAAAGGCGTTAGTTAGATCCAATGACAGCACTCAAAGAGTGTGAGTTCAATACCTGGTTTAGGCGGTGGAGAACTTGGAGACGGAGATAACTGATAACTGACATCCATTAAAACATGGCACGTGTAAATAAAACAGTCTACCCCAGTGAGCGAAATAAAGGGCTCAGTTCGACATTCAAACTACCTGTAGAAGGCCGGGGCGTACAACGGCCGAAACGTTGTAATAAATATGGCAACAAAAATGAGGACAATGGTCCGGATAATGTAAATAATCTACCATTTCTTGTTTTAACGTTCACTCCTCCACAAGCTCACTTCTTGGTCGTTGTTTTATACATTAAAAAAATATATATATATTTAATCAGTGGGGTTTAATATTTGAATAAATTTTGTACGTGTGAGATGTACTGAGAAAATCAGGAAGACTTGTATTTTCAGAAATTAATGCTATTTACTGAATAGATGTATAATATAATATGCTTGCGCCTGTCAGTTTCCATTTTCCGGTAAAAATGAAAATTTACAAAGCAGATAAACGTAGGTAAATATAAAATTTTTACAAACTTAATCAGTAAAATTTTAGAGACGGAAAAATAGGAATATTTTTATCAATTTTAAATAAGAAAATATGATGCATTTAAATCAAAATTATCAGAAAAACGCTACAAGAATGAATGCAACATTTAAAGTATTTAATCAATATTAAAGTTCATTATTTACATTGTTCGGATTATTCTACTCATCTTTGTCGCCATATTTATTACAACGTTTCGGCTGGTCAGTATCTGTTTATATTTCTGAGATGAGGTATTATGTACACTATTTAAATTTTTCGGACTATTCTCCTCATCCTTGTCGCCATATTTATTACAACGTTTCGGCCGTTGTGCACCTTCTTCATGTGGTTGGATTGTCGAACTGAACCCTTTATTTCGCTGACTGGGGTGGACTGTTCTAGTTCCACGTGCCATATATATATATATATATATATATATATATATATATATATATATATATAAAGAAATATAGTCTTAAGGTGTGCTATATTTATGGAATAAAGTGCTCAATATCAGAGATAGAGCGTGTGTTAATATAAAAGTGAACATAGAAGTCAACACTTAGAGGCGACAGTCTGTTTCATGCTATATGCAATCGTCAGGCCACATATGCTGTTATTTTTCTCGGCTATTTATATATATACGGGTTAGTGGTGCATTGTGGGTATTCTGTTATGGCGGTTATTAATAAAATAAATTGACTCAAAATCATCCAAGTAAATAAATAAACAAACCAACCCCAAATAAAGATAATCAATTAAAAACTGTTCCCGCCAAAATGATACTTAGAATGAACTACAACAATCAACCCCAAAACTGAACAAATAGCTTTAATTAAATTCCAAAACCAAAACAAAACTGTTAAATAAGTGATATAAACAAAATTTTTACTACGTTAATAAAAAAAGAAATAAATAAAATAAGAAACAAAAAATAAAAACAAGCAATATAATTTGACACAAATAGATAAACAAACGACTTCCGGTGAAATAACCGCCATAACAGAATACCCACAATGCACCACTAACCCGTATATATATAAATAGCCGAGAAAAATAACAGCATATGTGGCCTGACGATTGCATATAGCATGAGACAGACTGTCGCCTCTAAGTGTTGACTTCTATGTTCACTTTTATATATATATATATATATATATATATATATATATATATATATATATATATATATATATTAAAGTTATAAGTGTATAAGCAGAAATTACATAAATTAATTAGATTTTAATCTAGGGAAAAACTATGTAACTGAGCAAAAATAACGAAAGGATTTCAGTTTTTGTTTGTGATTACTGATGCTGAGGTAAATTCTCAAATCTCTTACAATGAAACCGGATAGACATATTAAAGTTATAAGAGTATCTGCCTATATTTCTGAGATGAGGTATTATGTACACTATTTACATTATTCGGACTATTATCCTCATCTTTGTCGCCATATTTATTACAACGTTTAGGCCGTTGTACGCTCCGACCTTCTTCAGGTGGTTGGAATGTCGAACTGAACCGACCAAGCATAGAAATTAATACAATATAAGAGCCAGTAATAAGGAGTGCCAGAGAAAAGCGATAAGAATAAAAAATTGCAATATGAGCTCTGGTAAAATCATACAATGAAACAGCAAAAATTGCAATATGAGCACTGTTAGAAAATGGTTGCTGAAGACATTAGGTTTATAATACCCAGAAATTCATACATAGATGTCCTCAAGGACACATGGCACTGTGGATAAAGGCGTTAGTTAGATCCTGTGAGAGGACCCAAAGAGTGTGAGTTCAATACCCGGCTAAGAACAGAATTTTCCGAGGGAAATTAACAGGAGATAACTGACACCTATTAGACGGGATGCCGTAATACGGAATCCATCATTAGTTTTTAATGAGCTTTTATTATCGGATGATATACAAAAGATACTCGGTAATATTTCTGCCTTGAACAAGGGGAGAGTGCTAAATTATTGAGAAAACTTGCTGTCACTTGATCACCTGTGAACCGCCATAAAACTGCACGCATGAAAAAGCTAAGAATTACGAGGTGTTTGCTTATCTTTCCAGTATTCGTTTTCATTAAACTGGTGAATACATAAATCCCGGTTTTTAATGGAAAATAAATTTATGCGGACATTTAATAATAATGTTGAAAGAATGAAGAGAAGAGGACGAATCAGAACTTAGGTTTGTGCCGATTTTAGAAGCAGAACTTGGAAATGACATATGACAAAATTATTATGGCAGTTTAAAAGATTAGTATAAATGGCAAAAATTTAGAAAACTCCAAATAAAGAAACCTAAAATAGATTAACATACATTTCAAGAAACAAATAAATTTGCTGGTCATTTGTCATTTAACTGGTTGCGCAAAAGGCACTTGGAAATCGTAATTGACTCTCAATTATTGGCGTTTCACAACAGTTGTATTACAACTGTATTACAGCAATGGTATATAATAGACAATCGTATAACACATACTGAAATGTAAAGATGAAAACACCAATGATATGCTAAATGATGATAGAAAATTAGCACATTAATACAGGGGGCCGACACTATTTTTCAGACACTTTATTTTTTCAAGTTTTAGGTATCATAGGCAGTCTGTACTGTTTTAGTGTAATGGCAATAACATTTAAAAACTGTTTCAATACTACAAATGGAAAAGCAGAATTCAAATAGAAGTATTTTTTTTTTTTTACAAATTTTCACATTACACAGGCGACAGTATTTTTCGGACATTGCAGAAACAATGCTAATAGTTTATGGCAGCACCCTTTTTTTCAATGACTACTATCAGTCTATCTTCATAATGTTCGTACATATTGATAATAAAGTCTCTTCGTGTTTCTAGCAGTCTATTTTTAGTATCTTGTATGCGCTGCCACAGTTCAGCCTCTCTGGTTATTTCTGGCTCGTCGTAAACAAGCTCTGCAAGCATTTCCCATATGTTTTCAATTAAATTTAAGTCTGGACCTCTTGCAAGCCATTCCAGTGTAGTTATATTTGCTTATATTTGCTTCACTGATTTGGCCACATGGATGCTGCAGTTATCTTGCTGCAAAATAAAATTACTTCCCATTTCTTTTTCTATGAGTGGTACTGCTCTCTTTTCCAAAAGTTCTCTGTAGATCAAGCTATTTTGACGTCCTTTTAACCACTCGAGCCACAAGTTTCCATTCGGAAATACCATACCCCAAACCATGACTCCTCCTCCTCCTGTCTCTTGTTGAGAATAAAAGGTTCAACTTTTCTCGACCATGTACACCACCCGTCAGGTCCATCGAACTTAAAACGTTTTTCATCAGTAAATATCACTTTCTTGAAGTCGACATGGTTTGTTATCCATCTTTTGGCGCTTCCCAGCCTTGCCTCCTTGTGTTTTCTTGTTAGTGTAATTCTTTTCTTGATTTTAGCATACTTAAATCCAATTTCGTGTAGCTTTCTTTGTGCAGTTCGAACACTGACGTCAAGTTCACAATTATCCTTTACTTTCTTCACTGTCACCTTTTCTCCAGATGATAACAACCTCGTAACACACCTCTTCATTCTTCTTTCTGTTCTCTTGGAAATTGTTTTTTTCTGTCCTCTCTTCTTCCGCTCATAGTCTGTACATTAGCATTTATTCAACTGTTGACTTCGGTAGCTTCATCTCAGCGGCGATCTTTCGGATGCTGAGCCCGTTTTCTCTCATCTTTTGGACAAAACTGATGACTTCTTTTGAATGCATTCTTCTTCAGGATTTTAATACATTTTCGCAGTGAATGGTAAAGATACTCAAATGTAATGGTCAGGGTACAATTTACCTGCAGAAAAAATTTGCATATTGTAGACGTTCGACGACTAAATCATTAAAAAACCCGGAATTTTTGTCCGAAAAATAGTGTCACCTAAGTTGAAGTAAAAATAAAGAAAACATGAAACCAGAGACAAACCCATCAATCAATGTTCATACCATTAATGGACAGTTACTGCTGAACTACCTACTCATCAACACAAAAGCTCTCAGCAGCAAAAAACATCTTTAAGCACACTTTTCAAAGTGTTCCAAAAATAGTGTCGGCCCCCTTGTATGTATGAATGGTTAGGAACAGTAATCTACTAATCATTGTACAAACGATTGTGGTTAGATTAAACACATTAGTGTTTCGTGTACAAAACAGTTTGTAGAGAAAAAAAAATGGTGATGACGGAGGAGGGCCGTCAAAAGTGCAGTGCGGTACTCGACGGCAGACCATTTGTTTTTTCTTCTTCTTCGGTCGCCTCACAGAAATGGATTGCGTGACTCCCTTTCTCACCCGTTACACTGGGTAGTTGTGAAACAGACACCAACTAAGCCGCGCCTACTTCGACCGCCTCTCTGTCCGTCAAACTCTATTACACGCAGTCCACCAAATGACTTCCACTTCCCTCGTGCTGCTGGCACCCCGTTTTTTTATGCTATTCCAAGACGGTCAAAATTTGCATGTGTGCAAATATCGTCTCGTTTTGGACGAGATAGGCGAGCATAAATTGCGTCTTCAATAGCGGCCATATTTCTTTTTGTCATCACTTTGCAGGCAAGACGCGTTCGCGCTCGTTTCGAATTCTGAGATAAGTCATTTCTTTCTTCACACAGTTTCTGTTTTAAATGATAAATAGAAAATTCTCGGGAACTTTGAAATTTTATCAGATCACTCAGTTTACTAACTGTAAACATGAAAGAACAGATTTGTCAAAGCATGTCTCTGTTCAAGAAAGAAAAACCGAATAAAATGGTTAGAAAATATAAATTTCCTTGTTCGTATTTTACTGAAAATATCCTTGTTGCTAAAATATTGTAGCCATTGAATTCTTAGAATTCGTTGGTAGAACAATATCTCTGTCACTTCAAGTTTCTTCTCCATATGTGAGGAAAAATTTCGGCTTTCATTACCATATAGGAGATTAGACGCTACATAGCAATTCTACACATTTTTGTTTCTTTCAAACAATATCTTCATGTCTTAATACTTTGCTTATTTTCTGGAAGACACCTTTCGCTGTACTAATGCACCTTCGTATTTCGGTGACACATTTTCCGTCCTCTGACAATGTTACTACACACCATAAATAATAAAGTTATTGCACCTGTTTCATTTTGAAATCCCATTACATTGCCGAAAACTTGGGCTGTATCTTTTGCTGACAGCCATACTTTCCGTCTTTTTAGAGTTAATAGTTACTTCTTGCTTTTCTTCATTAACTTGTCTAAGAATTCTCTCAACTAACTTCCTGAGTTTACTGTCAACACAGTGTCATCCACTTGTCTTGAATTAGGCAGTCAATACGTCTTTATTTTTCTAATTTCTTCGTAGAATTTCGTTTTTTTTTTCTTCCAACCTTTCATACTTTGGTTCACTTTGAAACATTTACAGTTTTTAAATCGCATTACTTAAGGTAAAGGGATTATTTCTATTAGGAGCAGCTACGGTAAAAACAAAAGGCTCAAATTTCCTCAATAATAGGAATTTAAAAAAATGTTTTATAATTGAAAACACGAACGTAAAAGTAGTTATTTTAAGATATTGATTTGTACACATTTTCTCCCCCAGTAGAGATCAATTTACAATATATCATTCATTCATTAAATCAATTTTTCGAATAGTTTTTAATCAGTTTTCTTTTTATTATTGCGATATAGACATTTTAGAACCCAATACGTTTTCGCAAAACGATTTCCAACTAAAACGCACAAAGAAACTATCATCCGTTTCATAACAACAATAACACTGAACCGGATATAAGGATTTCGATTTTCTTTTTCTCTAATGAATCAAACAATTCGAGTATCGATTTCAAAGAGAAAAATAATAATACTAATAAATGTAAAAAAAAAAAAAACTTTATTTACTCTTTTTTCTTAATTATTTGTGAAGAGACGAAGTGGGCAAACAAGTGGGATTGGAGAGGAAAGCCATAAAACTGGAGAAAAGAAAACTTAGATAATTACTGACTGATGACCATGATTGATCATTGACCAACTTGTAACATGAGTACATATATTAAAAGGATAAAAAAGAAGGAAAGTACAAAGTAGTAACAAAGAGTGCAATTGAAGTGTGAAATAAGAAAATGAAGAAAGGAGGCAGATGAAAGAGAGAGAGAGAGAGAGAGAGAGAGAGAGAGAATGATAAAGTTATTTTTTATTAAACATAGCTTATCTTTGGATCTAGGCTACAAGAATCGGAACCCCGATGAGGATCGAACTAATGGGCAATCTGATTAGAGAATATGACAACTTGAGCGAAAGAGAGGTGCGTTGAGAGTGAAATAGAAAAAAAGAGAGGGGGAGTGCAGACAGAGAAAAGTGAGAAAGAGGAAACAAAGTTAATGCATTCATACGCATAGCGGTTTTCCAATTATAGCTTAGATGTGGCACAAGGCCGAAATTAGGGGACACCCAGTGAGGATCGAACTCACTACTCAGTCGTAATTGTTCTAGCGAGCCAAGCTTGCTAACCATTACACCGCCTCGAGGTGCCCAATTCATGCGCATATTAACGAAAATAAATTCTCGCACACACACAAACACTATAAAAGACGTGTATAACTATAAAAAAGCAACGTGATGCATACTTTTTCATTACATATTTTTGCATGCAAAGCAAATAGGTTCTTTATATATTAACCTTATTATACTTTTTAAAGTTATTCTTATATTATTTCTTAACATCTGACTGTTCATTATTTATGAATTCCGAACAACAACAAACATATCGACTGCCAAATCTTACTAGAACAAATTTTAGTTGAAACATTTCAAAATCTCGTTCTGAATCATCAAATCCTAATTTTAAGCGTTAACATAATGATGATGCTTTCATTTATTACTTTGGAAACGATCTTCACAGATTACATTAATAAAACAAAATAATTAATAGACAATAATAATTATGAATTATTTCTAGCTTATTTACATTATTCGGACAATTGTCCTCATCTTTGTCACCATATTCATTACAACGTTTCGGTCGTTGTACGCTCCTGCCTTCTTCAGTTGGTTGGAATGTCGAACTGAACCCTTTATTTCTCTCACTGCGGTAGACTGTTCTAGTTTCATATGCCATGTTTAATGGATGTCACTTACCAGTTATCTCCTGTTAATTCCCCTCTCCAAGTTCTCCACTGCCTTAACCAGGTATTGAACTCATACTCTTTGGGTCCTGTCACTGGATCTGACTCCTCAAGGACACATGGATAAAGGCCTTAGTTAGATCCAGTGACAGGACCCAAAGAGTGTGAGTTCAATACCTGGTTAAGGCAGTGGAGAACTTGGAGAGGGGAATTAACAGGAGATAACTGGTAAGTGACATCCATTAAACATGGCATATAAAACTGGAACAGTCTACCCCATTTAGTGAAATAAAGGGTTCAGTTCGACATTCCAACCAACTGAAGAAGGCCGGAGCGTCCACTATGGGCATATCCGCCAAAGCGTTTGACTCATTTCGCGCCCGCCTTGAGATGGTCGTCGCTGCCGCAGGCCGCTACATTGAAAAATGTAGTACAGTGTAACCCGGATATAAGAGAGTTGTCGGGACCGGAGAAGTATCTTATATCCGGGTTTCTCTTATATCCGGGTTTGGTCTATTTTGTTTAGGTAAGTATGGGAATAATTTGGGACCAGAGAAAATCTCTCTTATATCCGGGTTTATTTTATACCCGGGTTACACTGTATGTAACTCTGTTGTTAAATAAACTGTCGGGTCTCTGGATATACATCTTATGTTTTTATTGCCAATTTCGTTTTCTTTTTGTCAAGTGTCGGATTTTGCAGCCACACCCTGTATAGTGTAAATATACAATAATTAAAAAAACAACAACTAAGAAACACATTTCTGATATTTCGTATTTTTATAACCACATTTCGGATAATCTACAATCTCGCCTTTTTATCGGATTAGTTAAGCGTATTTCTTCTTCTCTCACATTTTTTTTCAAGTTGCTTTACGGTGAAGTAAAATAGAAGAAGATGACGGAGAGTCACTCCACTATGTTTTTTCATCCAAAAATCCATGGCAATTCAAAGATATTAATCAGAAAAAGGAAATTACGGAGATCCATGATCGCCTACATTCGGAAGGGATATGGTATTTTTAAAAAAAGTAGTTGATGAAGTATAGTTGTAGAGTAGAAGAAGAATAGGAATTTCGATTAAGAAAAATGAAGAAGAAATGAACAAGAAAAAAAGGTAAAGATAGAAAGATATAGTAGATAATAAAATATTCTTTAAGCAGAAACATAGAGGAAACTCTATTTACATTATTCGGACTATTGTTCTCATCTTTATCGCCATATTTATTACGGCCGAAACGTTGTGATAAACATGACGACAAAGATGAGGACAATAGTCCGAATAATGTAAATAGTGTACAAAATACCTCATCTCAGAAATATAGACAGATGCTGAAGGGCCGAAACGTTGTAATAAATATGGCGACAAAGATGAGGACAATAGTCCGAATAATGTAAATAGTGTACTTAATACCTCATCTCAGAAATATAGACAGATGCTGAAGGGCCGAAACGTTGTAATAAATATTGCGACAAAAATGAGAAATAGTCCGAATAATGGAAATAGTGTATATAATACCTCATCTCAGAAATAGAGACAGATACTGAAGGCTAGAAACATCGTAACAAATATGGCGACAAAGATGAGGACAATAGTTCGAATAATGTAAATAGTGTACATAACTCATCTCCGAAATACAGACAGATACTGAAGGGCCAAAACGTTGTAATAAATATAGCGACAAAGATGAGGACAATAGTCCGAATAATGTAAATAGTGTACATAATACCTCATCTCAGAAATATAGACAGATGCTGAAGGGCCGAAACGTTGTAATAAATATGGAGACAAAGATGAGGACAATAGTGCTAATAATGTAAATAGTGTACATAATACCTCATCTCAGAAATATAGACAGATACTGAAAGGCCGAAATGTTGTAATAAATATGGCGACAAAGATGAGGACAATAGTCTGAATAATGTAAATAGTGTACATAATACCTCATCTCAGAAATATAGACAGATGCTGAAGGGCCGAAACGTTGTAATAAATATGGCGACAAAGATGAGGACAATAGTCCGAATAATGTAAATAGTGTACATAATACCTCATCTCAGAAATACAGACAGATGCTGAAGGGCCGAAACGTTGTAATATATATAGCGACAAAGATGAGGACAATAGTTCGAATAATGTAAATAGTGTACATAACTCATCTCCGAAATACAGACAGATACTGAAGGGCCGAAACGTTGTAATAAATATAGCGACAAAGATGAGGACATTAGTCCGAATAATGTAAATAGTGTACATAATAACTGATCTCATAAATATAGATAGATGAAACTGTTAATAATATAAAAGACAAATACAGAAAATTGACTTTGAAGGATTACAAGAATAGAAGCATGGCTATAGAGGGAAGGTTATCAACTAATAATTGTTCAGACGAGAACGATTTAGCTATATGCACTCCCGATCAAAAAATTATGACCACTTGAAAATTTTTTATAAGAGACTGTTTGTCCTGGATACATTATACACTTTTTCTGTTTAAGCCTCATTTTATAAAAATATCAATTTCTCAATAAAATGTTCGGATTAAAACTTTTTGTCTACATAACCTTTTAGATTATAAAATTAGTGACCTTAAGAAAGAAATGTTTAAAATTTTTCCATGAAAAACAGTCTTTTTAAAAAATTGAAGTGGTCTTAAATTTTTGATCAGGTGTGTATACAATTTGGTATATGAGTTAGCTAGAATCTGTTCCTCCAAAGGTTAGCTCCGACTCTGAAATTAAAATGAATCATTCAGTCCAAATGTAGCCTTCGTACACAGACGAGAACTAACTAAAACATGTTAGTGATTCTCAGATTAATCGATTCATTTTCTATGGCATATTAAATCGGTGCGGGTTATTTAAAGCCAGAAAATACTTTTAGATTGTAAGAAGTTTTCAAAGATAATGGTTTAACGATACTAATTAACCCTTAGCTGGGGTAGAAGAGGTGGATACCTATCTTTCCAAAGGATATTTGCCCGTAAATGAATATAACGAACCTTAGAGAAAATTGAAATTCGACTCTCCGCTTAACAATTCAGAAACAATCGAGACATTTCAGCTAAAATTTATTTTCTTCGATTTTTTGTTCAATAATATATCGGCTTTAAAGAAAGTAGGAGAAAATTCCAGAAGCCCCACATTCAAACGGAAGAGTTAAATAGTACACGAAAAATAAATACTAAATGGAAAAAAAATGATTTCCCCAAATAAGAAGGCGAACAAAAATAAAAACAACAACGTTAAAAAAAAAGAAGAAAAACGAGACAAATAAATAAAACCGAAAAAACAAAAAAAAAAAAAAACGAAAAAAATATAGTAAGGTAATTTTAGGTGTCATAGTTTAAGACTTCGAAAAATAATATCGAACGGATTAAAAAAAACGCCATTCAAAAATAAGATTTAGGAAAACATTCAACATCTAATTTAGCTCCACCCCAATACAACAAAGTAAAAAAACAAACAAACAATAATAATAATAATAATAATAATAATAATAAAACCTTATAAACAAGACAAGATCCAACTCACTTTTCGCTTACAAATCTGAAATGGTCAAAGAGAATAAATTGTAAAATTTGAATAGTGGAAATAAGAGTGAAGTTCCCTTTGAGGACGAACTTGAAAGAAAAGTAATTTCCTTCTGATTGAAATTCAAATGGAAGCATTTTCTTTGACTGAAAATATTACTAAAACCATATCATGATTAAACAGAGTGAGAAAAAATAATGCAAAATATTCGAGAATGAAAAAGAAAGTTAAAACAAGTCAAAACATCATCCACTCTCAATTTGTTGATTTCTATCTAACAGTCATCTTCGCCACGCAACTGTCTAAACAGAATAAACACACATCGCCCTGTGCATTTATAAGCATATACACGCATCCAAATGGATCGATACGTTCATCGCCTAAGTGATTAATTTGAATTTGATTTCATTTTTGAGTAATATTAAGCACTAAATATTATTTGTACTATCAAGCTGATACATAAATATCTATTCTGTGAAATACATGTTAGTTTTCTTCAACATTAGACTACAAAGTTACTGATTTATTTACGGATGTTTGTCCTTCATATGCATTGAAATCATCTATTAGTATACCCGTCATGAGGACAACTAAAGCATATTTCCAGCATTAAACATTCCATTATGTATTCATTAATCTAATCACTTACTAATTCGTTCATGTTTCTTTCTCAACTATATATATATATATATATATATATATATATATATATATATATATATATATATATATATATATATAGTAATGATACAATATGGTAATCGTATGGAATTTCCAGGAGGATATAGATCCAGGGAAAGCTCTATGTCAAGAGAGAGCAAACTTATACTAATTTACATTTAATTTTTTAAAATATTCGCTAATTTCGAAAAACCTTTAAAAATGTTCTGAATCAGATACCCTTTTTATATTATTTACAGGATTTGTTGAACGAAATACAGGGAATTAACCCCGATCTAACTTTTCCTTAGTTTTAAAATACATTCATATCCTGCTAAATATTAATAAATACATCTAAGATACTCGAGATATAAATATGTTCTCGGAATATAATTAATAGTTATTTAATTCAGATATCTGAATTAAATTTCTTGGTTAATCATATAAAAAGCTTAGGAAAACTTTTTCGCTAATTTCTTTAAAAATGTTCTTTTTTAATATTGTTTACAAATTATTTGTTGAATGAAATATGCCAGAATTGAAACTTTGGCCGTTGACAGAAACAGACAGGATTGTTTCAGATTCAAAATGAACTAAATACACTATAAGCCCTTCCACCATCCTCTAATGACGTACATGTTGGAGACGCAAACTGACTCTACACCTTTCTGACCATAGTTCAATTAGATCTCATTTAAATATTCATGGAGACCTACCGGACATTATTCGTAACATACTTGTTGACAACACTAATATAAAAGCATCATCTACATGTAAAAAAGGCTAAAATTAATGGAAGCCTTATTAATTCAAACAAAAAACAACACTTGATAATATTAACTTTGAACATGGACATAATATCTTGATCGTATTTTGAAAAATGAGAACATTTTATAAAACATACACACAACAAACTATTTCTTATTTTAACAGTTAAAATATAATCCTAGAAAATGGCTAAATGTATAGCCGAAAGCGCTCGGATAAAAAGAACATTCGGACAGTTTTTATATAATTTATCACCCGAAAGAAAGAATTATTAGATCGCATGAGAAATTGTATAAAAACTAAAAAACACCTTGTCTGTCGTATTCAATGAAATGTGCATGAAAGAAAGACTGCTGACTAAACACACACACACACACACACAAACACACACACACACATATATATATATATATATATATATATATATATATATATATATTCCTAATAACTTAATAACTTTCCGGTGTACAATGACCAACCACTAGAAATAGTTCCATGCGTTTGCACGCAATGACCAGGCAGTAACCCGGTAAGTGTTTTCGTGAAATTAACATTTTATGCCCCTTTGGCTGGCTCAATATTTTGCAATGAGGATAGCTGATGTGTAATAATATGCACCTACCAACTAAACTCACCGAATATAGAAAAGCCCACACGTCCATGATAGAAATGCTGAAAAAATCCCAAACAAAAGAAAAAAAAACTCAAAGGAGTATCTAGAAGGTGTTCGACAGAATGGGAATCAATAGCACCCCAACATATACGCATAACTCAATAATGATTGACAATACCGTGCTCTCAAAGTCCCCATATTAGGGGATATGTACAAAGGTGAGGTACGATTGAGTGAAGGATAGCTACTGGATTGAATTCGAATTTCACTTCATTGCATTAATTTAAGAATTTTAGAGATTCATCCCTATTCACTCAGACTTGACCTTATAACCTTGGTGGGTAACCGGTATAGGAGGCAGAAACCTCTGAATTCAAACCACCTGCAGCTTTTTTGATTGGGTCATTTATCTTCTAAGAGGAGGGACTAAGTAACTTCAACATACCCCCCGCCTACAAAAGGAACCGGCAAGCCAGTAAACTCTTCTACCATGAAAGTCTCCATGAACCAAAATTTAAACACATATGGTAAAATATCAAACCAAAAAGAAAGACACTGATTTTATCGATAAAACAGATAGGCGCAATTAAACACTAAAACATCTCTCCACACACAAGTATACACGCCAAAGTAGATTTTCAGCTTAGACCAGATACCAGGTCTCTTCGCACTGTGCAGATTAATCTAGTCGAACGCTTATGAAAAATAATTTATGGTCGGATCTTTACGCAAAAAATAAAATCATGAGACAAAACTGTAGCAGTTGGCAAATATTATTCAGCTGCAACCTCCTTATAAGGGTCGGCGGTAGGCGACCGAGGAAAAGTAAGCCGATGTAAGGGGGCGAACGGTTTCACCGGCGTATGCCTTCCTTTCGCGTGGTGGGTGAGCGGATGTCTCGTTTACGCAACTAAGGACCACTGTCTTAGAGAGAACAGCCCCACTTTGTCTCGTCAGCTTTCGTGTAAAACATCTATTGACCTGGTTCTTCGTCCGCTTCACTCAGCCGACCCATTTTGTCAGGTTCGGTTGACATGTTTCTTGAAAGCTCCACCCCTTCAGCTGACCTTTATCAAGACGATAATTGTCAAAAAGAGTTCTGTAAAAATCTTAACAGAAGACAACTTATATCACTGCATCCTTAAGAAAAATATGTTGTTCATAATGACGGTCGTCTTGAGTAGAGAATCCAGAGGTTAGCAGTGAATAGGAAAGCGTTGTTCAGGTTAGCAGTGGATATTTTGGTAAAGGGTAGCAGAGCATAGTTCGTCCTTCTGTTTCTCTTCGGGTATAGTGAATAAAATGGCCGCGTTTATACACGACAGATTGAATGTTCTACGTTTTCTGATTGGTTAACCTTCTATTAGTGAACTATAAAGTGAGTCAAGTCATTTGGATTGGCTCACGAGTTATATAGTATACACAAAAAACTGCAACAAAATATTTCTTTTTTTCATGCAGCAAATTGTGCACATAAGCACAAAGACAGCCCTCCACACACATATACAGACCCAATATATATATATATATATATAATGATATAAAATTGGAAAGAAATAGTTAATGAAGTGATATTTCTAATCATTTTGCCTTAAGGAAGGCAATAAAAAACGAACACACAAGTGGTTGCTGAGTGTGAAAAAATGAGAAAAAGTAAACGTTATTAAGGAGAGAAAATAATAAAAAAAAACTAGGAATTAAGAAGACATAACGATTGATATTGGATTTAAATTTTTGAAGATCAAAGTTGAATGGATAGCAATAAGCCGGAAGAGAGATCCATATGTTAGGGAAGAAAAGAATAGCATAGAACTTACGGTTACATCTAGTGATAGCAATAGTAAAATGATGAGATATTGTCGCCAATGTAATACTAGTCATACATTCATGAAGACTACATTCCAAACAGGAAAGATTATCAGCACAATTATCATGAACATATTTATAGAAAAAGCATAGGAAAACTACGTTACGGTGGTGCGGAAGTTGAAGTACTATGTCAGGGTAAATAAGATTTTAAGACATTTTTATGTTTATACATTCTTTTTATAGATACAAATATTTAAGTAAATGCTCTGTTTATAATAAACAGTATTAAACAACATTTGCCATCCTGAATGTCCGAGAAATTATCATAGAAAATATTCGTCCTCTGACAGGAATCAAACCTGTATCCTATACGGAACCGTCATATAGCCTGACGTGTCTTTAACCGATTGGGCCACAGAGGAGAGTTTGGTTAGCAAGGTCGATTTTACTGCTTTTAAACTACAATCTTCCATGAATCTCTCACATAGATTCATATCTGATCATGGCGTATCCAAATGTAAACAAATTACTGACACATTATGAAATGGACAATGTCCGACAATTATTTTAAGACATTATGTTTATACATTCTTTTCATAGATACAAATATTTCAGTAAATGCTCTGTTTATGATAAACAGTATTAAGCAACATTTACCGTCCTGAATGTCGGAGAAATTGTCATAGAAAATATTCATACTCTGACAGGAATTGAACCTGTATCCTATACGGAAACGTCATATAGTTTCACGTGCCTTTAACTGATTAAATATTTGTATTTAGACTTTATACCCTCCAGTATATTGCCAAAAAGTTAGAAGGTTAATAGGCCAATAAAAGGATCACAATTTGACCGAGTTCTTAAAGACTGGAATGACAGAAGAAAATTTCCCACAAGAAGCCGTCCTGGGTATGACGATAAACTACATCCGCGTTCTGGGTTAGACGATAAACTACGTCCAACAGCAAGGCCTCTGATCAGGAGGTTTTCAGGAGCATGGGACCACCTCTTAATTACTGGTGTTCCCAGGTCCACCCTGACCGGAGTGGAAGCAGCTGTTAGGGTCCCAGCTATGGGCAAATAGTTAACACCGAAACTGACGTAAAAAACATTATAAAAGTGTACAAATGGGTTTTAATACCAGAAATATTTTGTAAAAGAATTGTTACCAGAAATAAATTTTGTAGAAAACAAAACCCCCCAAAACTATTACCAGCAATATATTTTTGAAAGGAAATAGTACCAGCAATACATGTATTAAAATAATATTACCAGCTATACATTACTGAGGAAAAAATATTACCAGAAATAGATTTTTGACAAAACAAAATATTTCCAGGAAAAAAAAAGTTGTTGGCATTAGATAACCAAATGACCAATAACCCAATTATGCTGTAAAACACAACAAACCAAACCAAACCAAACCAAACCAACAAGAAGGAAAGTAAGTGGCAGCAAGGTATTTATTGTAGAGTTTAGAGAGAACCGGAGCCAGTTCAGGAGAAAATTTCTTAAGGGCTATTACAGGGATATCATCAAGTTCACATGCTTTGTGGGGATACAGTTTAAATATGATAACATAAAATATGAATGGAGATATATGCATATCACAGAATAGGGACTCAGAACTAAATGAAACATCAGGCAAAGTTTCTCCAGATGAATCAAGAGTAGAACATTCATACAGCGATTGTTAGAAGCTTACGTAAGTTAATCAGTAGATATGACCATGTAGATACACATACAAACACACGCACATATATGTGCATAATTATATAAAATGCTAGCAGCATTACCCGACGTTGCCTGGGTTTATATAAAAAAAAGGTCACAAACCTCATCCAAAGTTAAAATAAAGAAGATTTTTCTTTAGTGCCTCTTATCTATATGGCGAAAAATTATAATGACATGAAGTGTGAAAACATTTACAACAGGAGAAAGTTGTTTTTACAGAAGCAGAGGAGATACAAAAAATATTTGTCAGCAAATGAAGAGCACATTAATCGCAATCGATCTTCAAAAATTGTTGAGGAATAATGCTTTGTTGACAATTTTTGCTCAAACTACATCGAATGAACATGTATTAGAAGGAGAAGAAATTCAACAAAGACTTCTAGCAGTCGTGCCAAGGTTGAAAACCAACGTTCACAAAGACTGTATAGAATTGTTCTTTGCTCCTCAGTTTCGACAGATCGAGTAGCAGAGTTCTGGCAGCGTTCCTTCCTCGTCTAGTTAACCGTTGCTCATTAGTTTCTTCTGAACTTGCATTAGCTGTACGAATAGCATTTTGTGTCAGTCTAATTTGAGTTTCTTGTGAAGCCTTTCTTCTCCGTGCTTTCATGCGTTTGGCTGTAGTAGTAGCACGTCTAAGTGAAAGATTTCGCTTTCTTGGCATTACTGTCAGGCTGTAGTTGGAGGGGGTTGGCTCAGCTTTTTGAATAACAATGAAGTAAGGAATTAAAAAGCAAGAATATTATACACATTAATAAAAACATAGCCACAATGAATTAAATGCAAGTTTATAAGGGAGACCACGGGAACGTGGTAAACAATTATAAGTAAGCTCGTAAAGTTAGGATTAATCTAAAAATAGACTACCAAAAAAACGTTCTAGTGATAAAAATAAAAATTAACGTGCAGCTAGAAACCTACTCACTATGAACTTTAAAACGTACACGCTAAGTTTAGCATAATTATAAATGAATCGAAAAAGGGTCTTTACATTATTATAAGTGCATTTTTCAGAATAAAACTGTCAAAATTTTAGGGCTCAAGTTTCCAAATATATGAGTTAGTAAGCAATATTTAAACGCTGATTAGAAGATGATAAATACATAATTAAAAATTGGAATTTACGCTGAAACGTTTTTAATAAGATGATTTTCACAAAATTAAATTTAAAGTATGAAAAATTCAAAATATACATGCATGAAGGCAGCCTACCTTTTTACTGGATGACAACTTTGATGCGAATGAGATTTTTTTGCATTTATTTCATCACACAGCACTAATGAACACTACATGTGAAGCAAAATCGATAGTATGCACTACATAACTCGATCGATCATTGCACGTGGAACAAAATCAATTGTACACAGTACACATCTCGATCTATCTCGCACACGCGTCTTATACCTACGTGCACTTCTCTCATCGTTGCACACTTTCGTTTGGACTTATTCTTCTTTTCTTAAGGAAGGATATGATTTTTGCCGTCAAGTTAATGCAAACTTAACTATTTCAGTACGAAAACGGGAAATCCATGGAAAAAACTGATATTTTTCATAATGTATTTATGACACATGCGGTATCAGTTTTGATTTTGAGTTGATTGATCTAAACACAAATTATGTGCAAATTTTCTTCGGAATGCTGCTAACCACTACAATTGAAAGACTAATGAGGCAGCATGGGGGTGTTCATAGGCCATCTTGGGGTCCCCTTATGTAGTTTTCAAAATCTGATAATCGGTTTTGATTCATTTTAAGATTGTAACATACATGTAAAATTCCGTCGAAATCGAAGCAATTGTAAAATTTGCGGGTCCCTTTGGTTCACCCTAGGGGTCCCAAATTTCAAGCTAAAGAACAGGTTTTAGACTAATAGTAATTGAAATAATAAAGCACATCTTTTTTTAATTTTCTGTTTAATCGACTTTATGGCCAAGGCTGTAGACTTAATTGAAAATTTCGGGGTTCCCTGCTGGACACCTAATTCGTGGGGGTCCCAGTGTTGATTTTCAGTGAATTACAAGTGACTACTTCAGTTACTCGATATAATCTTAATTTGTAGTGAAATCTTCCTTGAAATTGGGGAATACTGCTACGTAATACACTTGAAAAGTAATTGTGGCATCAAGGGGTTAATAGGGTCATCCTGGAGGCCCCCTCATGCATTTCTAAAAATCTGACAAGCGATTTCTATCTCATTGTAAGAGCGTAACAAAAATGCAAAATTTCATCAAAATCGAAGCAACTTGAATTTTTGGGGGTCCGTTTGGGGCATCCTGGGGGGCCCAGTGTCAAGAGAAACGAAAATCAATATAGCGTATAATAAGCGTGACAGTAAGTTGCATACAATTATTAAGTATCATTAAAATCGACCTTAGAGTTTAGACTTCAAGTCTGAAAGTTTAAAAACAACCAAACTAATGGAAATACCCATTTAAACATTATATTAAATCGATTATCGGTTATTGATTTTTGAAAAATGACTAATTTTATGGCCAGACACACCTAGTATTGAGTACAAACTATGTTCTAAATTTGGTGGAATTATGCCTTATGGTTCTCGAGTATTTCGTGAACACACACACACATACGCACACACACACACATAGTCAGTTTATATATATATATATATATATATATATATATATATATATATATGTGTGTGTGTGTGTGTGAAAAGTGTGTGTATATAAATATAAATAAATATATATATATATATATATAATTATTTATATATTATATGCGCGGTACTTATTAGAAAGCGCTTAATATCAGAGATAGAGCTAACGATCGCAAAAGCGTGAAACCCAGGGTCACAAACTCACATCAATCCAACCAAATATATATATATATATATATATATATATATATATATATATATATATATATATATATATATATATATAGGAAAGCATGATCTTATTTATAAATGTTAAATATATTAAATTTAAATAGGTTGGTGTAAAAATAATGACGTAATAATGTCGTTTTTTGACGTATTTTTAACGTCAAAAACGACATTATTACGTCATTATTTTTGCACCAACCTAATAGTTGTAAAACACATGGCACAGTGGATAAAGGCGTTAGTCAGATCCAATGACAGGACCCAAAGAGTATGAGTTCAATACCTGGTTAAGGCGGTGGAGAACTTGGAGAGGGGAATTAACAGAAGATAAGTGATAACTGACATCTATTAAAGATGGCACGTGGAACTAGAACAGTCTACCCCAGTGAGTGAAATATAGAGTTCAGATCGACATTCCAAACAACTGGAGAAAGCCGGAGCATACAACGACCGAACCGTTGTAAAAAATATGGCGACAAAGATGAGGACAATAGTCCGAATAATGTAAATAATTTACATAATACCTCATCTAAGAAATATAGACAGATATATTTGCATCCGAGTATATATATATATATATATATATATATATATATATATATATATATATATATGGACCTAAAGAGCCTACGCGGATCGTCAGGGTACACAACATAAAAACATAACCATGTTACAGGCTATTTATATTCTGTTCTAATATTATCTCTTTGGCCAGCGTACCCTGACGATCCGCGTAGTTGAAACCTAGATAGATTTGCCTGGCTCTTTAGTTTCATAGTTAGATTTGCTCTACTTACCGTATTGAGCACTTTTCTTAGTTATTTTTATTTTAGTCGTGTCGGCAGTTTTTTTCTTTGGACTCTGAGCTTGGATTCTGGTCGATTTTTTTCGCCAGAATTACATGTTCTTAGTTCTTTCTTTTTTTTATTCCTTATTTTTCCTTGGGCATTGCTTTCTTCATTTACAAGCCAATATACCTAAGGTGTTTTTCCGGACGAGTATACTTACTTATATTTATAAGATTATTATATATATATATATATATATATATATATATATATATATATATATATATATATATATATGTGTGTGTGTGTGTGTGTGGAGAGAGAGAGAGAGAGAGAGAGAGAGAGCGAGCGGGATGTATGCGAGTGTGAAAGATCGGTGCCATTTTGTTTGATGATTCAACCTCCGAATAAGCTTATGTAACTTCAAAGCCAAAACATGAATATAAATTTTTTTTTCGTTACTTTTCTTTCAATCGTTTTTAGCACAAATATCCTAAAATATAGTTGGAAGCGGAAATTACATTTCCATTTTTTTTTTTTAACAAGTTATTTGTTATATTTAATTTGAACTGAAATATCGACTGAAACACCTGCTGGGGTTTTATACCTATAATTATCAACAAACGTTCAGAATGTTCATTGCTTATACCTAAGAGTTCTCAGAAATCATTTTTTTTAAATATATTATGACTGACTGTGTATTTTCGTCTTTGCTCCACAAGTTCTTCAAAAATTTTTGACATTAAAACCTGTAGATTTTTTTTCTCAAAAATATCGAAGAATTACCTGATAACTGGCAAAAACGTCACTGCAATTTATGGTGAATAGATTATAGAATAAAATAACTATAAACAATGTTTCATATTACGACTTTGAAATTTCTTGTCAATGCCTACTTGTTTCCACTTTTTTTTCTTCTTTGCAAATTATTTTTGTGACTCAAGACTATATTTGGTTCAACTGTTTCGGATTCATTGGGTATTGTTCCTCGGCTTTTATAAAGACATGCAACTCGATATTCGCTTATATTCGATTAACAAAAATCCAAGAAATGCATTCCCTGATGGATTAATTTGTGAATGTAGAATTTAATTTAAATTGCGAATGTGGCATTTTATACAGTTTACATATGTAACTTTTCATAGCTTTTGAATGTAAACTTAATATAATTTGAGAATATAGCATTTAATAAGTTGACAATGTAGCATCTAATTTGTTAATATGGCATTTAATTTGAGAGGTACTCCTTAATATACTTTGCAAAATCATGAGATAAAATTGTAGCAATTGGCAAATATTATTCAGCTGCAACCTTCTTATAAGGACCGTCTGTAGGCGACCGAAGAAAAGTATATTGGCAAAGTACATTGGCAAAGTTTATTAAAGACTACCTCTCAAATTAAATGCCATATTTATGCTACATTGTTCACTTATTAAATGCTATATTCTCAAATTATATTAAATTTTATATTCATGAGTTGCAAATGAAATAATGTGTGAATGTAGAATTTAATATGATTTGCGAATGTAGCATTTAATGTAATTTAATTAGTAAACATGTGTATTTATATATGTAATTTGTGAATGCATCATTTAAGAAGTTGTGAATGTAATATATAATGTAATTTGCGAATGTAGCATATATGCAATTTTATTTTAATTCATGTAATTTAGTAAAAAAATATATTTATGTAATTTGTAAATTATATATATAATGCAATTTAATTACTTATAATTATACTTAATTTATGTAATATATGTAATTGGTGAATGTAACATGGATTCCCGGTTGATATATAAAATGGTATATTTGATTTGATCATTTCATTTATGAATTGCATATATATATATTTTTTTTTATTTCCGATA
This sequence comes from Acanthosepion lycidas, assembly GCA_963932145.1. Classification (NCBI taxonomy): domain Eukaryota; kingdom Metazoa; phylum Mollusca; class Cephalopoda; order Sepiida; family Sepiidae; genus Acanthosepion; species Acanthosepion lycidas. Next base: position 30,643,500 of record OZ010578.1, on the reverse strand, counting down.
TGTTATGAGTAGGACACAGATAGAGATTGCGAGATCTTTTTTCTAATAAATATTTACTTTTAGAAATTAATTTTAGTTAGGATTTAAGCATCTTTAGCATGTAACTTCGCGTTTTAATGAATGAAATAATTTGTTTATGTGCAATAACAACTGTACATCTCGCAGGCCTTTAAACAAAAAGAAACGGCGATAAGGACAATATAATTCATAGAGTTCAAATCCGCATGTTACTGTTACTCGTCCTTAATATGATAAATGGACCCGCGAACTAGAATCATTCCACGTGAACGAACCCAACAGCATCATAAAAACACAACTAGACTGCATTGTTGACAACTATGGCTTCATCCGAACCTTTCCATCAGTATGAAATAAATAGACCTGAAGCATCGGACTGCCCCGCATGTTGTCAGTCCTCTACATCCAAATCAGCGACGTCACGAGACCCCAGGGGAGGTGCTGTGTCCAGTCTCATAGTGTCATCAGGGCGACTCATGTGGATCTTCTGCTCGCAGATCCCATGTGAATTAAAAATCTTGATGGATATGCATCTGGAACCACCTGCATTGAATGTGAGTGTAATTTGATCCAGCGTTGCTCGTCTATTATAGTTAATTATAGACAAACGCCTCTGGTAATGAGCGTTAAGGGCCCGTGGTCGGCCACTGCGATGTTCAACCAGTTATTCCTGGTACATATGTGACGAAAGAAATGACTTACCTCAGAATTCGAAACGAGCGCGAACGTGTCTTGCCTGCAAAGTGATGACAAAATAAAATATGGCCGCAATTGAAGACGCAATTCATGTGCGCCTATCTCGTCCAAAACGAGTGGTTATTTACAAAGATGCAAATTTGGACGTATTGGAATAGCATAAAAAGAGGGGTGCCAGTAGCATGACAGAACCGAAGTCATTCGGCGGACAGCGTGCAATAGAGCTTGACGTACAGACTGACAGACGGACAAAGAGAAAATCGATGTAGGCGCGGCTGAGCTGGTGTCTATTTCACAACTGCCCGGTGTATCGGCTGCGAAATAGAGTCAAGCAATCCATTTGCTTGAGGCGACCGAAGAAGAAGACAAAATAGCTGGCCTGCAGGCGAGTACCGCACTACAATTTTTGACCGCCTCTCACCACCATCTTTCACTACAACATAAGTAAATCGATCTGTGTCAGATGTCTGTAGAATTTCTGAAATGGAATATTCCATCCGTTATGCACTCGAGATTATGCTCCGTTCGAATGCTGATAATTCACGAATAGCCTAATCGGTGGTCCACAGATTGATACAAGAACAGCTGATACGAATTTAACCATTTTCATGTGTTTAAGACAATGTAGCGCCAACAACCAATCCCATGACTTTTAACACATATATGTGTATGCTATCAGCAATATAAGGCTACTCTCTCATGTTGCCAATATCAAGACTGATGTAATTCCCCCGTGGGTTTAAGATTGCTTAAATACCAGCCTCGAAGAATGTGGCGTCGAGAAACTGGATCGATCCATCCACCTCTGCAACATCTTTGTGGGTGATCCAGATGTATGCTAATCTGTATATGTCAAGTCAGGACTATATTATGGATGCAGTCACAACCATATAACTGAAAGCACTTCTCTGTCAAGTTGACAGTGTTTAGGGTGACGTTTTCGATGGGGTGGGGACATCATAACAATGATCCACAAATACTTCAGTCTGTCCAGTGTTTCACAGTATTAGACCGCGTTAACAGTCCAAGCATGCGATGTGAAATCCACGATTACTCTACCATTTGTATCCTATAAAATAATTGCCATCAATTTCAGAAAATTGAGTATTTCTGGAGTCAGCTATAATGAATATTTTGTCAATGAGCTGGCGTGGATTCATTCGTGCCTCATCATACAGGATTATGTGCCCAAGTAATTCAAATCCTCTATCCTGTTTCTAAGTTGCAAATAAATACCTATGGGCTGGAACTTGTGTTCTTCAGTCAACTATTTTAGAACGAAAAGTTGAATTTTTTGCCCTTGTCATTGCAAACATCTTATTAGTCACTACGCTATGTTTGTCCACTGTTTTATGGTAGCAGACATATTTGATGTGGCATCAAATACGCGTGAGCTCATGGCTGTTCTGGTTGTTACAACAAGTAATTTATACCTCATTTTGTATTGTGCTTACAGCTTTCAAAATATTTAATTCTCATCAAATTATACTAAACTCTACTTTTGATCATTCCTAATTTCACTGGCGTCAGGAATATTATAATCTTATTATGCTCTTGTTTCGAATAAAATTTGGTCTGATGAAATTTCAGTTTTTACATGTTTTAACTGTCCTTTAAATGCTACTATTAAGAAAACATTCCAGGCCAGTTATTTTTTTAAAATTTGGATCGTACAGCCCGTTGAAAACAAAAATCTGAAGCGCCTCGGCTTTGCAGTATGTTTGAAAAATAGATTTGGAGAATCATACTGTGACCTAATAGGCGACAAAGATGTAAGATTATAGAGGCAATATACAGGCATTTGCATCCATATTCGATTAGCAACTTACGCAGACGAGCGTATAAAATATGATTATTTGTTAAAAATTAATGTAATTTTTCTAGTATATTACAGTTTCATGAACTCAGTGTCAAAGTAGGAAGGAAACCAACATAAACAAGGAGCATCGCTACAAACAACAAAAAAATTGAAAGACGGTGGGAAATCGAGTTACATTGATCTCTTCATGAAAGAAAAATCCGAATGTTTATAAAGGAAAGATATTCCTGTTTTTAGAAAAAGTCAAGAAATAAGGAACGATCATATATATATATATATATATATATATATATATATATATATATATATATATATATATACAGTGGGTAGCAAAAGTATTTAATACATTGGTTTTTCTTACATATCTCTAAAAATAACAGATCAATTTTAACGAAACTTATAGGAAATCTTTAAACGAACATTTTACTGATTTATGTTATAGGGCGGAGAATAAGATATGTCCAATCTGCCCATGGCAATGGTAAAGGGAATTTTCAAGTTGGACAAGTTACCTCCCGCAGAATTCTAAAGAGATAAAAATAAAAATTAATTAAGCACGCACTGTCCAAGAAAAACAAAAGTGTCCGCTGACTACCATGAAGGAAAGGTTAAGCCTTTGTCTATATGCAGAATATCATTGGGAGGAGCATCTGTTTATCGTCAGGGCTGGCTATGATAGCGAAACTATTTTATCGGATCAGTAATTGGCACCAAGAATGCAAATACGTCCAAATGGCCACCCACTTGATGCTGGCGAAAATCTGATTGACGAATTCCAGGTGATTCGGTTAAGATAAGAGTCTAGGGTGTGAGGTCTCGTCGAAGAAAAGAAAGAAAAGAAAAAAAAAGGAAAGATAATTTTTTTTTTTGAGCAAGATTTTTTAAACCGAGGCTAGTTTGGCCACACCCATGCTACTGAGCGCCCATTGGTTTGAATGGTGGCATGAGCGTTAGGCGGAGGTAATCATGTGAAGGAGGGATAGGTGTGAGATGCCACTGTGAGAGAGAGGGGAGACCCGTTGACACCCTCTGAGGGCATGGTGAGATATCAATATGAGAACAGAAGAAGGTGGGAAGACGAAAGACTTCCAAAAATGGAAAATAATAAAATTTTCCTGACCGAAAACAAAGAAGTGGATTGTGGGTTTAGAATTATCAAGGAACCTCAAACCCCGACAAGCCCACCCCGGTTTTGGTCGTCGTCCATATAAGCAGAGTCGGAGCGAGTTAAGTTCAGTTTGAGTTCGAGTTCAAGTTCGCAGTTGGAGTTGCACCCGCCTCGCAGATAGCTGACTTGAAAGATTCCAGGCATCACGACCTCAACTTTTAATCAAGAACAATTTATTTTTGAAGAACGACTTAGACTCACACCACCGAAACAAGTTTTACGAATATCGCCTGAAGATACACCAAGAACCAGTTTCTTAAAGAACAAATAACTTAGGATGTTAAGACTCGCCTAACAAACGCAAAGTGTCACGAATCCATATAGCGGGTTGGGAAGAAGACGCAGTCCTGTATTCAGCAACCATATATAAAATATTGTTATCCTTTTTTAACACATTTGAACTTTTCGAGTTATTATTTTTATTTTCTTTTACATATACTTGTGCGATATCACCCTTGTTCGAACTCGACTTGCATTACGGCCCGGCGACTGATTGATTTCGTCTGCCTAAGATCAAATCACAACGTTAGACTAGAAATCAAAACAGTTACTTCGGTAACCAGACGTTGGAGGCGAGCTGGGAACGACAAGGCTGATACCGAATCTAACCAGATTCCCATCCGAAACACCAAAAGGTTAGAACGTCACATTTGGTGACGCGACCAATACCAAGCCAGTTAGTCGTCACAGGACAGGATAGCACGACGGACGCAGCCAGGCAAACGTCACATTTGGCGCAGCGACACCAGGGGGACGTCACAATATGTACACTATTTACATTATTCGGACTATTGTCCGCATCTTTGTCGCAATATTTATTACAAAGAATCGGCCGTTGTACGCTCCGGTCTTTTTCAGGCTGTTGGAATGTCGAACTGAACCCTTTATTTCGCTCACCGAGGTAGACTGTTCTAGTTCCACGTATCATGTTTAATGGATGTCAGTTATCAGTTATCTCCTGTTAATTTCCCTTTCCCTAAAGTTCTCCACTGCCTTAACCGGGTATTGAACTCACACTCTTTGGGTCCTGTCACTGGATCTAACTAACGACTTTAATATATTTATTTTTATTATACTTGCCACTATAGATCAGGTTTATAATTGAGCGTCTAGGTAAATATTGATCAATTTTTTCTTGAGTCTAAAGGTGAACATTAGTCAGACTTGAGTCTGCAAGCATCCACCCCAAAGGCGATCCCAATGGGTAAATTATAGAGCCGGTATGGGTTAAGCCCAGTTTACAGTAGGAGAAAGGGAGATAGATAGATAGATAGAGAGAGAGAGAGAGAGAGAGAGAGAGAGAGGGAGAGAGAGAGAGAGGAAAAAGACGAAAACTTTAAAGATAAAAGAAAAGGATAAATAAATGATAGAAGAAAGGAAAGGACAATGATTAATTGATTTGTTTTCTATGGCTTATTAACCCTTTGCCGGTTATTTAAAGCCATAAAATATTTTTAGATTGTAAGACTTTTAGGGGAGGTAATAATGGTTTAATGTTACAAGTCTTACTAATTAACTCATATCTTTCCAAAGGGTATTGGAACGAAAATTAATATAACGAACCCAGTGAAATTCGAACTCAGCTCTCCGACTAACAATTCCAAGCCATTGTCCACTACATTACCCGCACATCCGAGCTCACAGCACCTGGTATTCTCAAGCGGCCACCCATCTAGATACTAGCCAAACTGTTTAACCTGTGTATCAACGTGATGGAGCCGTAAACCAAAAGAATAATGAAAAATATAAAAGAATGATTGTAAGAACCAAGATTCAATTTCCACTAATTGATACACATATCTGAGAATATGAATATTTGAAATATTCCTTCATCTATTTTGTTTGAAAACGTATAAAGATAGAAACAGGGAAAACAATGACGTTTAACAGGCCATAAAATGAACGATGGCCTAACTTAATATTACGCGGTATGCGCTAAATTTTAAGCTTCTTATTTCTTTTTCAGACGTATGAAAACCACTGACATGGCAGCTTCCAATGTGAACCAAAAAATAAAAAGACAATAATACTCGTGGCACTAGCTATCAACCAAATCAACTCAAGTAGTTTCTTGAATGTAGTCTGGAGATCATGATGTTGACAGGTGGGTCTACTCCAGAGAAAGACCCACGGTGATGCAAACCATAGTCATGACATTTGAGATGCGCGATGGTTTCTTGAGCAGCGAGGGTCATGTCCTCCGTCCCACAATTTTCTCACAGAGCTTCATTGAAATGCTTGATAAGCATTTTGTAGTCAAGCTCTGTGTGACCGTAGGTGTTTCAGTAGTTTGTTTGTTTTTGCAGCTTACATTGCCCAAATAACACATAAATGTTTGAACGAGAATTTTCACGATCATGCCATATGTAAATAGTAGCGCCAAAATAGTAAATTACCAGTCTGCTTACCTATTAAACCCTCAACGGGATAAGAAGAGATGGATTCATATATTTCCAAGAGTAAGACGTGAACTCGTTACGCCATCTCCACTACCTGTGCTTATAATCATTGTGGCTATGCTCAAAACAATGTGTAGAATATATAAAAATAGAGTTTTTTTTAAACTTAATATATTTTTCTTTATATTAGGTTGGTGCAAAAATAATGAGGTAATAATGTCGTTTTTGACGTTAAAAAATACGTCAAAAAACGACATTATTACGTCATTATTTTTGCACCAACCTAATAATTTATTTGCAATTATCCAGTGCAACTCGTACATCTCGTCCTGGGTAATCCTGGCCTTCTTCAGTATGAACTTGATGCCATCTTTATATCTCAATTTCGTCTCGTGCGCTCTTTTTTATTTTATTTTTCGTTCAACCAATTTACTATACAGATACTACTTAGGGACCCTAACATACATATTAGGTTGGTGCAAAAATAATGTCGTTTTCTCACATAGTAACACATGTGAGAAAACGACATTATTTTAGCACCAACCTAATACATACATACATAAGTATTCAGTAAGATCAGAAATACTTGATGGCTGATTGCAGTAGCGTCGTTTGATTGGCCTCGGATGGAATTTGTACTTTTTAACCTCGATTTCTGCTTTTATAACCGTTACGCTACCTGCATATGCCTAAACCTGTGTATAACATACAGGATGCGATGAATAAATTTTCATCTAAATTACGCAAAAATGAAAATAACACAGCTAACTCATTTTAACAGATATATTTACCAAAAGTACACAAGAATATTTTGAAATACTAAAGAGTGAATTTATTCAATAAAATCGCTCATTGGCTTCAACCAAGGTCTGCAGAAGCCTTCGGGATCTTGTGCAGCTCTTCTGGACGGTCTCCGTATTTAAGTTGGTGAATGCTGCTATAATTCTTGACTTCAGTTCATCTTTGAACGATATGTCAAGAAGGTGATTTCTTGCTCATATCAGCCTGAATGATGGATTATCCCAGGGTATGGAAAGTCCTAGAAAACTATAGCACGGATTAATAGTTAATTAAATTCGGTAGACAATATTGTTCAGAAGCCGCCAATGATTACTTAGCCACTTTAGCAGACAGCCTCGGAATCCAGCTATTATGTATGTATGTAGGTCGGTAGATAGGCAGGTAGCTATGAAAGTGGCAGTATTTTCCAGGAAGATGTTAATTTTCTAAATCTAGTTCGTCTGTGTACTTATTGTCATCTAAATTACGCAAAAATGAAAATGACACTAACACTTCAACAGATTACACAAGCATATCTTGAAAATACTAAAAAGTAGTAAAAATAGTAAAACAAATTACACTAATAAAATACTAAAGAGTAGTAAAAATAGTAAAATAAATTACACAAGAATATCTTGAAATACTAAAGAGTAGATTTATTCAATAAAATCGTCAGTGGCTTCAACCAGGCCCCCCACCAAACGATTTCAGGATCTCCTGCAACTCTTCTGGACGATCTCCTTGTTTGAGTTGGTGAATGCTACCATAATCCTTGATTTCATCTTTGATGTTGCAAGGAGTTTTGTTGGCCTCTCGCTTAACTGAGCCCCACATATAATAATTAAGGGGGTTGCAGTCTGGGGAGTTAGGTGATCGGATGTAAAAATGATGTCTTCGCAGAAATTGTCTGACAGCCCTGACTGGGTTCTCCTGTTTGTGTGGCAAGGCGCAAAGACTTATTTCCAGACATAGGGTCTTTCAGCAGCCACCCTCTTGATCCAGAACTACCTCCCCAAGGCACTTGATGTTAGCCTCCGTCTGAGGTCTTCACCAACAAATTCGGTAGTTCTTAACAGAACGATCAGAGTGAATTTTTTTGAGCTTCCGTACCTTCGTAATCACCCTTAGACTCATATAACTCTTTCAGAATCCTATGCATTTGTGCTCAGAATGACACTCAAACACTCTGAAATGTTCGTATTTGAGTTTCCAGCGTTAATGCTAAGCAGTAGATCATGTCGTTTCCAAATTTCTGATAGAGTCAATTGCGTCATGGCGCTATTTTTCTCATAGACGGTGCCCAACTGACCCTACTATAGTGTGTAGTCAATAAGATATAAGACAAACAAAGCGCATGCGCGAAATTAAAAATATAAAATGGCGACAATTTACCTATCGTACTCTGTATAAAAATATACTGATATTTAATTTAATATCGTTTTTTTTTAATATTATAATTTGTTAGCAATTATCTGGTGCAGCATATACGTATGTAATCATAATAAACATCGGTACATATTAAACCCTGATTGTTAATGAGTGATTTGGTGGTAATACTCTGGCGGCATCACTAATCCGGAAGTCATATAATGAAGATATTACTATTGCGAACTTAACTACCTCTCTACCTAAATACATACATACATACATGCATACATACGTATTTGATAATATAAGGTTACTAAATGTTTATTGGCTGATCGAATTATGGTGGTTTAACGCACTTCTTTTAGAATCTAATGGAAGAGTGAATATACTTTCTCAAAATGAACACATTTAAATGTTTTTTCTTCTTCTCATAAACATCTATTCATACATATAGATGTCGGCTTACGGAATTATACATACAAAGAATACAGTAGAAATAGCAGTCAGATTGGGAAGCTACTCTTCTTCTGGATGGCATTACCTTTTGGCTTAGGGCAACGTAAACCACATCTTGTCTTAATAAAACGGAGAAACTATTTTTACTTTGTTCAGTACTGACCCCCCTGTAGTCACTGAATTTAAGTGTTCTCACGTAAATGGATGAAGGTTGGTGAGACGAAAGTGTAGATCAATATTTTCTTTTGCATTTTTTACGTCTTGGGCTCTTTTGCAGACATAGATGTCACAAACACTGTTAATGATTGACCTCCAAAATATGCCGATGCTGATAATAAATACCCTAAACGCCTTTACAAAATAGAAGAAAAAAATCTCGCGGAAGGCGATTAAGGAAATTGTGACTTACAAAACAAGGAAAGTAAAATAAAGTTAAGTGAATAATCAACTTCATTTCACGTCCGTTTTGCGACTGGCGATCGTGCTGCCGGGTAAGAATATTTCCATTATAAAACTCGATATATTCCTGTCTGATTTAGAATAATGGGATAACGCTTTGCAGTTGCTCAAATATTTGCAGAGAAAGAAGTAGAATATAAAGACATTTTTTCCTTGTTGAATATGTTAGACAAACAAGTTTGAGATGTAGATATTAGATTTGAAAGAACAAGACAAACAAACGTGACACTATGGACCTGCATAAAAATCGGTTGATTTCGAAGACGAGAAATCATTTAACTTTCAAAATCTTTCTGTTGATTATGGAATAATCTCTTGAGGTATATATGAGTTCACTGAAACAGGACATTTGCATTTTTTAACATAAACTTATTGAATGTACTTGTAACAATTACAATAAAAATGGGGTGAAATGTTTTTAAAAAAAATTCTCATCTTTACGGGTATTATTGTAAGGTGTTATTGAAAAGACAAGAGAAGTTCTTATAAGAAGTGTTATAAATAACTTTATTTCATTTCTATTACGAGCCAACTCACGATAATATTCGTAATATTCAGTTACGCTCATTACTCCACACAATTATCTCAATTATCAATAATGTCTGTCATTGTTGTAAGCATTTTGGTGATCATTTTGTGAAATCTTACTTTCGGTGTTGCAAACTATGAGCGAAAATTCACATGAATAAATAATAAAAAAGGCCTTTTCTGAATGGCTAATTTTGTGAGTAATATTTAAGCAGAATTGGCTTGATTCCAACTAGATTTCTGTTAAGGCAAAGATCTTATTATTTCTGACTTGACCTTTCAACTCATCAAATATATTACGATCTTGAAAAAATTGGATTCGTTCCCATTATCCATAAAGTTATTAGAATAACTTACACATTTATGTTTTCATCACTTTCTTTTTTTTTCAGTCATTATTTTTCTTCTAAATTAATACGGTATCGCAGGGCGAAGTCTATTTTTCGACAATACCATTTCTGTTCACTAAGGAACACAACATATCTCGGTAAAAATGATTTATTGTTTCCGATAAAAGTTCACATCTGGTGTCATGAGCGATTTTCTGTACAAATATTATAATTACTATCTACCTATATCGTTATTATTGTAACAATAGTATTATGAATAAATAGCATAAAGAAGAAGAGGAGGAGAAGAAGAAGAAGAAGAAGAAGAAGAAGAAGAAGAAGAAGAAGAAGAAGAAGAAGAAGAAGAAATTAAAAAAAAAATAAAAGAAAAAAATTAAAAAAATAGAAGTTCAAATAAAAGTTAAAATATATTTTTTTAAGCGTTTAACCCAAACAATAATGCTGGATTCTCTTCTCAAAGTCACAATCAAGAGTTTTACTGGGTTACATGGTAGCAACGTTAGAGAGTAATCTCTCACAAGGCTTTAGAGGAATAGTTTGATTCATGATTTTGCCAAGGACAATGACAAGAAAAATACTTTAGCTCAAACATGAACAAGTTTCGGCGGTTCAAGTTTCTGTGTTGTAAACCATTAGGCCAATTCAGCAACTCTAAAATTTATGAGAGATAATGTTCTTAAATACAACAGTAAACTATCTTTTTTATTTAGTGAGAGAAAACCTAGGCTCATACACACACATATATAAGGCGCGAGAGATCAATTGTCGCCATTTTATATTTTTAATTTCGCGTATGCGCGTTGTTTCTGTTTATATATCTGAGATGAGGTATGATGTACACTATTTATATTGTTCAGACTATCGTCCTCATCTTTGTTACCATATTAATTACAAGGTTTCGGACCTTCAGTATCTGTCTATATATCTGAGATGACGTATTGTGTAAACTATGTATATTATTCGGACTATTGTACTCATTATGTCGCCATATTTATTAGAACGTTTCGGCCCTTCAGTATCTGTCTATATTTCGTCATGTCGTTATCTATAATCAACCCAATTCCTTTTTCATTTTTCTCTCCGCCTGCATTTATAATCATGTGGTTGTCACTGAGAAAATCTCTGTTGTTGACCACAAAGATTTACATACTTCTAAAATATTGGCATTTGACATATTCGTGTCCTGTTTTACATTTTCCGGCTGTCCATTGTTTAACCTTCTAACGTTCCATGTCCCAAGAATTAATTTTTGCTTGACATCCAGCTTGATATCCTCTTTACGCCATTCATACTGACAGGCGCTGGATGACGGTGAGGTGTCACCTATCGCTCATTTCGGTCCATTCCGGGCGAGGAATCTGTTCCGAGGAATATTAGCTCTTTATGCCATTTGTGCTAACTCCCTGGATGACGGTGAGGTGACACCTGTCGCTCATGTCGGTCCTTTCCGGGCGAGGGATCAGTTCCGAGAAATTTTATCACCATTACGCCATTTATACTGACAGTCGCTGGATGACGGTGAGGTGACATCTGTTGCACATGTTGCTCCTCAGCAGTCGAGGAGTTCATGCCTATTGACTTAACCCCCTTCACGTCGTTAGCTTTCATAAAATGTTTGATAAATGTCATGACATTTCTTAGGATCGATAGTGGATGGGGCCCCTTGCCTTTTCCACGGTAGTTTATTGAAACATCAACTCTAATTAACTCTTGTTCGTCAAATAGATTTTACGTACGAATTTGGTCGTTGTGCATTTCCGGCTTTTGGTTTGCTTTTCATTCTGCCTTTCCCGGGTTTTCCTGACATCACTGTGACCTTTGTCTTGCAGGAGATTTGGTATTTTTGGTAGGAGGGATTTGTATTTGAGCTGTTGTTTTGCTATTCGTTTTTTTTTTGTTTTTTTTTTACTTATTATTTCAGTTTTTATATATTACTTCTTTTGCTGTTCAGCCTGCACCATTTCTTTCGAGTACAGACATTTTAGATAAATTTGAAATTTATGTCAATCATTTTGTCCCAAGTGTGAGACCTTCTCAAGAAAAGGTGGCGAATAGAAGATAATTAAATAATTATTAAATTTTTAACTTACGTCCAAATTACCCACTCTTTGTAACTGCGTTCTCATATTCCTAGTCAGTCTCCTTAAAAAAGTCATTTAATGATGCGTCCCCAATAATTAACCTTACATCAATAAGCACATTATCAGTACGGACATATATATATATATATATATATATATATATATATATATATATATATATATATATATATTGTTATCCACAGACAGAGTGTTACGATGTATCACAGCTCATCAGTGGAGTTTGACGTCCAGTTGCTTGAATTGGAGTCAGTAGGAGATTCTAACTCTAAGCTTTTGGCAGAGATGAAAGTGAATTTAAGCATATTTATTTTTAGATAAAGACAAAGTGATTTAGAGAACTCAATTCGATTTACTGAAGAGTCTTGCATCATTAGCCAACGTTTACGTATATATATATATATATATATATATATATATATATATATATATATATATATACGTTAAAGGCTAAGGTGAGAACACATTGAAATGAATAAAAAAGTTTAACAAATTAAAACCAGAAAAAAAAAAGAGTAACGCCGAAATTAACAACATATATCCATTTAAAGACAGCCGTGTTTGTATGATGGAATTTTGACCAAATGTAAAGAATTGTAGCTAGAATATGCTATTTGACGCCATAGAATCTTGTTTGAATTTCTGTTGCTGTTAACTTGTTTTCACGTTGCTATAGAGGTTGGTTGAACTGCTTCTGTTATCTTCCATTTCTATTTTTTGGTTTGTCCTTTCTTATTTTTTTTAAGGTAGAAAGAAATGTTCCCAGACTTTCTAACTGCGTTCTCATATTCTTAGTCTGTCTTCTTAAAAAATGTCATTAAATGCTACGACGCTAACAATTAACATTGCATTAATAAACAAATTATCAGTTGTCTTTTAAATCGGACAAACTTTTGAAATATTTGGAACAAAGATAACAGACATGAAACATATATTTTGTTGTCATCGGGTACTTTTTTGTGAATATCTGCAAATCTTTGCAGTCCACCAGCAAATTATCAAATTTTTCCACAAATGCAATATTAATCGTTAAGATCTTATAACTCACGGAATCCATCTTTTACTCTCACCGCTCCCCACCCCCTCTCTCTCTGTATATAATAATAATAATAATAATAATAATAATAATAATAATAATAATGGACTCTCCCGTCGGTTTCGACCTATAAGAATCTGACAGCTTAGTTGATTCACTTATGAAATTTTGTCCGATAATCTTAAGTGGCCCTAAAGACCTGCTAGTGATTTACAAAGGAGGCCACATATGAAGCAAGAGTGAGAATTGTGAGATGAGATCATTGTTAGATTAGCTGACCTTTTTGATATTGCTCTCGCTTCTTGAAGACGATTCAGGCAAGCAGATTGAAAACTGCTGAGTCCACTAAAACACGTTGATCTCCATTCTACCCGCTCCAAGGCAAAGCGTTCAGGGGTGTTATGTGGTATATTGACAACTGACAAGTTGCTTTTCAGCTTGTCTTTGTATCTTAGCCATGAGCATCCTACATTCCTGTAGCTGTGATCTAACTGGCGCTACATTAGGATCTTGGGTATCCTGTCATCAGACATTCTCAAGACATGACCAGTAACTGAGACTGTATGAGAAAATCGATTCCTCCAATACAATACCTGTTAAACAGGTCTCCGTTAGATGTTCTATCTTGAAGGTTAACTAAAAGCGTATCCAAATGTAAACAAATGGCGTCACACAAACTTACCTCTGCTGTCGTCTTGCAGGATTGTTACTGTATCAGGCTGCCATTGATTTTCCAAAGAACCGGCCAATCCGTGCATTACATTAAATTACGCAATTGGAACAGGGGACGTATTTTAAAAAGAAGGCATTATGATCACCGCCTTCTGTGGGATCAGGTTGAGATCATAGACAAGGAACACCATTGGAAAATTCGTAAACTAAAGAAATCAGCATATCTGCTAGGCCACAAAAATCTCATGAGCCGACCAAGCATAGAAATGAATACAACATGGGAACCAGTAATAAGGAGTGTCAGAGAAAAGCGATAATAACAACAAAAGTTGCAACATGAGCTCTGGTAAAAACATGATATGATAACAGCAAAAAATTGCAATATCAGTACTGGTAAAAATGGTTGCTGAAGACATTAGGTTTATAATACCCAGAAATTCCTACACAGAGGGACATAGGTTTGCATAAATCTTGTCGCAGACAGGAAACGGAATCTTTAATCAGTAAACATATTTTGGGGTTTCCTTAGGTGGACAATAACATTTTTTACACTAAAATAATTAGAATTTTGTATTATTTTTCTTGTAGGAGAAAAGCATATAATTATTAAATCAAATATCTAAACCTTTGAAAATGATTAAAATGAAATGTATGTAGTTTATTTCATAAAACGGAAAAAACAAATTTGCTAAAAATATCTTCGTTGAGGAAAAATGTAGAACATGAATATAAGAGATAAATTTTGAACTGAGAGCCGACTATGGTAGCCGTAGCTGTAAAAGAATGAAACTAGTAACCACTACTCTTGTAAATACATCTCTTAGTGGTAATTCTGCGTTTCCATAGTGACCGACAAATTGCTTTTAGCTTATAAAAACAGTTTTCTTGTTCGTCAGAGATATGCATTTAAAAGAGAGAAAAATCTACAAACTTCTTATTTTTCTTATCTTGTTAGATTAAAATAATCAAATAACAGATCAAAATAAAACTGCATATTCTAATTAAAGTATATTTTGAGATTTACAAGAAAAATAGTCTAATACTTTATCTTATCTAAGAAGGATAAAAACTTTTTGAGCAATGATTGAATATAAAATACAATTTGTCTCGATTTTAAAATGCTTAAAAATATATGGGGTAAAGTCAAAAAGAATTCTGTTATTTTTCAGCGACATTAAAAATACTTAAATTATCGAAATAAGATTAAAATGCGTATCAAACGAAAAATGAAATTGTATAAGAGATTTGTTACAACCAAAAGTAAGTAAACGAAGAAAATAAACAATTTCATATAATGTATTTGTTTCCAATTTAAGCTAAATACAAAAAAAAAAAAAATATTAATTTTTCATTGGAATTTCCAAGAAAGGAATACAAAAAAGAAGAAGTAAAAATAATAACTGGAGAAAATAAGAAAATGAAAGGTAAAAAAAAGAGAATTTGTATAAATAATAAATGAATGAATGACAAATATAAAGAGTAAGGAATTCTGCATAGGAATTCGCACTCCTTCAAAATAATTCAAATTTCATTTTTCCAACGCAGAAAAAAAAAGTAAAATAAATGTAGAAATGAAAGAGATATAATGGATATTCTATAGTAGTCACATTTATATAAACAATTTTTCATTATTCAAACTGGTAAACGTCTCCATGATATATCAGAGTTAAATATTACAAGAGCTCATGTTCATGTATTAAACGTTTTTCTATTGCAGCAAGGAATAGAGCAGACTAACAAGAACTACTGCTACCACTACTACAAGATTGCTAATCATACAGATATATGGGTAGTTTAACGGCTATCGGCGCGAAAATTGGAACTGGCGAGCCTGGTTAAATTCCTGTCATTCTCCGTACTACCGTCATTAGGAAAAGCTATGGGTTAAAAAGCAGAACCGTCTCAACTGTCCAGCTTTGGGTAAGAGTCAGACAAGTAGAATGAATACACTGATTTCAAAATCGAATGATCGTTTACATCCTGAAGAAACATGGCATTAAAATTTCATACAGAAACTTCACAGAGAATGAGTACAAGATTATTGTTGTTTATGGAAGAAGCTGATCCACCTGGAACTGCGCAATTGACAGGGATCTGTCAATATACATCAATAAAGTATGCACAAATATAATCTGTTTTACAGCGTAAAGAAAACACTTTGGATAGTAAAGTGTCGAAAATTTAAACACATTACCCAATCGAGGCCCAAAGACCGCATCTAATCATGGTCGACATGAAGAAGAAAACTTGCTAAAAAGTGGATTTCACTTCTCCAGAAAAACAGAGCATAAATTTACTTAAGGTCGACTGTAGTTGCAATCATAGGCTCATTGTAAACTCCACGATCCTTTCATTAATTTTATAACATGTTCTTTTCTATGCCCTCAAATTCTACAGGTTTTGATTTCAGAGTTGTCCTTCTCAAAGACTGATTGCCAGCCAAAGATGAAGAGCCTAATCTTAACCCGTAGCCGGAAGCAGAGCAATGGATTCATTAGCTTTCCCAAGGATATTTGCGCATAAGTGAATGTAATATCTCAATTGGAATTCGAATCTGGCTCTCCTATTTCCCATTCTGAGAGACTATCCATTACGTCATCCGCACGTCTAAACATGAATAGTAAAAAATAATAGTGTTTGTTAGTGATTTAAACTCTTTGTTAGATATTAGTTACTTTCGGTCAAACTGCCCAAATATGGTGACCTACATGGTCGAAAGGAGTTAATATTTAGTTGTTTTGTATAATACGCATTCCTTGTAGGGTTGAAAATCTGAAAAACATTGTATATAAAACACGAGTAATGGTGATCATTATTTCTAATGCAGTCGTTCTATGTTAAAATGATTAGAATCTGTTGTATTTTTTCCCACATCCATTTTATTCTTTCTTGTATACCTCACCATTCTCTTCATTTTCTTTTGCTAATTTTTTTCTTCTTTACCCCAATAGAAATTGATTGTACACTATTTACATTATTCGGACTGTTGTCACCATCTTTGTCGCCATATTTATTACAGCGTTTCGGCCCTTCAGTATCTGACTGTATTTCTGAGACGAGGTATTATATACCATTTACATTATTCGGACTATTCTCCCCATTTTTCTCGCCATATTTATTGCAACATTTCGGCTTTTCAGTATCTGTCTATATTTCTGAGATGAGATATTATGTACACTATTTACATTATTCGGACTATTGTCCACATTTTGTCGTCATATTTATTATAACGTTTCGGCCCTTCAATATCTGTCTATATTTCTGAGATGAGGTATTATGTACATTATTTACATTATTCGGACTATTGTCCTCATCTTTGTTGCCATATTTATTAAAACTTTTCCGCCGCAGTACGCTCCGGCCTTCTTCAGGTGGCTGAAATGTCGAACTGAACCCTTTATTTCGCTCACTGGAGTAGACTGTTCTAGTTCCACATGCCATGTCTAAATGATGTCAGTTATCAGTTATCTCTTGTTAATTTCCCTCTCCAAGTTCTCCACCGCCTTAACCAGATATTGAACTCAGACACTTTGAGTCCTGTTATTGGATCTACCTAACGCCTTTATCCACTGTGGCTCTTTGAGGACAGCTGTGTATTAATTTCTGAGTATTATAAACCTAATGTCTTCAGCAACCATTTTTTACCAGCGGTCATATTGAAATATTTGGCTGTTATCATTGCATATTTTTCCCAGAGCTCATATTGCAATTTTTGTTGTTATTATCGCTTTTCTCTGGCATTCCTTATTAGTGGTTTCCATATTGTATTCATTTCTAAGCTTGGTCGACTCAGGAGATTTTTGTAACCTAGCATATGTGCTGATTCCTTAAGTTTACGCATTTTCCAATGGTGTTTTTTGTCTATGATTTCAACCTGATCCCAAAGAGAGCGGTGATATAGTAACTGTCGGCTGTCAAAGGCAACGTGAGCTTCCTGGAAGTAGGCATAGACAGTAGTATAGTGTAGCCTTAGGGTTGCCCACTGTAAGTGTTTGCACGGATACCTATCTGTGCGCAACATAACAGTGCATGGACTCCAATATTATGCGACTGTTAATCAGAGTAACTTTTCTAAGCGCTCTCTGTGTTCGGGCTCCTTACTATCATTCGGGATAGAGCAACCATAGAACTATTAAACCGTTAGCCTCAGTATGAAGAGTCGTAGCCTCCAGTCAGTCATATCACAAAAAAAAAAAAAAAACTTCCGTCAGCGATCCTTATTTAGATCCCAGAATAAGAATCCGGAAACCTCATCCTAAACAGGAAACAAGGATAAACCACTACACCTGTTCTAAAAACGAGGATAGAGTGTGTAATCAGATTTATCTACTGGGTTTGACGATTGAATCTCAGCGCGTAGGCGGAGATATTTGTGGTATACAGTTAACCTAATGTGCGATCATACCCATTTATTATTTTGTTTACTGTCACATTATTTCTGCATATTTTTGTTACATTTTGTTCTACGCGTCTCAGCTCGAGTCTTGTGACCTTATTTTCGGTTTCTTTAGATTTAGGCTTTGTAGTTATGTTAATTTATTAGTATGTTTTCATCCAATTGTAATTAATCATTTTTTGTTCTATTTTTTGTATTACTCAAGTCCGTTGATTGCAGACTCGACGGAATCCTGATGCTAGTTAGTTCTCTTCCCCTCTCCTTGCTTAAACCTCCTTTGATATTTGAGATGCTCTTGATCTTATCTATCTTGCAGCAATTGGTTATCTCTTGTATTGTATCTCTTCTAATCTTTCAGATGCTCTTCATCTTCTATACTTTGCAGCACAGCATCTCTCTTAGTTTTTGCCACCCCTGGTGTTTATTCTGCTCTTCATTCCCTTCGCATTAGAGCTCTGATCTTTGGATCTTTTCCCATGGTCTTTTGAGGAAATAACTTTGAATTTCTCAATTAACTTCATGGAACTTCAAAACATCACATTAACTCCGATTGGGGCTTTTCGCCCAAAAGACTGATTTGGGCCGAAAGTCCGATTTTGGTCTAAATTCTGATTTCGGGTAAAAATTGAATTCTTCAAATCACAAACTCTGCAGAATTTCAAAAGATCACGTCACAAATTCTCTCAGTTTAACTCTGATTCTTTGGTATTTTGAAGAAATACAATTGATTTCCTGAATTCACAAAGATATTTTAAGCTGAATTTAAAACAAACATTTTAAATGCACAAAAATTTTGTGTTACTTTAAAGTCAATATAAATTAAAAAAGAAAAAAAAAACTTTTAAAATTATTAATTTTTTCAGATAGTTTAAAATTTAAATTTTTAACTGTTCTCTCCTCATCCGGACACAAATCACATTGCTCGATGTTCGAGCACCAGATAAGGCCAGATTTTCAATTCCGGGATCATCTTGATTCCAGGAAGGTATAATATATCTATGAGTAGCTCGGGTTAGAGCGGTTTCAGACATACGGATGAACAAGCATAATTTGTCGTTTATTTATTTAGATATGTGTGAGTCATGTCGAATTATCGGGTCAATTTAGAATTCTGTTCTAGTATGTTGCATTTACTTTCGCACTAATGTCATTGGGAAAAGTATGAATCCATTTCTGTCCCCGTAGCTCAAACTGCATCCCCTAGCCTTGGGTGGTAACCAGTCTATATGAAAAATACTCTAGATTCTAAAGTATGAAGGATTCATCGATAAACCATTCTACCATCTTTCTTGGTAAGGCATGGCATTTCGTCGATAAAGAAAAAAAAATCTGTGGAGAGATATTATAGTCCTGCATTGGCAAAAAATCTATCCTATCTAGAAGGCGTATATTTAGGAAAGACGTACAGTGTAGTGGTACGAACAATGTAATCGGTATGCCGAAATTCAATTCTGAGCGATTCTGTTTCGTCCATTATTTTGATTTCAAATTCCATTGCGTTGAGGGTATCTTCAACTGAAAAAGCTCAGGCACACACAGTACGAATTAAGGAGTGGAAACCGTGATATATTGCAATGCTTTATACTTTTCTTTTATTCTACCAGCAACGTCGAGAGAGGGACTTTGACGTATGGGCATCCCAATATCTCCATAGCCTTCGTTCAGGCCTTTAACGTTCTACGCTACGCAATCGACCCACAAACGCAATACTTATCAGAAAGCTAAAATAAATAATGACCATTTACATAGAAAATGGTAATCTAAATAATATTGTATTACGTCTCCAATGAAGTAGATTAGACACTGGATGCAAACATGTAAAGTAAAGGGAAGAAAAATATATTAGAAACAAATTAATTATTATAACTAATATATGTAAGACATTTTATGTTTATACATTCTTTTTTTATAGATACAAATATTTAAGTAAATGCTCTGTTTTATAATAAACATAAGTAGTATATTTACCAGCATGAATGTCCGAGAAATCTTCATAGAAAATATTCGTCCTCCGACAGTGAACATTGAAGTCAACACTTAGAGGCGATAGTCTATTTCATAATAGACGCAATCGTCAGGCTACATGTGCTGTTATTTTTCTCGGCTATTTATATATATGGGCCAGTGGTGCATTGTGGGTAGTCTATTTTGGCGGTTATTTTACCTGAAGTCGTTTATTTATTTATTTATTTGGGTTAACTTATTTTGCTTGTTTTTATTTATTTTTATTATTTATTTTTATTTCTTATGTTATATATTTATATTTTATTTTTATTTTAATGGGTGTTTTTTTATTAACGTAGTAAAAAATTTTTATATCGCATATTTAATAGGTTTGTTTTGGTTTGGGAAGATAATTAAAGTTATTTATTCAATTTTGGGGTTGATTGTTGTAGTTTATTCTAACTATTATTTTGGTGGGGCAGTTTTTAATTTGTTTATTACTTCATGTATTTATTTGGATTGATTACCTTTATTTGTTTTTTATAACAGTTAATTTATCGGAATCGGCTTGTTAGCATATTTATTTATTTATTTGAATGAATTTATATATGTTCTGATGGCCTTCTCTGCGGTGAAATTAAGTTTGTTAGGATGACACTATCAAAAAACGGA
Source organism: Acanthosepion lycidas (assembly GCA_963932145.1). NCBI lineage: Eukaryota > Metazoa > Mollusca > Cephalopoda > Sepiida > Sepiidae > Acanthosepion > Acanthosepion lycidas. The sequence continues at coordinate 30,622,640 of OZ010578.1, read as the reverse complement.
TATCCTTTGGATGTTTTAGACTCCGTTATCCATGATGTCATTAGTAAATTTTATACGGTTAAGCCACAATTTGTTGATAAATGCCCACTTTATCTGCGTCTTCCCTATATTGGTACAGAGGGTGAGAGTTTATCTAAACGAATTTCACTTTTGATCAATAGCTGTTATTTTTCGGCAAATGTTAAGGTATTTGTAACCCGTCCTATTTACTCTTCCATTCGTAAGGACGTCCTCCCCCCAATCATGTTAATTCAGTGATTTATCAATATAAGTGTAGTTGTGGACTCGACTATATAGGGTGGACGTCCCGGCGTTTGGATTCGAGAATAAAACAACACTTAACCCCACCCCAAAACTTTTTGAATCCAGCTCCCAGGAAGAGCCAACTACCCTATACTTCTGGCTCTGCTATTGCTGAACATGTAATAAATAGCAGGAAGTGTCTGGTTAATGTTAGTGCGGATCGTTTTTTGATTTTATCTAGGTCCCACTCGACATTTCACCGCAAGATTCTAGAGTCCTTGTATATCAGATCCCGTGGGTCTTCCCTTTGTAAACAGAGGGGAATGCTTACTGGGACTGAATGTTGTTGGACTCTAGCTTTCTTGAAATTCATATTTTTTCCATTCCATTCGTTAATTTAATCTAGACGCTTTTATATTTTTTATTCCTAGAAAAATAAACTTGATAATTCCTGGGACGAAACCGTTTTTTTTTTAGCTTTAAAAAAAGAAAAAGAAAAAATGCCTTATAAATGTTGCCTTTTCCTAGCTTCTATTAAATTCTGTACCACAAAAAATTATATAAAACTAGGTTTGCTAGTTAGGTTTGCTCTAGTGTATTGAGCACTTTACATAGTTACTTTTGCTTTACTCATTTTGGAGGGTTTTTTTTTTTTGGACTCTGACCTTGGATTCTGGATGATTGTTTTTGCCTCAATTTCATGTTCTTAGTTCTTTCTTTTTTTATCCCTTATTTTCCCTTGGGCATCGGTTTGTTCAGTTACAAGCCAAAATATCTAACGTTTTTCCAAACGAGCGTAACTATATATATATATATATTTATTAAAGACATTTTTATGTTTAACGTTCTTTTTATAGATACAAGTATTTAAGTAAATGCTCTGTTTATAATAAACAGTATTAAATAACATTTACCGGCCTGAATGTCCGAGAAATTTTCATAGAAATTCGACCTTGCCTGCCGAACGCTTCTTTGTAGCCTAACGGTAAGGCACGTCAGCGTAAATGACGGTTCCGTATAGGATGCAGGTTCGAATCCTGTCAAAGAACGAATATTTTCTATGAAAATTTCTCGGACATTCAGGCCGGTAAATGTTATTTAATACTGTTTATTATAAACAGAGCATTTACTTAAATACTTGTATCTATAAAAAGAACGTTAAACATAAAAATGTCTTTAATAAATAAATTGTCGCACTTTGTCCATTTCGTAATATATATATACAAACGACAGACACACACATAATCGAACATACATATAAACGAACACGCATATACATGCAGGAATGAAGAAATAAATTTTTAGTCTTACTCTCGTATTCTTCCAACACTAGATCTCTGCTTAATCTCAAAAGGACTTTCCAGGGTCATGAAGATATATCCTCCAAGAGCAGAATAGCCAGCCACCAGACATGTAAGCCCTATGTGAGACAAAAGAAAAGCAATGAATTTCCGACAGCAGTAGAGACATTTTTTCTTCCGACTCACTTTTGGAACTTTCGGGCCAGGTCGCTGCTTCTTTCGACAGCAACTGCAGCATCTTTTGCTCGGCGATGTCACATCATCATCATTATCATCAACGTATCCGTTATGTGTATGCCCCATTTTTTTGTTTATTCCAGAAACGGAAGCTACTGACATATCTTTTTTTTTTTTTCGCGTTCGACTTTATTAATCCCTTTAAATCTCGTCAGATGAATCTGCAGGGTCAAATCCTTGTACAGCTAACCCTGTAACTGACGATGCAAATAATCAGTCCGCAATAAGGCTGATTTCCTTATTTCTGGGAGACTATTTGGTGTGACTGTTTGCTTTATGTAATCTGAATGTCCTTACAATAGGAATGTTGTTTTTTTTTTCCTTTGTGTTGCATATATTTTCTGGTTAGTACGTAAAAAGTATACTTGGTAGATGTTTAATCGCTGACAGGGTTTTACCTGTAAAAACAAAAAAGAAAAAATATATAAATATTTATTCACATAATCTAAAAAAGACGTTAGCGTTTTCAGAAAATAAATACAGGGTGTCCATAAAGTTCATGTGCACTTTAAAAATTTATTTGTTTTTGCGATAGAAATAATTTGTAAAAAGGATTAGACAGAAGTAAATCTATATTCTTTAGATTTTTAGTGAAATTTTATTTAAGATTTCACATGTTCTCCATCATTAGCAATACAAAGGCGAATATGATTTTACAGTTCACGGAAAATATTTGCCAATTGATTTGAAGTAATGCCTGTAATCATATTAGTTATTTTAGCTATACTTAAAACTAGGTACATTAAACTTCATAACATTTTTTTACAGATTATTTCTATCGCAAATACAAAAAAAGTTATAATTTTTTAAAGTGACCACGAACTTTATGGACATCATGTATTTGCTGCTAAATCACAAAAAATGCTCCCCGAAAGACTAACAATTATATTAGCAAAGCCTGATTAAGTGGTGCGCCCATATTCTTTTTAGTTCTAAACTCATATCAAGAAAACAATTTAAAATCAAAATAACTTGAGACAACAAGAGTATAATATTACAAAATGTGTATCAACACTGAAAGAATCAACACAAAACGACGAAGAAATTTGAACTCAGGATTTAACAGCTTTATATAAACCAATAAGGTCAAGGACGAAGGTCGAAAAAAATGACTTAGAACGAGCATTGGGTGTAATGGATAGCGGCACTGAATGTGAAATCGTTAAATATTAACTCCTTCCTGTAGGTCGCCATGTTCAGGATGGTGTGACCAAAAGTGACTTATACGATCCAAAGTAACTGATGTGCAACAAAGAGTTTAAGTCACTAACAAACACTGCATTATCTTTAAACTAATCACATTTAGATATGCGCTGTGATGTAATGAATAGCGGCTAAAAATAAGATATCTGAGGGCAGAGTTCAAATTTCAGCCGAGTTCATTGCATTCACTTACACACAAATACCCTTGGGAAATACATGAATTGATCTCTTCTTATCCTCCAGCTATGGGTTAAATTGTAGAACTTGTATCTGGAAAAATCAATGTTTTTACAAAAAATGTTAATGTAGTATTCACTCGCAAAAATAAAAAAAGACTTATTCTTACAACCCCCCAAAATGTTTTGTCTTTAAATAACCCACAAAAAAGTTGATAATTCGTCAAAAACAAATCAATCAATAAATACCAGCATACATAAGCCAATAAAATCAAGGACCAACGCCAAAAAAAAAAAAAAAAAAAGAAGAGATTTACAACGTGCGAGAAATCCGAACTTAGGATTTAGCAAGTAATCCCCCAAAACTAACAAGATAGATAAATAAGTTAGTGCTTACAAGAACCACAAGTTCTGTGATCTGATGGAAAATAACTCCGAGACAAAGGTTACTGACGTAGACTATGAACTTAGACGTGTTAGAGACATACTTCGAAAAGACAGTAAGTGTTAAAAACTATTAATATAAAGGAATTAGCAGAAAGGTTTTGTAATGGAAATAGAATTCAGACTAACCAAAGTTAGTAAATTGAAAGCCTATAACTAATTTTATTCAAGAGACAATCAGCCTATCGACGTTTTTAAAAGCTTGAAAAGTACAATATCTACCGACTTTGAAAAGCAAACGAGTACCACTAAAAGTTTTGATTGTTAGTTTCCCCGTCTTCTTTGGAGAGATGTAAAAAGAAGATTTTAATGCCATTTATGTTCAGCAAGTTGGTGATCATTGCTAGCCACAGCCTCTTTTTGTCTATATTCTGCGAAGTGCAATGCTTTGGGGGAAGATAGATTAATTTCTTGTTGCCGCCATGAATTCAACGTTGTCTTTCTAGACTGGGTACAAACCAACTACTATTTAAACCCTTAACTAATGGAAGGCAAGAAATAGATCCATGCATTCTCAAAGGTATTCCGAAGTAAATACAACAGACTGGACATTATCTTTAACTAGGCTAGCCGATTCCACACTCCGCAGCGATAACCACTACACTACTTGCACATCCGGAAACACAAAAAGAATTCACAGGACGTGCGTAAAATGACATTCCATAGCCTCCAGTTTCATGTAGCTTAAAGGAATATTTGACTATTTAAATTTACTCATTTGAGCATATTCTTCATCAGAGCTATTTTACCTGTGTGAGGAAACTCATTTGGATAATTAAGACATTTTACTTTCGTGTATGTTATTATTTAGTGAATTTGTAAATTTACGAGTCTACTTATAGGGATTCTTGAGTAAACAGTTCTGTAAATGCAATTCAATAGTCTTAGATATCAAACAACTTAAAATTTAACATTAATTTCAATTTAAAGTATTTCTCCTTGTCATCCAAAACAGACAACATTATAGGTATTCTGTTTGTAATATTAAGTTCATGATATGTTTTTTCAAGGTATTTAAACTTTCAACTTGGTTTTTCGCTAAGATGAATATATATATATATATATATATATATATATATATATATATATATATATATATATATATATATATATATATATATATATATAATTATTTATTTAAAAGCGTGTTGCAATCATATTTTTAAATAAATAATTATATTTATGCTCTACTTTTGTATCGGGCACTATTTTTTAAAAATAATAACAAAAATACTAAAGAACTTTGGATTACTTACCTAATGAGTTATTTCCTATTTTGTATATATTTTTCACACACGCACACACACATATATATATATATATATATATATATATATATATATATATATATATATATATATATATATATATATATATATATCTCGAATATTTATCAGAGTTTGGAAAACTTCATAAAGGTTTTATTTTCAAAGTAAAAGAGAAATAAAATGGAAAATGCTTATCCGCAAGGCGGAAAAATGTAAAATTGAAAGACTGCATGAAATCAATAAATACACCCTACGCACAAATATATAAGTATACACAGTTTTAAAGTAAGTAAACTTCAATATAATTAAAATTATAATCAATCGTAATAGTAACTAAGCTTATCATCCGTAGATATTAGCATAACAATTTGGGCACCTCGAGGTGGTGTAATGGTTAAAAAGCTTGGGAAATACGCTTGGAAAATTACTATTAGCATAAAAACTTAAATATGACAATATTTTTATGTCATTATACTTTTGTACTGATATTTGTTCGAAGACAATACACGATAATTAAATAAAATAATTAAACATTTAAATAAGCAATTCTTTAATTCAGTAGATGAACTGTAATTTTTAAAAGTTTGGTTTGTTTTCTATATTTATATAATACACTTCTAGCTGTGGACGTGGTGGTTTGTTTTCTATATTTATATAATACAATTCTAGCTGTGGATATATATATATATATATATATATATATATATATATATATATATATGTGTGTGTGTGTGTGTGTGTGTTTGTGTGTTTAAAACAAATTAAGAATGAGCCGCACTTATTTATCTATTTCTCGTATCGTTGAAAAAGGACACAGGCGTGTCTGAATGTTCCGTGCTTCAACTAAGTCAAAAGGCTAATATATAATAAATATCATCAATCTTATTGTGAATATTGTTTTCATTTTGTTGTCTTTTTATTCCTCAAATTTAATTTCCGGGCCTATTAAATCTACATATAAAATCTGTCGTCATATCACCATTAAATGCTACTTCACATTTAAAAATGATTGTCACAAACAAAAATTTGCATTACCAATGAGATCGCCTCTCAGGGGAGTCATGCCATTTATCTTCTAAGAATTTCTCGAATGCCGTGCTTTCCAAGATATTTTACGCAAACAATCAACATACTTCCTTTGTACTGATGGTGCTCAACTGATATATAATGGCGTTACTGATTTATCTGACCTAGTAGATTTAATAAACAAAGTCGAAAACAATGGAATTTGCATGCAAAATGGAAGCACACATTTCTTTACCCTTCCTAGATAGCAAGCTACACCGGTTCAACAACAGTTTAAAACGCGGTGAACAGCGGCTTCCAGCCCACAAAATTCAAAATTCTACACTATTTACATTATTGTCCGAATAATGTAAATAGTGTGACTGACATCCCTTAGACATGGCACGTGGAAATAGAACAGTCTACCCTAGTGAGCGAAATAAAGGGTTCAGTTGGACATTCCAACCACCTGAAGAAGCCGGAGCGTACAACGGCCGAAACGTTGTGATAAATATGGTGACAAAGATGAGGACAATAGTCCCAGTAATGTAAATAGTGTACATAATACCTCATCTCAGAAATATAGACAGATACTGAAGGGCCGAAACGTTGTAATAAACATGGCGACAAAGATGAGGACAATAGTCTGAATAATGTAAATAGTGTACATAATACCTCATCTCAGAAATATAGACAGATACTGAAGGGCCGAAATGTTGTAATAAACATGGCGACAAAGATGAGGACAATAGTCTGAATAATGTAAATAGTGTACATAATACGTCATCTCAGAAATATAGACATATACTTAAGGGCCGAAACGTTGTAATAAATATGGCGACAAAGATGACCATAGTCCGAATGATATAAATAGTGTACATAATACCTCATCTCAGAAATATAGACAGACACTGAAGGGCCGAAATGTTGTAATAAACATGGTGACATAGATGAGGACAATAGTCCGAAAAATGTAAACAGTGTACATAATACATCATCTCGGAAATATAGACAGATAATAAATTTCTATTTCCATCGCGTCCTGAGTATGACGATAAACTACATCCGTGTCCTGGGTATGGCGATAAACTACATCGAACAGCAATGCCTCAGATAGTGTTTTCGGAAAAATAATAATGTCAGCTATATGTTTTTGAAACAATAATGTTGCCAGCTATGCGTTTTTGAAACAATAATGTTGGCAGCTGTACGTTTTTGAAACCATAATGTTGCCAGCTATACGTTTTTTGGAAAAAAAATTATTCCAGCTGTAAGTTTTTGAAACAATGTTGCCAGCTATCCGTTTTTGAAACAATGTTGCCAGCTATGCATTTTTGAAACCATAATGTTGCCAGCTAAGTGTTTTTAAAACCATAATGTTGCCAGCTATACGTTTTTTGTAAAAGATTATGTTGCCAGCTTTACGTTTTTTATTCCATACAAAATAGACATTTAAAAATCATATAAACTGGATTTGGCATTAAATAACCCACAGTGGTTGATATGCCATAAAACCCAAACAAACAAACATCTATTTCCACCATAACAACCAAATAAAATCTAGTATAATAATCGGATTCTACCTAAGAGTGGTAAGTATATGCAGCTTGGATTATTTACACGAAGAAGAGAAATACATTGAAAACGCTTTCAAACTTCTCCAGTACCCTAATTATTTTATGTTCAATGAAAGAAAAGACCCATAAAATATTAAAAAAATAACGGGCCCTCATGAATAACAAAAATATATATATTATACTGACTGCTAATTCTACCATATCTATAATGCTTTTCTTTTTAGAATATTCCAACCAGCTAGCCAACCATGTGTGGAAATTAAAGGAGAAAAAATAAAATAAGATCGGATTGTAAAGTGTAAAATTAAAAAAAAAAAGAACCAAAACTTTGCAACATCATAGCAACAGCTGCAACCTTTGTCAACAAGAAAATTAGCTATAATAACATTTCCAAACCAAAAAACTATTTTTGTCAGAGATCGGAAATTATGACCCGTTGTATACATGCTAAAATGTTCCTTTTATTTCATTTGAAGTGGGATAAAAAGAACGTATGCATATTTTATTTAATCCCACACCGATATATTTCCAATACACTTGATTTTTCCCTCCTTCTCAGCTTCTATCACATGCGCTTATTTATTTAATTATTTTTTTTTTAATTAGTGTTATTAAATATTTTATTTTTAAGAAATAAACCGTTAGGAAATCAATTGACCAAAATTGCCCGAAGATACCGAAAGGTTGAAAAAAAGGTAGCGGAATAGGCTTATTTCCTAATTCTCTCTCTCGCTCTCTCTCTACTTATGAGTGTGTGCATACATATATATATATATATATATATATATATATATATATATATATAAATTTGCGTGTGTGTGTGTGTGTGTATATATATATATATATATATATATATATATATATATATATATATATATATACACACACCTAGTGAGCCAGACAAACCTACCTAGGTTTCACCTAAACGGATCGTCAGGGAAAGTATATATATATATATATATATATATATATATATATATATATATATATATATTTATTAAAGACATTTTTATGTTTTTTATGTTTAACGTTCTTTTTATAAAAATGTCTTTAATAAATAAATTGTCGGAATTTGTCCATTTCGTAATATATATATATATATATATATATATATATATATATATATATATGGTATAAAAATACAATTAAGAAAAATCTTAGATTTTGCTGACCCGTTTCGTCTTCCGACTTTTTCAAGGCAAAAATGAAATCGAAATGTCTTTGTTGTTATAGTTACATTAAAAAATGTCTTGCCCACATTGATCTGGGAATTTAACTGTATTGTCGACATGGAAAAGAAATCTCTTAGTATAAAGGAAATTTACATTAACCAGAAGAAGGTTTAGACAGAAGCGTCTATCTTTTTAAATTTTAATTTTTTAACGTAACTGTAACAACAAAGACATTTCGATTTCATTTTTGCCTTGAAAAAGTTGGAAGACGAAACGCGTCGACAAAATATAAGATTCTTTTCCAATTGTCATTTTATACCAATTTGTCCATAGAAATGATCTGGGAATTTCACTATATATATATATATATATATATATATATATATATATATATATATATATATATATATATATATAATATTATTGGTAAATAATTTTCTTAATTACACGGCGGCCCTTTCAGTATATGCCCTTCAGTTTTAGTTTTCTCCGCTTCATCTCTCTCCCCTACCCCTTTTCTTTTCTTTTCCTCTCCCTCCCTCTTCTTCAGATCTTTAAGATTAGGTCGTCTATTGTGTGCGCATGTCACCACAAAATGTATCCATTACGGTTACATCCTTAATGAATTAGACATCCGACAACATTCATATTTCTCTCACTTAAACCGTCTTTAACTCACCTCTCTAAAACTTCTTTCTGTTATGTTTTAATCTCCCACCTTCTCTCGTCTGTTACTCCTCTCTTTAGCTCGAAAATTCGTCCTATACTCTCATACTTACACTCTCTCTAGATTCTATGTTTTATTTCCGGAGTTGTTTTTTCTGTTTACTTTTTGAATTTGTAGGTCTGATGAATTGGATCGTATTTATGACCATGGAATATTAGTGTTTAGCCTTTTCATTATATATATATATATATATATATATATATATATATATATATATATATATATATATGTATATATAGAAATGTATTATACTGATAGGATAATAATAACACCTCAACTTCTACAAGTAAATTGATGCAGCATTTTGTGACAATGGTCAATGTAAAAAAAAAGGCACAGTTACAGTATCGGTAAAAATGAAGTAAAAACCAAACATCCAATCAAAAATATACAGTGGCCTAAGAAATGCTTTCAGCCAAGAAAAATAAATTACGTTTAATTACAAAATTTAATTACGTAATCCCAACTCAACATAAATAAAAAGTATTTGGAACTAGTATGGAGTAGGTCCTCCATTTGCTAGTTTCAGTGCTTGTATTCGATTTTTCATGGATTTAATCAAATTATCAACAATCGTTTGATCAATATTTTGCCACTCATTTTGCAATGTTTTTATAAGGATTATCACTGACATGATTTTAATTGCACGCTCTCGAAGTCTTCGGTCAATGTATTCCCAAATGTGCTCCATTGGATTCATGTCAGGATTTTGGGCTACCCATGGCAGTACCTTGATTCTTTGCGATTATTTCCAGGCTTTCGCTATTTTGCTCCTATGACATAGAGCTCCATCTTCTTGAAAAAGTTAGACATTCTTTTCAATCTGGTTGCTTTCAAACACTGGGAGTAGTACTTTCTCTAATATTTGACAGTATTTTGGACCATTCAAAATTGAAAAAATACATAAAAACTTATTATTATACATATGTACTTTACAAAAATATCTATGAAATATTTTTTCTCGTAACCGATGTACATAAGAGAGGCTGACGGACACATGCCGTTGAATGTACGTACGATCTCAGAAGTTAAGCAACGCCGGCCTTGGTCAGGTGCTGTATGCTTGAATGTGCGTGTAGTGTAATGGATAATGAATCAGAATTGCTAATCGAAGAGCGAAGTTCCAATTCCCACTGGGTTCGTTATATTCACTTATATTCACAAATACTCCTGGGAAAAGTATGAATCCACCTATTCTACCTCCAGATATAGGTTAATTAGTAAGACTTGTATCACTAAATCATTATCTCCCACCCAACAAAATTCTTACAATCTGAAAATATTTTCTGACTTGAAATAACTTGATATCATTTCTATTGTGTATTGAATCAATCAATACACAATAGAAATGATATCTTAAATGTTCTTTCTAATTATGTGGCCTGCTGGAGATATTTGACCATATTAAACGAGCATTATCTCTCTGTAAAAAGTATTGATTCAAATCAAGATTTAAAAAATAGCAATTCACTTTAAATGAATTTAATAATTATAAATCATATAAAAGAAAATTATCTCATCAAACGACATTCACTGAAATGGTCAAGAAGTGACTTAAACAGAATCTGTTGATTTTTTACAATGATGTTCAAGGTCCATGAGCCACTCGAGATAGAAGTTTACAGTGTAAGAACCAGTTTATTCGGATATGGGGGAAATATGACGATTAACCTTAGATTTGAACAAATTAAAATTGTAGTGATATGGGAAGCAACATCATGGAAGTCGATTGTACAAAGCAGCGGTTTGTGGGAAGAAGTTACTCGAGTGATACAAACATCTCTCTAATGAAATACAAAGAGAATGAGGGTAGTTCGTTACCATATGCGTAGTATGGTGGGGTCTTAATGGTGAAGGTTAGAATTGGTGGAACTAAGGAATATAGTTTGTCTGAAGACTTTGCATGAAAACATTTGACATTCATTGACCGAGAATCCAGTATGACTTCATTAAGTTTAGTATAGTCTGGCATAAGGCCACCTGTATGGGAAAACCTAGCGAGGATCGGATGCATTTCAGCAGTTTAATTCTAATTTGAATACACGCTGTAACAAAGTCACAATTGTCAGTAACCAATGAGTCTATCTCATTAATTATTACCACCCTGCAAGAATTAAAACTTAGTTAAGAAAAGTAAAAGGTTACAACTGTGGTACACTCAATGAACTCAGTGAGGATCAAACTCACTTCGGTAGTAATGCTCTGCGAGGTTAGTTTTCTCACCATTGCTGTAGAGTGAATTTTGTAAAATCTAATATTTAGCATATTGCCCTGCCGGCGAGACGAGAGGATTACTGATGAAGTAGTAAGGAATACTCTGAAAGAACTATCTTCTGGGTGTATGCTTGCGTTCACAAGCAAAAACTTACGCTACTAAACATAAAAAAGCGAATCGAACATCGGGAGTAAAAGCGTCACAGCAGAAAAAATCTGAAGTATTCGGCGTCTTATATAGAAAAGAAATCACAGCACCCATCTAGAAGGAATAACCCCTTTCTTTAGCGAACATACTTCTGAATAAAACCCAAAAAGACGTTTGTGTTTTTTCTAAAGTTCAGCACAAGGCCCAAGGGCCACTCAAGATAAACGGTTTCTAAATGTGACCTGTAGTCGTAACGTAAGATGAGGAAGTAGGAAGTGATATTAGGAATAGATAACAAATGACCCTAGACTTGAAGAGGTTAGTGATCTTGGAAGCATCTACGCTGGAATTGTTCCATAAAGTAACATCTCTGTAAGAAGCTGTCGGGAAGGAATAGGAAATGAAGGGTTCATTCAACGGGTCTTGGTTGTAAAGGTCCGAGCGGGTGATAGTAAAGAATGAAGCTCGTTAGAACACATGCTATGAAAGCAGAGATAGACCCTCCGACGTTGTCTGTTGAAAGGAGATGTTGGGTGGATAATAAGAGATAGGAAATTATGCCAAATGAAGGGAAAGACATTTTTCCGGGTCCCAACCACTAATCTAAGTTCGGAAATGGAATCATTACATTCTCCACTGAGAATTTTTTTTAAACAAAAACAAACCCAAAACACTCATATTGTACATAGATAAAGCCCTACGTAAGGTTGCAGCTGTACCTGTGAGCACAATGTTTTTTTTTTATTTCTTTAAGGCTTGGGGTACCAGGGATCCCTTCAATAAGTCTATCGGGACCTTTTCCAATCAAACCGAGGGCTCTAACTACAACTGGAATTATTGATGTCATCATATGCCACATATCTGAGATTTCGATTTCTTGTAATATGAAGATATTCAAAGATACATTACAGCGTGTATGGACTAACATATCAACAAGAAAGCACATTCTGCTTTTTTGGTCTTTTTGTGGTTCTTTTGTGCAGATATTGGCTCGCTGTGTCATGTAGGGTTTTATATTCAGGGGGCCGAAGTACTGTGCAACCTGATACAAGATGGTTAATTGTTTTTGGATATTTATTGCAGAATCTGCATTTTGGGCTAACACAATTTTTCAGTATATGTGTTTGGTAATTTCTAGTTAGCAAGCATTGGTACTGTGCAGCAAGAATAAAAGCTTCGGTTTCAGCTTTTAACCCTGCATTATGTAGCCACTGATGTGTACGGGGTTTACCCACATTAGCTTATTTGATACGAGGTAATTTATTGACACGAAGAGGCTTATCTTCCCATTGTATCTGAATTTGAAACATTGCTTTTGCCTTTTTTTTGTGCGTTTCACCCCAAGAAAGGCGGGAAGTGACTAGCACGCAAGTGGTTACAGAGAGTTGGAGCAAGAGCAAATAGGAGTGATAGAGGAAAGGATGAAGAGAAAGATAGGGAATAAAGCAGGGCATCTGAAAATGTCGATTGACATTATATTTGAATAGTTGGAGATAATAGCTATCAGGAAAACAGGAAGAAGACAGGGAATTCCACGGACGAGAGGTGCGAGACATAAAGCTATTGGAGTAGAAGAGACGGCTACATTTAACAGTCTCGACAATAAAAGGGTGTGAGCGAGATGCCAGGCTAGTAGAACGCTTAAATTCATGAAGTTTTGGAACCAGCGAAAGCAGCTCCTCGGAGCAGTCACCATGAAAGTATTTGTAAAAAAGATAGAGAGAGGCAACGGCACGTCTATGAGAGAGCGACTGCAGACGAGATGCCAGATCAGGGCCAATTACATTGCATATCCGTCTCAAGAACCTTAAGACAAACAAAGAGGCACCAGACTTTTACTTTAATTTTTAGGTCCTATGACGTTGCAGTAGATGTATTATGGTTTATTGGCACTTCTTCACCCACCTGAGATTCCCTTTTGATTTGCTGGCTACCTTTATTAACGAATACATTTTCTTATTTTTTCATGTTCTATGACACAGTTCATAGGTCTGTCCTCTGTAGTTTTCCGGTATCTGTGAAGACCGATTGTTGTGGTTTTATAAAACAGATCTAGTTGAACTAATCCTCTACCTCCTTCGGATCTCGGCACATACAGACGTCAAACATCAATCTTAGGATGATGCATGTGATGCCAAGTGAGAAGCTTTCTCGTTTTGATATCTATTCGCTTAATGTCAGCTAGTGCATTTTATGTTCACTTTCGCAGAAATGCTCTTGAGAAAGGCATAACCCTATTTCTTCTCTCAGCTATGGTTTGAATGGCAAAGTAGACGGGGGTCTTGTTAGGAGACAATCTAGGAGAAAGACTATTCTGAATATAAAACCGTGACAATGGGAAATCACTCTAATATCTTTCCCAAGATTTCATGATAGTTGAGAGATAAAAACGGAAAGGAATATGTAGAGAATTATGATTCCTTCTCCTGGAGGAATTTGGTATTAAAAATTACAAAAATGACAATGTATACTTTCTGATTTGGGATTTATTTTAATTTTAAAACATTTTAAAACATTTAATGCATCCTTTCCTTAATTTCTTTTCTATTTTTCTATTTTTCTATTCTGTCGTTGATTATTGACTTTCGATTGAAAGTTTGGTCTTTACTTTTTTCATACTTTCATTGTTTTGTTTTTTTTTGCATTTTCTTTTTTGTCACTTTTTACTTCCGTTTAGTCCCATCCTTTCTTACTTCCTACCGTTTTGTTTCTTTCTCTCTCTCCGGTTATTTTCAATAAACTTTTTTTTTCTTCCTTTCCTGTTATTTATTTATTTCTCCGTGATTATTTTTTATCAAAATTCTTTTTTTTTCCCTTTCGTTTTTTTGTTTATTTCATTGTTTTTTTCATTTCGTTTTTTTTTCTTTCTTTATTTCTTTCTTTCTTTCTTTCTTTTTCGTTGTTTTTTTTTTATTAAACTTCTGTTTCTTTCTCCCTATTGCCTGTATCTTTCTTTCATTCTTTCTTTCTTTCTTTCTTTCTTTCTTTCTTTTTCGTTGTTTATTTATGTTTTTTATTAAACTTCTGTTTCTTTCTCCCTATTGCCTGTATCTTTCTTTCTTTCTTTCTTTCTTTTTCGTTCTTTATTTATTTTTTTTATTAAACTTCTGTTTCTTTCTCCCTATTGCCTGTATCTTTCTTTCTTTCTTTCTTTCTTTCTTTCTTTCTTTCTTCCCTTACTTTTTTCTTTTATCAAATTTCTTTCCATCTTTGTTTCTGCCCTTTTCTTCTTTTTGTTTGTGATTTTCTTTTCCGTCATGTCTACTGATTCCTGTAGCCAGACACGTTTTCACTCATATTTATACCAATATAATACCAGATAAATAAATAAAATAACAGACATCAATCTTCTATAATTTAAATTATCGTAATTCTACACAACTACATAAAATATTGTCTCATTACTTAATCAAATAAAAGCATTGACTTAAATCACGCCTGATCTCGTCACTGGTGAATATTTACCGAGTTTCTTCATTATATGATAATTTCGAAGACCGAAGGAAAAAAAAAAGAGAGAAATGCTAGAAACTGGAAGATGTGAAGGTGAAATTTTATTATTTTATTTTGCTAGACTGAAAACAAAAAAATATTACAAGATAAAATCGATAAACACTCTAAGATTATGGAAAATATTTGATTGGTACATAAGAGAAAAAATAATGTCTTTGGATCATAGGACATATTTGATTGATAACCTTATCAGGAAACGGTTGATTTTTAAACTTACGAACGTTTTCGTTTAAGTTCCACTGACTATTGTACTACTACTTATTCTAAAAAAAAAAAATCAATTAAAATTGTATTTGAATTGCTAGGACATCGGAAAAAAAAAACAAGAAGATTTATGTATTTCTAATAAAATATTTTCAGTTATTAATTTTATTTAGTGTTTTTTATAAATATTTTGAAGTTAATGTGTTTCTGTGTATCAGGGACTTGTTAGCAGACGACACCGAGAATACGTTACTCAGTAGTGATTTTGCATATTTTTATTTTCAAAAGGACAGACACTTGCCTGCCTATGTGTAACGAATTTATAAAGGTATTATTTGTGTGTATATGGCACAACGGTAATCACAGGTATAAAATGATTTTAACTGAAAATGTTATATAAAATTGAAATGAATAGATTTTATTGATTAATTGATCGATTCGCTTTGGACCGCTTTAGAATACCAGGTGTTGTAAGCTTGGATGTGCAGGTGGTGTAATGAATAATCGCTGGTAATTGTTAATCGGAGAGCCGGGATTCAATTTCCGTTTGGCTTCGTTATTTTCACTTACACTCAGTTAAACTTGGGGAAAAGTATGAATCCACCTCTTCTCCCCCAGCTATGAGTTAATTAGTAAGACTTGTATCATTAAATCATTATCTCCCAAAAGATAACCTGCAAAGGGTTGATAAACCACAAAAAAAAAATTAATCAATTTCCCTATTTAAAATCCTCAAAACTTAAAGCTAAATTCCCCTTCAATAGCGTTTTATTCCATAGTGGCTTACAAAAACGAGGCTATTTCGCAAAATGAAAAATACAAAATTATTCGTTTCCCACATCATATATAAAAAGTTATTACAATTATTCTTTGAAATCAGTGAGAATCGAGTTGATTAAATCAAAATAATGAACGTGCTAAAAATTCCGCTAACACAGTCGTCTGAAAGATTGGTTGGCTGGTTATTTTTGTTTAGTCAGCCCTGCGATTTAAACCATAGTTGGTTGTGGGGGGGCGGCATTAAAGAGATGGATTCATAGCTTTCCAAAAGTTATTTGTGCGAAAGTGATCGCAAGGAACTGTCGGAATTTGAACTCCGCTCGCTTGTTTCACTAATGCTATAAAAAAAAAACAACAAAAAAAACGCCGTATCGTCTTGATTTTCTTATAGTTGGGTGGCTATTACATCTTACATTTGTTAAGTGAGGGCATTCTGTTACAATGTGTTTCACCGTTAGTACAGCTTGACATTCTTCAGCAAGTATGAATGTGTGAGGAATTTCATACTTTCTTCCTTTTGGAGAAACCTGTCGCCATTCATCTAGGATCGAGTTCATTATATTAAAATAACTTGTTAAAATATTATCTACCACAGTCGTCTGAAACATTGGTTGGCTGGTTATATTTGTTTAGCGGCACGTCAATCTCTATGGCTTATTTAATGTCGAAATCTAAATATATGTATCTCCAGATACATATACTTTGAACGCAACATAAATATTTTATACATAATTTTATACTTTCAGCGTAAACGTATGTTTTTTTAGATATATAGTTTGTAGATGATCTATTGGAAGTGTTAGAAGTTTTGATATAAATCTATTTCTGAAAGGTAGGCCATTATGCTTAAATTTTCAGTATTTTCATATCATTTTCTTATGTTGGTTTCATTCTAGTATTTATTGTTTGTGGCGCTGCTAATCCTGGGCAATGCAATTGATATGTGTTCCAAAGTTCGGCCCACAGAAGTAAAACACGGAACACGGATTAGTTTCCGGTCTCACAATACCCCACTTCCAAAGAGTTTTCTTTTTTGAAAAGGAGAGAAAAAAATAAAACTGTTAATACTTTTTCCTCTTGGGATTTATTGTTTCTCAGCTGGAAGTAGAGATCTTGAAGCGTGAGCCACATCTTTTCGCGAACCGTCTGGTAGTTTATGTAATATGCAAGCGCCTATGCCGTACGAGCTTGCATCACTTGCGACTATGATGTCGAGACTAGGGTCGAAATGTGTGAGGGAGAGGTCTGAAGTAAGAGTTTTCTTGATCTTCTCCAATGCGTCTTGGCATTCCGGGGTCCATGACTATGGTTTGTCCTTTTTTAAAAGTTGGTTGAGATGCACTCTCAAATTTTGCATGTTCTTAATGAACCCTTGGTAAAAGTTAGCTAGGCCGAGGAAGCTTTGTTATGCTTGAACGTTGTCTGGGGCTGGCATGTTTCTGATCGCGTTGGCTCTTTCTGGATCCGGCCGACGACCATCTTTATTTATAATGTCACCTAAGGATTTAATCTCTGGTAAGAAAAAGTCACACTTTGCCTCCTTAACCTTAAATCCGTATTCTTGTATCTTTTCGAATACGTTTATTATATGGTTCCGGTGCTCTGCCGTAGTTTTACTAGTAACTAGTATATCATCCAAATAGGCTGTTGCGTAGTCAAGATCGCCCAGCATGGCGTCCATGACCTGCTGGAAAATTGCAGGCGTAACCTTTACTCCAAAAGCCAGCCTGTTTATTTGTACAACCCTCTATGGGTGTTTATGCAGAGCAATTTGGAACTTTGTTCTTCCACCTCTATCTGAAGGTATGCATCCGAGAGGTCAATTTTAGAAAAAAAAATTGACACCATTGAGTTTATTGAAAATTTCTTCAGGGCTTGGGAGAGGATAGTGGTGATCTTGCAAGGCATCGTTTAACCCTGTGGAAAAATCTGCGCATACTCGCATTTGATTGGACTTCTTTTTTACGTAGACCGTAGGTGCTGCCCACTCGCTGAAATCTGTTTTTGACAGAATACCTGCTTGTTCGAGTCTATCTAACTCTTTATTGATTTGCTCTAGAGCAGCGAAAGGGACATTCCGTTTCTTTTTGAATACCGGTTGTGCACTGTCCTTCACCTTGAACTTAGCTTTCATTTTAGTACATTTCCCAAGGCCGCCAGAAAAAACCTGGGGAAATTGTTGTTTGAGTTCCTTTTTTAGATTTACCAAATTGGACGTTGTACTTTGTATCTTGCGACAAAATGTACTCATTGGGCAATCCCAAAGATTGAATTTTTCTATCCAATCAGTTTCAAATAAGTTGTCTGAAGTTTTTAATACGTAGGCTTTGAGCTTTTTGGTAACTCCATTTAGTGTTACTGTAAGTATTACCTCGCCTAAAATGTTAATATTTTCTTCAGTTAAGGATTTTGCTGTTTTATCCGTTTTTAATAAGGTCGGCTTGTTCAATTTTCGCCAAGTATGCCAGTTAATGGTTGAAATATCAGAACCCGAGTCAAGCTGGAATTTAATGGAAAATATCCACTGTTACATATTTTCTTAAATTCATATCGAAAATATTGTCAGATTGAGCTTGCCTAATTTTATTTTTGGGTTTTCTCGTTCTGTTGGCGTACCAGCACGAAGTTAAAGTATGCCCACTTTTATTGCAATTTTTGCAATATTTTTTGTTCTTAACTGGACAGAATTTCATCCAATGCCATTTACCACAATGGTAACATGGTCCGGGCGGTTTCTTTAACTTATTTGAGTTTTGTTTACTGCGTAATTTAGGACATGAGATTTGCCTTTTGTCTTTTTGAGGGGAATAGGAGGTAGACTTACTTCTGATTTTATTAATCTGAGTCACACCTGATTCCTCGATAGTGTTTGAGTCATACTTTACAGATATTACTCTTTGACAGTCCTCTGCCAGTTTTTGGAGAGTCAATCCTTGTTCGTTCTCAAGCTTAGTCAGTACCCGTCGTCTGACTTCGGCGTCTTCTGCAGATACTAGACCTTGTGCGAAAATTAAGCATTTAAAATCATCGGCAGTCAGTTCGGCTAGTTTAAAATCATTACATAGCTTGTTCACCGATGCTGCAAACGTTAGAAAATCTTGCTGGTTGTCTTTGACTGTGTTCAGGCATTTCCAACGTTTGTGGAACAAGGTTGTGTTAGGCCCGAATAATTCCGATAGGAGCTTAATCGTCTCTGAAAAATCCAAGTCAGTTGTTTTCTTGGGTAGTATGAAGTCTACGAACCTACTATGTTCTGTATTTCCTAGTTTTCTCAATAGAAGACGTACCTTTTTTTTACTGGGCCATTGTTCACAGTCTACGTTGAAAATATCTTCGTAGCGCCTGTAAAAAGCCTGGGACGTTTTGTCTTCCTCTGGTACGTATTCAAAGGTTTCCATTGAATTGTAGATTATACTCTGGGAGAATATTGTATCTTTTTCAGAGTTTGAGCCTTTTAATGCATTTACGAGTAATTCTTTAAGTTGTTTCTGTTGTAGTTCAGCATTCTGAAGCGTAATTTTTTGGAATTCCATTTGTTGTTTATGTAATTCCAAAAATAGTTGTTGTTGTCTTCTTGTTGCTGGTCCAAATTTAGTTTTAACATTTGGTCAACTACTTTTTGCAAATCTTCCATATTTAAAAATGACAGCGCTTTTTTGTTGCTTTGAAACACGTGTACTAAGAGGAGGTACACAAAAAAATCTTGGTAGATTTTACAGAAAAAAAATATGGACAGACAATAGTTAAACTAAACTAATTATGTGTGTTTAGCTTTTTTTCCCGTGGTTCCGTTAATTTTAACGTAATTGAATAATTTTTCACCACACTTATGTATTTTTTTTTATAGAGGTACAAAAAGAAGAAAACTCACCTCAGTGAATTTGAGGGGAGAATAATTTTATGCCAGAGTTCAACTCAGTTACATAAAAAAATTTTCCATAGTTTTTTCCGAAAACTTGAGTACTTGATCTTGTGTTGTCGGTTTTTTTTTACGAAGAACTGTTTTTTTTCCCGTGTGTGTGTGTGTGTGTGTGTGTGTGTGTATAAATCGTTCTCGTATTGGACAGACTTTAATATTCCGTAGATGTCGAATCACTAGTTTGTCAATGGCGTTTGGTATTGGAATATATGTAGACGCTGGGTGTTTAGCTTTTAAATCGCTAATGTATTAATACCAGCTTAATTTCATTTTCAACACTGCTGTGGGAACACGTGGAGTTTGTGTATTTTTCGAGTACTGTCGCTATTGATATGGTCAGAACGAAATTCTCGAATCTTCTCTGTCGCCACTGTTGTGGGACTGGCAAGGTATTGCGGTTTTTCGACGTGAATGCGTTTCTAGAATTCTTCGTCGACCCAGATGTGGGATTGGTAAGGTATTTAGGTTTCGCCGTGAGTGCGTTTCTAGAATCCTTTGTCGCCACTGATGTGGGTGCCAAAGTTGGGCCCACAGAAGTAAAACACGGAACACGGATTAGATGTAAGAAATATATATTAACAACAGGTTACAGAGATAGTGTAAGCAGAGCTTACTGTAAGTTAGTATCCAACACTGGTAGTCCTACGAGACTCTCACTGTCTCTCTCTATCACTCTCTTGTAGAGTGCTATGTCGCCTACTTAATATAGGCCTGGAAGAGTCTATTGTGTAGGTAGCTTCCGGTCTCACAATAGTAATACTGTCTTAAAAACATGGACGATAAAACTATGCTTTTGAGATATTCAGGGTGGTTAGAAACTTTCCAGAAAGTCCTAGAAAACTCCAATTCTAATTTTTGAATTGTCAGCTTTACCTAATCAAGGTTCTTTTTTTTAATTTGGTAGATATAAGCATATTCTCAGTTAGTCTGCTCGTCATACAGTTTGATAAATCAGATATCACGTGACGAATCACGTAACCGGTTACGAGCGCCGAGTAATCACATGTACTCTAGCCATAGAAATAATTGCTCTATCTAGGTTGAGATAGGCTGACGTTGCCAATCAAATCTTCGAGCTGGTTTTGAATTCATAAAATTTATTGTCCTAGACTGATTTCTACCTGTAGGTCCGAGAACCTAGTCAGCCCTGCTATTTAAGACATAGCTGTTTTATCGTTAAAGAGATTGATTCATAGCTTTCCAAAAGTTATTTGTGCGAAAGTGATCGTAACGAACGCTGTCGTAGTTTGAACTCGGCTCGCTGGTTTCTCTAACGGTGAAAAAACAAAACAAAAAAAAACAAAAAAAAAAAAAACGCTGTATCGTCTTGATTTTTTTCTAGTTGGGTGCTATTACATCTTACATCTGCTAAGTGAGTGCATTCTGTTAAAATGTTTTTCAACGTGAGTGCAGTTTGATATTTGTACTTCATTCTTCAGCAAGTATTGAATGTGTGAGGTATTTCATCTTTTCTTCATTTTGGAGACATCTGCCGCAATTCATGTAGGATTGGTTTGATTGTGTGAAGTTTATTATTTGCGTTGTAGATCCAGCGATTCTACCATTTCTGTTGAATGAAATTTTTTATTTTAATTTTCAGGTCCGTATAAAGAGCTCTGAAACTAAATCGTTTCAAATAGAAACTTAGTTTAGATAAAAAAAAAAAATTGAGATGATTGGAATGTAGTTTGTGAGTTTAAGTGAAAGATATTTTTTGTTGTTTTTATACCCTCTGACAGCCGCAATGATCGAGAAAGCAATATTCCGAACCATCGCAAGTGAGACACGCTGCAAGAGCCACTCCATTTCGCGAGGCTCGTCCCTTAATCGAGACGCAATCGCGCCAATCTTCCAAAGGAACGCCATCGATAGAGGGCCAATAATCCCAGAAGTCTCCACTGCCACAGGAGCAAAAAAAAAAAAAAAATCTATCAGCAAGAGAAAAATATTTAACTATTTTTTTTTATCTCTGCATCCCGGGCGACGGATCCCATCTCATTTGCGGACCTGATCAAATTACCAGCCGAAAATGAATCCGCATAGGTCAATTTCGTAAATAACAACAATCGTGAGCATTTATTGCGAATTGAACCCATTGCTTTGACAATTCTCTTGCTTGTTATCCATCACCATGCAACAGTGCTCAGAGCATATTAATAAGAAATAATAAAACTATTTTGGTAGATGTAGGCTGTTTTTTAAAAAAAAAGACATACACTTTTGGTATCTTGCCAATGATATTAACTTTGAAAGATGAATAAATAACATCTTGATATGGAATAATGCCATTGAAATGGCGTTTTAGCGTGTGGCAGTTAATTGGAATAAAATCATTTTAATTTTAATGTGTTCATGAAGCCTGAGGTTCCTACTCTTGTAGTTGATAAGTATTTTGTTTGTGTCAGGTAATTTAATTCATAAAGTAATTATATTTTTTAAACTTGCGGAAAAGATTGAATTTCATAGCAATGTTGTTCTAACCAGCAGGTTAGAAGAAATTTAAACAATCTTAAATTTGAGACAAATACACTTTATATAAAAGATTCAAACTCTTCTTATATACATACAGGCATGTATCGTCATGTGTATATGCAAGAATGTGTGTGTACTATTTGAAATAGTTTAAAAGCGTTTTGCTTGCCTAAGAATAAATGGAATTGAGAGAAAATTGAACTATTGTTTATATTTGATAATCAATTTCTTTTTAATTTAAAAGAGCGAGAGTAAACCGTCGAAAATATTTTTCAATTATTTTTTCATATTTTCATTTTATTTTTAACTGAAAATGCACATCGCTGGAAGTATCTTCTCCCTCTATGTGCCGGGTCTTACGTGGAAAACATAACTCTCCACAACTTCCTGTAATTTTTAACTGTTAACAGTGTTGGTGTTTTTGCTTTCTCTCTTAATCCCTGTCCCGAAAAATATTTCCACAAGCTCGTTAACTTGATTATTCTCTGCTTTCCGCTGACCTTCAACTTGTGAGTTAAATTTTCTTCTTTTCCTCGTCATGAGACCTAGAAGATTCAACTGATTCGTTATGATTCGAAATATAGTTATGCGTTTTGTTTCCAATTTCTCTAAAAATTAGTCATTGCGCATTTATTCAAGCCACGGTATCATCAGAATCCATCTGTAGAGTAACATGTCTGCTGTATCAAACTAAAAATGGTTTAGTATCAGTCTATATTACTGTGATGAGGTATTATGTACACTATTTACATTATTCGGACTATTGTCCTCATCTTTTTCGCCATATTTATTACAACGTTTCAGCCCTTAAGTATCTGTCTATATTTCTGTGATGAGGTATTATGTACACTATTTACATTATTCGGACTATTGTTCTCATCTTTGTCGCCATATTTATTACAACGTTTCGGCCCTTCAATATTTGTCTATATTTCTGAGATGAGGTATTATGTATACTAATTACATCATTCGGACTATCGTCCTCATCATTGTTGCTATATTTATTGCAACGTTTCGGCCCTTCAGTATCTGCTTATATTTTTGAGATGAGATATTATGTAAGCTATTTACATTATTCGGACTATTGTCCTCATCTATGTCGCAAAATTTATTACAACGTTTCGGCCCTTCAGTATCTGTCTATATTTCTGACATGAGGTATTATGCATACTATTTACATTATTCGGACTATTGTCCTCATCTTTATCGCCATATTTATTACAACATTTCGGCCCTTCAGTATCTGTCGATATTTCTGAGATGAGGTATTATGTACATTATTTATATTATTCGGACTATTGTCCTCATCTTTGTCGCCATATTTATTACAACATTTCGGCCCTTCAGTATCTGTCGATATTTCTGAGATGAGGTATTATGTACATTATTTACATTATTCGAACTATTGTCATCATCTTTGTTGTCATATCTATCACAACGTTTTGGCCGTTTTACGCTCCGGCCTTTTTCAGGTGGTTGGAATGTCGAACTGAACGCTTCATTTCGCTCGCTGGGGTAGACTGTTCTAGTTCCACGTTTCATGTTTTATGGATGTCAGTTATCAAAAAACATAGACGATAAGACTATGCTTTAGAGATATTCAGAGTGGTTAGAAACTTTCCAGAAAGTCCTAGAAAACTCCAATTCTAATTTTTGAATTGTCAGCTTTACCTAATCAAGGTTCTTTTTTTTAATTTGGTAGATATAAGCATATTCTCAGTTAGTCTGCTCGTCATACAGTTTGATAAATCAGATATCACGTGACGAATCACGTAACCGGTTACGAGCGCCGAGTAATCACATGTACTCTAGCCATATAAATAATTGCTCTATCTAGGTTAAGATAGGCTGAAGGAGCCAATCAAATCTTCGAACTGGTTTTGAATTCACAAAATTTATTGTCGTAGACTGATTGCTACCTGAAGATGTGCGAACCTAGTCAGTCCTGCTATTTAAACCATAGTTCTTTGGGTGCGGGGTCGTTAAAGAGATTGATTCATAGCTTTGCAAAAGTTATTTGTGCGAAAGTGATCGTAAGGAACATTGTCGGAATTTGAACTCGGCTCGCTGGTTTCTCTAACGCTAAAAAAATACAAAACAAAACAAAAAAACCGCTGTCTCGTCTTGATTTTTTATAGTTGGGGTGCTATTATTGCTGGGTTGCTAATAGTCTTGATATTAGGAGTGAAAATGTTTTGTTATTTTTAGAAAGTAAAATACTTGTTAAAACCAGAGAAAAAGTCATTTTCTGCAAGACCTGTGTGTCCGAAGAAGAAAGAAAATAACACTGAGCGACGCATCTGTACTTCGTCAAAATCAGCTAAAGATAACACTTTCCTACCCTGCTTCTACACCATCAATGAATCCGAATGTAAAGTGTTTAGAAACAAAAAAATGTTCTCACAAGTACAGCCCACATTTTACGATGGTCTAAATCTATGTAATTTTTCAGTGGTAAGTTTCATAATGCCATTTCTAACCTTAGTTCCCTGACCGAGACCCGGAAAGAAATGTGTAAACGCCAGAAATCAAAGGAAATAAAAATAATATTTACCAACAAATTCCATCAAATATCACCTTGACGAAACTGGATTCCATGCTGTGAAGAATGTTTGGAAAAACAAGGAAGATTCTGGTTCACAGTAAGTAAATATAGCATTTTGGCGCAATGGCATTACAATGACAACAAATATGGCACGTCTTGTCCAATAAATTGTTTCTGGTAAATACCTCGCTTCTGTTCTCTCCAATCTGCATAAGCATAAACCACCTGCAGTATAAGTAAATGACAGCTAACGCTGCCCCGGGGGTCTCTTAACCGTGCAGTGTGATAATGTAAATGACGTAAGAAGTACAGACATCATTAATGTCCAGAGGGAGAACAATTGGATCATCGATATCGCTATACCCGGGAGCGTAAGTTTAGCTGAAGAACTACTCCCGCTCATGAACAGAGATGCACAATGTATCAGCCCCTAAAGAAGCATGACCAATTGGTTCTGGACAGGTAAATGACAAACTAATATGTGGTACTGAACATTTATTATTATTATTATTATTATTATTATTATTATTATTATTAATATTTTCATGCTAGGTATCTGAGAGTTATTGCTAGAGATTGAGTGAGTGCAATTCTTTTCAATATTTCAGAACGAAGTATCCCAGTTGTGTTTAGAAGTTTTCTCGTCGAGATTATCTCGATACTTACTCTGGATTTCAGATTTAGATCTTCCAAGAAAGTGAACCAAAGTAAAATCTTTTCAAAACAGAGGTTATGATCTGGAAGTCGAATGGCACCTGAACCCATCATAAAAAAAATCAGGAAGCGGAATTTGTAAATACAACAGTGCATGGATCAGTTATAATAAATTTAGTATAGGAGGTAAAGAAATTGAACCTAGAATAGGCTGCGCTAGAGATAGTTTCATACAACACGGCAAACTGCTACAAAACCAAAACATTAACTTAAAAGCTGGAGTCAGGTTCTTAAATAGCCTCATCGTATCGAGACTTTCACACCGGTGTCACGCACTCCGCCAAAGTCGTTCTGAAATACCTAAACTCTTAATCGTTTTATCAGTTCAATAATTAAACATAGCTTCGAGCGAATGACGACTGTAGCTCTTGACGAGAACCATACATCTTCGAATCTTGTAAACTGGCGCCAAATAACAGAAATCACATCACATGGAGACTTTCGAAATAGCAACAACTAAAATAATGAGATAATCAAGTCGTTGACGTTATACACTACTTCAAACCAATGGTTAGGGAGGAATCTCCCATAAAAAAAAATGGAAAAAATAATAATTTTCCCGAAAATGTTATGCATTTAAACAGAAAAAAGAAACAGCTCGGGCAATGAATTCCAAATGTTTCTTCACAATGAAACGGTTGATTTTACCATTACCATTGTTTACAGTCACAAGATGGATGAAGTTGTTACCTTCCTGTTCCACAATTGCCCCACCATATTCGGTATCCTCGAAAATCCCAATACTGGGTGTCAAAATAATTAAGCGCTTTCACTATCCACTTTAAAGTTTAGCGCAATGCAATTTTGATATCCCATATCGCTGAAAGAATTCATGTTCTTATTACATATACAATGCCTATAAACATTATTTACATTATTTAAGGACACATGGCACAGTGGATAAGGGCGTTGGTTAGATCCAGTGACAGGACCCAAAGAGTATGAGTTCAATACCTGGTTAAGGCAGTGAAGAACTTTCAGAGGGGAATTAACAGGAGATAACTGATAACTGACATCCATTAAACATGGAACTAGAACAGTCTACCACAGTGAGCTAAATAAAGGGTTCAATTCGACATTCCAACCACCTGAAGAAGACTGGAGCGTACAATGGCCGAAACGTAGTAATAAATATGGCGACAAAGATGAGAACAATAGTCTGAGTAATGTAAATAGTATACATAATATTAGGTTGGTGACGTAATAATGTCGTTTTTTGACGTATTTTTTAATGTAAATAAAAGACATTATTACGTCATTATTTTTGCACCAACCTAATACCTCATCTCAGAAATATAGACAGATAATGCCTAAAAAATATAATTTTCTGTTAATACAGCCTGTTCGAATCTTAAAATCTTTAAATAAATTTGATAGTAATTAAGATTAACCGAATGTGGAACAAAACCACAAGTGTTGGACATGGAGTACGAATCGAACCCACTTCAGAAATAGTGATTTGCTATGCAAGTTTGCTAATTGTTGCCTCTCGGTGAGGTACCCTAATCTATTCCGGTTCATTTGCATCAATTCGTAGGTGACATTAATTATATGAACACAAAGTAATTATTTTGGTCCATGTCCAGTTAGATTTTGAACGTTGATATCTAATGTAGTTTATCGTTTTTAAAAGAAATCAGTTTAGAATCGCATATAACGAATTGACGGTTCTTTGAACTGAATCTTAAAGGCTAATTGTTGTTTGTCACATGCTGTCTACTTAGAAGGAACACGCACTGAAATTTGCGGTTTTGATAAACATTACATACTATGAGAGAGACAAAAAAAATTCAGTAAATGTGTATAAGGTACGCTAAAACGTAATAGAGGAGAAAACGCTTTGAATTTTTGGCTTCGGTGATAACATAAACAGAATGTATAGATAGTGACTATCAGGGTGGAAAATGAAATCGGTGAACTAAGTTCGAATAACAGCCTAGTTTTTACGTTCATTTACACCTAAATAGAAAAAGGCATAAACCTATTTATTATCCCGCTTCCTATAGCGTAAAGAGCCGGATAGACTGGTCTTTCTACCTTACGGCGGCCACTTTAAGAGAACCACCAACTTGAATTCAAAATCGGGTAGACGGTAAAAAGGAAACTAATCCACGATCTTTCAAAATAAAACATGGCAATTCTCAGAAAATAAAGTAAATGGAATGTTTGGAGACATCTGATTAAGCCTTATTAATAAATACAAAAAACAAAAAATAATAATATTAATTATGAACATGGACACAATATCTTGACAGTGTTTTGAATAAAATGAAAACATTTTCTAAAAACATACATGCCACAAACCATTTCTTATTTAAGAGTTAAAATATTTGATACTTGAAAATGGCTAAATGTATAGCCGAAAGCACTCGGATAAAAAGAACATTCGGACAGTTTTTATATAATTTACCATCTGAAAAGAAAAAAAATATTAGATCGCGTGAGAAATTCTATAAAAAACTAACTAAAAGGACCTTGTATGTCGTATTCCATGAAATGTGCCTATATATATATATATATATATATATATATATATATATATATATGTGTGTGTGTGTGTGTGTATATGAAGAAAAATATACGGAAAAAACAAACAAAAATCCTTATATGCAATTATGCTGTTTTAATGTTAATATAATGTCAACGTCGGGCGTTTCGGTCTAATAAACCATCTTCAGGACATATTCATAAAATATAATTAACATTATCAATTCAACATGACAAAGACGATGGACATAAGAACAAGACTTATAACTTATAACTTGTTTGGATGAGTCTTGTTCTTATGTCCATCGTCTTTGTCATGTTGAATTGATAATGTTAATTATATTTTATGAATATGTCCTGAAGATGGTTTATTAGACCGAAACGTCCGACGTTGACATTATATTAACATTAAAACAGCATAATTGCATAAAAGGATTTTTGTTTGTTTTTTCCGTATATTTTTCTTCATATATATATATATATATATATATATATATATATATATATATATATATATATATATATATGTGTGTGTGTGTGTTTGTGTGTGTGTTTGTGTCTGTTTATTGTTTTTTACGGCTTATAAAAATAACATGAACTGGTTAAATTATATTAAATAGTTACACAATTCAGTTTGGAGTTATTGGTCAGTTTTTCATTCCATCTAAAAAGCAGACTTTCGATTTCGATTTCCAGAACAAGTAGAAGCATTTCATTTCGAACATTCATACACTACAATCTGCCCTCAATTTCAATCACTTTGGCCAACAAATATAGGTTACTAAATGTATAAATGCCCCGTTGTAATGCAATGCAGTAAGTCTGCTTCTTATTACTGTGGCGAGTTCAGTCCTTATTAGTTTTCCTAACCTTGAGAATTCTGCTTAAATAAGCTATACTTCATAAATAATATCTAAATGCTCAGTGAGTTTTGAAACGGATGTCTGCAAACATTTGTTAGGACAGAGGCATTCACTCAGACATTTTGTAAGAAAATCAATTAGGCGTTGTGAATGATATTTTTGTTCGTTAGAATTTGTTTCTTTTTTTCTTATTCAGCAAATAAATTAAGATATTTAGAATATCTCTTTCACGTAACTATAAATAAAACCACAGATAAATCCTTATACATACAAACGTTAGTATCAGTAGAAATCTTCTTGCACTGATAAACTAATATTTAATTTGTTTTTGGTAATTTTTTTCAATTTCAATGTTTTTAAACCGTACCTACTCTACTCATGAAATTACATAATTAGCACAAGATATCATCCGTGTGGCAATGGATATAGCATACTGACATAACTGCAGATAACAATCGTTGTAGAATAAATGTATGCAATACGGTTTACTATTAAAAATATATGTGGAATAATGAAAATATTCCACACTTAGAATTCCGAACAATTAAAAGCAATAAAAAAAAAAACATTCATTCCTTTTCATTTGAACATTCCTTAAATATGACATCTTTTAAAAAGTGAAATAATTAGCAAAATAGTATATGTCTGTGTATTCGAGTAGCGATTGGAGTAAGGACCAGTCATCTTGGCTGATTGACTGAATCATTTTTACGGCTTATCAACCATATACAGGTCATTTAAAGTAAAAAAAAAAAAATATTTCTAAATTCTAATAAGTTTTTTTGGAGATAACGCATATATCCTGGCGCCAACGTGACTGGGCGTATAAGACGACCTCCAAATTTTCATGTTAAAATGTAGGTTTCAGGATATATTCGCCGTACAAGACGATTCCCTCAAATCGCATTTTAAAATGTATTGTATTAAAATATGTGTGTGCGTTTAATGTTTGATTTGTTTTTACGGCATATAAATACTTTGCAGCTTATTTAAACTATTATATATATGTGTATTCACTAAGCATATTATTACAGTACACATTATTTTATTGCAATAATGAGAATTAAGTTGTTTGAGGAGAGATATTTGTGTCGATATTTACCAAGGTAGCCTACCGTCAGAAATCTCCCATGCTAACAACTTACCATAAAAAACAAGATTTTAGGTTCACATTTTATAACTGAAGCATAAGACAGCCCTCTATTTGGGGGGATTTTTAAGTTTAAAAGGTCGCCTTGTACGCCAACATATACAATGATAATGACCTGCTGATACAAGTTCTATTAATTATCTCATAATTCGTGCGTGTGGGAGGGGAATTCATACCTTTCCAATGATGTTTGCCCTAGTGAATATAATGAACCCGATTGGCCTCATGATTCGAAACTCTGATCTCCGATTTTCTATTGCGAGCCATTATCCATTTCACTATCCGCACATCCAAGCTTAAAGGACTTGGAATTCCTAAGCGGTCACCCATATAAGTACTGTCCAGACTCGACGTTGCTTAACTCCAGTGATCATATGAGAACCGATGCTTTAACGTGATATTACACTAAGCCCAGGCATCTTGGGAATGTATTCTTTTTTAATTACGACATAAGGCCATGACATTATTCCATGAATCATATAGACTGTTATCCACACCATTGTTGTTTTGATCACTACGCTTTGGCTGATATATTCTCAGGTTTTTCTCAGCTATACATTTGACCAATAAAATATTCACAGCAATGTTTTTAAAGAAGAAACTGAGATAAATATTCATACAATAGAATTTTGGAAGTGTTCAAGATGATAAAGTAATTAGAGATTAGTTTCCAACAAGCACCTACAGAAGAATGGAGGTCACATCGGTCGTAATTTAGCAATTAAATGACAAAGAGAAAAAGTTTAGTCCAAGCAAATTAAGGAATCTTTAGTAATAAAAGTTAATTGTTAATTGATTAATAATAGTGGTTTTCTTATCGCAATGTGAGCGTAGGTGTTTGATTATCAGATATGATAGTATGAACCCATTTGTACATCTCTTGCTGCATTGTAGCGATTTGCACTAACGGACCAGAGAGGAATTTTTATTGTTCATTGTCTTATGACGTGGTTTCCATTTTTTTTTTGTATGCTACATTATACAACAATTCATAATCTCGTTGGCACGATAGAGCAGAAGGTATATTTGGTTTCTTCTCATGTATAAAATTATTTTCTTTTGACATATTATGCAGGATTACAAACAGCGCCTAGTCTTATTTTTCTCTGATAAGATGTTCACGTTTTGTTGCTACTTAATTGCTTCTTGTTATTTCGCATAATATAAGATTAGCCTTAGAACATGAGAGTAACTTCAATAATTATACATAATATCTGAAAATTTGTCACTTAGATAATATGTGCTATATTCAACAACTTCACTCTAGAGATTCTAAGATTAACTTTTTCTAATTGTTCATTTCAATCACCAGGAGGTCTCAGGATATATATATATATATATATATATATATATATATATATATATATATATATATATATATGTGTGTGTGTGTGTGTGTGTGTGTGTGTGTGTCTGTTCAATGTTTGATTTGTTTTTACGGTTTATAAATACTTTACAGCTTATTTAAACTATTACATATATATATGTGTGTGTGTA
This sequence comes from Acanthosepion lycidas, assembly GCA_963932145.1. Classification (NCBI taxonomy): domain Eukaryota; kingdom Metazoa; phylum Mollusca; class Cephalopoda; order Sepiida; family Sepiidae; genus Acanthosepion; species Acanthosepion lycidas. The sequence goes on along the minus strand of OZ010578.1, from coordinate 30,590,781 downwards.
TGTGTATGTTTAAAGTTTGATTTGTTTTTACGACTTATAAATAATTTGCAGCTTATTTAAACTATTATATATATGTGTATGTATGTATGTATGTATATATATATATATGTATATATATATATATATATATATATATATATGTGTGTGTGTGTGTGTATGTTTAATGTTTGCTTTTTTGCGGATTATAAATACTTTGCAGCTTAGTCAAACTATTATGTATATATATATATATATATATATATATATATATATATATATGTGTGTGTGTGTGTGTGTGTGTGTGTGTTTACTGTTTGATTTTTTTACGGTTTATAAATATTTTGCAGCCTATTTAAAATATTTTTAGATGTTAAGAGGTTTTTTTGGGAGATAATAATTATTTACTGATACAAGTTCTACTAATTAACCCATACTTGAGGAGATGTTGTGGATTCATATCTTTTCCCAAGGGTATTTGTGCGCAAGTGAATATAATTAACCCGACTGGAATTCGAACAGGATGCGACGATTACACATTACACCATCAGCACTTTCAAGCTTACATCACCTGTTATTTCCAAGCGCTCATTCATTTAGATACCGATCAGGCTCGACGTTGCTTAACTCTGTTGATCGTAAGAGAACCGGTTTTTCAACATAATATTCCTGAAAGCCTACATGTTTCTGTGTTATTCTATGAATACGCATTGTTTAGCTGTTATCGGCACCAAAAATGCGGTCGGCGTGTATCAGAGTTCCAGTTTCGTCACACATACCCTTCGCAAAGATAAGGTGTGAATCCATCTCTGGGCTCTTTACCTTAGCTGGCAGCTAATTAGGGAGAAATAAAATTTTGAATTGAAAACCGTTGAGAAAGCAATACGAAATCAATCCATTCTCTTTTCCAAGATGTCATGGTAATTCCTAGTTAGTAGGAAGGAAAGTATGTTGTGAAGAGTCATAGACTCTTACGTCTTGAAGATACATAATTTTTTATATATGGTGAAAACATATATAAAAATCCTGTATCTTCAAGACGTAAGAGTCAAACATACGTCTGTCTATATTTCTGAGATGAGGTATAATGCGCACTATTAACATTATTCGGAATATTGTCCGCATCTTTGTTGCCATAGTTATTACAACATTTTTGGCTCTTCAGTATCTGTCTATATTTCAGAGCTGAGGTATTATGTACACTATTTACATTATTCGGACGATTGTCCTCATCTTTGTCGCCATGTTTATTACAACGTTTCGGCCCTTCAGTATCTGTCTATATTTCTGAGATGAGGTATTATGTACATTATTTACATTATTCAGACTATTGTCCTCATCTTTGTCGCCATGTTTATTACAACGTTTCGGCCCTTCAGTATCAGTCCATATTTCTGAGATGAGGTATTATGTACATTATTTATATTATTACATAGCGCAGTGGATAGAGGCGTTAGTTAGATCAAGTGACAGGACCCAAAGAGTGTGAGTTCAATACCCGGTTAAGGCAGTGGAGAAATTTCAGAAGGAATATTAACAGGAGATAACTGATAACTAACATTCATTAAACGTTGAACGAGAACAGTCTACCACAGTGAGTGAAATAAAAGGTTCACTTCGACATTCCAACCACCTGAAGAAGGCTGGAGCGTACAACGGCCGAATATGGCGACAAAGATGAGGACAATGGTAGGAATACTGTAAATAATGAAGAAAATGCATAATATGAATTAGTAGAAATAGAAAATGCGAAAGATCGAAAATCTTTGATAGAAAATCGAATAAAACATGAAAGATTTTACATATGTCTCAACACGAATAAGGACATAACTATATTAAACATTAAAATACCTCTATTGCTTGCACACTCTACTACATAAAAAAGCAAAATAGCCAGTTTTGATCATTATATATTTGCATTAAACAGATTGAATTCCCTGACACGTTAATTTTACTGTTTTATTTCTTTAAAAGTTCATAAAAAAAGACTAGAAATACAAATTTTATAAGAAAATTTAGAGTTTAAAAAAATAGGAAGCTACTATTAAAAATATACGAAAATAATCATTCGACCATCCTTAACAATGAATCAAATGAAAAGTAAAGATAACATCCGGAGGTTTTCAAACTCCCTACCAGACAGTAACATTGCTAACGAGGACCATCATCTTTATTTCGTTGTTTGTTTTTGTCTTTCTCGTTTCCTCTTTTTATTTTTTAAACCAAAGCCGGTGGTAGGATAAGAAAATATATATGTATTTAAATCCTACCAGAAAACTCGATTATATGTTGCTCGATGCCGCTGTTCAGAGAAATAAACAGTTCATTAAAAGGTCTTCAAGAATTTAAAAGAAAATGCGAACCAGAACTCCTGATGAGAGCTGAAGGGCGACCTGAATAAAATTTTACGATAAAAAAACAAAAACAAAAAATAGCCTAAATAAAAATTTCCATACGAAAAAAAATATATGTTGACTTGAAATCTCGACTAACAGTCAGAGGCAAACGTTAAAATTAGCGATATTATTCGAATATTTTCTTAATACGAACAGATCTACACAAACCTAAATATTCATATTTTCTAGGCTTAGACTGGCACAAGGCAACAAAAGGATGGTTTTCTAGTTCTAGAATGTCGTTAAAAATTTTAAAACGTCACAATTACGTTTCTGACCAAACAACACCATTCAAAAAATATATTAGTTGCTTGAAGAAGAACGACTGTTTGCAAGTTAACTTCACAGATCATTACTAGTCCAGATTGTAATAAACTGAGGGTTCTAATTACAATAGAAATAGATCCCTTGGAAAACTAGCTTGATGAACAACGTGCTGGCTTAAACACCAATATATAGATGTTAGCTGAATTTAAATATATACTTAATCTGTCATAATCTCATACAGAGCCACGCAGAAATATCACACAATGCATTTGCCTTGTGGATTAAAGCGTTGATTTGTGAATTTGGAGACAGTGATTTTGAATTCAATCCCTGGGCCAGGTAGTGTGTACTTGGACTCAGTAGAAACAGAGCTGAGTAAGTAAAAACAAGACGCAATATACGAGGGCAATGGAACGAAAAAATATACAAATAAAGGGTTCAGTTCAAAATTCTTTGTAGGTTACCTACGCCTTGAGAAAATACGGCACATATGAACAATAAAAGTTTTCAATCAGTTGGTAAGTTATTCATTGTTCTGCAACAATATTGGAATAAAAATATATATTGTTACGTTCATTTTACATCATTTGTTTGCAAGCAGATTTCATTTTTGAATGCCTTGATCTTTCAGGACGTAAGCAATTATGAATCTCCAGAAATTCTTTTTCTTTAAAATTATTTGAAAATTGCCATGACTTGGTTTGGTTTGGTTTATTTTGTTTAACGGCATATCAACCTCAATGGGTTATTTAATGCTGATATATTTTAGGATAGATTCGTATGAATAGAATATGTATTCTTTGCTTTATATTGGTTTGGTTTATTTTGTTTTACGGCATATCAACCTGAATGGGTTATTTAATGCCGACAACATTTTTAGGATAGATTCGTATGAATAGAATATGTATTCTTTGCTTTAAATTGGTTTGGTTTATTTTGTTTTACGGCATATCAACCTGAATGGGTTATTTAATGCCGACAACATGTTTTAGGATAGATTCGTATGAATAGAATATGTATTCTTTAGTTTAGATTGGTTTGGTTTATTTTGTTTTACGGCATATCAACCTGAATGGGTTATTTAATGCCGACAACATTTTTTAGGATAGATTCGTATGAATAGAATATGTATTCTTTAGTTTAGATTGGTTTGGTTTATTTTGTTTTACGGCATATCCACCTCAATGGGTTATTTAATACCGACAAATATTTTATTGCTGGTAATAATTTTTTGTCAAAAATCTGTTTGTGGTAATATATTTCCTTCAAAATTGTATTGCTTGTAATAATTTTTTCCAAAAAAAAATATTATTGGTAATAGTTAACTATTTGCCAATAGCTGGGACCCTAGAAACCCTAATTTATCCTAAATTTCACCTCATAGCTTGGCATTTAAGCAAAAAGTGAAAGAAACGAACTAGGCCGGAATTTCCTTGCTGAAACCGTTGCGTTATCAGCACATTCTTACAAGATCTATTTGAATAAAAAACAAAAAACAAAAAAACAAAAACAAAACAAAAAAGAAACACTGGTATTATTTTAAGAATTTCGTACCAGCCAGTATTAATCTCATCAGCGGAAAATTTTCAAAATAAATTTATCTATTGACATATAATATGCATAAATAAACAGACGTTACGTGGCGAATCACGTAACCAATTAAGTACACTCACCATGTCGATTTGATCATGTAACTCATATAAAATGTTGCTAAAAGCATTCTAAGGGGCGATAATTTTCCAAAGATATTTTATGTGGATGTTGGAAACATAAACACCAAGGTGCCGCAGAATTTTACTATATCGGAAATGTTTTAACAGTGGATGGAAATTGCATACGCTTTTGAGAAAAAAAAAAAAAAAAAAAAAATACAATTACCAGCAATATATTTTTTTTTTAAATAATATTGCCAGAAATAGATGTCTGAGAAAACAAAATATTACCAGGAAAAAAAGCTGTCGGCATTAAATAACCCACGGAGGTTGATATGCCGTAAAACAAAACAAAGCAAACACCTTTTTACCAAACTATCCCTATGAATCTATTTTAAAATTTTGTTGGCATTAAATGACCCACTGAGGTTGATATGCCGTAAAACAAAACAACCAATCAACTGTTTCCAGAAATCAATTGTAATAAGTAAAATATTTCTTGGTCAATATTATTTTTTCTTCAGATGGAAACGAAATTCATGCGCGATTTAATAAACATGTTCAAAGTCTTCAATCCAGCTGAATTATTTAAGTACGCTTACTCCTTTATTGTTTTCTCAAAGTCTTTCTTAATTAATGCTATCTTCTTGGAAAATAAACAAAAGTAGTTATTGCTCAGGTTAATTAACGCTTATGCGATTAGCAAACAAATTAAAACCTATAATCTCAGAAGTGATTAAACCCTCGTCCGATCAATAATCGTTTGGAAAATAAGTAAATAAAGAAATAAATAGAATATAAAAACAAACGCCCTCTTGTTAACCATTGAGAGTTGACTCATAACCTTTGGAGTTAGGAAGGTGTGGGGTGAACAAGTAGAAAATTTGATCCGTAATTGCTTTGGATTTGTTTTCGGTTGGTTGAACCTGCAGACTCACTATGCATTAAAGAGACACAACCTGGCCGTACTAGCTAGTGATGCTTTGGTCTCAGCACCAATTAGGTTTTATGGGGTGAGGTGTTTGCCAGATTACCTTGTATTTAATCTATAGATGAAGAAAGAAGAGATGGACTCCTAAATTTCCCGAGGTTAATAGTGCAAAAGTGAAAGCAACGGCCTCAGCTAGAATTTGAATTTAGTTCATCAGTTCTACTTTCCGCATCAACGATTGCAACTCTGCGAACGTTACCTTAACTTGAGAAATATTTGATATTTTTACCAAATCAATTTGAAAGTTCATTATTGCAGGTGGCGGGAATTCTTCTTCAGAGCTTTTCTTTAGTGAATGTAACTGTATTGATAAATAAACAGACTGAAAGTCAACAGGAAAACAGCATGGTGGCTAAACCTAATTTTAACACAGGATGTTAGAAGGTGAATCGGAATAACAAAAAATGCCTTCCAGAAACTAAGCAAAATAACTGTCTATATTTCTGAGATGAGGTATTATGTTCATTATTTACATTATTCGGACTATTTTCCTCATCTTTGTTGCCATATTTATTATAGGTATGTCCACTATTTCGGCATAAATTTTCTATATTAAAGTTTAAAATGAATTTTTTACAACGAAAAAACATTCTTGAAGATTTCATTTTAGTTTTAATTGAAAGTTTAATAATTAAATTTACGATTTCTATTAATTAAACAATTCTGGTGTATTTCAGATAGAAACTATATACATTTGATTGTCAAATTTAATTTTAAATTTTTAAATTTTCTTAAAAACGGCCATTTTCTTAATTTTAAGAAATTTGTAAACAAACACAAATTTATCGATTTTTAAAATATTTAAAAAAAATTCTGACACGTTATTTTAGTAAAATTAAAAAATTTAAAGTTAAAGTAATCTGATTTGAAAGAAATTTTTCTTACTTATAGCATAAAAAAATAATATACAACCAATTATTAACGATCGATCCTGTTAATCTGACCCAACTATTGATGGATTGTTGACTGACGAAGCGATGACAGCTACTACGGATTACCATAAATGACATAATTTTTAAAAGTCTGAGTTTTAAAAAAATTATTCTATTTGAGTATGACCCACACTAATGGAAATACAATACATAAAATAAAATTATTTAGTGAAATAGTAAATGAAAAAAAGAAAAATTACTTTAAAATTTAAAGTTTACACTTTTAAAGTTGAACGGAAAATAAGAAATGTTGAAAAGGCCGCGTAAAGGGACAAAACCCTTAAATCACGTGACCTTGTAATAATACTGACAATTTCAGTATATCATACATGGAAATAAGGAATGTATTAAGTAAAAAAATACAACATAAAAAATTATTTTTAAAAAAGTAGCTCAACTAAATTTATTAAACTTAGCAATTTTGGAATCGTCAATTTTTTTTCTACTTAATTACTACATAATATCGAGGAGCCCTCCTCATACAGAGCTTTACACGATGTTAAACTATTATACATTATTATAATTAAAATTTCTTAAAAAACGAAAAAATTCTTGTAAAAATTAATTATTCATCAGAAAAAAATTATTTCTTCAGACAATAATGTCCTTAATATTACTTATTTACAAAAGCAATTAAAAGCTTTTCTGATTAAGTAATATCATAGTTTTATTGGATTTATTATTTTTCAATTCAGACAAGATTTTCAGTTAAATAGCTCAAATTTGAAAAAAAAAGTAGGTTATTTACCATCTCCAAAGACTCCTTCTTTTAACAAAAAAAAAAAAAATTCAGGAGCCAAAAGGTTTATGGCGAAATTTCATGAAATTAAATAAGTGGGGGGTAACATATTTAAAAAAAAAAAATTTTTACCAAAATTTTCTAAAAACAAAATATTGCAAAAATAATTTCATTCATTTGTGAATAAACCCTGAAAATTTCATTAAGATCGGACAATTATTTGATTTTTACAAGAATTTCCAAATCAATGTGTTTTCAACGGGAAAAAAGCGCAAAAAAAACCCTGTTATTTTTAGGTCACCGCGATGACGTAAACAAAAAAACACTTTAACCAAAATTTCGAACGTGTTAGAAAATAATAAAAAATATCAAAAAATAATTAAAAAATACTTTTTTCTTTCATCTTAATAATAACATAAGCATTTTGACGATAATACTTTATTTTCTTTAAGTTTGTGGTATTTTTCATTTACGCTATGCTGTTTTTCTGCGAAAACAGTGGACATACTTAATTTATTACAATGTTTCGTTCATTGTACGCCCCGGCCTACTTCAGGTGGTTGGAATGTCGAACTGAACCCTTTATTTCGCTCACTGGGGTAGACTGTTCTAGTTCCACGTGCCATGTTTTATGGATGTCAGTTATCTCTTGTTAATTTCCCTCGAAAAGTTCTCCACTGCCTTAACCGGGTAATGAACTCACCCTCTTTTGTGTCCTGTCTCTTGATCTAATTAACGGCTTTTTTTGTGGCCTAGCATATGTGCTGACTCCTTAACTTTACGAATTTTCCGATAGTGTTCTCTCTCCATGATCTCAACCTGATCCGACAGAGGGCGGTGATCTCCCTTCTCTTTCCATATGTGGTCAGCCACGCCTGGTTTTAATTGATTAAATGTAAGCAAAATAAATAGAAAATTTCGTTAAAAACACAAGACCCCGATATAAGAGAAACCCGGATATAAGAGAGATTTTATCTGGTCCCAAATTAGAGCGTGTGTTAATGTATATAAATTAGACCAAACCCGGATATAAGAGACTTCTTCTCCGGCCCGAGAACTCTCTTATATCCGGGTTACACTGTATATACTCGTATATTGCCGTAAAATCGGGCAATTTCCTTACAGATGAAAAAGAGACATTAAACGAGGGGCATATGGTTCTACAAATGAATGCTGATAAAATACCATACATTGAACATATGTGAACTAAAAATATACATATACTCTAAGGGTACGTTTGGGTACCTCGACGTTGTGTAAAGATTAGCAAACTTGGCTTGCTAGAAAAATTACAACTGAATAGTGAGTTCGATTCTCCCTGGGTGCCCCTTACTTTGGGCTTTGTGCCGCTTTTAAGCTACGCTTGGAAAATCACTACTCTCAGCGTAGGTTAGCTCAAAAGGAAAGATTGGAAAATTCTTTCAAAATAATATTGTCTTCAGAAGAAAAACGCAGAAAGAGTACGTAGGAATAAACGGAGAGATTAAAATAAACAGACAGTTTGAAAAAAGAAGTGACAAATAAAATAAACGAGGATTTGGTATAACATTGGCTATTTTGAATGAAACAAAACAGATCAAAAAGCAAACACGTCTATTCAACACGTGAAATTAGTTAAAATCAGGCAGAGATAGTTGAAATTCATGTGACACATTAGGAAATTTAACATAGTGAAAACAAGAGGGACCAAGAAAAACATCGATTAACCTACCTAATGATTTTATATGAATGGATGGCATGCCGGGGACAAACGGGCCTGGTAAAGACTCAAACATTGCGTAGCGTTACAGGGGACAGGCAGTTGTAGCGCCTTTATCACTCATGTCCTAAAAGTATACGGTATATCAAAGAACCTCTGATGTATGATCGATAGACTGGATCCTGTTAGAATTGACTCACGCGGGAACAACTTTATAATTGCCTTCGAAGTTAACGTATGCTTTAAGAAAGTAGTATGAAATATCTACTCGATAATCACAGTTCATTTTCGTTGTACGTGACATATGTTAATATGTTGGCGTTAATACATTTAGATTAAAGCCTAACAGTTTTACCGTCATTTTCGCTCACATAAAAATGCACTTCTACTAAACAAATTAACATATGCCTAGTGATTTTATGGCTTCACTTTAATCATGTTATACAGACATTTGCCCCTTTGAGAATATTTTTTAAGCGTTTCATCCGAAGCAAGGCGGGAAGCCACTAGCACGCAAGAAGTTACAGAGAGTTGGAGCGAGAGCAAATAGGAGTGATAGAGGAAAGGATGAAGAGAAGGTTAGGGGATAGATCAAGGCATCTGGGGACGTAGATTGACATTACATTTGAATAGTTGGAGATTATAGCTATCAGGGAAACAATAAAAGGGGAGGGAGTTCCACAGGCGAGAAGTGCGAGACGTGAAGTTATTAGAGTAGAAGAGACGGCTACATTTAACAGTTTCGACATTGAAAGGGTGTGAGAGCGAGATGCCAGCCTAGTAGAACGCTTGGAACCAGAGAAAGAATTTATTTAGATACTTAATGTTCATGAAAGAAGGTTCATACAGTCTGCCGAGAAAATAGTGCTATCGACAGATGAAATGCTGTGGGTTTATTGTAGGCAAAAGCGGGGTATCGTAACTTGTAGGAACTCCAATTCTTTAGCTCAAACGGAAGTGTTCACTTAGATATCCACAATTCATATGACAAAAACAGATATTACTTCCGCTCGGGTTCGGAATACAGTCGAAAAATACCGGGTTCAAATAAACATCTTTTCTGACAAATTAGCAAAAAAAACAAAACAAAAAAAAACAACAAAAAAACAAAAAAACAAAAAACAAACTATGCGGATTCTGCAGCCGTTTCTGAGCCACTAATTCACTATAAATCCGACGCTTATTTTACCAACGAAGCCAGAAGTAACTAGGCTGGCATTAGCGATGGTCCCCCAAGACAAGGAAACTTAATCACAGTCAGCAGAGTAAACGACTGCCTAGGATATCAGCAGCTACAGCTAGGCGCTTCTACCAGCAACGAAACTATCACCAGCAGTAGAGACTAACCCCCGACTACTACAATTCGGGAATTTGTGGAATATTATCTCACGAGTCTATTTCGATAATTATCTTGTACCCTGAACGAACTCTCAGTTTCCATGGCTGATATACGATAACGCAGAACGGGTAAATGGTCTATACATCCCAGGAAATAAAAAATTAATGTCAACCACGACTTATCTCTATTTGTTGTTTGTCATTTCTAATTTTTCTTGTTATTAGGTTGGTGCAAAAATAATGTCAGTTTTTGACGTAGTTTTTAACGTCAAAACCTAATAATTCCGTTACAGTAGTACGCGCCCTTATATACGAAGATCCTGTATTCTAGTATTTCACAAATTTACGTTCATATTATACTAGACTCTAAATTTTGTTGTTGATGCTTCAAATATTACTATTACACATTCTCTAATATTACTGAAATAATCCCGTAGAGCGTTGTTTCCGATTGTAAACTGCGCTGCCTTCCATTTTTTCCTATATCGACACCCGACTAAGGTAAATTAAAATCTATTTTTTGAAATATACACACTGGCTTACATTTCTTTTTTTAATTTTTAGTCGTCTTAACTCTTAATTCTCGACTGTATAGCGGAGATAAGCGTATTATTATCTACGCCTGATTCATTAATTCATGGCTATCAAAGATAATAAAAATGGTATTTATTGAAGGTCTGATACCCAGGCAGCATCTCACTATTGCACTAACGGAAATAAAGTAGGGAGTACTCAGTTACACCTGCAGTTATATCCTAAAGGAAATGATGTAGTTTTAATCCATTCCCACACAGATTTACGTGGATTCTCACAGTAAAATAGACCTTGTGTTACTTCTCATTTCCGTGGAAAAATGATTAAGTGCGCTTTCAATTTTAATTATTTTTGCTATTATTGCTTTCTTCTACTGTTACTACTTTTACAAATAATAATAATAATAATGAAACTGATAGTTTTACTTGTTTATCTTGGGATTTTAGCTTTCAGAATCTAATAGAATAGATATTAAAAAGCCTTAAAATATAAATGCTATCTTATTCAGATGAACATACCGTTTAATATTTCAGCGAAAGTATTTGCTAAACTATCCAAATTTCAGGACATTGAAATAGAAATTACAAGAATGTAGCATTTAAACACAGTCATTATTCCAGTAGTTGGCGTGATAGAAATAAATTGAGAATACTAATGATTCATATATTTAAAATCCCAGGAATTTCTTTTTATCTGAAATACTGTGCTAATGAATACAGCTCAGAAACTTAGGAAAAGCCATTCATTTATCTTGTTTCAAGTGAAAATCTTGGTAAATGATTATACCAAACAACAAATCAGAAATTATAGACGAAATAATAATAATAATAATAATAATAATAATAATAATAATAATAATAATAATAATAATAATAATAATACGGCATTGTTATTAGAGACCGCAAACAAAAAAGTGCCTCAATATTGATATGAAATGTCCCTGCAGACTGCAATGTATCTTTGAAGATATTCAAAAAGCTTTCAAAATACAAGGACCATCGAAATCTCAAAAATGTAGCACATGGGAACATCAAAAATCTCTGTTGTATTTGGAGCCCTAGGATTGGTTGGAAAATATTCCAGTAGACTAATTGAAGGGATTCCTGGAAGTCCATGCCTCAAAGAGATACAAAAAATTGTTCTCACAAGTACAGCCCACACTTTACGAAGAAATGTGTACACGCCAGAAATCAAAGGAAATAATAATAATAATAATAATAATAAAAATAATAATCCCAACAACAATAATAATAATAATGTTATCACAATAACAACAACAATAATAATAATAATAATAATAATAATAATAATAATAATAATAATAATAATAATAATAAATACCCTATACCAAGAATAGCTTTCAAGGTTTCTGGTCTTAACTTATATGAGATGTTAACATATATATATTTTGTCTTAATGGGCTACTATTCAATGGAGTCTAATATTGACTAGAGAATAATTTTTTGAATAGGAGATTTTTAAGAAGTTTTTACTCGTTAAATAGCTACCCGAACCCATCTGAACAATTTGTAGCACATATTTAATATTTGTAGTCCTGGTTGAGAGCATAAACTTGGTCAGTGAAGGCATCACGCGAATGAACTTTTAAAATGGTGTGAAATATATAAAGAGGGTGTCTATAAGGTTCGTGAGCACTTTGAAAAATTTATAATTTTATTTGTATTTGCGATAGAAATAATCTGTAAAAAATGTTATAAAGTTTAATGTACCTAAGTATAGTTATTGAATAATTCTTCACCACAAAATTTGCAACAATCTTTAGATGATTAAAAAATATTTTCTTTTTTCCAGCGTATTACCCTTTGTATTGTGAATGATGAAGGACATGTGGAAACTTAAATAAAATTTCAATAAAACCTTAAAAATATAGATTTACTTCTAATCCTTTTTAGAAATTATTTCTATCACAAATACAAATAAAGTTATAATTTTTTAAAGTGCACACGGATTTTATGGCCCCCCCCCTATATATATATATATATATATATATATATATATATATATATGGACACGAACACAATGGTAATAGATTGAAATGCGTAAGTATTTCAGCTACCATTCCAAATCCATGATATATTTTTAAATGTCATGTGCATTCAGAACGTAGGCGGTCGTGGCTCTCCACTGATTCAATTTCTTTTATTCCCTGTGAATTGCTATATTTTCGTGAGAAAAATGGTCGAGGGAGTTCTTGCTTTCGTAACCGTTTTTACATTAGGTCATATATAGATGGTAACTTGCAGAATTAAAAAAAAAACAACAAAAACATTCGTCTTATAGGTCTAATCAATTTCTTTGAATAATAGACTTATATTATTGTATCCGGTAAATTGCTCGAAATCAATTGTTCGACAGTAAATTGATCGAAACCAATGGTTCGAAATAATAATTTCTCGAACTATCAATTGCTCGAAACCTGTGGTTAAAAAAATAAAACTACATTGTTCTAATATTTACTATAAGATAAAATAATACAACGGGAGCGAAAACAGAACAGAAGCCATTATACCAACGGCATCGCATACTTATTACTTCTCGTTTGCACTCTCGCGTGGTCATGTGGGACATCATGAACTGCGTTGCGATTTTCGCTTCCAGCGTCTCATATGCACGAGTTTGTCGTTGCTTTGATATTTTTCATGCAACAAAAAAGACTATCATTATTGTTTCGTTCTTGTATTGTTTGATATATTGAAATGTAATTGTCATCTTAATATAATGACCACGCGAGAGGGAAAACGAGAAGTATTAAGTATGGGAAGCTGTTAGTATAAACCAATAAGCATTTAAGAATATTTTTGGAGATTTCGTAGTGTATTTTGTTCAGGTTAGGTTTCAAGTTGGGTTTATGTATATAGCTTCAAGAATTTTTAGTTTTTGTTTATTGTTTTCATGTTTAAGTATAGTTGTATTTTCAACAAGGATTTTTCGGAATTGTGTACGCGGCCAGGCATATTATATATATATATATATATATATATATATATATATATATATATGTAGCGGGAGAGAGAGAGAGAGAGAGAGAGAACAAAGGACAGAGAGAAAGGATAAATAAAGTATTAGGAATGGGTTAAATTTTTCGTCCGAATCAGAGCAGTTATAAGAGGTACAATGTATGACTACATAGTCAGTTATAATGAGAAGTTATTGATGATAGCTTTTGTTGACTAGGGTGAAATGTTTATTTGTGGCTAGACATACAGACATCACGTCATAATAAATGTGATTGTATATATGAGCTCACAAATATACGAACGGCAAATAGATTAATTAAGATTCAATCTCTGTAGTTGCAACAGAACTACAGAGACAACTCAAACTACTCGGCAAAATTCAACAAGATTTGCAATTATTAAGATATTAACTACATAATCCACTTTATACTGAATTTTTAGCGAATAAAGATAGATAACAAACAGAAATTTAGGGAAAATATTTTACAGACTTACAATTCTATTCAATCTTTATATACAATATTCTATCTAGCGAGAAAGCAAGGTAAAAGATAATGTATGCCTGCGGTTAAAAGTGAATACTTTCCTTTGATTTAAAAGGTTTATCCTGTCCTTAAATATAATGATTTCAAGCTTTTCATTGAAACAAAGATAACATAGCGCGTGTAAAGAATTACAGGTACGAACTTTTCGAATTAACTTCCATTTAACGGTGGGAGTTTTGTTTGTCTCCTTTAAACTCAAAATAATATTTGGACAGTGAGGTATCATGTTTATGAGAACTATTTTTGAACGAAGAATCATGCTGATACCAACGGCGTTTAAATGGATGTTTAGTACTGTCAATGTAGAACTTTTTAACATTCAGCTTTTCGAGTGAATAAATGGTACTAAGATAAAAAAGGGAAATTGTTTGGCAATTGTTTTGTAATTGGGATTCCTACAGTAACATTCATTAGTATTTGTGTTGTGATATATTTCTATCAGGTTATCCCATAAGTTATGTCGGAATTTTAACTTTTTGTTAAAATGAACGAAATTTAAAGAGTATTTTATAATGTCTAATGGATCTGAACATTATTTTATGTTTAGATGCATTTAAACTGATCAAATTTTATTTCAGAGAACAATAAAATTAAATTTTGTTTGATTAAAACCCTGCTAACATGTAAGTACCCAAGAATCATTTGAGGCACATAATGCTTTATGAGTTCAAGAAAGGAAACTCAGCAGCCGAAGCGGCTAGAAACATTCACTCAGTTAATGGAGAGGAATGTGTAAATGAAAGAACTTGCAGATGATGGTTTGCAAAATTCAGAGGTGGAGATTTCACCCTTGAAGATGAAGATCGAACCGGACGTCCAGTTGAGTTTGATGAAAAGCTTCTTGAAGCAGCCCTTTATCCTGCTTTATCAGTTGAGGAATTGGCAGTGGTTCTCAGTTCAAACCATACAACTGTTCGTCGTCATCTTCAACAACTTCGAAAAGTTCCTAAACTTGGAAAATGGGTGCCTCATGAATTGTCTGAAAACAACCTCAAATCCCGAGTTGACATCTGCTCTTCTCTCCATTCTCGCCAACTTGTTTCACCTTTTTTGGATAGACTTGTGACTGGCCACGAAAAATGGATCTTTTATCAAAATGTTAAGCATCGCAGACATTGGCTTGGTAAAGGGGAAGGACTCCAGCCACAGCCGAGAAGGGAACTTCATGGGTAAAAAGGTTCTTCTTTCAATCTGGTGGTATCGCCAAGGAATAATCCACTTTGAATTCTTACCACTTAATGCAACAATTAATGCTCAAATATACTGTCAGCAATTAGAGCGTTTGAACCAACCTTTGAGGAAAAAAGACCTGCTCTAGTGAATCGAAAAGAGGTGATGTTTCATTAGAACAATGCTCGACATCACACAGCAAGAAGCACGTCACAAAAGATCGAAGAACTTGGTTGGGAGAAAATTCCTCATCTACCTTATTCTCCCGATCTTGCTCCTTCAGACTACCATTTGTTTCGTAGCTTACAGAATAATTTGGAAGAAACAACTTTTGTAACACAGGAAGAGGTTAAAACTGACATTTGTGAGTTCTTCGAATCAAAGCCAAAAGAAGTTTACAGTAATGGAATTAGTAAGCTTGTTAATAGATGGAAGGAAGTCATAGATAATCAGGGAAAATACATTATTGATTGAATCTGTAATTAAATGTAACAATTGGTTACTTGTTTTCTTTATTCAAAATTCGGATAAAACTTATGGGATGACCTGATATATTTATGAGATGAGGTATTATGTACACTATTTACATTATTCGGACGATTGTCCTCATCTTTCTTGCCATATTTATTACAACGTTTCGGCTCTTCATTATCTGTCTATATTTCTGAGATGAGGTATTATGTACATTATTTATATTATTATATGGCACAGTAGATAAAAGCGTTAGTAAGATCAAATGACAGGACCCAAAGAGTGTGAGTTCAATACAAGGCGGAGGCAGTGGAGAAATTTCAGAAGGAAAATTAACAGGCGATAACTGATAATAGATGAAGTATTATGTACATTATTTACATTATTCGGACAATTGTCCTCATCGTTGTCGCCATATTTATTACACTGTTTTGGCCCTTCAGTATCTGTCTATATTTCTGAGATGAGGTAATATGTATATTATTTTCATTATTCAGACTACTGTCTTCATATTTCTCGCCATATATTTTTACAAAGCTTCGGCCGTTATACGCTTCGGCCTTCTTCAGGTAGTTGGAATGTCTAAATGAACCCTTTATTTCGCTCACTGGGGTAGACTCAAGGACTCATGGCACAGTGGATAAAGGCGTTACTTAGATTCAGTGACAGGACACAGAAGAGTGTGAGTTCAATACCCGGTTAAGGCAGTGGAGAACTTTCAGAGGGGAATTAACAGGAGATAACTGATAACTGGCATCCATTAAACATGGCACGTGGAACTAGAACAGTCAACCCCAGTGAGCGAAATAAAAGGTTTAGTTCGACATTCCAACCACCTGAAGAATGTCGGGGCGTACAACAGCTGAAACGTTGTAATAAATATGGCGACAAAGATGAGGACAATAGTCCGAATAATGTAAATGTGTTGTGATATTTAGTATTATTTAACGCATCACTACATTTCATCATATGCTCTGCGTTTTTATGTCTATTAAGTATCTTATTGATATGCGTTTAAAATATTTTTTCGAGGTTATCCGCACAATTGTAGTTTAACAGTATTTTTTCTTGGAGATTTAAGAAGACAAACTGTCAAGAAGACAACCTCTAATCCTATATTCGTACATCCCAATTCTAAACACCCAACGTCAGTTATTAATCATATACCTTTCTCCATTGAATTTAGAATCAGTGCTAACTCTTCTAATGAAGATGTCTTCAGTAGGCATAGAGAATTTTATAACTCTGCCCTGAGTAGCAGTGGTAATGGAAGACCTAATATTAAATATAGAAATACAATTAATATTGACCATAATAAAAAGCGAAGTTCCAGAATGATCATCTGGTTCACCCCAAACCCAACCATTCAACCTCTTGGTTAAAACTAAATTAGTTCTAAAATTCTTAAATCTCATTAATTGGCACTTTCCGAAAAAGAATAGGCTTTCTAAAGAAATTACCTTTTTTAGATGGCTTTCTCGGTTGATAGAATATTGTATATAGAGATGAAATGGTATTGTAAATCTTTAAAGTCTTTTTTAATATGGATGATTGTGGACAAAAATGGAAAAGAGCTTCAGAAGACAGTATATATATATATATATATGTACCTACCTACATACATACACACAAACACACACACACACACATATATATATATATATATACCTACCTACATACATACACACAAACACACACACACATATATATATATATATATATATATATATATATATATATATACTTACCTGCATACATACACACAAACACACACACACACACACACATATATATATATATATACATATATATATATATATTTATGTCTGCGTGTAAAAATTATCTGGGTTACATGTTATGATACATACATATCTTCCTACCTGATATTCCCATTTAGCTTAGCGAAATCAAGATTAACGAATATATCCCAGGAGCATTGTTCATGAGTGATGAGTAGCTATTTTCTCTTATTTACACCAGCAGACGGCTCTCTACTGTAATAAACTCAATTCCCACGTGATTTGCACCCTTGCAACCCCGTGACAGAGCAAAAGGTAAATACATGCTTAGCTATAAACAACAACTAACCGACTCCGAAGTTAAAAATTCATTGTTCTTTCGTATCTCATTATTATGGCCATTTATTAATATTGCCAAAATTTAGTAAATAGTTCAGGATGATGATTAGTACACTAACATCACAGGAAATTGGTGATGTCGGGGATTAAGTTATCACTATTTTAGTCTTGTGTTACACGAAGTTAATGTAATTGTGATCAGGATTAATATTTCAGCTTGAAAGTATTTGTTATCAATTTATCAGTTGGAGAGAGATAAGCGTTTCTACCTAAGAGATAAAACCAATACGTTTAAAAAAAATAAGTAATATATTTTAGCATAAAGTATTTTTAAAATTTATTCCGGGCATTCAAGTTTCTTGAAAAAAATATACATAAACTAGTGGCAAGCGTATGTCTGCAGCGAAGGAATCTTTTTTCAATTTGATGGAAAACAGACTAGAATGGAAGCAAAAGATAATGACATTAGAAGATGTGGCGCATTGGTTCAACGGTTATCGGCGTGGTTAGTTTCCCAGAGAGCTAGGATGTTCAGAGATTTTTGAAGAGGAACCATTCCACACAGCAGAAGTTGGTACGAATACTATGAATATTGGAGAAAGAAAGGTTAAGGGGTTTAAGTATTTTATGGTTTGCCATTTTGGGCTAGCTTCTTTCTTTTTATGTGTCAAATCTTAACAGCATAAGATACGCAGATGACCACAGTACTGATAGCAGACACGGAAATGGAATTACAAAATCTCCTACAGAAGGTAAGCGACGGAGAGTGAGAAGAAAGGGACTAAGTATTAACTACAAAAAGACAGAGTGCATGCTCGTGAGGAAGAGGATAGGCCCTAAATGCGATTTGAAGGTCGGGAACACTATAATCAAGTAGACGCGGAAGTTTAAATATCTGGGAAGCGTCTTGACAGAGGACGGTAAGGGCGACACTGAGATCCGTAGACATATTGTGATGGACAAGGACACATTCCAAAATCTGGGCAAAGTGTTGCGAGACAGGGGGATATCTTTGGTAACAAAGAAAATAATACTGAACTGTTACGATCCCCGAAGTTAACCAGAATCGAATCTGTTCAGTACCTAGATGGGTGACCGCTTGGGAATAACTGGTACTAAAAGATTGTATGTACGATTGGTGTAATAGATAATGTCTCGGAATTTGTAATCAATTCCCGCAAATACCATTGGGAAAATTACGAAAAACATCTTCTTCACCCAGCTGTGATTTAATTAGTAAGATTTGTATCATTAAATAACAAGTCATTTTGTCCGAGGGTTTGAGCCTACTGGTTTTGTTCAAACTGGTGATCAAGGTACATTACGGCGAAAAGAAGAAGAAACAGAAAGGAATCAAGAATATATAAATAGAAAAAAAGAACTGGATAAAAATTGAATAATAGCATGGAATTTATTTAAAAAATCGATAGCAGTAATGATTTTAGACAGATGACAGAGTCCAAATCACTGGCACTGTTATAGATTGAAGCCAAGAGGAAAATTCGTCGTCTATTTAGTTCTCAGGTTCGGCAGAATGAAGCAGAATTCATTCCCAACCACCTCATAGCGTAGCAGACAATACCTGTCTTTCTATGAACTCGGTTACCTACCTCTGACACTGATGGGAAGTAGATAACAATCTCCATCATAAGTTAGGCTCGTTTTACATGTTCTCATTGCTACACATGTACAGATCTATAAACCTACACTCATATGTACATATGCATATGAGTATACACATATGAACTCCTTTCTAGACAAGTTCTTGTATACAGACATAACAATATTGACACATGTAGGCACACACTCTTAAAGTGTTCGCACAAGGAAGGGAAAAAAACATACACTTGCTGCAACAATTAATAGATAGTCATTATTTGGTGGCAGTTGAAGTTCCAAACAACAAAATATCCTTCTATTTATTAATTGCGAAGAAGCTAGTTAATTCAGATCTGGCGGATAATTTGATTAGTTACAGCAAACCTAAGCAGGAAAAAGTACACATTCCCTTCCAATTAGATGAATTCCTGTCAACCCCGATAGAATATTCGCTTTTCATTTTTATATTCTGCTATTTAAAATTCTTTACCTGCTTTTCCCATTTTCTGTTTTGCCGTCTTGATTGACTGAGGCAAACTCCGAACGTAGATTTCCAGGTAAATAAACGACTCAGATAAACATGTAATTGAATCAAATATCAGCCGGCAGACATCACTCTCATTCATCCACATTTAGCATTTATCTGTTTTTTTTTTTGTCAGTACCTTTTTTGTTTTCGTTGTTTTCAATTTCGCTCATTTTGACTATTGTTTTCTCTTTAAAATGGCGTACTTGCTTTAAATTTTTTCTTTGTTTCTCTGCCCATCTTTCTTTTTATATTTATCAGTGAGATGTTGACGTTTGTCGTTCTTCACTTACTTATATTTTTCCTCTATTCCTTTCTTTTTTGTATCTCTAGTTCGCCCATTTTTCCTTCTTTTAAAAAAATATTTCTCTTTACTTCTTACCTCTTTTTCTTTTTTTTTTTTTTTTTTTTTGATTGCTTGCTGCTTTCTTTCTTGCTTCGGTACCATAGAGAATTTCGACCCTTTTTAGTACAATTCGAAAGCTAAAGTTGTTTCTCTTCATGAATTATTTTCTCCTGTATGCTTGAATGATGATATAATCTCTTTATCCATATTCAGTATACCAACAAAATGCCAGGGAGAATATTAAAGGCATTAGGCCCCACTCTCCTTATAATCAACAATGACAGCACACACACAAATACACACACGCACACACACACATACACACACATCTTACAAATGCCAGAAGTAAAGAAAAAATAAGCTGCATTTGTTTCGTAGGAAAACTGAGCCAACCAGTGGATATATATATATATATATATATATATATATATATATATATATATATATATATACATACATGCATATATATGTGTGTGCGTGTGTCTATATATGCTAAGATCAAAGTGCAGTATCAGTTCTTATTATATTCAGTGGTTATATATATATATATATATATATATATATATATATATATATATATATATATATGCTAAGATCAAAGTGTAGTATCTTTTCTTATTATATTCAGTGGATATATATATATATATATATATATATATATATATATATATACACACACAGACACACACACACACACACACATATATATATATATATATATATATATATATATACCCACACACACACACATATATATATATATATATATATATATATATATATATATATATATATATATATTCATGCATACATGAAACAGAGAATGATAGTCTTATAGATCATCGCAAACATACATTCTGTATGTAGTTTTACTATTGACTTTAAAGAGAAACATGAACAAACAAGAGAATTCCGAGAGGAAAAATTAAAAAAAACTCTCAAAGATTAATAAAACGAGAAGGAATTGATGATGCGAAAAGTAAGGTTGAAGAAAAAATAAGTCTCAAGACTGTAATGAAAAGTAATTATTAAAAATATACATTAAGACTGAGACGAAAGCAAAGAATTAAAAAAATATATCAGTGGTTCCTACATATTTTCTCGTGCACGATGAGATTTATTTTATGCACCTCTATGAGATCGCTAAAAAACAGCATAGTTTGATGAAAAAGACGCCAAACTTGACGAAAACAAAATTTTATCGTCTAAATTTTTATGCTATTATTAAGCGGAAAGATCAAAGTTTATTTTAATTATTTTTTTAAATTTTTCCTTCTTTTTAGAACATTCTAAATTTTGATTAAAAAAACATGTTTCTCTTTGTATCACCGGAACTAGTAAAATAACATAGACAATTTTTAGCAGCTTTTTTTTTATGACACATTAATTTGGAAAATCTTGCAAAAAAAAAAAAATAATTGTCGGATGTTAATGAAACTATTCACAGATGATGGAAATTATTATAAATATGTTTTTTTTTTATTAAAGTCATGGCAGAAATATATTTTTTAAATTTATGACCACCCCTAAATAATTTTATGAAAAATCTAGAAATTCGATCGTGTCAGGTTTAGTGATTACAATAGTTAATAGCACAAGCCTTTGAGAAATGCAAATCATGTTTTCTTTTGTTTTTAATTGGATCCCCCCTACCTGAAAATCAGCTCTGAATTGTAATATACAGAACTCAATAAAACAAATATATTATTTAATTTCAAATGCTTTTATTTGCTTTTAGTTGTTTTTATGAATATGGACAATATTTTCTGAAAGCAAAAGAAATTTTCGATGAAAAAGGAATTTTTCATACAATTATTTGTTATTTTTTTTAATTATAATATATTTTTACATTTAATTAGTTAAAATATTATAAAATTAGTTAAAAGCCGCATCGGGTTTCCTAAGTGTCCTTATGAGATAGATATTTTTTCGCGTGTTGTAAATTGTATCATTTTGACTAATAAGAAGATCTGCAGTAATTAAAATATATAATTTCGTGTTTATAATCGGGGTGTAATTATAAAGTTCGGAAGACCAACCAGAATACAATTAAGTTGCTTTATTTGAGTTAAGCATTGTTCTCCGCTGTTAAGGCCTTTACTTTTACGAAACACGTGTGGAGAAGTTAATTTGATTTTTCAATTTCAACTGAGAAGGGCACCTACAAGTATCAGTGTCATCTTATGAAATTTATATGATCTTCTTTTTATATTAATCTCAATTATGACATTTTTCCATAAATGAAATATCAAAATTAATAATAAAATGAATGGAAATACAAATAACACAGTAAAATGTAATAAATGTACATAAAATTATAGTATTTTATGTACACTTCTGATAAAACTTCATAAGAAAGGTACCTATAAATTAATTAGATAACTTTCTTATGAAATATGAAATTTAATCTCAATCTTAACAGTCTTATTTTAATTTCTTTATAATATATTTTTCATAAAGCATCGTAACCGTAAAGGTGAAAGATAAGTACAAACAAAAAAATTAGAGCGCTGAAAGTGTTCCTTAAAAATAACGAGGTAAATAATTTGTTCACTTAAATGTAAATAATTTTACTTTTCTCCTTCCGTAGAACAAATCCTCACGGAATCCGTCAATATGTCATTCATCACCTGTCAAGTGACGCGAAAGTTTATGACCCGTTTTGTTTTATTTTCACATTACATCTTTTCGGAAGAGTGAAGGAAATGAATGAAATAAGAAATAAGACGAAGAACAGCTAAGATGCATTTTGCGAAAATAACATTATAAATTCCCTAGTAAAGATCGAACTCACGACTCCAGCAAATTAATTTAGAATGATGAATCTGTTAACCATCAGACCAAGTATAAACCGAGAGACGACATGAATAATTTAACCTTTAGGTAAAGTAAATAACTTTAATTAAAAATGTTACTGATTATATCATAGCGATCATCATCATACACACACTTACATACCTATACAAATTCAAATTTCAATAACACTCATTCATTGGATAGAAATCACCGCTACTGTCTTATGCGACAATTTTGAAATTGCTATATTTTTGTATAGTAGATTTAGTGCACTTCTGGGAGAATCGGCTTCCAGAAATCTCCCCAAAGCTCATTCACTGATTGGTCAGTGTCGACCAATCGGATTGTCTGCACGTGAAGAGTGATTCTTCCCGCGCAGCACTCCTAATCCAATGATCACCTATAAAAGTAAGAAAAAGTGTAGACACACCAGTGAGACTTCATCTGCCACAGAAATCCACGACAGTTGAAGCTATGCACCGATCGTCTCACTCAACACTCACAAACTGCATATTCCTTTACACTTGCATATTTTTTCCTCTTGCAAATCAAAACAGTTAAAAAATATTTATTACAAACTATTAACTCTTTCTTTTCAGAGAACTTTGATAGACAATGAGAGTCAAAGAGAGACAACTCTCGTCTTACTCATTGCATGCTTTTTCTTACACATTCTTTATTGTATACATTGTTGAATACAATTTTTATATATAATGATACCTTTGCTAAATGTGGTGGAAGTCCGCCACAATATCATTATACTTAATAATTGAATAAAGTTTTTATTTAATTTTGTCATGAAAATACTTACATGCTTAAATTTGTGTATAGAGCAGTAAAGTATCTGGAATTGTCAAAAGTCAAAGTGTCAGTTCTGTTCTTTAACAGATAAAGGAACTTTGTTCGTTAAATGGAGGATGTCTATTTTATTTTCTTAGTTTCGGGCAACATTTAGTGCTAATTCGATTACATCCAAAATAAACGCAGCTTCTGGGAACGTAGACGAGAAGATATATGGAAAACAGAATTATTAAAAGAACATAGAACTTGTGCAAATGAATAAATACAAGGAAATGAAATCCGGGATTTGACTATCTATCTATCTATCTATCTATCTATCTATCTATCTATCTATCTATCTATCTATCTATCTATCTATCTTCATATTTATATATTAGGTTGGTGTAAAAATAATGACGTAATAATGTCGTTTTTTACGTATTTTTTAACGTCAAAAACGACATTATTACGTCATTATTTTTGTCCCAACCTAATATTTCTATTCATATGCATGTTTATATTCATACATCTATCTATATTTATCTATCGTCTTATCTATATATCCATATCTATCTTCATATCTATATCTCTGTATTCATATCTCTATACATATTCATATCTATATCTGTATATTTATATTCATATCTATATTCATATATCTATATTTATATCTATATGAACATAGCTATATCTATCTACATTCATATTTATATACTTATATTCATATCTATATCTACGTATCTATATCTATTTAAATTCATATCGATATATCATATATATAAATTTATATCTCTTTGTCGTTCTCTGTGTGTGTATATATGTATATATATACATACATATATATATATATATATATATATACATATATATATATATATATATATATATATATATATATATATATATATATCTTCATATCCATATATCTATCTTTATATGTATATAGTTGTGAAGAAAATGGGTAGAAATAAATCGAAATAAAAGAAATGTCTTGCGTTCTCTTAGCACGTTCGTTTTATTTTCGTGTGGTTACTTGCGTGGTCGTCTCCGCCGGAAGCTTGTATATGCCGGCTTTACGTGCGAGAGTGCAAAGAGAGAATGGTAAGGAGGGTAGGTTGGGGCAAACTCAGTGCCATTGTTTTCTTCCAGCTTATATATTTTTCTTTTCTTTCGATGTCTTCTTGTTCTTTTGGACAAAATCGAATCAAAATTAGCCATCGTACCTCGAAATGTGCACTGTTCCGTGGGACACAGAAGATGGCTTGACGCTTGACGTTTAGGCAATGAACAGAAAAAGGTTTCAGGGAGAAAAAGTTAAAAAGCAAAATAACTAAGAGATAATGAAAACAATAAATATTTCAAAGACCGAAATAAAAGAGAAAAGAAAAGGAAAACCAAAAAACAAATGGAAAACACAAAAAATAAACATATAACATCAGAACAACCTTCAAAAGCTTGACGACACTTCACAGATATCTCTCCCGAGTAAGACCCCTCTCGTAGAGGAGAACATGACTAAAGACTGTGTGTACGCTATCCCATGATGCTGCGGAAAGTAACATAACGGGGATACAGACCGCCTCTGAAAGCTGTAACACGATGGGAAGTGGGAAAATCAGGCGTGGCTGACCACATATGGAGAGAGAAGGGAGATCACCACCCTCTGTGGGATCAGGTTGAGATCATAAACAAAGAAAACCACTGGAAAATCTTTAAACTTAAGGAATCAGCACATATGCGAGGCCACAAAAATCTCCTGAGCATAAAAATGAATAGAATATGGTAATAAGGAGTGACACAGTAAAGCGATAATAACAACAAAAAAGTTGCAATATGAGCTCTGGTAAAAACATGTGGGATAACAGCAAAAATTGCAATATGAGCACTGGTAAAAATGGTTGCTGAAGACATTAGGTTTATAATACCGAGAAATTCATACACATAGGTCCTCAAAGACACATGGCACAGTAGATAAAATCGTTGGTTAGATCCAGTGACAAGAGTGTGAGTTCAATACCTGGTTAAGCCGGTGGAGAACTTGGAGAGGGGAATTAATTAATTAAGCAGGAGTTAACTGATAACTAACATCCATTAAAAAAGTGACACGTGGAACTAGAACAGTCTACCCCAGTGAGCGAAATAAAGGTACAATAGCCGAAACGCTGTAATAAATATGGCGACAAAGATGAGGACAATAGTCCGAATAATGTAAATAATACATCTCAGAAATATAGACAGATACTGGAGGACCGAAACATTGTAATAAATATAGCGACAAAGATGAGGACAATAGTCCGAATAATGTAAATAATACATCTCAGAAATATAGACAGATACTGAAGGGCCGAAACGTTGTAATAAATATGGCGACAAAGATGAGGACAATAGTCAGAATAATGTAAATAGTGTACATAATGCCTCATCTCAGAAATATAGACAGATACTCAAGGGCCTAAACTTTGTAATAAATATCCGAAAAATGTAAGGAGTATAGTCCGAATATTGTATATAGTGTACATAATACCTCCCCTCAGAAAAATAGACAGATACTGAAAGGCTGAAACTTTGTAATAAATATGGCGACAAAAATGAGGACAAGAGCCAAAATAAAGAAAATAATGTAAAGATTATCTCATCTCAGAAATATAGACAGATTCTCAAGGAACTAAAATTTGTAATAAATATGGCGAAAAATGTGAGGAGAATAGTACGAATATTGTATATAGTGTACATAATACTTACTCTCAGAAATAGAGACAGATACTGAAAGGCCGAAACGTTGTAATAAATATGGCGAAAAAGATGAGGACAATAGTGCGAATAATGTAAATAGTGTACATAATACTTTTCTCATAAATATAGACAGATACTGAAGGGCCGAAGCGTTGTAATAAATATGGCGACAAAGATGAGGACAATAGTCCGAATAATGTAAATAGTGTACATAATACCTCATCTCAGAAATATAGACCGATACTGAAGGGCCGAAAGGTTGTAATAAATATGGCGACAAAGATGAGCACAATAGTCAGAATAATATAAATAATGTACAAAAATTAAGAAATCTACACTTAAGGTTATATACTATTTATTGATCTGTTATTTATTTCGTTCGTTATATTTTTTTTCCTTTAATTTATAATTACTTCTTCCAGCTTTCCATATTTCTTTTCTTTTTTTATATATTTATTTGTTTATGCATATTCACTCATCTTTAGAGCCATTAACAACTTTGAACCCTGACCACCGCTTTACCGATAACAGAGAAAAACGACGTAATAGCAATTATTTGCGAATTTGACTCAGGACCTCATGCAGATGGGTTAAAATTGTTCAGGAACGCTGGGCTCAAAGGGTTAAGATGTAGATAGATAGCTTAACCTGATGTCTTCCATGTATAGATATATTAAATAGCAACAATTAATAACAACCGGTCTAGATTAAAAATGATTGTACCGCCGACAGGAGTTGATTCTGTATCCCCCTTTACACCAGGAAACCGAAACATGCCTTTACCAAATAACTAATCAAATACGTGTACTTACTAAAAGAACGACGATAATAGTAAGAAATGATGTCATATAAAAAGAATTCATTCAAATATATTAAATATGCATATAAGAGTTACATGCTACAAGTATCTCCTATACAAAAGAGTGGGCCATATATATATAGTAATGGTAATATTAACCGTTTCATTACAAAGAAACTCCGTCCTGAGTATGACGATAAACTACATCCGCGTCCAGGGTAAGACGATAAACTACATCCGCGTCCAGGGTAAGACGATAAACTACATCCGCGTCCAGGGTAAGACGATAAACTATGTCCAACAGTAAGGCCTCTGATCAGGAGGTTTTGAAGATCTTGGAACCACCTCTTAATTTATGGTGTTCCCAGGTCCACCCTGGCCCAGGGTGGTAGCACCTGTTAGGGTACCAGCTATGGGCAAATAATTAACATCGAAACTGAGGTAAAAAGCATTATGAAAGTGTAAAAATAGGTTTTAATACCAGAAATACTTTGTAAAAAAAATATTACCAGCAATACATTTTTAAAAATAATATTACCAGTTATAGATTTTTTCGGTATTAAATGACCCGTTGAAGTTGATATGCCCCAAAACAAAGCAAACAAACAAAACAAACAAACTAAACAAACAAAGAAACATTTAGCATTCATCGACTGGGAAGCCACTATTGCTTTCTGTTGAAATTTGTAAACATACTTTTCTTAAAACAATATTTTACGAAAGGAAGTTTCTCAAGTCCAGTAGGTGTTATCACTCTTTTCATTGGTAGGGGTTTATTTGCTGACATTTTATTTGTAGCGTGGAATGTTTACATCTTGATTATGTAATTTTCTCTTTGAGTTACATGTGCTATCCATATATTTATATTAGTTTAAAAAACAGTATTTCCTTTAACCTGGTTGACCTATTTTAACTCATACGCAATTTAAAACACATTTTTTCTCTCGATTGATATTTATTTTTATGTGAATACTTTCGAGGCAGTAAAATCACGGAAATATTTTTAAAATACCACAGACAAAAAGGTGAATGCAAAAATCTTTTAAGATAAAAACGCGGGATACTCTAGTTATGTACCATAGTTATTAGATAACAATTATGTATAAATAAATAGAGTATATGAAAGAACAGGCATTTATATCTACTAAGGGAACTAAAGGCTATTTTTTGCTTAATAATATGGGTTATTTAATGCCGACAACATATTAGGATATGAACAGAATATATATTATTTGGTTTAGATTGGTTTGGTTTATTTTGTTTTACGGCTAATCAATCTCAATGGGTTATTTAATGCCGACAACATTTTTAGGATAGATTCGTATGAATAGAATATGTATTCTTTGGTTTAGATTGGCTTGGTTTATTTTGTTTTACGGCATATCAATCTCAATGGGTTATTTAATGCCGACAAAATTTTTAGGGTAGATTCGTATGAATAGAATATGTATTCTTTGGTTTAGATTGGCTTGGTTTATTTTGTTTTACGGCATATCAACCTCAATGGGTTATTTAATGCCTACAACATTTTTAGGATAGATTCGTATGAATAGAATATGTATTCTTTGGTTTAGATTGGCTTGGTTTATTTTGTTTTACGGCATATCAACCTCAATGGGTCATTTAATGACGACAACATTTTTAATATAAATAATGTACAAAAATTAAGAAATCTACACTTAAGGTTATATACTATTTATTGATCTGTTATTTATTTCGTTCGTTATATTTTTTTTCCTTTAATTTATAATTACTTCTTCCAGCTTTCCATATTTCTTTTCTTTTTTTATATATTTATTTGTTTATGCATATTCACTCATCTTTAGAGCCATTAACAACTTTGAGCCCTGACCACCGCTTTACCGATAACAGAGAAAAACGACGTAATAGCAATTATTTGCGAATTTGACTCAGGACCTCATGCAGATGGGGTTAAAATTGTTCAGGAACGCTGGGCTCAAAGGGTTAAGATGTAGATAGATAGCTTAACCTGATGTCTTCCATGTATAGATATATTAAATAGCAACAATTAATAACAACCGGTCTAGATTAAAAATGATTGTACCGCCGACAGGAGTTGATTCTGTATCCCCCTTTACACCAGGAAACCGAAACATGCCTTTACCAAATAACTAATCAAATACGTGTACTTACTAAAAGAACGACGATAATAGTAAGAAATGATGTCATATAAAAAGAATTCATTCAAATATATTAAATATGCATATAAGAGTTACATGCTACAAGTATCTCCTATACAAAAGAGTGGGCCATATATATATAGTAATGGTAATATTAACCGTTTCATTACAAAGAAACTCCGTCCTGAGTATGACGATAAACTACATCCGCGTCCAGGGTAAGACGATAAACTACATCCGCGTCCAGGGTAAGACGATAAACTATGTCCAACAGTAAGGCCTCTGATCAGGAGGTTTTGAAGATCTTGGAACCACCTCTTAATTTATGGTGTTCCCAGGTCCACCCTGGCCCAGGGTGGTAGCACCTGTTAGGGTACCAGCTATGGGCAAATAATTAACATCGAAACTGAGGTAAAAAGCATTATGAAAGTGTAAAAATAGGTTTTAATACCAGAAATACTTTGTAAAAAAAATATTACCAGCAATACATTTTTAAAACGAATATATTTTCTTTAGCGTAATATGGTAGTTAAAATAACGTTAGAATGTTTTTTTAATACACATTTAATATTGGTCTTTTATTTAGTACTGTGTTTTAGTACAACCTGCACTTGTTGTCGACTGTTATCTGTTTTTTGCATACAAACGTGGATATATAATGTGCATAAATTATACATACAGAACCATCCCTGCTCTCCCATTAGAATATCTGACGCTCAACTTCACGAGAGCACCTCTTTACGACAGCTCGGTCTCACATTCTCCGCTGACCTCAGATGGAACGAATACATTGAATCAGTAGCTTCGTCCACCTCATGGCAAGTCCACTCCCTGTGCTACGCCAGGAAATTTTTCTCCCCGGAGTCGATCCTTCAAATCTACATATCAAACATTCGTCCTTGCATGAAGTATTGCTGCCATAAATGGTCTGGAACCCCTTCTAATTGTCTCAAGGTTCTTGTTAAAATCAAATACGGGTATGCAATGTAATTGGCCCTGATCTGTCATCTCGTCTGCAGCCGCTCTCTCACAGATGTGCCGTTGCCTCCATCTGTCTTTTTTACAAATACTTTCACGGTAACAACTCTGATAAGCTGCTTTAGCTGGTACGCAGACTTCATGAATTTAAGCGCTCAACTAGGCTGGCATCTCGCTCTCACCCTTTCACTGTCGAAATTGTTAAATATCGTTGTCTCTTCTACTTCAATAGCTTCATGCCTTGCACTTCTCACCTGTGGAACTCCCTCCCCATTTCTTGTTTTCCTGATAACTATAATCTCCAATTATTTAAATATATCGTCAATCGACGTCTCCTGATGCCCTGATCTATCCCCTAACTTTCTCTTCATCCTTTCCGTTATCATTCCTCCTATTTTGAAACCCTTTGCGTGCTAGTGGCTTCCCGCTTTGCTTGGAGTTGAATGCTTAAAAAGAAGAAGGAATAATAAGATATGATGATGATCAAACTCAACATTTGAATACATCAACAATCGTTCTATAGAAAATGTTCTTGCCTTTATAAGGTATAACAGCTACTGTCATGGTGATTTTTTGAGTGTAGGTTAAATAGAACACAAATGTGATGAAAGTATGGAACGCTCAGTGAGGATTTGAACGCACTACTCAATCATAATTATTCTACAGAGACACGCTTGCATGCCATAACAACACGTCAAGATGTCATTTTTCTAAGCGTAGCATAGATGTAACACATGGCCGAAACGTATGTATGCATTTTAACTCGAGTGCAAACCGGGCCTATGTCAATTTTTTTAACTCGAGTGCAAACCAGGCCTATGTCTACATTTTAACTCGACTGAAAACACCGCCTATGTCTACATTTTAACTCCAGTAGAAACCGAGCCTATGTCTACATTTTAACTCGAGTGCAAACCCGGCTTATGTCTACTTTTTAACTCGAGTGCAAGCCAAGCCTATGTTTACTTTTTACCTAGAGTGCAAACCGAGCCTATATCTACATTTTAACTCGAGTGAAAACCTTGCTTATGTCTACCTTTTAACTTGAGTGCAAACCGGGTCCATGTCTCCATTTTAACTCGAGTGCAAACCCCGCCTGTATCTACTTTTTAACTGGAGAGCAAATCCCGCTTTTGTCTGCATTTTAACTCTAGGGCAAACCCCGCCTATGTCTACTTTTTACTTCGAGTGCAAACCGGGCCATGGCTACTTTTTAACTCGATTGCAAAGCCAGCCTATGTCTACATTTTAAATCGCGTGCAAACCCCGCCTATGTCTTTACTTTTTAACTCGAGTGCAAACCGGGCCTATGTCTTCATTTTAACTCGAGTGCAAACCCGACCTATGTCTACATTTTTACTCGAGTGCAAACAGGGCTTATGTTTACTTTTTAACTCGATTTCGAACCCCGCCTATGTCTTTACTTTTTAACTCGAGTGCAAACCGGGCCTATGTCTTCATTTTAACTCGAGTGAAAACCAGGCCTATGTCTACTTTTAACTCGAGTGCAAACCGGGCCTATGTCTACATTTTAACTCGAGTGAAAACCTGGCCTATGTCTACTTTTTAACTCGAGTGAAAACCGGGCCTATGTCTACTTTTTAACTCGAGTGAAAACCTGTCCTATGTCTACTTTGTAACTCGGTTGAAAACCAGGCCTATGTCTACTTTTTAACTTGACTGCAAACCCTGCCTATGTCTATCTATCCTTTATTTCATTGCGATCTTTGTCCTATAACAGTTATATTTGACATTAATTATCCCCCCCACCAAAAAAAAAAAACGTTTGAGATATCTTAACTGACAACGCAAATTACCATTAGCTTCGTATTGGGGGACGCAAAGAACACGAAGTTTCTCAAAGAAGACGAGTGCATTTCGACTTAATTCTCAACATTGAAATATATATTTATGAAATAAATTTTGGCTTTGGTAGATATTAAACAATTAAACTCAGAGAAAAAAAAACTGATATTAGGCAATAACTATTTTTTTATTCAAATGCCAAAGTGCAGCTAGAGTTTTTAGCTTTAACATAGTATGTTTTGCATTTTTCATATCACCTGTAGTATTAGGTTGGTGCAAAAATAATGACATAATAATGTTTTTTGAAGTTAAAAATACATAAAAAAAACGACATTATTACGTCATTATTTTTGCACCAACCTAATATTTAGAAGTAATTGAGATTTCTCGCTTACACCCCTATTGAGAATGGAACAGTCGACTGTAGATATAAGCAGTTGACTTTTCTCACATGTATTGATAAAGTGGAATAAATCCTATCTTTATTCTGGCTTTCTGGTTTTCCTACAACACCATTATGAGCAAATATAGTATCTTATTGCATTACTATTCTGTTAGTGAGAAGATTGGAGACAAGTGCATTTGTTAGGGGCAGACTCATGTAAAATAGAATGATACTAAAAAAACAGTATTTTGATTTCATTCTTAAAAAGGATCGATCTGAAAATCCTTGTTGGGATTGATCACGACGGAAAATCATAATGGATTCTACGCTGCTTTTGTAACTGCTCGTCAGGCACATGGCGCTTTCCAAGTGAGAATTACAATAATCTACAAACTGACAGTTCGATAATTCTATGAGGAATCGTTTGATTGAGATGGTAAATTTATGTCGAACTTCATTTACCAACAAATGCCTTGGAGATATTAATCCACTAAGATGCCACTGATTAGAATTTGATAATACTTAAGGTTAATTACTAAATGAAAATGAAAGGGATTCTGAAACCCTTGAGAATCACTGTGACCACAAATATAGACAATAGCTTAGAAGGTGACTTGACACTGACCGAGAATAAACCACATTCGTTATCATTATTCTAAAGTTAATGTTAGCTCTAAATTACAAAAGTGAAATATAATAAAAGCAACAATGATGATGCTTTTCAGGAAAGCAATATCCTCCGTCGTCGGCTTCCGTCCGTCTCGAGAGACGATGGAGTAGCGTGGTTCGCTACTAGCCTGGGCCAATACAGTTTGGTACCAGCGCGGCTGCAGGAGTTACCGGAAGGTAGCACAAAGTGCCGTCCATCCGCCTTAGGGGCTCGACTCCGGCTTTGAATACAAAGTTGTCCTTCTCCTAGACCAGTTGCCATCCAAGGCTATAGAACCCAGTCCTCCCTGCTATTTACCCATAGCTATAGGGAAAAGAGGAGGATTCGCACCTTTCCCAAGGGTATTAGCACGTAAGTGAATGTAATGGATTCAACTGGAATTCGAACTCGGTTCACCGATTCCTTAATCCAAGCCGCTATCCATTACTCCACCGTGCCTCCAAGAAAAAGCAACATAATGAAAAAAATGAAAAGCATCTCAGATGCCTATATCAAGATTATCATATTAGAGTTCTACTTTATGTAGAAAATTATTTTCATTGCTAACATGATTTATTGTTTTGAATAACATAGTTACTGCATTATTTCGATCTATTGCCTTGTTTCAAGCAAAAGGTTTTCATTATTTAAAATGATATGCCTTACATTTAGCAGGGAGAGAAAGGAAACCACAGGGTTTCCTAGAAAAAGCAGTAAAAGAAAGTGAGACGAATGGACTAAATATTCAGAAGAATACTGTATGCTTGCCAGTAAAATGAAAATTCAAAGAGGCGAACTATGAGTTAGAAATATCAAAATCAAGCAAGTACAACAATTTAAATATCCAGCAAGTGTTTTCACAGAAGACGGAAAATGCAACACTGAAATCCGAAGACACATTAGTGACTTCTAAAAGCTAAACAAAGTATTCAGAAACAAGAAAATTTCGTTATAAAGAGAGAAAAGATTATTGGCTTATTATGCAATATCAGTCCTCCTATATGACAGTGAAAGTTGGACAATCCTGTTGCAGATGAAGCAGATACTTGAAGTAATAGAAAAGTGGTTCTACAGGATGATGCTAAGAATACCGTAGACTGAGCATGTGAGCAATGACGAAGTTCTAGGGAAAATGGAAAAAAAAAGGACACTTCTACTTAGAATCTAAAATAGTTGAAATATCTAGAAAATGAGGAAAGAGGGTTCGGAGAATTAGACACTCACAAGAACATTGAAGGTAAGAGGATCAGAGGAAAGCAGAGTTGTGAATTACTTAAGGAGTTTGTGGAAATGGTTAGCAGAACAAGGTTTAGGAAAGATAGCAAAAATGCAAAACTTACTAAGAGTAAAAAAAGGCACAGAGTTATGAAGAACCGTGATCATCCATATCCTGACGGGACGTGGCCCACAGAAGAATCTAATTAATCTGTGGACATCTTTAAATATATAGCAGAAGCACCAGTTTAGATGTGGCAGCAATATTCAAAGCATGGACGAATGGTAGACTTATAAATTTGTAAGATAGATTTTGGTGGGAAAAATTATCTTGCATATATAAGTGGATATTTAGGTCAACATTTAACAATGTCATTCATACTTAAAACCAATTTTCATGCCTGAATACTGCGTCTAAGTATGAAACAGTCTGTCGCGGCTCAATACCCACTGTTATATTCCCATAATCTCTGTCACACACACACATATATTTCTATCGTAATACTGTCTCTTTTGAAGCAGCAGTGCGTTACTAACGTGATAGAGTAGAATACACTAGAAACCTAACAATTACTAAATTCCTTCAAACCAATTCAACCAATTAATTTTTACGGTCACTCTGGTTTTAAATTTCAGGGAAAGATTAGCAGCCATATTTTTTCCATTTCTGTAAATTTATTTAGCTGTTATGGGAGACACAAAGAAAAGCCGGAAGAAAGGACTAAACACCAATTATAAAACAGAATATGTAGTTAGAAAAAAGAAATGTCTTAGACACAAGATACAAATTGAAAAGATCAAGATTATGTACCGAAATTTATCTATCGAAGAAATACTATAACAAATGAAAAACAGACATCCTAAGGGGCATTAGAACACCGAAAGACCTTCCAGAAACTAAACAAAGTATTATCTCTAGAACAGGGGGTTTCAAACTTTTTGACTTGTGGCCCCCTTTATATTTCAGGCTTCACCTTAGGGACACCCTTATAAACGCTTATGAAATTTATACATAAATATTTGCTGAATATAACATATAATTTTGCATTAATGCAATAAAAGCTGGTTTAAAGCTTACTTTAAACATAAGTGTTCAAATAAATTAATGCTGCATGTTGCTGCAAAATGTAACAAAATTTAATTTTGTTATATTAAAATATTAATTTTACATGTAAATGAAAACAGCAATAGTATTTAACAAATAGTTTTATTGTCAATTACACACAGAGGATTTTTTAATAGACACTTAGTGAAAAGGATGTGCTTGTTTGGCTTTGCACAAACTGTCAATTCTTGGCGATATTACTGATAAACATACACGTAAGTCACTTTCTGGAGCAAGTCTGGATCTGTATTTGTTTTTCAGATTGGTTAGTGCCGAAAATGCTGCTTCGCATAAATATATTGTTGCAAACGGTACCAAAATCTTAACTGCCTTTTGAGATAACAATGGATACTCGGAGGCTACTGTGAGCCATAATTTCGAAAATTGTTGCTGCATAAAACTGATTTTAATGTTCTGTCGTATGAAATTTCCGCCAGTTCTTCCAGTTCATTTCCTGTGAGCATGCTATTACCTATTTCAACATTAAACGGATTTCTGATCCAGTCAAAATTTTCAATATTATCAGGAACATCTTTCGAGAAATATTTGTCAAAATGTTCAGCAAGTGATATTAAATGTCGTTTAACATCTACAATTTTTAAATCAAT
Organism: Acanthosepion lycidas; assembly: GCA_963932145.1. NCBI lineage: Eukaryota > Metazoa > Mollusca > Cephalopoda > Sepiida > Sepiidae > Acanthosepion > Acanthosepion lycidas. The sequence goes on along the minus strand of OZ010578.1, from coordinate 30,554,549 downwards.
ATTAACTGAAGCATTGTTGCTGAGATATTCGTCCAGTGTAGGGAACATATCTAAAGTTTTCTTACTAACTTTTGCAGACCATATATTCAGTTTTTTCTTAAAGGCTTCGATTTTTTTCATGGCTAAATAAGATATTTGAATTTCTTCCTTGTAGAGATAAATTCAGTTCATTAAGTTTGTTGAATATATCTGCCAGATAAGCAACTTTTCAAAGCCAAATTTTATCGGCCATTATCGAAGTTAGTTCAGCATTATAATCACACAGAAACATCGACAGTTCTTCTCTAAGTTCAAATAAATGCTGAAATATTTTACCTCGGGATAGCCATCTTACCTCTGCATGAAACAACAGACTTGAATGTTCAGCCCCCATCTCACCACAGAGTATTGCAAAGAAACGACTATAAAATGGCCTGGTTTTAATGAAATTCACTACTTTAATACAAGATGACAAAACTTCGGACAAAGAAGCATCCATTTTCTTAGCAACCAGGGCTTCTCGATGAATCTTGCAATGTGTTGCAGTGATATTAGGTGCTGCTTTCTTAACATGCCCCACAACACCTGAGTGAATACCAGTCATTGACGCCACCCCATCTGTACATATGCCAATACACTGACTCCATAACAAGCCTGATTGAAGAAGAAAAGAGTCCAATAGTTTAAAAACTTCCTCCCCAGTTGTTCTAGTGGGCATAGGATGGCAAAATAGAAAATCTTCAAGCATTTCACTTTCCCAGCAAAATAGGAAAACTTGTGCTGAGTACTATATACCTATGGTTAGTATTCTAGAGTCTAGAACACTAACAATGGGTATATAGTACCCAGCACAAATTTTCCTATTTTTAATTACAATTTTCAGTACCTGGTTTTCTTAACTAAATAATATCGTTTTCATTTCCTATTAATGCTAACTCAAATTACTAAGTTTGAAGTGTCTGTATGTAAAATATTTCAAATAAAGATTTATATTTAATATTTTTTTTGACATTTTCAAAATCGTGTATGATATACCCATGGTTAGTAGTGGTGTAACTTTAATTGATGGTTAGTGTTTTAGGGTTAAGAAAGAGGCAAGTTTCGTTATAAACCAAGAATATATTGCTGATCCTCCTATATGACAGTGAATGTAGAACAATTTCTTTAGAGATGAATAAAAGGATTTGAAGTGAAAGAGATATGATTTCCCAAAATGATGCTTGAATACCATGTAAAGGACATGTGAGTAACGAGGAAGTTTACAATAAATGGAAAAAAAGGACTCTTATACCTTGAATCAGAAATGTATAGTTGAAATTTCTGGGATACATAATAATTGAAAGAGGGCTTGGAGAATTTGACACTCATAAGGACAGGTGAAGAAAATGGAAACGTCGAATAATCTACCTAACGAGTTTGTGTAAGTTTGTGGCAGAACATGGACTTCTTATTAACCTTATTAAAGGAGGAAAGAAAACTATCATTTTGATGCATATATAATTATTCAGAGTACTTTCGACATTAACACATTGTCATCATCGGCTGTTGTTTTTCCTAAGACAAAATTGTTCATCTAAAAATTATTTTTTTTACTGTGATTTGAAAAACGCTAAGATTATGTACTGTACGATTTAAATTTCACGATGTAAACGTCAGGGAAGGTAACTGGCTTTGGAATCTCTCTCTCTTTCACTATATATATATATATATATATATATATATATATATATATATATATATATATATATAATATAAACCTAAATATATATATATAATATAAACCTAAAGAAGGTACAGATTTTATGACAAGATTTCTCGTGAATGTAATAAAAATACTGTTTGATTAAATAAACAGAGGATTTAGTCCAATAAGACTATCCATCTAAAATAACTTTGAAAGAAAACAAATTTTAAATATGTCGAATATAATCCATTTTCATAAAATAAACACACACACACACACACACACATATATATATATATAATAATTTATTCGAAAATTATAACATAATTATGTTACAAAATCACTATAAATATAGCCATTTTGTTTGAACACTTCTAGTCACTTGATAAGACACCAGAATTGTTTGAACAAAATGTGTATTTTTGTAGAGATTTCATAACATATTCATGTTATAATTTTCGAATAAATAATTATATTTGCTCTACTCTGTATTGAGCACTCTTTTAAGAATAGTATCTTTTGGTATACACCAATCCTTTTTACATGGTATACACCAATAATATACGTGTATATATATATATATATATATATATATATATATATATATATAAACGTAATTTTTTAGATGAAAACTTTGATTATCTGTCTATATCTATCTATATTTCTATATATTTCTAAGATGAAGTATTATGTACACTATTTACATTATTCGGACTATTGTCCTCATCATTGTCTTATTTTTTTTTTAGATGGTTCTATATTCGTGGCAGATTCTGGTAGGATTTTTTAATTTGTCTCCATATTTCCATATTTTAGGTGTATCGGGTCCGTACCGATCTTTCAGTATCTATCTATATTTATGAGATGAGGTATTATGTACACTATTTACATTTTCATACTATTGTCCTAATAATCCGAACAATGTAAATGGTGGAAACTTTGATATTTATTTGTTAAAAGTTTCGAATAATTATATGGTGTGTAATGATAAAGTCAGTACCAAAATATCTTTATATTTTGTGATATGGTTTGATGATGACGCTATCATTTTTGCTCGATTGACTGGTAATAAGTGAAATCAATCCTCATGAAAACATCTCATTGGATGATACCTCTTTACACTGAGTAATCATTGTTTACATCCTGGTTAATGCATAATTGGTTCTAACAATAATTTTAAAAACGGAGTTTTAAACATTGATTTTTTTCGTTAATCTATAATAACTATCTGCAATTTTTACTGCTTAGTCATATTCTAAAATAAAAAAAAATAATACATTTTCGTTGAAAGACATCAGCTATTAAACACAGTTCGATTAAGAAAAAACCGAAGTGATATTTATCATTTTCTTTAATTGAATAGTTTATATAAAATGCTGATATCTCCTGAAGAGTGGACAGACGTGTCAGCCTACGGAACTTTGGAATCGGGATTCTGAAGTTAATATCAGTCAAGTCAGAAACATTTACTGATATATATATATATATATATATATATATATATATATATATATATATATATATATATGTGTGTGTGTGTGTGTGTGTGTGTGTGTATATATCAAGGGTGCGATGGGTAAATTGTCGCAATTTTATATTTTGAATTTAGCGTATGCGCGTTATTTGTGTTTGATAAAAAGAGCACAATGACGCAATTCACTCCGCCAGAAATTTGGAAACGGCATGCTGTGCTGCTTACCATTCGTGCCAGCATCTTCAATACAAACATTTCTGAGTGTTTGTGTGTCAATCTGATGACAGACTAGGAGATCGGAAAGAGTTAGGAGAGTTTAATGGGGATTACGAAGGTACATCGGCTCGGAAAACTCACTCTGATTTCTCTGACAAGAAAAGAACTACCTAATTCGTTGGTTAGGATCTCAGACTCAACACGGTGATCCACATCACGTGCCTTGAGGACGTAGGGCTGTCCTGGGTCAACAGGGCAACTGCTGGAAGTGCCTCTGTCACAGAAGCAGAAGAACACAGTTATGGCTGTCAGACAATTTTTGCTACCAGATCACCACTTATATCTGGTCACCTAATTCCTCAGATTGCACCCCCTTGGTTATTATGTGTGGGTCGCATTTGAACGAGAGACCAGCAAAACTTCTATTAACATCAAAAATGAACTGAAGGTAAGGGTTATGACAACATACACCAACTTAAACAAGGAGACCATCAAGAAGAGTTGCAGGTGATTCCGAAGTCGTCAGGAGACCGTGGTTGAAGCCAATCTCGATTTTATTGAAAAAAATTACTATTTAGTAATTCAAGATATTTTTGTGTAATATGTTAAAATGAGAAATCACTGTTATATAGATATATAAATTTTAGTTTTTTTTTCTTGGTTTGTCTATTCGTGCACAAATCGTAAAGTTTGATTGGTTGACAGGAGGGAACAGGAAAGCAAAGAACAACGTACAAGACGAGTGAGTAGAAATTTCTATGACTACGTGTAAGTAGATTGACTTATTTAATAACATAAGTAATTAAGCCATGATCTTCTTCCACCTTACGAGATTAAAAAAATGTCTACTGACGCTGGCAGATGAGGTACTGGATATATATATATATATATATATATATATATATATATGAAGTATCTGTAAGTAGATTAACTATGGTATTTAATATACAACTGTTGACTTATATACATATGCCCGTGTGTGTGTGTGTGTTCGTTATGCATTTCCACATTTTTCAACCGATCTCGCTCAAACCTGACACAGTGATAGCTTAGGCCCTTCACATTTTCCGAGACACCACGTATAACGAAAAGCCTTTTAGAAAACCGTTTTTTTGCCCATAACTCCCTGATTTTTCAAGCGATTTTTTCCAAATTTGACACGATCCTTACTTATGACACAACAATTGTTTTGATTAAAAACACAAACTACCACTTCTTACAAGCATCGCTATTATTAAGACCCGTCGAACCGCTTATAATTTAAAGTTAATCTGATTAAAAAAAATATTTTAAGCGTATAAAATATAAAATACGAGTTTTTTATAAAGTAAGTATTTTTATTTCCAATTTCTTCAAATTTTTTATAACCTGAACCGTTGGGTCACAGGTAGTCTAGTCTCAATTTATTAAAATTGGGACAGAGGAAAACGGATTAATTCAACATGAGGAATATTTCACAATGAATATTTTGTTTTGCATATACGTTTATGAATACTGTTATGTTTTGAATATCAGAAAGATATGCAAAACATAGACCCAAAGAGAGTGAGTTCAATACCCGTTTAAGGCAGTGAGATCAATACCCTTTTAAGGCAGTGGAGAACTTTCAGAGGGAAATTAACAGGCTATAACTGATAACTGACATCCATTAAAAACAGCACGTAGAACTAGACCAGTCTACCCCAGTAAGCGAAATAAAGCGTTCAGTTCGACATTCCAACCACCTGAGAAACGCCGGAATGTACAACAGCCGAAACGTTGTGATAAATATGGCGACAAAGATGAGGACAATAGTCCGAATAATATAAATAATGTACATAATACCTCATCTCAGAAATATACACGGATTCTATTTAGTTGTATGCTGCCTTTAGATCAATTTTTGCAAAGTGTTCCATTTTTGTTAATTTGTGGCTCGGAGTTTCAATATTTGGCAAAGGGAAAGTGTCTGAAAATATCTGCTGATTTACCCCTTTCTTTCTCAATACATAACCTTAATTCTCATTTATCTCAACAATCGGTGACACCCAATTGCTATCACCTTGAGCCACTCTTTCTAGCATGCCTTGTATCATTTTGTTTAATTTGGCTGCTACCAAAGGTAGGATATGAATTGGAATTTTTCTCGACTCTATATATTTTGGGTGATAATTTTATTTTAGTCGAATGCTTGTTTTATAGGCTTTAAATAATCCTATTTTATTTTCTTCTGCTTCCATGGAATTAGTTAGTCTCGTTGTATCTACTTCCTAGCAATCCGTGACCTTTTTTGCATTCTACCAATGTAATTGGAATTATTTCAAAAGGCTTGTCCGTTTCAAAATTGCTTTGAAATGTACCCATTATTTTTATAGTCGTTCCTTGAAATTGCTTTAAATGGATGCTGTTTTTTAAAAATTTAGTCCTGATTTTATACGGAAATATCAACGTGACTTCACTGGCCGTATCAACTTGAATGTTACATATTTGGCAATGTATCCTTATTTTTTCTCTACTTTTTGGTATTAATTGTAAATATTCCAGTTTCTTTTTCGGATTGGTCTTGTACTGATTGTACCTTTATCTATTTTATTTTGCTATTTGCATACGTCTTGAAAATGATCTCTATTTTTTTTTTTTTTTTGCAACTTGAGCATATTTTTTCCTGGAGCTGGAATATATATATATATATATATATATATATTCACTATATATATATATATATAATATTATATATGTATATTTACTATATATATATATATATATATATATATATATATATATATAAATTAGGTTGGTGCAAAAATAATGTCGTTTTCTCACATAGTAACATGTGAGAAAACGACATTATTTTTTAACCTAATATATATATATATATATATATATATATATATATATATATATATACTCATTTGGAAAAACCTTAGGTATTTTGGCTTGTAATTGAACAAACGAATGGCCAAGAGAAAATAAGGAATAAAAAAAGAATGAACTAGGAACATGAAATTGAGGCGAAAACAATCGTCCAGAATCCAAGCTGAGAGTCCAAAGAAAAAAACCTCCAAAATGAGTAAACCAAAAGTAACTACGTAAAGTCCTCAATACGCTAAGTAGAGCAAACAAACACACACACACACACACACACACACACACACACACACACATATATATATATATATATATATATATATATATATATATATATATATATCAACATTTAACGTATGTAGTCGTGAGTTAATTGAAGTGTTCCGTTGAACAATGGTGGATACTCATATTGTGAGCATGCAGATATGATTTTTACATAAGGTCGCGCAAATGGGTATGGACTTGTGGCTGCATGGCTATTTGGGATTACGTTTCCTGAACTTAGGGAGCCGAGTCATCCAAGCTTTGCTACTGTTTATCGTCGTGTTGCTGTGACAGGATCGGTGCACCATAAACTATGCCTCGAGATTCACTAGCACGCTTGACCATGAGAAAGCCTTCTACAGGCTGTCGGAGACGATCCAGGTATCAGCACGCGTCAAATGGCCCTAGCATATCGTCCATCACATAGTAATGCATTGAATGTATTTCAAGAGCAGCTCCTCTATCCGTATCATTTGCAAAGTGTGCAGGGTCTTTTACCTTCTCTTTACTGACCAGCGGAGAACAATTGCTGATGGTTTATTGCACAAACTGCCGATCCTATGTTTGTCTCTTCAGTTTTATTTACAGATAATGCAACATTTGGAAGATATGGCATAACAAATTTACACAACCAACATTAGTGGGCGGATCTGAATCCCCATAGTACTATATAGGTTAGATACCATCATAAATTTACGATTAATGTGTGGGTTGGAATTGCTTGTGACTGTCTGATAGGTTCATATTTTCTCCAAGCATTTCTTACAGAACATGGCTACAGGGGCTTTATTTCAAACACACTCCCAGACCGGCAACAATGATTGATATTACCTTTTACTGATGAGTGCGCAGAATCACTATTTTCGAAAAGAATAGTCATCAACGTGTATTGATAGGCAGATTCCAGCTTTAGACTACAATTAATATAGTTTCTAACCAACGAAGGGGTGTAACGTTCTGGAAAGGAGTAATCACCGATAAGGTAACGAAGTTTGTCATTATTGACCGAACCATACCTGGAGAGTCTTATCTGCGGGGTATTAAGAAATCCGTTATCACTCCACAGTGACGGCAACATAGCGTAAACGTCATCTTCATGAATGATAATACAATCGCTCATCGTGTTCGAATCATTAATATCCTATATCTAAGACATTGGTGTGACACACATGGACTGGTCAGCCATGCCGTTGGATCTCAGCCTAATAGAACACTGCAGTGACCAGTTAGAATACATGTTTATACTCGAGATACCGTAATACATAATCTTTGAGAACTGCTTATTGTTGCGGTTGAAGAGTGAAATGCCATACAGTGATCACCCGCCTATTCGTGTTTCAGCATTCGCGGCTTCACACATTCGCGTTTTTTTTTAGAACATATGTACGTGTTATTCGCGGCAACCCCGAATATTCGCATGTTTTTCTGAAGAACATATGTGCAAATTATTCGCTGAAACTCCCTCAATTCGCATATTTTTTTCGATAGAACATATTTAAAATATTATTCTATTATTTTCCTGTTATTTAAGTGATTTAAAACATATAACTGTCCATTTTTATGGTAAAAATTGCAGAATTGTAAATTTTCATTTTGAAAATAATTGCATCGTGCCCATCAGTCATACACAAGGCACTTCAAATCAAGAAAAAAGAAACTCTAAATGCATGTTGGAAAAAACCGTGGCCAGAATGTGTACATGGCTACAAAGGCTTCTCACCCGATAAAATTCATCATGATGTTGTCAACAAGTCAGTGAAACTGGCGCAATTAATTGGGCCTGATGGCTTTGATGATGTAACTCACGAACTACATATTATTACATTATTACTGTATTAATGAGTAAAACTGTCTTTAGAATGGGTTTTTGAAGCATATTTTAACGTATATAATATAATGCATAGGCGTTTTAAAACTGTATCAATAATTCGCGGATTTTTAGTATTCGCGGGAGGGGAAGGAACGTAACCCCCGCGAATAGCGAGGGAATACTGTACAGCAAAATATGACTGATCAGGAGGTTGGGGCAGAGATCATTACATTATTCGGACTATTCTCCTAATTTTTGTTGCACTATTTATCATAAAGTTACGGCCGTTGTACACTCCGGCCTTCTTCACGTGGTAGGAATGTCGAACTCAACTCTTTATATCTCTCGCTGGGGTAGATTGTTCTAGTTCCATGTGCCGGGTCTAATGGATATCAGTTATCTCCAGTTAATTCCCCTCTCCAAGTTTTCCATTGCCCTAACCAGGTATTGAGCTCACAACTGTCACTGAATCTAATCAAAGGTTTTATCTACTGTGCCATGTGCCCCAGACAGATCAGGGGCAGAAGTTATGATGTTATGTTTTATCAATCTAACTTCAGCAATTAAACAGCGATAGGTTGGTTAGTACAACTTGTAATCCAATACTGATGCCCTTTTTGTAAAAAAGAAACATTTATTTTGCGAATTTAAAAAATTAGAACAGTAAGAACAAACAATGAATGTCAACCCCCTCGTGTGCTCAGTATCCCTAACATTACTGGGAGTGCTGTGTTAAAGGAGTGAGTAAGTAAAAGTAACGATAAAATTAAAAGATCTAAAAAAAATAAAATAAAAAAAAACTAATTTGTAAATTTATCAAAAAAAGATGACAAAGAGAAACAATAACAGAATAAGTGCAGATTCCATTGGATTAAAGAATAAGTGCAGATTCCATGGGATTAAAGAAGCGTAAATAAAATGCAGACACGCCTCACGTCTGAAGCTCCCTATTTATTCCCGATATCAGTATCTTTACTCTCACTGTCGAAGGGTGGGGCATCGACTGAGAGTCTTTTCCGAAAACGTATCAACAATAAAAGAGCATGACATTGATAACAATAATTTTCTATTGATTTCATAATTAAGTCATAAAATAATAACTATTAGGTTGGTGCAAAAACAATTTCGTTTTCTCACATAGTAACATATGTTAGAAAACGAAATTATTTTTGCATCAACTTAATATATATTGAAAATGAAAAAAAAAAGGATTACTGTTACTTATGAGTTGATTGATTGATTTTTATGTTTTATCAACCCTTTGTGCGCTATGTAAAGCCGAAACATTTTGGATTCTAAGAAGTATATTATACTTTTTGCAAGCATCTAATACATAAAAAAAATGCAATACCTGACACAGAAATTCTAAGACTCATAGTACTTGTAAAATTAGAGACTATCCAATATGTTAAGAAATATGAAAAAAAAGAAAAAAGTACTTAGAAGTTATGTAATATTTAATCTTATGTGACAATTAATGCTTGACTAAGAATACTATGGTCAGAACATATGAAATTTTAAGGAAAACAGACTAAGACAAAACTGATACTGAAGCAATATAATTTGTCAGCTGAAACATTTTACAGTCCCCACCACGCGGGTCGTATATTGGCAAAAGGCCGAGTTTATCATCGGTTCTCCAAGCCTGTAGACTCGGCCAAAATATTCCTTTCAAACCTGTACAATTGGGTTCAGGATCGGTCTAGCTCCCCGAACGAAACTCTGCCCTTCGGCATAGCCTCGTCCGGGTTCATCTTATGCCGAAGGCAGAGATTTTGACCATCACAGCTAAAAAGATTTCCGCTGAACTCATGAATACCCACTGGTCCACGCAGCAAGATGTCGCTCAAGGCCGAGTTTAAAGTTGGGTATCCGAGCCCGTAGGTTGGGTTAAAAATTCCCTATAGACCACATAAAAAAGAATTCAGTTTCCTGAGACGAAACTCTGCCCTTCGGCAAAACCTCGTCTGGGGCATACCTTCTGACATAAGTCAGATATGCCTGCAGGATGTTACAGAAACCGTTTTGAAAGTTATTGCCCTGACAAAGTGATTAAAGCGAACCTCACAAGAACCAGGTTAAACGATCTTGATTAGGAGAATTAGCTGAGTAAAATAGACTAAGAACCTTGGGTTCTTGATCAATTACATTTTTAGATGAAATCTGACATAACAAAGAACGCTTGCCCTCTATAAGACAGTAGTCCCTAGCAAACTAAACCATAGGGAACCGCTCGCCTTCGACGCGAAAGGAAGGAACACATCAGTTAGACTGTTCGTCCCCTCACATCGCCTCACTTTTTTTTCGCTCGCCTACAGTCGGACCTTACAAGAAGGTTACAACAGAATAAAACTTTCCGACTCATACAATTTCGTCTCAAGGTTTTATTCTTGGGTAACGATCCGATCAAAGATGTATTTCCTTTGCATTAAGTCACATGCGTTCGACTAGGAGAATCTACATCCTGCAAACGAACCTGGTGTCTATTCTGAGCTACAACATTAAAATACTTTCAATCAGGTAAAGACAACTGAACTTTTAAAGACAAACAGGAATAAACATCAAGTGAACTACATAACAACTTTGAGTGAATGTATGACAGAACAAGGACGAAGATTGATGATAAAGTATTAAAATCACTGTCAACAAAGACAAGTTATTGTGGAGAACATGATAGACCACACCCTGATATGACATGGTGCATAAAAGAAGATGAACCTTTTAGATTTTAACTTTTAACCCTTTTATTGAAAAGTTTTAACTGATGCCAATTTTATTAGCAAATGTTATCTTTCTCTAAAATATGAATTTATTTTTGTTCTTTTACCGCCCACCTCGCCGAATTCAGAAAGAAAACTTAAAGAACTCGTAGAAAAGATAGTAATGGAAAGTAAGAAGGGAGGCATGTTGAATGTTAGAAAACACGAATCGTAGTCATTCATAGAAGAGGGAGCCAAAATGTGAACTAAGTATTGATGATATTTCAGATGAAGCATGGACACACATTTAACAGTAGTGCAGTTACCGAAGATGCAAAACCTGACATAGTAATTCCAAGACGGATAGTACTTGTAAAATTAGAGATTATCCAATAGGTTAAGAAATAAACAAGGAAAAATTACTTAGAATGATGTAATATTTAATCTCATGCGACAATTAATGCTTGATATTTTTCTCACAAATGAAGAAGTGACTGGAAGCGACATTGACGTGGCTATACCTACGAATACTAAGAATACAATAGTCAGAACATATAAAATTTTAATGAAAACAGACTAAAACCAAACTGATTCTGAAGCAATATCAGTTGTTAGCTGATGCCTTGTTAAGGAAAGACTCTGCAGGATGCTACAGAAGCCGTTTTCAGTGGGAGAGTTAACCGAGTAGAATGGGCGAAGGATCTTGGGCTCTTGATCAATTACATTTTTAGATGAAAGCAGACATGACAAAGAACGTTTGCACTATATAAGACAGTAGTCCCTAGCAGCCTAAACCATAGGGAACCGCTCGCCTGCGACGCGAAAGGAAGGAACACGCTAGTTTGTTCATCCCTCACATGATACCGATGCGCACATTGTTTCCAGATTTACTTTTTTACTCACTTACATTTCCTCTCTTCAGCCATTTTGTATGTATAGACTTAGCCTGTCTCTAATTAAAATATTTGCGTGAAATGTCTAATGTCAAGAACAAAATAAGATAATCGCTCACAGATGGTGCAATGCGATTTACGTGTGTTTAATTACAAATAAATGACGAAATGAATCGCCTAACTTTATTGCATTTTCTTATATGCGAATTAGAAATTTCTTTTTCAGATATATTTTGGAGAAACTGTCCAAATAATTTTTAATTCACATCACTTTTTGCTAATTTATTAATCATTTTCAAGCTTTTTGATTGCCCTATTTTACCTGGTCTGTAAGTTGATGAAGGCTAATAATAATAAAAAAAAAGATAATACAAGTGCGTTTAATTATAAGATCTCTTTCTATAAATTAGAAAAAAAAACAACCATAGCAATATCAGCTACGAACATGACCATTTTGCACTGTTCGTGTTCAGGAATTAAACGTTTGCCAACTTTTCTGAAATTTACATCAGTGTCTCTGTGATCTATCGCGTTTCCATGTAAACTGTAACCAGCATTTTCACTCATTCCTTTATTTAAACTAATGTCTGAAGAAGTTCGTTCGGTTCCGTATCTCTAATTATAGGATTGCATTTTTAAAAAAAACGAACTTTTTATTGATAACTAGCTGTAGAGCCCGGCGTTGACCGGGGATGTAACAGTAAGAGATAGATCGAGTATTGACCATCATAAAGACTGAAAAATAAAATTGTCAAAGATTGTTGTTTAAGGTTGACGAACACGCATGCCTTAATTAGTTTTATTTTTTTGTTTTTTTTGTTTTTTGTTTTTTTTTTACGAATTGGTCAAACCCAAACCCAAACCCAAACATTATTTTCAATCGTTATGAGTCTACCGATTGAATAGAATTTTATTATAAATAATTGTTTTGTAAATGGAATTTTTATAGCATTCTGAATGTAAAAATAAAGAAATAAGTGTGCAAGACAATAAGAAACACTACCTGCAAAAAAAAAAGTGAAGTTTTGTTGAAATCGGTTGAAAAATGTAGGAAATCCGATCCAATATGTAAACGTACACACACACACACACACACAATCTGCGTTTTATAATAAGTAAGATGTGATAATAGTACGCAATTTTTAATCTCAAGAGATTTGAATCATCTAGAGTGAATAGCTAATACCTGTTTCAGACGCCTTTTAGCATCCCGCTAACACTTTCTCATCAATGTTGAATTTTGTACAAATCTGAGCAAAAAGAGGATCAAAGAGCTTACCCAGCTTCATACATATTTTCAGGAAATATCAGCTTCTAATTGGTCAATGAACACACAAGTGGCCGTTGCAATCCGCACAAGTACAAATATTTTTCCAGTGCGTGAGCAAGTCAAGTTTTCCCGCCATGTTCCTGGGAGCCTGTCATGTGATCACATTAATTATAAATAGCAGACACAAAGCTTGCTCATTCTCTTTCTTCTCTTCTCTTTACCTGCGAAGATGTAACCTTAAAGGATCCCATCTCGACTATGTGTGGTCAGACGCCCATGAAAAATATATACACGCATGCACGTACGTACGAAATCTTTCAAACTACATTACAAACATACAAAACATTTCCAAACAAGTAACAAGAACTTTTCTCTTTGAAATATTCTTCTAAAGTTTAAAGTTTATTTAGCATTTCTCCGCTTTATAATTCATTCAACTTTTGTGAGCTCAGATAAAAATATTTCAATCTCATCAGTAAAACTTTAATCCAGACATAACACCAACAAAATATTAACTTCTACGGATGTACATCATTACGCAAAAATAAATATAAATTTTGTTATTATAAAACCGTTTTTGTTCCTTCTTGTCTTTCATATTTTGTGGTATTTTGCGTTAAATATAAATCCTGTGGTCATATATATTAACATAACATCTACAAATGGTTATATATGTTAACATACCACAACAGCCTAATCAGGCATATTTCTGTTTCTTCAACACCCACAGAACCAACCTGTGGTTTAAACTATAACTATGCTGAAAAGACATTAGTTACAGTTTCTAAGATATATTGCATCATCTGGCGTGATCGGTAGCAAATCAAGACCAGTACAGTCAAACCCTCTTTTTGTGCTCACCTTTTTACTCACAAGGCTGTTGCCATGGTATAGCATGTTTTTCAGACACTTCTAAGGCCGTTATTATCACCAGACCCTCGACAAATGCTGAACATGGGTTTAGTAGTCGGAAGGCGGCCGTTCTAACCACTCGATCGTGCGCACTTATTTACTGGTATACTTCTTAAAATACGTATGAAACTTTTGTACTTTGTTCACCAGAGATATGTTTTTGTTGCAGAAACAGACAACAGTTTTGCACCATAAGCTATTCGATTTTATTCTACAACAAAAGCACTATCCCAAATAACGCTGGTGTTCCCCAAAGCTTCATCTTAGGCACTACTCTATTCTTTATTGCCATGGGTCCTTACCTATAACTACAGAATGAACTCTTCCTAAAACTATGTATACTACGCCTCTCAAGAGAGAGGGTCGAATCGAGTCGAGCCAGTACTAGTTCACTCCAAATCGGACTGACAGTCATACTAACACCTTCCACATATTGTATTATTATTTCGTGTAATATACCTTCGTTATTTCTACTCTTGTGTTCGTGGTGTTGTTCTTCCTAGGTCCTAACCTGGACCATAACAGTGGCGACGAGGATATTGAAGAAACTTTTTTGCTATCGGTCGTCCATAACAGAGGCGACGGAGATATTGAGAAAAAAAAAACACAAGTTCTACGCGAAGATAAAAGATTAAAAAATTTTTGGACACCAACCATAACAGTGGTAACGAAGACACGAATTTTACCTGTCAGCCAGAATAGAATCGATTTCTATGGAGGAAATCTTTTCGTACCCAGGTTCCAGAACAAACAGACGACAAAGACCTGAAGTCTACACAGAAAAAAGAAAAATCGTTACACAAGTACACGACTCTAGCTACAATGTACATATTGTGAAAAGAAAAATTAAGGGGTAAAAGTGAGTTTTTTCCCTCCTCTTCTCGTGACAACAGATAGCCTGTGTTATTATTAAAATACGGTGTAAACATGGAAGACTTTAAGGCAACCATATTGGAACTAATGAAAATGCAATTCTAGCAGCATAAAAAAATGAGGAAAGACAGACTAGGCTCCAAGAAAAACAATTAGAAATGCAACAGAAAAACGAAGAAAAGCAACTCGAACTACAAGAATTACTACTACGGGCAGTAACAAATAAAGGACAAAATTCTGAAAATGAAGCGGCATTCTCGGAAGATGCTATATGGAGCTCATTCAAAGACTTCACTTATGCACCGGACGAAGACAAAACCTTCGCGGCTTACTTCAGAAGATATGAAGATTAATATCAGTTTGATTGCGGGTATTGGTCAGACGTGAAAAAAGTACGTCTACTACTGAGGAAACGTTAAATTCGTAGACTACATCCTACCGAGGAAAACGAATGAGTTGACTTTCAGGGAAGCCGGGAAACTTTTAACGGAATTGTTTAGTTCGAACACTTCACTATTCCACAAAAGGTGGAAATGTTTAAATTTAACAAAAAAAGAATAGCGAAGACTATATAACATTCACTTCCGTAGTAAACAAACACTGCGATGACTTTAAGTTATCTGAACTCAGCCCGGACAATTTTAAAAGTTTAATATTCGTCCAAGGCCTGGTTTCGACTAAAGATGCGATCAGACGGAGAATTCTAACAAAACTGGAGAGTGAACTAAAACTGACGCTACAAAAATTGGCTGAGGACTGTCAGAGATGTATAAGCGTAAAAAAGGACTCGGAAGATATCGAAGAGACTTGCATCGCTCACATACGAAACGGACAACGACAAACACGTTGTTCTCCCCCCTCAAACCAAACCAATTATTTTACTAGAAAAAGTCAAATGAAACCTCAGAAGAAACCACCACCCAGCCCATGGTATCGCTGTGGTACAAAAATTGTCCATACCACTATAAGACTTATCTGTCGTGGAATAAAGTGGGACATACAAGATTCGCACTGTAGAACAAAGAAAGAAAACAAAAGCCGAGTAAGAATCAATAGAACTGACTAAGCGGACAGGATAAATATACGAAAATACGTACAAGTAGAAATGTTAAACAAAAGAATTAGATTACAATTAGATTTCGGATTAGATTTAACCATTACTAACTTACAGACGTGGAAGAAATTAAACAAACCGACCATATTGAGAACAGATAAAATAGCCAGGAAGAGAAATCAAATTTGAGGGGGAGATTATCACAAATGTGAAGTTCAACGGGATGACCAAGAAATTAAAGATGTATGTTCTAAAAAATACGGAAAAATTTATTAGGAACTGACTGGATTCAGAAATTTGACCTCTGGGATTTGCCGATAAATTCGTTCTGCCAAAAAGTGGAAAGGTTATCGACTGAGGCAGAGAAATTGAATGAGAAATTAAAGGAGAGTTTCCCCGACGTATTTTCAGCTGGCCTCGGGAGGTGTAAAAAAATGACGGCCAAAATCGAACTAAAATAAAATGTACAACCCATTTTCAAGAAGAAAAGAAATGTACCTTTCGCATCATTAGAAAAGACAGACGAAGATTTGGATAGACTCGTGAAAACCGGTATATTGACAAAGGTGGAATATAGTCAATGGGCCGCACCTACGGTTTACGTGAAAAAGAAATCGGCTGAGATACGAGTATACGGTGATTTCTCGTCGGGATTGAATGCAACGATTAAGGATTATCACTATCCTCTCCTTAGTCCAGAGGAAATTTTCACAAAGTTGAACGGATGAAAATTTTTTTCAAAAATAGACTTGAGCGAAGAATACCTACAAGTACCAGTAGATGAGGAAAGCTCGAGGTTGTTTTGCATAAACACACATAAAGGATTATATAAGTTCCAGAGATTACCATTCGGGTCGCGCCGGCGATATTTCAGCAAATAATGGACACGATGCTAGGCGGACTGAATTTCCCGATCGCATACCTTGACGACATCCTGATAAATAGCAAAAATGTTGAACAACACTGGGGACACGTTCAAGAGTTTTTCAGGCAGATACAAAATTACGGTTTTTAGGTAAAGGAAAATAAATGTAACTTCTTTATGAAGGAGATAAAATATCTGGGCCATATTATTAACGAAGATGGAAGAGGAAAGGACCCAGAAAGAGCCATGGCAATAAAAAAAAAAGCCGGCTCCAAAAAATTTAGCCGAGTTACAAAGCTTCTTGGGCTTAGTAAATTATTATCAAGAATTTATTCCCGACATACACAAATTACGCGCGCCCCTAAATGAACTGTCGAAGAACGTGAAAGTTTGGGAATGGTCATATGAATTCGACAAAATCATTAAGACTCTAACAGCATTTCTACTCTTGTGTTCGTGTTGTTCTTCCTTTGTTTTAACCTGGAAAATAACACTTATCTTCATAAACGATCTTCCTAACGTCATAGATTTCTAAGTAGACATCTACGCAGACGACACTAAATTTACTCCTGCCTTAAAAACAAATCTAGTGTCGTTGACAAAACTAACCTGACCGTTCGTCACGAAAAGGACCTCCAATCGGTTGTAGACTGGGGCAGGAATTGGCTGGTTAAATTTAACGCCTCAAAAACAAAACTGCTCTCTATTAATCACCACCGAGAACATTCCCTGCCCCCCATTAGAATGTCTGACGCTCAACTTCTCGAGAGTTCCTCTTTGCGACTACTCGGTCTCACATTGAATCCTGACCTGAGATGGAATAAATACGTTCAGTCAATAGTTTCGTCCACCGTAAGGAAAGTTGGCTCCCTGTGCCGCGCCCGGAGTCGATCCATCAAATCTATAAATCAACCATTCGCCCTTGCATGGAGTATTGCTGCCTTCTGTTTGTTTCGGGGTTCTTGAAAAGATCCAGAGACGGATATGCAATACAATTGTCCCTGATCTGGTATTTTGTTTGCAATAGCTCTCTCACAGAATTGCCATCGCCTCCCTCTTTCTTTTACAAATACTTTCAAGGTAACTGCTCCGATGAGATGCTTTCGCTGGTTCCCAGACTTCATGAATTTAAGCGTTCAACTAGGCTGGCATATCGCTCTCACCCTTTCACTGTCGAAACCGTTAAATATAGCCGTCTCTTCTACTCCAATATCTTCATGTCTCCCCTGTGGAACTCCCTCCTCCTTTCCTGTTTCCCTGATAGCTATAATCTCCAACTATTCAAATGTAATGTCAATCGACGTCTCTAGATGCCTTGGTCTATCCACTATCCTTCTCTTTATCCTTTCCTCTATCACTCCTATTTGAGCTAGCTCCAATTCTCTGTAACCACTTGTGTGCTAGTGGCTTCCGGCCTTGCTTGGGGTGAAACGCTTAAAAAATAGATGAATGTACCTAATATTCAAGTAAATATGTTATTTCTTTCGTTACATGCCATTATGCTTGTACGTTATATTTAAAAGTTTGTTAACAATTGACTTACCCGAACCGAAAGCTGCAGAGGCTTTCGCTGAGTCTGTAATAGAAAAGAATCAAATATAAGAAAATGTTTGACTATTAATCAATATGTTACATAGAAAACACTTTACTCTTCATTTAAAAATATTGAAATGTTAAGCATGGAATTAAGTTTCCAAATACGGACCAGTTTCAATTATTAATATCACGATTTGACCAGCAGTATCGGTTTAAATTACCTTACATTACGATATCTAATAAGCAACAAGTTGTAAGTCCCTGAAACTTCTCAGAAAGCAATTAAGAAAATTCATGTATTGAAAATGTATATGATTAAAGATAAGACAGTTAAATTGTTTCTAGATTAGTAAATAAATAACATTGTTAAAGAAGAAAAACGGATTTGGGAGAAACGTTTTCGATAGTAACTACTTAAGGTTATTTAAAAAAGTTTGAAGTTCTACTAGAATTTCATAGCATTAGCCATAAATAAATGCGAAAGATCAATAATAATCATCCTGATTTCGAGTTGTGTAGAAAGATTTATGTGTCTACATAAAAGAGTATAAGGCTACCAATAATATACTTTATAGAATATAATTTTATTTCTAATGGGCATTAAACAATTAAAATAGATATTTATCGCCTATCGATTGGTTCACATTTCTCCCTGGTCTTTTGAACAAGAGTAGAGGTTTAACAATTCGTTTTCACTCTTTTGTCCCTTGTGTTGTAATGGCACTATCCAATTACTTGTGGTGAATTGATTAAAAAAGAAAAGGAAAAACTCTTTTTTACATCCAAACTATACTAGAATGAAAGTTCGATACAAAAAAGAAAAGAAAACAAAAAGAAAACACAAATTGCCGCTTAGAAAAGGAGTACACCTTTTGAAAAAGCAAGATCCACTCGAGGTAGAGGGTCAGTGAAGCATGGTCTTTTTTGTGTGAGTGGAAAGAGTAAGAGGTAACATGCGTCGTATATAAGAACTTGTGAGAAAGATAACTATGAACCCTAGACTTGCACAGGTTAAGATTTTAATGTTCAGGAAATTATTCTCTTGAGAGACAGTTACACAAAGTAACAGTTCGTGGAGAGAAGCTGTTCGAGTGGAAGTTACTTCGCCCCAATGGAATTCGAATAATAACTGTAATAAATGATTTTCAATGTCTGCTCATTCTTCGCTTCAACCAAGCGGAATATTACAATTATTTCAATGTAAAATCTTTAGGCATCCTTTATACTAATTATTACAGTTACTAATCCCTGATACTTCTCCCAAAGAATCTCAATTCTCCTAGGATTGTATAAATGGCTGGCACCACTGCCATCCTGGGTATGACGATAAACTACATCCATGACCTGGGCACGACAATATACTACGCGCAACAGCAAGGTCCTCTGATCAGGAGGTTTTGAGGAGCGTGGAACCACCTCTTAATTGCTGGTGGTCCCAGGTCCACCCTGTCCCGGAAAGTGAGGAGATTGTTTTTATGCCAGTCAGCCATTGAGAACACCTACCGCTATGCACAACAATATTCAACATTTCTTTTGTTTTCGATCTTAGTGAAACACAACCTAAATGAATCAAACCAAGACAATCATTTAAAACCAAAGTGTTTCAGTTTTTCAACGACAATTGAACTTTTCGAAGAGGTTTTTAAATCATTTACTCATATCAGGAAGAAATGTTCTGGGGTATTCTATCTTTTTCATTTTATACATATTTGCATATCTATCTTATTTATTTTATACGTATCTATCTTTTTCATTATATATATAAATAAATATCTACTTTATATATCTATATTTTATATCTTATTAATATGTATCTTATTCATAGCTCTCTTATACACATCTATCTATCTATCTATCTATCTATCTATCTATCTATCTATCTATCTATCTATCTCTCTCTCTCTCTCTCTCTATATATATATATATATATATATATATATATATATATATATATATATATATATATCTTGGTCTCTTCATTATGTATCTATCTATCTATCTATGTATCTATCTATATTCATATTTATATATTAGGTTAGTGCAAAAAACGACATTATTATGTCATTATTTTTGCACCAGCCTAATATTTCTATTCATATGCATATTTATATTCATACATCTATCTATATTTATCTATCGTCTTATCTATATATCCATATCTATCTTCATATCTATATCTCTATATTCATATCTCTATACATATTCATATCTATATCTGTATATTTATATTCATATCTATATTCATATATCTATATTTATATCTATATGAACATAGCTATATCTATCTACATTCATATTTATATACTTATATTCATATCTATATCTACGTATCTATATCTATTTAAATTCATATCGATATATCATATATATAAATTTATATCTCTTTGTCGTTCCCTCTCTCTCTCTGTATATATATATATATATATATATATATATATATACACACACACACACATATATATATATATATATATATATATATATATATATATATATATATATATATATATATATATATCTTCATATCCATATATCTATCTTTATATGTATATAGTTGTGAAGAAAATCTATCTAATACATGTCTATCTCTGTTATTATCCAGCTATGGCAAATAGTTAACTACCACCCGGACTGAGGTAAAAAGCATTATGAAATTGTTAAAATAGGTTTTAATACTTTGTAAAAAAAAAAAATATTACAAGAGATAAATTTTTGAAGGAAAAAAAAAATATTACCAGCAATATATTTTTGAAAAAAATTATTTCCTGCAATACGTTTTTGAAAAAAAAAAGATTACCAGCAATACATTTTTTAAAATAATATTACCAGCTATACATTTTTGAAGAAAAAAATATTACCAGAAAATAGATTTTTGACAAACCAAAATATTATCAGCAATAAAAATTGCCGGCATTAAATGACCCACTGAGGTAGTGATATGCCGTAAAACAAAATAACCCTATCCTACTTGGCACCGCTGCTTACAGGATGAAGAGAAATTTGGTTTATACTTTAAAAAATGTTGGCATTTAAAAATTTTCTTCGAACATTTGGCATGTCACATATAATTGTGTAAGAATCAAATGAAGAAATAATGTGATTTTTTATTCGTTTCTGATATGTCCCGGGAAGGGATATATTGAACGAAGTAGCTAAGTGAGGTTGGCTACTATTACCAAGTATAATACGGTAGCAGTAATCGACTGGTACGCGCTGTAGTCACTACTAAGAAGTGTACATCAATGGCGTAGTCCAATGGGCGTTGTTATAGACTTACCTCTCAGACTGAGGCTTTTGACTCACTTACACGCCCGTAGGTATTTATGACGGACACCAGCCAATCATATTTCAGTGAGGGGGACACACAGGTGTATGCATATTCCATGTTCTAGTTCCAGGTGACAATACTCGGTGAGGAAAATAGTCCGAATAATGTAAACAGTGTACGTAATACCTCATCTCAGAAATATAGACAGATACTGAAGGGCCGAAACGTTGTAATAAATATGGCGACAAAAAGTAGGACAATAGTCCGAATAATGGAAATAGTGTAGATAATACTCATCTCAGAAATATAGACAAATACCGAAGTTCGGAAACGTTGTAATAAATTTGCCGACAAAGTATGGACAATAGTCTGAATAATGTAAATGGTGTACATAATACCTCAAGTCAGAAATATAGACAGATACTGAAGTTCTGAAACGTTAAAATAAATATGGCGACAAAGTTGAAGACAATAGTCCGAATAATGTAAATAACACTAACATAATCTCTCTTCTCTTTGGCTTTGAGTTAAATTGAACTAGTTAAGTTTCGAATAAAAATATTTACTGTTTTTTACAATCTTTTTTTAAACATGTCACCCCAAGCAAAGTAATAAAGGGGTTGCTGAATGTGGGAAAATAACATAGAGAAAAAGAAAACTTAATAAGAAGACAAAAAAGAACAGGAATTATTTTTGGAGATTAAAATTGACTGGAAAGCAAAATGCCAAAATTGAGTTAAATGATTTCAAATTTAGGAGTTCGCTTAAATCCATAAGTTCTAGAAAGCAAAGAGAAAAACCAATAGAACAATTACCATGAAAGTATTTATAGACAAGGCACAAAGAAGGCGAGTTACAAAGAATGGGAATGTGACTAAAGCCGAGATGCCAGGTCAGCACCAATAACATTGCTGATTCTTCTTTTTATTTTATCTAGATATTATGAATACATAGAAGAAGGACCAGACCTAACGCTTTGTTAAAAAGAGATAGGAGATTAATAGGTCGATAGTTAGACGGATCAGAGAGTTCATATCAATTCTCAAAGTTTGGAATTACAGAAGAGGAAAAAAGCAGTAAAGTTAGAAAGAGTAAATTATTTATTTTAGAGTTTAGGGACAAGAGCCAGTTCAAGACGACATCTGTTAAGTACGATTGCAGGGATGCCATCAAGTTCACATTGTTTATGAGAATTCAGTTTAGAAATGATAGCAGAAACTATGGACGGATATATATATATATATATATATATATATATATATATATATATATATATATATATATATACATATTGCGCAACAGAGACTCGGTTCTAAGTGGAAAGACTGACCAAGATGCTTCAAATTATTCAGGAATTGAACTGGAGGTGGATTTCTGAGCAAAAAGTCGGCTTTATCAGCTGAAGTTAACACCTTGAATTGAGTAAAGAAAGAAAGGATATGAGACTTACTGACATTTACCACACAGAGCCGCCAGTAGACACAAGAACGAAACTTGTTAGACAATGCCTTATACCCCCAAAAAACTAAAATTTAACCTATTTGAGGACAAGTTTGCATTACCTGAAGACAGAAAGAGGCATCTGTTGTGATCGGAATTCTCAAGCTGGCACAAAAAGTGTTATCTGTAGGCTATAGCAACTGAAGGCAAGTGTAAACCAAGGCGAGGATTGTGATTTCGCCTGTTATTTTCAAGAAGGTGAAAAAACATCTATACTGGCTTTAACCCATTAAAAAACTCCAGTGGTACTATTCTCAATAGTAAGGTTAAGAATATCAATCCAAAGAGAATAAAGTCACGAAATGAATCCCAATCGTTACGCTGGTAACAGAAATAACTTTTGTGAATTGTTCCTGTTTAATAGCCGACTTAAGAGAAATATGAACAAATACTACAGCGCGATCAAAATTGCCAAAAAGACCGAGATATGAGGCTCGACAAGATCTAGGAGAGGAGGCAACGAACAAATCAAATGAAAAAGCATGCTGATCAGATTATCAGGGAAAGGAGTAGGAAAATTTACTATTTGGTTGAGAGACTGAGAAATAGGAAAAATTGAATGTATGCATACCAGCAACCTCAGAATGGTTAATCCACTTGACATGATGAACATTAAAATCACCAAGCAAAGAGATGTTCACACACACATACACACACACACACACACATATATATATATGTATATATATATATATATTTAAATGCCCAGTAAAGAATTGTATTCCTGATCAATCAAAATTCGTAAGTAATTATATAGGCCACAGTAAAACATGTTTGACACGCAGACTCAATCTACACCTTTCTGACCATAGATCAATTAGAACTCATTTAAATATCTATGGAGACCTACCGGACACTATTCGTAACATACTTGTTGACAACACTAATATAATAGCATCATCTACATGCAAAAAAAGGCTAAAAATAATAGAAGCCTTATTAATAAAAAAAACAAACAAAACACTTAATAATATTAACTTTGAACATGGACATAATATCTTGACCGTGTTTTGAAAAATGGAAACATTTTATAAAACATATATACAACAAACTATTTCTTATTTTAAAAGTTAAAATATAATCATTGAAAATGGCTAAATGTATAGCCGAAAGCGCTCGGATAAAAAGAACATTCAGACAGTATTTAAATAATTTATCATACCAAAAGGAAAAAAAATTGTATAAAAAAATTAAATAAAAGCACCTTGTCTGTCGTTTTCAACAATATATATATATATATATATATATATATATATATATATATATAGATAGATAGATAGATAGATAGAGAGAGAGAGAGAGAAAGAGAGAGAGAGAGAGAGAATTTAAATGTGTTTCGCTAAGTGCTAAGATATATGGAGAACGTTTCAAAAGAAACGATTCTACACTCCAGATATTGGTACTAATACCGCGAATACTGAAGAAAGGAAGCTCGCAATGGTTAGGTAAATTTTTTGCTTATTGGTTTACTCGTATTACTTTTCATTGTAAACAACATAAGGTTATTATATTTTACGAAGAAAATAAAAAAAATAAAAAAAATAATTATCACTGTCCGTTGTCTATGATAATACATCCTAGGCAGAAGGTGGCTGAGACCAAATAATTTGTAGCCTACGGGTCGCCCACCGGAAGCACATGCAAGGACACTTATCCATGCGCAATACTCCAATATTACGCGACTGTTGACTGAAGGCTCTATAAGCTCTACGAAGGACTTCAGTCCCATTTCCACCAGTCGAGATGCAGCAACAAGAAAACTGCTAACCTGGTACTCTCAAAATAAATATACATGGCCACTGATAGAGCAAAAAGTTAAGACAATTTCAGAATTAAGGTCATGGAAGAAAGCAACCTGTAAATGATATCCTAAACAGAAAAGAGATAAACCTCCGCTCCTGTTCAATAAACATAGAAGGAGCGCTTGCCAGGCAATAGGCGAACCATTCTATCCCTATTAACCTATTCACAGTACAAGAGGCTGGGTGAGAAAACCGTCGCAAGATGGTTTGCCAAATAAGGCATAACTCTCCTTCCAGAATAAAGGAGGAGTATTAGATTATTAAAAGGTCAAGATTACCCAGGAATATACACATACACACACGAATAAATACACACACATACATATATATACACATACACCCATATATACTATATATATACTATATATATATATATGGAGAAAAATATTTGGAAAAAACAAACAAAAATCCTTAAATGCAATTAAGTTGTTTTAATATGAATGAAATGTCAACGTCTGACGTTTCGGTTTAATAAACCTTCATCAGGACAATATTCATTAAAATGCAATTAACATAATCAGTTCAACATGACAAAGACGATGGACATAAAAACAAAACTTATCCAAAACAGATAACTGAAAATTTTTAAATGATCAGCTTTCCGTTTAAGCGTGGTCACGTTGTCGTCAAATGGGCGACGCTTCAAAACGTATTTCTAAAATTTAAGTATTTTGAATGAAAACGAAAAAATGAAAAGAATTCTATTATGATGGAAAATTGTATGTACGCTTATCGAGCATTAATCTTGCTAAAAAAGGGGAAATACTAAAGAAACCAGGTCTAGTATTCACCGTGCGTGAGATGGATATTATACCTGCTTCATAAATCCTCCTAAGATTTTTATTATGAAAATATTTTAAAATCTTCACGGAATCAAAATCGAAATTATGATCTGCTTTAGTTATGTGTACAACTAAAGCATTGTTCAAATTTCCGAGGCGAATATCTCGTTTATGTTCGAAAACACGAGATTTTACGGACCTACATGTTTCACCCACATATTTTTTCTCATGCAAAAACTGTCACCTAAAAGGGACAGATTAATCATTTGAAGATTTTGGAATCAGTCTGTATAGGATTAAGGAAACCTTCTCTCTGCCGACAGAAAGAATTTGTAAAGTCCCTTAATCTGTTGGGGGATATTTTATTTTAACTGTCCCTCGCTAATTTATTTACACGTTATTTCCCCTCCCCTCGTTACAAGTATATACACTTGTTTGTTATTTTAGCGTGTTCCCCCCTTTTTTTGCTCGTTATTTTCGTTACTGTTCTTTTCGCTAATTAATGATCCAACGATTGTCTCCTGATGAGATGTTGGTTGAAAGAGCCTTATAGACTAATAAAATTAAAATCAATAAATTCCTTGTTTTTTTAAAACTATATATATATATATATATATATATATATATATATATATATATATATATATTGAACAATAAAAATTAAAAAATTAAAATCCTCAGACACACTGGGTTGTAGATTAATATTCTTTCGTTTTTTTATTATTATTCCATTTAGATTCCTCGACTAGTTTCGACCAAAATGGCCATCATCGGGAGGAGAAATATTTCTGCTTGCTGCTAGCACTAAACTACAGAAATGAATGTATATATATATATATATATATGTA
The DNA here is from genome assembly GCA_963932145.1 of Acanthosepion lycidas. NCBI lineage: Eukaryota > Metazoa > Mollusca > Cephalopoda > Sepiida > Sepiidae > Acanthosepion > Acanthosepion lycidas. Next base: position 30,527,973 of record OZ010578.1, on the reverse strand, counting down.
TGTATATGCTATGAAATTATCTTTAAATACATATTAGTCCATTTCCGTTGGAATTGTTTGAATGATAAATAATAAGGGGAAAACATCTATGCAATAAAGATATACAAAATGAAAATCCGTAACTATTCTCAACTATATCTCCTATAAATTCAAAAATACTTCTTATGTTCATAAAAAAAGAAGTAATTGTTTCACCACAAGCAAGATGCCAATGTCACTATAACACCTATAGTTATCGGAAGTGAAACTCTAAGAGAATGAGAGGTTTGAAAATGAGGATTATTAAGAAAAAGAAAAAAATGGAACAGTGTTAAAAGAGACATAAGATGGCGATAGACGACGTATTTAAATTATTGAAGATGGAATTCTTTTCATCGTTACATTACACTAAAATATAAATAATATGCAATTATTCATATCGATTTATGAATAATTTTGTACATACAGCGTATAAATTATTCATAATAATATAATAAAACTTAGTAATAAATTTGTTCTGACAAATATTTTTCGACAGTTATTAATGGCTACAGAAGGATTTGCCTTTTTTTCCCCCCAAAATGGCCACTCGAGTACATTTAATATAACCACTTGTAAGCAAATGCGAATGTTGTCTATGATATACAAGGTTCAAACCACAGACAAAAATGGTTATAATTAAGTAAAAATTGAAACCAAAATTTACAATAATAATTACTCTAAGTTTTTGATATTGTCTTCTGGTGTTGTACATCTTTTATTTGTTTATGGACACAATATCTTGACCGTGATTCGAACATGAAACATTATATAAATATATACATACATATAAATGTATAGCCGAAAACGATCGAAAATTTTGTTTTGTTTAATTTATCTACCGAAAGGAAAATATAAATTCACATGAGAAATTGAATAAAAAACTTAATCAAATCACCCTGTCTGTCATATTCAAAGAAACTTGCATATATATATATATATATATATATATATATATATATATATGTATATATATATATATATATATATATATATATATATATATATATATACAGTGGTGTGCTCCCTCTAAAGAATCTAGGTTAGACTCTTCCGCATACTATAAGATTAGTAGGAGAGGAGGCCTTGGGGAACAGTGGAATAGATTGAACGCTGGCTCATCCGACACACACACACTAGTCGTGTAATACTCTTTTGTTGTACTTACAGTTCAATATATGTTATGTCTGTAACACGTGTTTTATTATTTCTTTGACCATTTACTCGGTCTCAAGATCTTGGCTACGAAGGATTCGAAGAAACGGACTACACGTGAAATCATAAAAAAGATATTGCCAGTGTCTACAACAGTGGCCAAAAGAGGAATTCTAATCAAACTCTACGACAAAAGGGTATACAATGTTAATTACATCACTGACAAAAAAGAAACTCCTGAAAACAATAGGATTTCTACAAGTTCAATTCAGTGGTTGGGTTGGTGAACATTGTTATTTTTTTTCATTCCAACTAGTCAGTAAAAGAACTGTAAAAGTCAAACATTGTTTTCGTTAATACGGTAAAGTAAAAAATTACCTCCCTCTCCCGCTTTTAAATTTTCCAGTAAAAAAGTCGTAGATATCAAACAGACTTTTTGTTGGTTAAGAGGGTAAAAAGAAAAAAAATATATCCCCCTCTCATTTCTTAATTTTACGTACCACCGCAGTAAAATAGACGAATTTAAAACTGCAATGGTAGAGTTGATGAAACACCAACAGGAACAACAACTACTGTTGGAACAGAAATATCAAGAAAGACAAGAGAAATTCCAACGAGGACAATCAGAATACCAGAATAAGTTTGAGGAATTGCACCTAGAAATTCAGGTTAGACAACAGAAACTGGAAGAAATGCTCCTTCAAAGGGTCAAAGGCACTCGTATAATATTAGGTTGGTGCAAAAATAATGACGTAATAATGTCATTTTTGACGTTAAAAATATGTCAAAAAACGACATTATTACGTCATTATTTTTGCGCCAATCTAATATATCCATCAAAAGCCAAAATGAGGGTAACGAAAACGCGTTCTCTCAAAATTCTGTATGGAGTGCAATTGAAAACATCACGTACGCACCTGAAAAAGAAATTACATTCACTTCGTACTTTAAACATTACCGGGACTTATACAATATGGATTGTGTAAGTTGGGCTGACCATAAAAAGTTTCGCTTACTCCTCAGGAAATTAGGCACATCAGAATATATTAAGTTTGTTAACTATATTTTGCCTAAGAAAACCAGCGACTTGAAATTTAAAGATGCGGTTCAGCCATTAGTAGAACGCTTCAGTCCAAAAACATCACTGTTCCACAAGCGTTGGAAATGCATGAATCTCAACCGCAAACAAGACGAATATTATATTACTTTCGCGAGTTTAGTCAATAAACACTGCGATGATTTCAAATTGACAGAGTTAAGCGCCAATAATTTTAAATGCCCGATTTTCGTCTAGAGTTTGATTTCAGTGAAAGGCGGTGAATACGTCGTAGGGTACTCAACAAAACGAGCCCGACATTACTTTACAGCAAGTTGCCAAAGAATGCCAACGTTTTGTGAGCGTCAGAGAGGATTCGAAAACCTTCCAACAGAATGGCGGGGCTCTCATGAAAAAATACGCAAAAGAAAAATTAAAAAGTGTCAACCAAAAAATAATAAATTTACTTTACCGTCAAGACCATGTTTCGTGTGTGGTCAATTATATTGATATAGAGATTGTCCTTTTAAAGATGAAAAATATTTTAATTGCGATAAATTGGGACACAAATTTTCCCACTGCTGGATAAAGAATAAGAGAAAAAATGTTTTGTAAAAATTACCAAGTCTGATGGACCAGGAAATCTTAACATCAGGAAATATATGAAGTGCAAATGTTTAACAAAAATATAAGGGTTCAGACATATCTATAATTAATCATCAAACATGGAAAAACTAGGTAAGCCGACTTTATCAAGAATGAACCGCTTACCTGAAAGTGTAACTGGACCCTGTTAAGTCTATGAGCGAACTTATAACGAACGTTTAATTCAAAGGTAAAATTTTAAAACTAAAGGTGTATATTATGAATCTAAGATTGACTTAAGCGACACGTATCTACAAATACCCCTGGACGAGGAATGCTCGAAGCTCCTTACATAAACACCCACAATGGTTTATATATATATAAATTTATAAGACTTCGGGGTTAAGGTCGCCACTTCTATTTTTCAACAGGTTATGGGCACGATGAGGAAAGAGCTTCAAAGACGACCGACACTCGCAGAGGAAGCTCGAAATCTTTCCACGACTGCGTCGGCGCTTCACCCAAGAAATGGGGTGATTGATGGTAAGACTAGGGAAGTCGCCAAAATCGAGCTTTCCATCAAAACGCGGCATAGGAAAGCCAACCTCGGTGTATGTGGATGTCTCGCCCGGTGTGGCAATCCAAGCCCGCCATGGCACGGATGCTGGTATCAGGTTTCTTTACAGACCCAATGTTTGTGACCACCCGACAAGAGGTCGGTCAAAAAATGTTAGATCGCTTGCAAAGAGGAAGTAGAGCCAAGCGGTAAAGGATGAGAGGCAAGACATAAGTGGCACACGCCTCAGCCCTAACCTTTGGAGTCTTGTCCGGATCGACCTTTGCTTGTACTTCTGAGCAATTCTGCTGCTAGATTTCTGCCCCCCCCAAAAAAAAATGGGGATAGGTCTATCAGTCTAACCAAAGAGCTCCAGAAGCACGACCCCCTTCCAGGCACTTAACCGCAACCTGAAGACTCGTTACGGTTAATTTTGACGCCTGTTCAAGCGGCTTCTGTACCACCTTAATGTCACGACGGCACGATACTATTAGGTTGGTGCAAAAATAATGACGTAATAATGTCGTTTTTTGACGTATTTTTAACGTCAAATAACGATATTATTACGTCATTATTTTTGCACCAACCTAATAAAATGGATACGTCATCGGCGAACGCAGAAACCCTAGCTGGAGCCCTACCAGGGAAAACGCATAGGGTCGGACTGCACGCCCAGTCCTTCCGCCGATGAAAGGAAGGGCTCCAAAACCAAAGCGTAAAGTAAGGGCAACAGTGGACACCACTGTTGGACCGACTGAGACAACGTAAAAGCGTGTATTTGGGCATAAAACCAACATATATATATATATATATATATATATATATATATATATGTGTGTGTGTGTGTGTGTGTGTGTGTGTGAATGTGTGAGTGTGTGTGTGCGTGTTTTATTTGTGTGTTTGTGTACAGTCAAGACGCTTGGTGTTACTGACAGTGCAAGAATATGAGAAAATGTTGAGGAGGGAGAGAGAAAGAGAAAGAGAGAGAGAAGGGGAGATAGAGAGAGAAAGAGAGGAGGTCATTAAAAAAGCCAAGGACCAAGGAGACAGAAAATGGTGATTACATTTAAATTTTTGAAGATCGTAGTTGAAAAGAAAACAAAAAAGCTTTCCACAGAGCGTTCCACAAGCAAGATGTGCGATAAAAGGAACTGTTACAATAAAGCTTACGGTTACATTTAGCTATTTCAACAGTAAAATGATGAGGTCTTCTTGCTAATTTAATTTAAAAACGACTGACATGGCACATCTATTACATTTTTTATTATATTTTTAAAAACAAAGTACTTCTCTTTGGGGACGTAATCAGTGCCGGAATTGTCCAAATGTTTATTCATTACAAGCGTTTTAAGCTAATAATTTTGATGGATTTTGCTTTTGCTATTGTAAAACTTTTTTAAGCATTCAACCCCAAGCAAGGTGGGAAGCCCCTAGCAAGGGGTTACAGAGAGTTGGAGCGAGAACAAAGAGGAGTTATACAGGAAAGGATGAAAAGAAGGTTAGGGGATAGATCAAGGCTTCTGGAGACATCGATTGGCATTACATTTGAATAGTTGGAGATTATAGCCATCGCAAATGGGGAGGGAGTTCCACAGGCGAGAAGTGCGAGACATGAAGCTATTGGAGTAGAAGAGACGGCTACATTTAACAGTTTTGACAGTGAAAGGGTGTGAGCGAGATGCCAGCCTAGTTGAGTGCTTAAATTCATGAAGTCTGGGAACCAGAAAAAGCAGCTCATCGGAGCAGTTACCTTGAAAGTATTTGTAAAGAAGACAGAGGGAGACAAGGGCACCTCTGTGAGAGAGCGGCTGAAAACGAGATCCCAGATCAGAGCCAATTACATTGAATATCAGTCTTTATGGCGTCTCGGGGCTATTGTAAAATGTCTAAAAGTTACTGAAAGCTGGATAGATTCGTAATTTCTGAATACAATCAGTGCATTGTGCATTGTGTCTGTGCATATAATTAGTGTTCTTAAGTGCTGCATTTTTATGATCAACGCTTTCAGTATTGTAGACACTTTTTTGCATTTGGAATTGCATTTCCACTCTCGACAAGTATGTTTCTTATCGAGGTTAATACATTTTCATGTTAGTGCAAATCTGTCCACCTGACGCTCTAGCCTGAGAAACGTAGAATCAGCCGTCTTGATAAGTGAGTGGAAGTATATAAACCGGATTAGATTATGAATTCCTTTTTGTCGGGAACGCAGTTACTTGTGGGCCATTTGGATCCCTAAAAATATTGGTCTTATATAGCTTTGATTTCAGCATGTGGTAATAAGAAGCTAGTCATGTTTAGCATTGATAAAGTGTAGACAGTTCGATCATCATTGGGAGATCCATGTTTGTGACCTTGTGTCAAAGTAAGTTTAATAAATAATAACAGTAGCTAAACGTTCGAATATTTTCAGAAAAAATAATAGTAATAGACATTAATTACATTATTCGGCCTATTGTCCTAATCTTTGTCGCCATATTTATTACAAAGTTTCGACCCTTCATTATCTGTTAATATTTCTGAGATGAGATATTATGTACACTATTTACATTATTCGGACATGGCACGTAGAAATAGAACAGTCTAACGCAGTGAGCAAAATAAGGGGTTCACTTCGACATTCCAACTATCTGAAGAAGGCCGGAGCGAACAACGGCCGAAACGTTGTAATAAATGTGGCGAAAAGATGAGGACAATTGTCCGATTAATGTAAATAATGTATATAATTCATCATCTCAGAAATATAGACAGATACTGAAGGGTTGAAACGTTCAAATAAATATAGCTACAATGATGAGGAAAATAGTCCGAATAATGTAAATAGTGTACATAATACCTCATCTCAGAAATATAGACAGATACTCATTGTAATAAGTCTGTATATTTTTTGTTTTGTTTTTTCTTATTCAACATTTAATTCTGCCAGAAAATATCTGTTTACATGGTTTAATTCCTTGATCTTGAACCGGAGACTTATTGAAGAACTCTCATTTTTTCATACTTTCTACACATTCATCACATTCTTAAAAGTTTCTTACTTTCCCATATATTTATTTTCGATATCTCTAACTTATTTCATTGTTTCATTCTGTAATCTTTGTAATTTTCTTTCTGTTATGTGTCATGAAACACCGGAGTCGCGTCTATATATCAAATGATTTATTGTTTTCATTTTTCTCAATAGCAAATTATTCTTTTCGCTCATAGTCTTGGCGATACTTGTCTCAATTAACAAACTTCTGAAAATACATTATGCATATGTCAGCGCATATATCAGTGTCAAAGTTGATAATATGTGCAAAAATTTAATAGTTATTTTTGCTTCTGCAGCAGTCATATGAAAGTACGTTTCTCAAGTGTTCCCGTATCCCTTCACTATTCTGTTAAACTTAGTAGTATTTACCGAGACAATATCTGGCGATAAGATGCGGGATAACACTTTTCTCAAAGCTACTCTTTCTTACCATGCCGTCTAAAAGTGTCGGAATATTTTCAACTTATAAAATAAGTTTGGCTGTTCAAATAAATATTCTCCTTTGAAATATGTAAATCTAATAATTTTGGCGCGAAAAATAGGGAGAATGCCGAATCAAATAAGAACCGTGTTATGTGTGTGGTGTGGTGATGAGTGGAGAAATCAAAAGAAATAATTTAATCACAATGGCACTTGTATTTGTTATTTGGTAACAGCAGTACCATGGGAAAAATAACTTTTAAGCCGAACTAGATTTTTCATCTTTGGTTTCTGTGCCAATAAGCGAGACAGCTGCGAGACGTACATATGGATTAGTGAAAAATTCTCTGCCTTAGAAAATAATTTTCCACAACAAAATGAGTCAATTAATAGGTCGGCTACAGGGAAAATTGATTCATTATTACGTGTTAGACAATTTTTCTCGCCAGAATCTATCTTACATATTTATAAATCTACCATTCATCCATCCTTTGAATGTTGCTGTCACATCTGGTCTGGTGATTCTGATATAAATTCAGAAATTCTTGATAAAATCCAAAAGAATCTGCAATGTTTTTGATCCTGGTCTGGCATCTCTACTTCAGATACTTTTCAACCACCGCAACGTAGTTTTCCTGCGCCTTTTCTATTTATACTTTTATGGTAACAGATTTGATGAACCTTCCTCTTTGTTACGTAGACATTAACAATTTATGTGTGGTATTAAATTTGGCGGCGTGTTTTCATCATTTTACAGTTGGAATGGCTAAATGTAACCGGAAGTTCTATGCTAAAAGTTTCTCATCTCGTATCCCTCTCTTGGTGAACTATCTTCCGGTTTCTTGCTCCCCAGTCAACTCTGGTCTTCCAGCATTTAAATGCGATGTCAATTGTTATCTTGTCTTAATTCTTGTTCTTTTATTGTTCTCTCTGTTTTTAATAATGCTTTTTCTCATATTTTTTTAACATTCAGTAACTGATTGCGTTTTAGTGACTTTATGGCCGTGATTGGGGTGAAATGATTAAAAAATAATTCTGATGTTTACACATTTAGTCAGAAGTTGATCGAGCAGGGAGTATTCCCGCATCCCCTTTATAAGAAATAAAATAATTTCGATAATTTATTTGGATTGCTTTTCTATTGTGTTCTTTTTTAACGAAACAATTCAGCTGATATATTTGTGTCGGACTTCCACCAAATTTATTTGATTTTGATTAGGAAACTAAACTGATGTGAAGAAAGGACAAGGCAAAGGTATCATTATATATAAAAATTGTATTCAACAATGTATACAATAAAGAATGTGTAAGAAAAAGCATGCAATGAGTAAGACGAAAGTTGTCTCTCTTTGACTATCAAAATCTATTAAAGTTCTCTGAAAGAAAAGAGTTATTAGTTTGTTATAAATGTTTTTAAACAGTTCTGCTCTGTAAGAGTAACAATTATGTAAGTGTAAAGGAATGTGCAGTTTGTGACTTTTGAGTGAAAAGATGGGCGGATAGCTTCAACTGTCGTGGATTTCTGTGGCAGCTAAAATCTCACTAGTGCGTCTCCTCTTTTCTCTTGCTTTTATAGGTGATCATTGAATCAGAAGTGCTGCGCAGGAAGAATCATTCTCCACGAACAGAGAATCTGATTGGTCGATACTGACCAATCTCTTTCAGCTTTGGGGAGACTTCTGGGAGCCGATTCTCCCAAAAGTGCCCAAAATCTACTATATGAAAATATTGAGATTCCAAAATTGTCGTCTAAGATAGCAGCGTTGATTCCTGTCCAATGAATGATTGCTATTGAAAATTTGAATTTGTATAGGTATATGTGTGTGTGTGATGATGATCGCCATATATTCTCCGGCTTTTTTCAAGTATATATTGAATCTTGTCATCACCGAGACTTGTTCAGTGTACAGGAGGCCCTTTGTTTTTTGAGAATTCGTTTAACGTTACTTTACCATTACAAAAGACCTATATTAATAGAGATTTCCATCGCTATGCAAAATGTCGTAGAACGATAAAACAATTACCATATAGAAAAATTCTTTTAATGTTCACATAATCAAACTAACGTCTTTTATGGTGCCGAAGGTCAAGGTTTGTCATTAACTAGAGGCTGATGTGGATGCTTGAAATACGAGATCGTGCTGGGCTATTTAATCTCCCACCTTTTTTAATAGACATCTGATGCTCTCGTCAGTTTAGGAGAGTGTCACATCTGTTTCATGAGTGAAGATCAAGGTAAACAAATGAAATATGCATTCTGTCATCCTTGTATATATGAATGTAATCTCACGAAGTTCTATGTTTATCGTTTTAACGTTTTTTTTTCGTTTCCCCCCAAACAAGGCGGGAAGCCACTAGTACGCAAGGGGTTACAGAGAGTTGGAGCGAGAGTGATAGAGGAAAGGATGAAGAGAAGGATAGAGAATAGATCAAGACATCTGGAGACGTCGATTGACATTACATTTGAATAGTTGGAGGTTATAGCTATCAGGGAAACAGGAAAAGGGGAGGGAGTTTCACAGGAGAGAGTTGCGAGACATGAAGCTATTGGAGTAGAAGACACGGCTACATTTAACAGTTTCGACAGAAAATGTGTGAGCGATATGCAAGCCTGGTAGAACGCTTAAATTCATGAAGTTTGGGAACCAGCGTAAGCAGCTTCTCGGAGAAGATACCATGAAAATATTTGTAAAAAAGACAGAGGGAGGCGAAATCCCGTCTGTGAGAGTGCGACTGCAGACGAGATGCCAGATCAGGGCCAATTAAATTGCATATCCGTCTCTGGACCTTTCAAGAAATAAGGAGCACCAAGCCATATATGGCAGCAATACTCCATGCCATTTTCAAATTTAAAGTCATACGTTGGAATCATTGAAGAAATGGCGATTATAGTGAAGATAGCAAGTGACTTAATTTTTGGAGCAGAAAACATTAAAGACATTTCCTATATAAATTAAAGGTAATTGCTACGTATCTTTATGGCGTTGCGATATGACGATTTTATTTTATTTTCATTTTTTTACCATTCAAAACTAACTATACATTGGATTCAAATATAAGCGTCTGAACAATGTCATTGAAAATATATTGAGTCCACAGGAAAAAAAAAAAGAGGATAGGCAATTAAAAGAAAAAAAAAACGCATCGACAAAGGATACTGGGGAGTACGCTAGTCTCTCCGACCATTACTGAGTGAGTCACACTTGACAATATAAGTAACATCTCCTCTATCTGGGGACTGAAAGAGTTACCAGTTTCTCACGGCGCGTGTTAATATATATATGTATATATATTAAGCATTTCACCCCAAGCAAGGCGGGAGCCACGAGGACGCAAGGTGTTACAGAAAATTTAGAGCAATATCAGATAGGAGTGATAGAAGAAAAAATGAGGGTAGTGGATAGATCAAGGTAACTGGAGATATTGATTGACATTACACTTGAATAGCTGGAGATTATAGCTCACAGGGAAACAAGAATAGGGAAGGGAGTTCCACAGGCGTGAGGTGCGAGACATGAAGCTATTGGAGTAGAAGAGATGGCTACATTTAGAAGTTTCGACAGTGAAGGGGTGAGAGCGGGATGCCAGCCTCGTATGGCGCTTGAACTCATGACGTCTGGTAACCAGCGAATGCAGCTCCCCGGAGCAATTTCCATGGAAGTATTTGTAGAACAGACATAGGTAGGCGAAAAGAGTTTCATAAAGTTCGTGTGCACTTTAAAAAAATTTATAACTTAATTTGTATTTGCGATAGAATAAATCTGTAAAAAATGGTTTAAAGTTTAATGTACCTAGTTTTAAGTATAGTTATTAAATAATTCTTTACCACAAAATTTGCAACAATTTTTAGATAAGTAAAAAAATATTTTCTTTTTTCCAGAGTATTACCCTTTGTATTGCTAATGATGGAGGACATATGGAAACTTGAATAAATTTTCAATAAGACCTTAAAAAATATAGATTTACTTCTTTCTAATCCTTTTTACAAATTATTTCTATCGCAAAAAGCAAAAAAAATAAAGTTATAATTTTTTTAATGTGCAGACGAACTTTATGGACATCCTGTATATATATATATATATATATATATATATATATATATATATATATATACAGGATATATATATATATATATATATATATATATATATATATATATATATATATATATATATATATATATATACAGGATATATATATATATATATATATATATATATATATATGTATGTATATATATAGCTTACCCTGAGGATAGATTTAGGTGAAACCTAGGTAGGTTTTCCTGACCCTTTAGGATTTATTTTAGTTATTTCCGCTCTGCTTACCGTATTGAGCACCCTACGTTTTAGTCTTACTACTCCCTTAATTTTTTTTCTTTGGACTAAAGACTTAACGCACTGGACGATTTATTTCTCCCTGTCTGGATATTTTTAGTGCTTTCTTTCATTATTTCCAATTTCTTGTTCATTTACCGATTTGTTTTGGCAGGTTGAGCTATCTGAGTTTTTTTGCCAAACGAGTATTACTATTAGTACACACACACACACACACACACATATATATATATATATATATATATATATATATAGTGTATATTTAGGCAGCAATTTTTCATTAATGCATGTTTCATTAAATAATATAGACAAGTATTTTCTATTTATTTTAACTAACTTCCTTTCATATTTTCTGATAAGCTTAATAACATTATCATTGAAAGACGAAAGTAAATCACCATATTGATACATGTTTAAATCCAATCGAAGCTTTAGACTTACATAAGCCATTATCAAAGACTAGCAGCATGGCCCCGGCGTTGCCCCTACTTGATTAAAAAATCGTACGACTCATACAGCAATCGCTATTACTTGACTTAAAATATTTTTGCCCTTCCTTGCCTTTAAAGTAGTGCCCTTAGCTGTGCTAATGTTGCTACACGCTTTACTTCTTACCTATCTCACATTGAGAATTTTTTCTAAGCTCTATGCTAAACATTAAATCTGTTACGAAAAAAGAACTAAACAAAATGAACACAAAACGATCAGCTTTAAAAAAGGACTCGTAACTGGAAAAACCGAATGAAAAAAGAATATTAACAACGAATACTTTTTCACACCCAACTCAGTTCTGCAGAATCAGAATCAACGTTGAGTTTAAGCAAGCGAATGAGCCAATTGGAGTAAAGTACCATGCAGATTTAAATTTTTCCCACTTGTGACGAATGCAGCTATAGATATTTTTTGCATTCTAGCATGCTAGTTAACATTTGTGTCAATCAGCTGTTGGCTCTCATGCTGGCCACTGGTATCTTTCTGCCTATTCGTGGCAGCCAGCTATAGGCTCTCACTCTGGCCAGTAGAAAATGGCCGCAAACTACATAAAAAATGCCGTAGAAGCATGAAAGAAATCGATTATTTCCACTATCGATGGGAGTTGGGAAATGCAAGGTCAGTCTTGGACTTCCCACTAACTTGGAGCATGTACATGTATATTTTGGTGCAAATCCGTCGAAAATTACGGCTGTGCATTCGTTACACACACACACACACACACACACACACACACACACACACACACACACACACACACAAACACACATCCTGCCTTTTATAGATAGAGATGACAGTTACTTATCAATATATCAAACAATACCCGAATGAAACAATAATGATCGTCTGTTTTTGTTGCATGAAAAATTTCAAAGTAACGACTAACTCGTGTATACGAGACGCGGAAGCGAAAATCGCGTCACAGCTCGTGACATCACGCATCACCACGCGTGATTGAAAACGCTAAGTATTAAGTATGGGAAGCCGTTGGTATAAACCAATGGCTTCTGTTATCAATTATAGGCATTTAAGAATATTAATAATTTTCGTTATTAATATTTATTAAATATTGAAAATTTAATAAATATTAATAATATTTATTAAATAACGGCTATTTGTCACTTTCGTTAATCTAAATATAATTAGAAATTATTAAAGTATTTGTTCAAAACAATTCATCTTTTTAACAGACATTAAAATAGATTCGGCAAGTTACGTTTTTATTGATTAAAATGAGACACATTTAGTAAACTTGTTTCTTGAAAACATAAACAATCGAGAATATTAAAAAAAAGAGAAAATTCTTCTATAATATGATGAATAGGAGATTTGTTTGATATTTAATTAAAAACAAAAATTATTGTAAATGGTATTTATCATCACAAGAAAAATTAGTTCTCTGTGTTCTTTTTTCACTCGTAGAAAAACTGCAACACTATAACTTCTATTTTATTCTTCTTCTATTACATATATTATTACCACTAACAGTAATAATAGCAACAATTTACAAAGACTTACTGACACAAAGATTACTCCCATGGCTATTAGATAACTCTCTTGTGTAAAGAAAATAATTTTAAAAAGAATACCGAGATGAACATTATCTACAGCTGTTTTAATAGACTCTATTTTATTTTGTTTCGACAACAACAACAACAATAATAATAATAATAATAATAATAATAATAATAATAATAATAATAATAATTGTTGTTGATGCACTCGGGAATTACACCAAGAATCTCGCTGCCTCGAAAAACGCCTGGGGATACCAAACACCATTGAGAATACAAACGTGGCAGTGCTGCTCGTAACAGCACATGTACTCAAGAAAGTGTTGCATTCTTAACACCTGGTATACGACCACTACCACCAAACCGAAACATCTAAGAATTGGAGAAATAATAATAATAATAATAATAATAATAATAATGTCGAATATTTGTTAGCTTGCAAGTGGTCTGAAAACAAGTAGACTGGTGTAGCCACCAAGACTGGTGTAGCCACCATTAGGCACTCTCTTATAAATGAGGAAAAATTAGCTGGCTTGCTTTTCCAAGAAGGCAGCCATGTTACCAAGTAAGGCATTTATTTGACTTCTACATCTCTCCCTCTCCCCATTGCGGAAGCAGTGGCCATTGTAGAGGAATCAGTTCCTTATTGCCTGGCAGATAATACGGGAGTAGTCGTGATTACGGGCGCTTTAAGTTTCCTTAGGAACCTACAGTTCCGCAGGGTTATTCTACCTGATGCTGCAACTCTAATCCTATATTGACGGTTGGGAAGCGTCTCTACTATTCGCCCAGCTATTCTAGCAAAATGGACCAAAACACCTGATGCATTTAGCACTCTCCTATAAATGAGGTAAAATTAGCTGTCTGGCTTTTCCAAGAAGACACAGGAAGGCAGCCATGTTAGCAGTCATCTGACTTCTACAAATAATAATGCTATAAGATATCTCAAAAGAAAATCTTTTTCACATGGATGACTTAAAGTTGTATTGTAGGAATGACAGTGAGCTGGAGGGTCTCCTAGAAACAGTAAAATGTTCAAGTGATGATATTGGAATGTAATTCGGTTTGGATAATTGTGTTAACGTCAACAGTTTTATGTATATAGCTTCAAGAATTTTAAGTTTTTGAATATTGTTTTCATGTTTAAGTATAGTTGAATTTTCAACAAGGATTTTCCGGAATTGTGTATGCGGCCAAACATGTTATTTAAATGCCTAAAAATGTTAGAGTTATCATTCAAATGTAGTGTCAAGCATCGTGAATGAGAGTTTGTTGTGTGAACAACATAAATATTATTTAATCCATTGGAGATACAATCTCCCAAAGGGCACTTGAATTTTTAAACTAAATTTTTTAAACTTCATCTTGTTTATAATTAGTATGCATATGATTACGATATAGGAGATTAATAATTGAGATTCTGGAAGCTATATACATAAAACAGTTGGAACTTAACCTGAACAAAATAAACTATGAAATCTCCACAAATATTCTTAAATGCCTATAGTTGGTAACAGAAGCCATTGGTTTATACCAACGGCTTCCCATACTTAATATTTCTCGTTTTCACTCTCGCGTAGTCATGTGTGACGTCACGAGCTGCGATGTGATTTTCGCTTCCGCGTCTCGTATACTCGTTTTCAGTGATGACATTGGAACGATTTCGGTTTGGATAATTGTCTTAAAGTCACAATTTTAAGAGGATGCCTACAGCAAAACCCCTCTATTAACTTAGTTACTTGGGGTAACAATCAAAGATTTAGAGTAAGAAGAAGCTTAAAAGTTCCTCGGTGTAAATGAGAATGAAGAAATTCACCATAAAAAATGAAAGAAAAAGGGGGTTAAAGAGTACTATAGCGACTGTTATCAAGAACAGAATTATGACCATTAATAGCCTTGCCATCCCAGTGGTTCAATATAGTTCAGACGACAAAATTTATTCACCATAAACAACAAAAAAATGACCTGTCAGTAAGTGGATATCTGTTCCAGAAGCGAAGTAGGTTTCCTAGATGTTACCTTCAACCTAAGAAAAGGCACATATAAACCATGCAGAAAACCCAGTGATAAACCACTGTTTATACACACATCCTCCAATCACCCGCCTTCGATAATCAAACAGATACCAAAATCGATTAGCCGTAGGCTTTCCGATAATTCCTCCAATGAATCCATATTTAACGAAACTAAGAAAGACTACGAAACGGCACTAAAAGATACTGTATACCCGGCATCACTCACATACTCACCACAGAGCACTAAAAAGGTCAAGAGGAAGAGAAATATCATATGGTTCAACCAACCGTACAGCAAAAACGTAAAAACAAAACTCTACACAAAACATTCAATAAAAACACAGTAAAAAAAAGCTACAGTTGCACCGAGAACATGGTGAAAATAAGAAAAAAGCACATTAGTAAAACTATCAACAAAGCACCCGAACAAATTAAACCAACGTGTAACTGTAGAATAAAGAATGAATGTCCCTATAACGGTAACTGGTTACAAGACAAAGTAATATACCAAGCCACGGTAAAATCAACAGTTAATGAAGAAAAGGTATGCATAGGAGTAACTGAAGGACACTGGAAACAAAGAAACTATGCACACAAAACACCTTTCACAAATAGTAAATACGCGAACAATACAATGCTTTCCAAGTAGATCTGGGAAATTAAAAACAAAACATAAATCACACCAAAAATATCATGGAAAATAAGGAAAAGGTAATCAGCTGACAACAATCAATCAAAAACCTGCAAACTTTGCTTGGAGGAAAAACTAGGTATTATTACTTTCCCAGACCAAAATAAATTACTAAATAAACGATCTGAGCTCATCTCAAAGATGCAGACATGAACTGAAAACTGAAATGAAACTGAAATGAATAAACAGAAATAAAAAAAATAACATAAAAAGCAAGTAAATAAACTAACCCCCAAAAATAATAAACAAATTAACAAACCACTTCCGTTAGGATAGGCGAAATAGAATAAATAAAAAATAAAATAAAATGCATAAAAACAAGTAAAAACAATCAATCCAAATAAAGTAAATAATAATAAACAAATTAACTAAGTAATCCCACCAAAATAACCGTGGGAATAGACTACAACAACCTATCCAAAGATTGGACGTAAAAATAGCAATAACTACTATATGCCGATAAAAAAAAAACCTTACTAAGTTACTCAAAAATCGAAAACCAAATAGAATAAATAAAAATATACAAAATAAAATAAATCAGTAAATAAAAAAAAAAACTAATAAAAATTAATCCAAATAAATAAATAAATGAACAAATTAACAAATCGCCCCCGCAAAAATAACTGTTAGAACTAATAAAAATAAGCATGGATAAGGAAAAACAATAAAATAATCAATCAAAATAAATAATTTAAAAACTGTCCACCGCGAAAATAACAGAATAGACTACGGCAAGCAATCTAAACATTGGACAAATAAATAGCTTTAAT
Source organism: Acanthosepion lycidas (assembly GCA_963932145.1). Lineage (NCBI taxonomy): Eukaryota > Metazoa > Mollusca > Cephalopoda > Sepiida > Sepiidae > Acanthosepion > Acanthosepion lycidas. Next base: position 30,511,350 of record OZ010578.1, on the reverse strand, counting down.
TATCTTCCCAGACCAAAACAAAGTATTAAATAAGCGACCTAAGCAAATCCTCCAACAAATTTTTTACGACGTTAATAAAGCATCAAAAAACGAAAAGAATAAATAATGCAAATGGAAAACAAGTAAAATAAATTAACCCAAATAAATAATATTGCAATAAACAAACAGGCCACTCCTGCAAAAATAACTGCCAGAATAGATTACCCACAATGCACCACTGACCCATATATATATATATATATATATATATATATATATATATATATATATATATATATATGTGTGTGTGTATAAATATCCGAGCAAAATCCCAGCATTCGCGTCCTGACGATTGCTTCCAGCATGAAACATATATGAATAAAAAGAAAGAACAGTAAGATATATAATCCGGTATTCCTATTGGTATTTTTATTTTTGCAAAATAGTGCTCAATGTAAATTTACAGGACATTAATATATATATATATATATATATATATATATATATATATATATATATATATATATATATATATATCTGTAATCATGTTCATATCTCAGTATATTCACATCTCTCTATTATCTAATTCTCTACGCTCATATTAAATCTTTATGTTCTTTGTTCATATATATACGTTTATTCGTATCTCTATCTTCATATATCTAAGCATGTTCATATCTATCTAAACATGTTCACATCTATGTCCAGTATCTATCCTTGTTCATATCTGTATTCATATATATATATATATATTTATATATATATATATATATATATATATATATGGTAATATCTATCTTGAGCAGAGTACAGCCATCAGCGGAACGAACAGGTGCTACGGCATTGCGAGAAGGACCGAAGATAAGATGGGTGGAATCATAAAACTCGTATGTTTTGTTTTCGTCAGCAAAACGTTGAATTTCTTCAGATTTGCGGAGCCACCAGTTGTTCTGAACTTCATTGAGTTTCCGTTGTGCCTCCGCTAGTAACCGGCGCCAGTTTTTTGGCGTAAGTATGAGAGTGGGGATGTGCAAGATGGGCGTCGTGTGCTTGATTCTTTGCCATCAGAAGTGGCTGGATAACTTTCACGGATTCACCGAACCAACCTGGTTTCTTTCGCTGAGTTTTTTCCAAGAAATCCTAGCACGATGGGCTGAGCACTTCACGGAACTTTTGAACAGATACATACCGATTGATCCAATCAGCTTTCGATGAACTTCCGACTCTTCCGTATCCCGTAACCCCTAATGGTTGTAGAGGAACGATATGGACTAGCAGATGGAGTCCAAGCCTCTTCGGGCTGGTTTGAATTTAGAGTTTTCTTTCTCCTAGAATGGACCAGTCCATCTTACCATTTATCCATATCTCAGTGAGAGTGTGAATGGGGGAGGGGTCATACATTTCTTTTTTAAGTTTTAAGTGAATGCGAGGATCGACTGAAATTTGAAATCGCTCTCCGATTTCCCAATCCAAGTCTCCTTTCATCACGCCACTGTTCATCTGTAAATATGTGTACATATCACGTAAGATGGTATATGACTCAACCTGGAAATTCAAGAAAGTTCTTTAGAGATTAGTGACATTAAAGTTTGAAGTTTGAAATACGAGAAAAGAAAACGAATATAATGAAATGAAGTAAACAGAAATTTAATGAATCTGATGTTCGATTAATTTATCACATCGTCCTAGTAACCTAATATTGTTTGTCGATTTTAGTCTCTTATCAACAATATGTTTTTACTCTTATTTGTCTGGAACAGTGTCAGAAGTCAGAATTAATTTGTATCTCACAGCCTTATTTCCCAGTTTCATAAGTATTTACTTATTTTGAATACTTGGGACATATTTAAACACCAGCATTATAAAAATAAAGTAAAATGTCGTCTGCATAGGCAACTGAAAAAGCGGGATGTTCAAATGAATCAATTTAAATTTGTAATTAACTTTGCAGTTAATGTCAGTAGGAAAAATAAAAAAAAAATAAGAATCTTGGGGAATGATGGAAAGTAAAATTTGATATAAACAAAACTTAAGCAAAAGACGAAGGAAAGTTGCCAAGTCTAATGAAATTAGCAGACCGTGCAAATATGACGTATGACTAACAATTCCTATTTTGATGAGAAAACACTCAACATATTAGTTTATGTGTACATATGGTCATGTAGCCGATATGTTTAGAATTTTCGCATTCCACCCATGAAACCCGTGTTCACCCGGGTTGATTTGATTTGTAAGTGAGGTGAGTGAAATTGAGTCAACGAAACAATTAATAAGCTGCCAATGGCTGTACTAACCAGAACTCAGAAATTATCATGATCACTCAAGTACTGCTTGAGACAGATTCCGAGCCCCTCTCTCAGAAACTGTAACGAATGTCTGCTAAGCATAGTTTTAGTATAATCGACAGGTCGGCTCTGTAAATGTTGCAAAAATACCTACAACTTGGATTAACAAGCCATGCGAGCAGGCAGGTGTATTTGGAAACAAATGACCACTATTATTATTATTATTATTATTATTATTATTATCATTATTATTATTATTATTATTTATGTATGAATGTAACTAAGATCTGCTCAGCATATTTGCAGTATAAACCAGCGGTTGGCTCTGTGGGTGTCAAACAAATATGTGCGTGATCAGGTGTCTGAAACAATGTTTAGCCAGCCACATTAGTAGACGAATTTACCAGGTATGCATATAGGTAGGTATGTCTGGCTACCTGGAGGCAGTGTAATGGTTAACAAGCTTGCCTCACTAGAACAATTACGACTAAGTAGTGAGTTCGATCATCACCGGATGCCCTCTAATTTCAGCCCTGTGCTTAGAAAATCATTTTGTAGCACCTCCGGGCGGTTTAATGGTTAGCAAGCTTGTCTTGATAGAACAGTTACGACTGGAGTAGTGAGTTCAATCCTCACTGAGTGCCCCATACTTTCGGCCTTGTGCTACATCTAAGCTACGCTTGGTAAATCACTATAGGTAGGTATGTCAATACTTCCGTAGCCTAATAACGAAAAAATAAACTTTTACACAACCAATGTCAGTTTTCCTTGTCAATGCAATTAATGATTGTTCATTAATCAAATAAATAAAATATTGGACGCTGATCATTTCAAATAAATATCCAGCTAGTTCGAATGCATTTATGCCCATCTCTGCATATGCGCATACATGTATATGAAATCATAGATGCGTTTACGTTACGACCATTATTGTTTTACGCACAGGAGCTGACTTCTGTATACTATCGAGCAGGGGACACGCCACACAGGGCACCGTTGAGATGTATACGTAAATCATAGCACAGGATGAACCAAGCCTTGTGTGGACTCAAAATGTTCGGACTTGCCGATGCTTCAGTTAAAAAGCTTTGGTCATCAAGTGAACTGGCCTTTTCAACTATTCAGCACGCCAGTTTATGGGCTCTCGCTCCTAAACTGTAACTAAGGTACGCCCAGTATAGGTGTAGTATAAAACTCAGGTTCTATCTATCTATCTATCTATCTATCTATCTATCTATCTATCTTGCGTGTGCATTTAGGCAGCAATTTTTCATTGATGCATGTTTCATTAAATAATATGGACATTGATTAACTGATACAGGTTTTAATCCAATCTAAGCTTTCGGCTTACATGAGCCATTATCAAAGATGACAATTAATTTTCAATATATCAAACAATACACGGACGAAGCATTAATGATGGTCTGTTTTTGCTGCATGAAAAATTTCAAAGCAACGACTAACTCGTGTATACCAGACGCGGAAGCGAAAATCGCATCGCAGCTCGTGACGTCACACATAACCACGCGGGAGTGAAAACGAGAAGTATTAATTAAGGGAAGCCGTTGGTATAAGCCAATGTCTTCTGTTATCAATTATAGGCATTTAAGAATATTTGTGGAGATTTCATATTTTATTTTGTTCAGGTTAAGTTTCAACTGTTTTATGTATATAGCTTCAAAAACAAAACATACAAGCATTATTGTTTCATCCGTGTGTTGGTTGATATATTGAAAGGTAATTCTTATATTTAATAATGGCTTATGTAAGCCGAAAGCTCAGATAAGATTAAAACATGAATCAATATGGTGATTCCCTTTCGTCTTTCAATGATAATGTTATTAAGCTTATCAAACAATATGAAAGGAACTTAAAATAAATAGACAAAACTTGTCTATATTATTTAATGAAACATTCATCAATATATATATATATATATATATATATATATATATATATATATATATATATATATATATATATATTATATATATATTATATATATATATATATATAGTACAGGTAATCGATCCGCTGTTATATAATCCGGGTGGATCCTAGTAATAACAAATATCTAAACTGATCCACAGAGTGTTCAATATATTTATTATAACAGTTCATATATATTATTTTACAGCAAAACCCAAAATTACCTCATCATGAGTATAGTCCTTTTCAAGCTGGTCTGAAGCCATATATATATATATATATATATATATATATATATATATATATATATATATATATATATAATTATGCTGCCATTAATGTATATGTATATGCCTCCGTTAATGTTTATCTATATGCCCCCGTTAATGTATATGTATATATCTATCTATGTAGAGAATTATATGCATGTCAATTAATACTAAAAAGCTTATTATCATTTCTCTTCTTAAACCATGTCTAAATATTTGAACAATGATAAAGCATTATTTCTTTATTTTAATGCACACACACACACACACATATATATATATATATATATATGTCTTAAAATAATTGTCGGACTTTGTCCATTTCATAATGGTTGGCGTCATTTGTTTACATTAGGATACGCCATGAGCAGATATGAATGTATGTGAGAGATTCATGGAAGATTGAAGTTTAAAGGCAGTAAAATCGACCTTGCTAACCGAACGATCCTCTGTAGACAAATCGGTTAAAGGTATATCAGGCTATATGACAGTTCCGTAAAGGATACAGATTCGAATCCTGTCGGAGAAAGAATATTTTCTAGGAAAATTTATCGGACATTCAGGCCGATTTCGCTTCCAGCGTCTTATATGCACGAGTTTGTCGTTGCTTTCAAATCTTCCATGTAAACAGAAACACACTATCATCACTGTTTTGTCCGTGTATTGCTTAATATGTTGTACTGTAATTGACATCTTTGATAATGGCTTATGAAAGCCGAAAGCTTAGATAGGATTAAAAAAATATGTAACAATATTGTGATTTTCTTTCTTCATTTAATGATAATGTTATTAATGTTATCAGACGATATGAAAAGAATTTACTTAAAATAGACAAAACTTTTCTATATTATTTATTTTATATATATATGTGTGTGTCTGTTTGCGTCTCTGTGTGTGTGCACGCGCAGTAGCAGCCCAAATGTTCAGTAACTTTAATATGTTGCGAATTTGCATTACTTTTCTGCTCATAAGTTGCTATTTCTTCAAGATTTCGTTGATTACTCTGATGAAGTCTCTTCAGTTCTATCCACATTTTTTCTATGACATTTAAACTGGCCAAACATTTAATACAGTGACACGTCCATGAACTAGACTTTTGCACGCGATGTCTGATATACAGCTTTGTCTTGTTTTGAAGCCATGCATTCCTTCTTGTCTTATATAAAAGTGTCCTTCAGCAACTCTCTATATTCCGTATTAATTACAATTAATTAAGCTATCAATTCGAAAACTGTTAAACCCTTACGCATATATACCCACATCATTCCGACTTTTGTCTCTGGATAGTATTTCGGAAATTCATCTTCTTGATATTCAAAATTTCCTTAGCTGGCTAATTTTCTTTTCTATCTTCACTGTTTCATTCTATTGTTTGCTTTATATATTTTCTTCATGTTTTGAAGCCCTGAATGAATGCAGTACTCCCATGTAAGAACTTTTACTACAGGGTGTTGCAGAAAAATCCGACACTTGACAAAATGAAAACGAAATGGGCAATAAAATCAAAATTTGTATATGCAGATACCCGACAGTTTTTCAACTAACTAATGTTAGGCAGAACGACAGGTGGATCTGCAAAGACATCGAGGAGGTTACCGTCGTGAGGGCATAAAATGTTTCCCTCCTTCCGTCATGGTTCTTGGCGTCATCCTCCATTCTTCTTTCAAAAGTGCCTGAGAGTCCCCGCTGGGATCTACCAGGGGGGGTGCTGAGGAGCGTGGTGAAGCCCTGGATAGAGGATATCTCCGGCGGACACCCTTACGTTTTCCGCTCCTGGACACAGGGCCAAGACGACCCAGGCGTGGCTGCTCAACAATGTTCCTCACCACTGGTCGCCCGGATTGTGGCCACCTCCTCATCCGACGGCAACACCCTTCACTTTTTTTTTTGTGGTGTGATCGAGGCCAAGACCAACAAGCACGCCCACAACACGGTCGACTCTCTGAAGGCTGCCATCGTGGAGGCGTTCGCCGCTATGGACAAGGACATGGTCGCCAAAGCATGTAGTTACATTGAAAAATAATGTAGTATGTAACTCTAACTGTTAGTAAATAAACTGTCGGGTCTCTGCATATACAACTTTTGTTTTTATTGCCTTTTTCGTTTTCTTTTTGTCAAGTATCGGATTTTGCTGAAACACCCTGTATACCTCTCTATTTTATTTCATTGTAACTTATGAATATACTCTTAAACGGAAGCAATGGTGACACATCTATAAATGATCGCGGCCAAGACCAAGAAGCACGCCCACAACACGCAGTTATGGACATGGTCGCAAAAGCATATGACTCATTTCGCGCCCGCCTTGAGACGGCCGCCGCCGGCCGCCGCCGGCCGTTACATTGAAAAATAATGTAACATGTAACTCTAACTGTTGCTAAATAAACTGTCGGGTCTCTGCATATACAACTTTGCTGCAACACCCTGTATATGAAGAAAATTCGATTTTCTTATATATTTATCGCATTCTTATATATTTATCATATATTTGTCAAGAGCTTTCGACCAGATTATTTTATCAGTACTACAAGGCAAGGACTTATTGTCTTTCGTGTTGACTCTGACTTGAAGTGGTACTCGTATATACCATCCATTGCTAATGATGTTGAAAAAAATGATCGGCTCATCCTGAGATTCTATGATTTTTCTTTACGAGAGTCCTCATTTGTTAAAATTCAAAATCTTTCATGCAGTTTGGTTTTCGAAGATATCGCTAGCCTCTTGCTACTCTGTGGCGATTACATATCAAATATTCAGATAGGCTCCATTTTTAATTTTCATCAGTTCAATCATTTACAGTGTGGACACCCTCTTTTCATTCTTTTTCTAAATCTATGAAAGAAGTTCCACTTAAAAAAAGTTTCATCAATAACTACTTCTTTTTGGTACAATGCTTCTCAGAAAACTAGAATCTTAATCGATTCAAATTCATAACCAATCGTTATCTATCCTTACTCTCATGTTCTTTGCTTTCTTTTTCATTCGTATCACACACATGATTAATTATAGCCATTTCGACAGTAACACTCTAGCTTACGTGGCTCTCGGGCCTTATATTAGTTAATGTTCACTATAGAAAATGTCAAAGTGAAAAGTAAGTTTAATAGAGGTTATAAAATGTGATGGCATCTGATGATGAAGATATTCGTACTTTTAAATTGACTCCCAATACCGTGAAAGATATGTTTAATGTAGGTTGTTTTATTTTGTACTAGCCGAATTACCTGAACCTTGCAGATTGTCACACATTTTTGTTGTAAGAAAATGGTTATTGATTTTGAATCCTTGTCATAATTTGTGGAGATAAATGATGCATTTCAATATTACTCAATGATCTTGCCGATGTGACCTCCATCTTCTGGCTTTCTCCCTTTATATTTTAGATAGGAATCATTCCCGTGTTGAAAATAAATTTAATTTAAATCAAAGGGAAAACATTCAGTGGGGCGTTTGTGACCCAGGGTACTCCCTTTGATCAAAATGAAATATACTTATCCAAGTACGCTGGGTAATGGAATTTCAGAATATCTATGATTATATGTGTTTATCTCCAAAACTCTAGGAGGAGTTCGATAACAGGAGGACAGAGGCTACAACTTTATGCATCTACACTAGACAAGGTACCTGGTGTTGTCCCGGTGAACATGGCTGATTAGAGCCATGTACACCGGGGCAATCTCTGTGTAGAAATGTCTGCCTGCGTCCGCGATTGCAAGCACCATCCGTTTGGTATACTACGCTACTCCTCCACTCATCCATCGAATACCATTGTTAAAAACTTTTTGTGTGGTCGTTGCTCTGGGTTAAATTGTTTCAATGTTTTATATATTCAGTAAATTTCCTATGGCCTATACTTTCAAATAGTGTGGCATTGTTCACAAATCTAATAATCAAACAAAAACAGGGATGAAGCGTCAGAGCTTGATTCAACAGCAAGTGCAAATGCATCAACGCCCCCCCCCCTCCTTCTTCGGAATTTTAGTGTAAAGCTGGGGTTAATAAGCGATTCGTAGGAATTTTTCCATTTTGACGCTTCTTTAATCTTTCTCAAACAATCTTGACATCAAAGTTTCTTAGAATGCCAATTTAGCATGGAATCATATGAAGAAACTTTTGGCTAAATGGCAAAAGCCAATTTTGGACCTAGTTTGTCGCAGACTTCGTTCACTTAACTGAAATAATCTTAACCAAACATTCACGCGAGACAATTTGTTTGTCATGTGTAATTTACTGTTTAAATTCGGAAAGCATCGGATGCATAAACCAGATAGATAGATAGTTTGTCATTCATACTTCGATATATAGATATATATGTTGATCTTTACACCTTGACAAATAGATAGCTTGATAATCAGTCTTCGACATATACATAGATATTCCGATATTCCGGCCTTAGCGGCTCTTGCAAATACTTTAGCAGAGCTTAATTGTAGCGTTCGATTAAGTTATACAGAGGATTTAAAAAAAAAATTTGTTATGGATACCGATTTCTGGAAAGAAAACTGTATATCTTGTTGGTGTCTGTCTCTTCAAAAACTCTTTTGAGGCTCTTATGGCTATAATATTTTCGTCTTGTTTTGGAGGTAGTTCTGCACTTCAACATGAAGTGCTCCACTGTGAGTCTGCTTACGCAGGGGCATTTTGGAGGATCCACCCTCTTCAGGATGTAAGAATGAGTCAAATGTGAATATCCTATGCATAGTCTGGTCATAACAACTTGTTTTCTTCGGGTATCATCTCAGTCCCTTTCCCCATTTTTCTACTGTAGATTTTATTGATGGAGTTTATTTTTGGTTAGGTTTTCCCATATTTTCTGCCGTTTCTCCTTGGTGATTTTTTTTCTTATTTCAGCTTTCAAATCTGTGTATGGTAGTTTTATGTTTTTGTCTATGTTCATTTGAAGTGAGGATTTGGATGCTGTGTCCGCTTTGTCTTCGCCTCGAGCAAAACTAAAATCTAATTTCTTGTATGATGGCAAATTTTTGTGACGTGTTTGAAAAAATAGGATAAAAATGAGGAACTTATTCAAGTTTTCATTTTGAGTAGTACGAAAAACTCAATTTCTTTTACAGTTTTTTGCAATTATTTTGTGTCAAGTCAATGTCGCAAGAAATCTATCAAACACTATACGTAAACCTCGTAACTTGTTTTGCATTAATACAAAGGGCATCAGATCATCCAGGAAAAAATTTGTTCGCATGTCACTTTCTCTTGGTTTTTGCAAAAAATCGTATCCACTTTCAGTTTTATCGATTTTTCTGCCAAACCCAAGGGGGTGGAGCTGGAGATTGAAAAGTTGGACTTCATCTACCTTTGAAAATTTGCCAATGTTTTCTTTTTCTTAATAATTAGGAATTTTAATATGGGCCTGAGGATAAATACCACATTGGCATGGGAAGAGAAGAGTATATCTAAGAAAGTGAGTAATGAGTATATATATATATATATATATATATATATATATATATATATATATATATATATATATATATATATATATAATAAAGGCTCAAACACTAATATTCCATGGTTATAATTTATTATATTGGCATCGTAATCACGATCCAATTCATCAGACCTAAAATTTCAAAAAGAAATCAGAAAATATAACTCCGGGTATAAAAACAAATTTGAGTGAGAGTGTTTGTGTGGGAGCGGGAAACAAGTGCAACAAAGAAAGAAGAACAGGAAGGCCTAAAGGTGAAGGTAGGGATTAAATTTTAACAGAGAGAAGTTTTAAAGAGAGGAGTTAAATAACGGTTTCAATGAGTGAGATACAGATAAATATGAATTATTTTTCGCTACCGAATCGCTGACCTAATTAAAAAAACAAAACAAAAGAAAACAAAAAAATAAAACAGGCACCGTGATTACGATTCCCATGTAATAAATTATAACCATGGAATATTAGTATTTGAACCTTTTTTATTATATTCTTACTGTGTCCTGGACATTGCGTTCTACCTGGATTCTATCCTCTTGTAAATTTATATATATATATATATATATATATATATATATATATATATATATTGACCATTAATATTATCTATCTATCTATCTATCTATCTATCTATCAATCTATACATATATATATATTTACCATATATTTATTTGACCGCTAATATTATATCTCTCTCTTTCTCTCTCTCTCTCTCTCTCTCTCTCTCTCTCTCTCTATATATATATATATATATATATATATATATATATATTAATGCAATTTTTCTATTTATTATGTTTTAAATATATAGCTTCAAGAATTTTTAGTTTTTGTTTATTGTTTTCATGTTCAAGTATATGAAAAATCCACAAATTTACTTAAATGCCTATAATTGATAACAGAAGCCATTGGTTTATACCAACGGCTTCCCATACTTAAAACTTCTCGTTTTCATTTTCACTTGGTCATGTGTGACGTCACGAGCTGCGATGGTGATTTTCTTTGTTCTTTTAATGATAATGCCATTAAGCTTATCAGACGATATGAAAGGAATTTGCTTAAAACAAATAGACAAAACTTGTCTATATTATTTAATGAAACATGCAATAATAAAAAAATGCCACCTAAATACACAGACAAGATATATATATATATATATATATATATATATATGAATGAAGAAATATAGTATTAAGGTATGCTATATTTATGGGATAAAGTGCACAATATCAGAGATAGGGCGTGTGTAAATATAAAAGTGAACATTAAATCTAACACTCAGAGGCGACAGACCACCTGACGATTGCGTCTAGCATGAAACAGACTATCGCCTCTAAGTGTTGATTTCAGTGTTCATTCATATATATATATATATATATATATATATATATATATATATATATATATGCATGTATGTATGTGTGTGTGTGTATTCTGGCGGTGTGGAAGGAAAACGCTCTTTATATATGTGTGTATATATTCTACTGAAAATATTTTTAAAAAGCTAAATCGTTTTTCAAAATCTTAAAGCTAACCTAAAATGATTAAAAGAAAAGAAAACATATTCTTTGACATTATATCTATTTATCTATAGATAGATAGATAGAGATTGATTGATTGGGAAAAATGTATAGTTTGGTTTCATTTTGTCTTTATGCATGGAATAGAAAGACAAAGAGAGAACACACTTATTTTTCGAATGGCGTTTTGTAAACCATGTTTTTCCGATTGTAATTGACTATGATTGATTAATCAATGTTTTTGCAATTTTCTGCAGAGCAGTCATATTGATGGTATACTGAGATAGAATCCGGCAAGTCCGAAAAAAAAATTATTATGTTAACGGAACTAATACATTGAAAGAAGGAAACAGTCGCTTATATTTATTTCCAGACACATCAGCTGGCAGAAGTAAACACATGCGGTAAAGAAGGTCAGAAGTATATCAAATGGAAAGACTTATACATACATATATCAAATGAAAATATAGTTATACAGTGTAACCCGGATATAAGAGAAACCCGGATATAAGAGCGATTTTCTCTAGTCCCAAATTAGAGCGTGTGTTATATAAATTAGACAAAACCCGGATATAATAGAAACCTGGATATAAGAGACTTCTTCTCCGGTCCCGACAACACTCTTATATCCGGGTTACACTGTATATATATATATATATATATATATATATATATATATATGAAGAAATATAGTCTTAAGGTGAGCTATATTTATGGGATAAAGTGCTCAATGTCAGAGTTGAGCGTGTGTAAATATAAAAGTGAACATAGAAGTCAGCACTTAGAGGCGACAGTCTGTTTCTATGCTATATGCAATCGTCAGGCCTAGCATGAAACAGACTGTCACCTCTAAGTGTTGACTTCAATGTTCACTTTTATATTTATATATATATATATATATATATATATATATATATATATATATATATACACCTGATGTGTATGTGTGTATGTCTGTCTGCGTGTGTGTGTGTTTTTTGTGCAAAGGTTTACACTTTTTGAAATTAAAATATAATGTTTTGACTGTATATCCAGTTTCTTATATGAAAATGGGCGGTGGTAAATTTTGCATACACGTAATCCTTTGCTGTATTTCAAAATATGCATTTAACTAATGTGAATACAACGATCCTGGAATTTTAATTTTTTGAAATTTGATAAAGTGGTGTTATAGATGCAAAAATGTTTTTTTACTAAGATTTTCTGGAAAGAAACAATTTTTTAAAAACTGAAATTTTAATTAAAAGCCCACAAATATTTGACTTTTCTATGAATTTCCAAAACAATGTATTTTTTACCGCCAAAAAAGATGCTGAAACTTTGGCCAACCTGCTGACGCGAAAAAGATTTTAAACCAAAATTTTGAATGTGATAGAAATTATTAAAAAAAATTAATAAAATAATTTGTCGATCCTTTCTCTTAATAATAACAAACATTTTGACGATGTCACTTTGTGTTTATAATGTTTTTGGGCGTTTTAATCATCGATAGTCTTTTTCAGAATGTTTTCGAGGTACACACATATACACGCACACATATACATGTATATGTGTGTGTGTGTGCGCGCGCCTGTGTATGTATGTGTGTAAATCATCATTCTAGAGTCTTGGTGTGAAGATTAGAGATGTTTTCCTTTGCATGACAGACGTACCGATGTTTCAAACGTATAGAGATGTTATTTTGTGCATTAGCAATATATGGATTTTGGCCTCAATTCAAATTCAATACTAATTTTGTTCAAGCAATTTTCCAGCTTTAGAACAGTTTCCATTTGTTCCTTATTGTCCTGAACGGCGTAGTAAAACAGACAGTTTGTACATTATTTAAATTATTCGGACTATTGTCCCCATCTTTGTCGCCATATTTATTACAACCTTTGTTGTACGCCCCAGCATTTTTCAGGTGGTTACAATGTCGAACATTTCTAAAGACTGTGTGTACACCAAAGGGCCGAAACGTGATAAATATGGCGACAAAGATGAGGGCATTAGTCCGAATAATGTAAATAATATACATAATACCTCATCTCATAAATTTAGACTGATACTGAAGGGCCGAAATGTTGTAATAAATATGGCGACAAAGATGAGTACAATATTCCGAATAAGTAAATAGTGTACATAATACCTCATCTCAGAGACATAGACAGATACTGAAGGGCCGAAGCTTTGTAATAAATATGGCGACAAAAATGAGGACTATAGCCCGAATAAGTAAATAATGTACATAATACCTCATCTCAGAAATATAGACAAATGTTGATATCAGTTTATTACTAGGATTACTAGTGTTGAACGTCTATATCAGTTAGTATAGGTACCTCCACGAAAATGTAAACAAACAGAGATAGCATGATGAAAAAGATGCCGAACTTGACGAAAACAAGTTTTTATCGTCTAATGTTCATATTATTATTAAAGAGGAAAGATCAAAGTATTTTGGGGGTATTTTTTTTACATTTTTTAATCGTTCCTAGCACGTCCGAAATTTTCGTTAAAAATCTTGTTTTTTTTTTGGCAAAAAAAAGGACAGATAATCAATCATTTTCAATCATTTTCAATCATTTTCAATCATTTGATAAAAAAGATGAAAATCTGACTTTGATATTCTTTTAAAAATCAATTATCATTTTTTCAAAATTGATTTTAATAAAATCAGAAATTATAATGTTTATTTAAAATATTTTGAACCAATCTTAACTTAGCTTCTGCGCCGAAAAAATGTAATTTGAAAATAAAACAAAACAGGTCATAACCTTTCGCCTCGCTTGACAGGTGACGAAAGACACATTCATGACGTTTAGATAACTTACGGGAGGAGAATTCTTTCCACGGATGGAAGGAAGTGAAATTATTTAGATTTAAGTGAACAAATTATTTACCTCGTTACTTTTAAGGAAAACTTTCAGCGCTCTAATTTTCATTTTTTTTTGTACTTAGCTTTCATTTTTACGTTTACGATGCTTTATGGAAAATATAAAGAAATTAAAAAATAAGACTGTTAAGAGTGAGATTAAATTTCATAAGAAAAAGGTATCTAATTAATTTATAGGTACCTTTATTATGAAATTTTATCAGAAGTGTACATAAAATACTATAATTTTATGTACATTTATTAAATTTTAATGTTTTATTTGTATTTCCATTCATTTTATTATTAATTTTGATATTTCATTTATGGAAAAATGTCATAACTGAGATTAATATAAAAATAAGATCATATAAATTAAAGTTTAGCAGTAGTTAAATTTCATAAGATGATACTGACACTTATAGGTACCTTTCTCAGTAGAAATTGAAAAATCAAATTAACTTCTCCATACGTGTTTCGCAAAAGTAAAGACCTTAACAGCGGAGAACAATGCTGAACTCAAATAATGCAACTAAATTGTATTCTGGTTGGTCTTCCGTACTTTATAATTACCGCCCGATTATAAGCACAAAATTACATATTTTAATTACCATGGCTCTTCTGATTGGTCCAAACGATACAATTGACAATGACAATCTCATATGTACACTTTGAAAGGTTGATGGTGCTTTTAACTAACGTTATAATATTTTTAAAAACTTAATGTAAAAATCTATTATAATTAAAGAAATGACAAATAATTGTATTAAAAATTCAATTTTCATTGAAAAAATTTTTTGCTTTCAGAAAACATGATTTGCATTCTTCAAAGCCTTGTGCTTTTAACTATTGTAATTACTAAGGTTGATGGGCTCGAATTTCTAGAGTTTTTCATAAAATTAGTTATGGGGGTGTTAACAAATATTAAAAAAAATATTTCTGCCATGACTTTAATAAAGAAAACATATTTATAATAATTTGAATATTCTGTGAATAGTTTCTGAAAGTTTCATTAACATCTGAGAATTATTTTTATTTTTGCAAGATTTTCCAAATTAATGTGTGTAATACAAAAAAACGCGCTTAAAATTATCTATGTTATTTACTACCCCTTGTTGCAACAAAGAGAGACAAGGTTTTTAAATCAAAATTTAGAATATTCTAAAAAAATGAAAAATGTTAAAAAAATAATTAGAAAAAAATGTGTTCTATCCTCTTCATAAAAACAAGCATTTAGACGACAAAATTTTGATTTCATAAAGTTTGGAGTCTTTTTCATCAGACTATGCGCTATTTTTTTAGCAATTTCGTGGAGGTACCTAAGTTAGTATGCAATCTCACCAAATGACAGTAATTGCTGGACAAACTCTACCCAGAGGAAAAGATTAAGCCGCGGACATATGATTCTAACCATTAATTAACATACCAACAACTTGAAGAAGGCTGGAGTGTATAACGGCCGAAACATTGTAATAAATATGGCTACAAAGATGAGGACAATAGTCCGAATAATGTAAATAGTGTACATAATACCTCATCTCAGAAATATAGACAGATCCTGAAGGGCCGAAACGTTGTGATAAATATGGGGACAAAGATGAGGAAAATAGTCCGAATAATGTAAGTAGTGTACATAATACGTCATCTCAGAGATATAGACAGATTCTGAAAGACCGAAACTTTGTAATAAATATAGCGACAAAGATGAGGACAACAGTCCGAGCAATGTCAATAGTGTACATAATACCTCATCTCAGAAATATAGACAGATACCGAAGGGCCGAAACGTTCTAATAAATATGGCGACAAAGATGAGGACAATAGTCTGAATAATGTAAATAATGTACATAATACCTCATCTCAAAAATATAGACAGATACTACTTTTCTGATATAGATGAACGAAAACAAAGAAGTCTCGTTTTCACATATTTTCTCTGACTTCAAATGATTTGAGCAATTTTCGAAGATTTTAGTGATTATTTTAATGATTTTAAAATAATTTAATTTACATCGTACAATGAAGCACAATGTCAAAACTTAGCTTCATGACAAGATAAGGTTCGATAAGGGGGTAGATAAATACTTTTATAAACTTTGGGTGGGGGCGAGTTCCTGTAACAATGTCAAATGTCCACATAAGTATGTGTCCAAAAGGCCATCGTTTTAACAGAGCAGCTCAACAATTTTCAAAATATCCCCCGCCTGTACTCTTTTAAATACTCTCACACATATCGAATGGTTTCGCAGACACTCATAACAATTGTCTCTGCATTATAAATGTTTGTTGCATAAACCAATTCCTTTAGGTGGTTCCACACATAAAAGTCCAAAGGATCGAGTTCGGAGGAACGTGCAGGCCATCCATAGCACCAGTCCTCCTCTACCTATCCATCTTTCATGGCAAATGTCAAACAGTGCATCGCGTACAATGTGACTAAAATGTGCTGCAGATTTTAGTGTTTATTTTATTGATTTTAAAATAATTTAATTTACATTTTACAATGTATTTTCGGACGGGTTCCTGCAACAAATTAAAATTTCCACGTCAACATATGTACAAAAGGCCATCGTTTTAACAGAGTAGCTCATTATTTTTTTCAAAATATCCCCCGTTTACTTCTACACACGTATGCTCCCGTCAAATCATTGACTGGTGCACCCTTTTTAAAGAGTCCCACACGATGTCGAATGGGAGTATTTAGAAGGGTACGCCAGTCAATGATCCGACGGGTGCATCGCGTACAATGTGACTAAAATGTGCTCCATCATGTATGAACCACATGCGTCTTGTATTAGCAGCGGTACATCCTTTAGCAGATGTGGAAGTTTGTTCGAAATAAACTCCTGTAGACGGCTCCTGTATGTCGTGCTGGGTGAACATATGGACCTACCAGACAGTCACCTACAATTGTAGCCTAAACATTAATCGTAAATTGATACTGGGGTGTAGCCTATATTTTACCGTGGGGGATTCCGATCTACCCAGCAATGTTGGTTGCGTAAATCTGTTATTCCATTTTTTTCCGAATGTTGCCGCATTCGTAAACAGGACTGAAGTGACAAACATCGCATCTGCAGCTTGTGCAAAAAACTATCGGCTAAAGTTCTCAAGTGGTGAGTTATCAGAGGTCGAAAGAGCTTGCATATTTTGAAAATGATATGGGTACAGGAGCTGCTCTTGATGTACCATCAATGCAGTACTATGAAATGCACGACATGTTAAGGCCACTTGATGTGTGCTGAAATTTAGATCGTCACCGACGGCCTGTAGAATGTGTTATTCGTATTCAGGTATACGAGCAGATCTCGGTCTTCCTTGATTCATAGTTTGTGGGGGCCACGGATGCTGTTTCGACGATAAACAGCAGCAAAGGTTGGATGACTCGGCTGCCATCGGCCTGGAAACGCAATCTGATGCAATCACGCAGCGTTGCGTCCATGACCATTTCACGCGGCCCTATATAAAAATGATGTCTGCCTGCTTACGATATAAATATCCTGCTATTGTTAAACGGAACACATCTCAGCTGACTTACTACAAGATACGTTAAAAGGCAGGTTAGCAGTAAATGGACACGAATGACAAATGTAATGTAGTCTCCATGGCAACACAGCGAAAACTTTCCTTAAATTTAATAACTGAAAAACGGAGGATTTGCTGACATATGTTTATATGGACGTTTGTCCTTTTTTTGGTGTGAGAAACCCGCCATCAATCTTTATAAGAGTAATTTTGATACACCCTGTATATTGCTTGAGTTTCCACTTAGAAATCTGTCGAGTGATATGCATATAGCCCCTTCTATAGTTTTGGCTATCATCTCTAACCTTGATCCCCACAATTCTTTTAGCTCTGCTCCCGAATTAACTCCTATTCTCTCTATACTATACAACAAATACCTGTCTGCCTCTTGCTTGTTGGAAATCCTCTTGTAGTTCCAGTTCAAATGAACCGTCATATCATTCTAACTATAGACCTACTGGCCTGCTACCTCTTTTTTGATAATATACTAATTCAGCACTGAATAAGACTCTCACATAGCAGGGCCTAGTTTCAGTCAAGTAATATGAATTTAGCTTCTCGAGATAAATTGCTTTAGATAAGAATGGTGAATAGTGGGCTGTTGCTTTAGACATCTCGAAAGCGGTCGACAGAGTTTTGGCGTATCGGTATTCTTCACAAGCTGAAATTTTATGGTGTTTCTGGACAAATCTTGGAATTAATTCATTATTTCGTATCAAATCTCGAAATGAAAGTTGTCTTGAGCTGTCACTCTTCCAGATCTTTTTGTACTAATGCAAAGCGTATCTCAGTCAAGGGTTCTATACATGTACCTCCTTTGTTCTTAATTTTCATTAATGACCTTCATGATGACATCAGTTCTCAACATGGTATCTATGTCAGTAATATATCGATTTAATTCTGTCTCCATACTAAGTCTGATTGGCTCGATATGTAATGTCTTGTTAATTTTAACGCCTTTAAAACGGAACTTCTCTCTGTTAATCATTTCAAAAACCTCATTCTGCATTCCATCAAAATGACTGATGTTACCCTTCAGAAGAAGGTCTCATTGCACCTTATCTGGCTAAAATTCTCTGCAGACAAAAGAAAGTAGAAAGATTCTATTGAACCAATTGCTCGATCTGTTGCTAAGAAAATTGTTTCACTGTGTCTTCCTATACAATTTTCCTCGCTAGAATCTGTCGTATTTATAATTATATCATCCGCCTATGCTATACTGCCACATATAGGCTAGTGATCCTGTTATATATTTAGAAATTCTTGATAAAATCCAAAGAAGAATCCCCAACATTCCCGATACTGGTCTAGCATCTCGGCTTCAGTCACATTCCCGCCGCCGAAATGTAGTTTCCCCTTTGGCTTTCATAGTTCGAATTAAATTTCCACTGTGGCACTTAGACATTTAGGAATTTAAACACGGTATTAGATTGGCAACTAGGTCTCATCAATTTTTCAGGTGAATTGGTTAAATACAACCGTAAGTTCTATGTTAAATATTCGTTTCTATGTTAAATATTCGTTATATAATGTTTTAATATATATTACCTTTGTTTTACGTTCTTTCTTGATCTGTGTCATTTTTTTATTTTATTTTACTTCTTCGATATATTACTTTCTTCCTTGTTTTCGCTCTGGGTACGACGATATATTACATCCGGCCGCAAGCTTTCTAACCGGGAGATTGGAGGTTTTGAAGAGCATGGAACCGCCTCTTAACAACTGTTGTTCCAAGGTCCACCCTCACCCGGGGAGGTAGCACCTGTTAGGGTCCCAGCCATAGGGAAATAGTTAACTCCCAACCCAAAATCGTCAGCACGTTTCTATAATAAAATGAGTAACTATACATTTTATAGCAAAATGTTAATGCAAAACTAAAAATGGCAAACTATATATGTATAGTAAAATTACTGACAACACATTTTAAAATCTATAAAATATACATCTAAAAAAATATACATCATATATTCTCGATTGTAGAACTCTCTTCTGGCACCATGCTTTCCAGCCAACTTTGATTTCCAAAAATATAAATGCAATGTCAATCGCTATCTATTGTCTTGATTAAATTTAAACAAAAAACTCTTATCGCTTCTTAATGTTTTCTATTTATCTTTGTCCTTTCCCACTCAGTAACCACATATATCTTAGTGGTGGCTTTACTGATTTGCTGGGTGTCAAATGATTATATATATATAAATATATAATTTATTATTATTATTATTATTATTTTATATATATATATATATATAATTATAATTTAACTGATTTAAAACATGGTTTCTTCGCTACAGAGTAATAACTATGTTTCAAAAACTGAAGCTAAAAACTTCAAATTTAATTATATAATTAATTTAAAAGCATTAGTACTGTTTCATCTTCGAGCGAATTTTGGAATAACTTATTTTTAAATATACTGAGTTTTAAACCCACATATAAATTCATAATTTCCTGTTTCTAAGGATACAGAGAAATCCAATCATTCAGCCAGGGACGGTAGCGTGTTCATTTTTATTAACTATTGTTGTATCAATTACGAGTTACGTTCGAAAAAGAGGTTAGGGAGGGTAGGAGTGTATTTTTCAAAACTCGCTTGAAGATGAAACAGAAATAATGCTTTTTAATTTGATTTTGTAATTAAATTTGAAGTTTTTAGCTTCAGATTTTGAAACATGGTTATTATTGTGTATCGAAGAAAACATATTTTACATCATTTAATTCATAATATTTATGCTCTGTAAATTTACATTGAGCACTGTTTTGTAAAAAGGAAAAAAAATATCAATAAGATCACCGCATTATCTATCTTACTCTTCTTTATATATATATATATATATATATATATATATATATATATATATATATATATATGAATCATGGGCGGGGATATCATATGTTAGCAACTTACGAAGGATATTGATAAATTGAAAGAATGGCCTATCGAGAGTTTACAAATAGATTCTGAGGCAGAAAGATTTTTATTTGGTAGACTGAGATATAAAGGTGAATTATTCAGCTTGATTTTATTTTGGCTACATTTGGAGGTGGTTATTTTTAGAACTTAAAAGTTAAGAGGAAAAAATGTACATGAGAATAAATGTAAATTGCATAACAATGGCTTTAGACAGCTGGCGAGTAAGCACACAAGTAAAAAAGTGTGGAAGTGAAAGAAACGAAGAAAATATAATGAAAATGGCCATGTTTCGGAACTTTTTCTAGTTTCCAAGTTTACACGGACGACCAGCATTCGGTCAGTAGCATAAGTTCGGATAGTAACAACACACGGACAGACACGTGTGTGTGTAGGGGAATATTTTCTTTTATAGAGGTTTTTATGAATGTGATAAACAAGGAGAAATCTTCAGTATCTGTCTATATTTCTGAGGACACATGGCACAGTGGATAATGGCGTAAGTTAGATCCAGTGACAGGACCCAAAGAGTGTGAGTTCAATACTCGGTTAAGGCAGTGGAAAACGTGCAGAGGGAAATTAACAGGAGATAACTGATAACTAACATCCATTAGATATGGCATGTGAAACTAGAACAGTCTACTCCAGCGCGCGAAATAAAGGGTTCAGGTCGACATTCCAGCCACCTGAAGAAGGCTGGCGTACAACGGTCGAAACGCTGTGATAAATATGGCAACAAAGATGAGGACAATAGTCCGAATAATGTAAATAATGAACATAATACTTCACCTCAGAAATATAGACAGATACTGAAGGGCGACAAAGATGAGGACAGTATTCCAATAATGTAAATAGTGTACATAATGCCTCATCTCAGAAATATAGACAGCTGAAACGTTGTAAGAAATATGGCGACAAAATTGAGGACAATAGTCAAAATAATGTAAATAAGGAAAATCTTATAAATGTCATATGAATTTTTTTAAGTTTATCTTTTTTTCACCTGTTTGCAGAGCTGCAAGATTGTAATTAGCTTTCGACTAATTCATTAGCTATTTTCAAATGGTATATTGTTAATATTGTTCAGTGTTTATTTTCCAAGTTGCATCATCTGAGATCAACAGGAATTCTAAGCTGTGATAGAAGAAATGGTGTGAATCTATGTTGGGGTAGATTTTAAAACAGAGAATGGTGAGAATTGGCTGAAGTTATTTTATATAAAGACCTATTTTAAGATGGATTTGCTTCTAATGTTAGTGCTATAGACAAGAGTTTCTATGGCGAACAAAGAATTTTGTGGAGTTGTCTAACTTTATTTTTATGGCACTGAGATCACTTAAGTCAGGGGTCGGCATCCCTTTGGAGAGAGTGTGGGCTAGACAGCTATATAGTGTCTCCGAGGCGGTGTAATGGTTGGCAAGCTTGTTTCGTTAGACCAATTATGACTGAATAGTGATTTCGATCCTCACTGGGTGCCGCCTAGTTTCGGCCTTGTGCCACATCTAAGCTATGCTTGGAAGATCACTATAGTATCTTAGAGTAGAGCCATGCCCTATAATAAATTGTCACGACTTCAGACAGCGTAATCCAGAAGGATGCCGTGGCTTGGAGATTTAAAAAAAAATAACGAAGTTAATGTTATATTTGTTAAGCAATGTTCCTTATTTTACAGCAAGAATAACAGGATAACACATGACGCAATCAACAAAATATGCAAATTCCTAACGACAATTAAGTTAGCGAACCGGACAAAAATCCTCAACGGGCCGTATGTGGCTTGGGGGTTGTCAGCCTTCAACTTCAGCGGCGTATATCCGATGTAGGCTTTCGGTTTATTGCTTGAGTCTTGTACGGGGCAAGAAAATTGATAAACTACATTGGTGTTCTTCAATTTATAATTGATAGTCATATTGTTATTGCTAATTATTTGGTATGGCAATTTTTAATTTCCTATATTATACTATGTTGTACATGTTTTCTGAGATAAGTAGGTAAAATATATTGTTTAATGATACATCGCATGGCGAATTCAGCCATAATATTCTTGCAACTGTTTGCTGTAAAATATGTCAATCTTCTCGTATATTATATTCTTGGTGTTGTGCTTTATATTTCTGTAGGAATAACTTAATATGTTTATCAATAATGTTCTTGGGAAAATTTTCGAATTTCTACTAATTCCAAAGTAATTCCATGAAGTATGAACAAGAAACATATAAAGAACGAATCAAATGAAAATGACTAATGAATTGACCAAAAGATCCTCGGACAATAATCTTGAACATTTTCTACATTGTTAGACCCGTCACCACAAAAGGATAACTGTAGGAACATACTCAGCTTTTTTCATTCATATATATATATATATATATATATATATATATATATATATATATTAAAGAAATTTCTCCGACAGGATTCGACCCCTTATGCTATACGGAACAGTTATTTAGCCTGACGTGCTCTTAACCGATCGAGTCACAGAGAATTATTCGATTAGCAAGGTCGAATTTACTGCCTTTAAACTTCAATCTTTGGATACGCCATAAGCAGATATGAATGTACGCGAGAGAAGCTTAATACTACCCTCAAAAAGTGTAAGTTCAGTTTCTTCATCCTTGGAATTTAGGTCTGATGATCTAGAGCAAAAGAAAATCCCTGGGGGAAATAAATTATAACCATGCAACCTCAAAGTTTTCTGGTTTTCTTTAAATTATATATATATATATATATATATATATATATATATATATATATATGTGTATGTCCTGATCTATCCCTTATCCTTCTCTTCATCCTTTCCTCTATCACTCCTATTTGCTCTACCTCCAACTCTCTGTAACCTGCCTTGCTGGAAAAAAAATAAAATAAGGTAGCATGTGACGGGAAAGCCAATTTTATGATAGTAATAACTTAATATGTTATTTTATGTACAGTGTCCTTTTAGTACATGGGCGAACATCGCTGTCCACAGCTTCCTATCCATTGCAGCTCTAAGCAATATTTGTCCATTTAATAGCATTAGCAGACATGCTTCTCTCATAAATTTGACATCCGCTCGTTACGTAACTTAGGTCACTCGATGTTTCCTTCCACATTGCTTGCAATATATCCTAGAATTTCAAATTGTCCATGCCCTCTTTTCTATCTTAGTCTTGCTATGTTTTATACTGGATAACGGCAAGAGTTAATGCAAATTGCAAAAATGTCTTTAAATTGTATTTTTGAAACATAAATAAACTATTAGATAAATAATTTCTCCTGGAACCTCTCTATCTTTCTCACACACACAAACACACACACACACACACACAATATATATATATATATATATATATATATATATATATATATATATATATATATAGCAAATATATTTCTTTAACATAAAAGAGATGAGTACTTTACGTACGTACTTTAAGTCCTTATCTAACATGCATAGAATTATTTGTGACATTTCCATCAAAGAAAGGATAAATTAACGCAAACGGAGATCTAACGGTTTCATAAGGTGAATTAATAACGAATGACAGTGTACTTATAGGTTAATGCCTAGATGATAAGTAAAAATAGATTTCAAATCACGATCTCTGCCAGACGTCCTTGTTCGAATTATTCCCGTCTAACAAATCAGTGTAAAAATCGAACAACTTCTGACACGTACATATGCGTTTACATGTCTAGACGACGCAATGTTGAAAGGTTTGGATCGATCTGAGTGAAACTTACCTATTGGGATCAATGTTTTGAACAGAATAAGATTTGTACAAGAGTCTAAGAAGTATTAGATCAAATCTTAATTATTCAGAAAATCATGAACATAAAACACACATATCTAAAATGGCAAACTGTAAAGCGTGTATATATATATATATATATATATATATATATATATATATATATATATATATATATAAAGTTAAAATCTGTTTTTATGTAAATTGGTAAAACTATTCCACCTCTCTTCTTCCTGCAAAAAATCTACATACATCTCTTATCTCTTCACTTCCCCCTTTTTTCTTTTTTCTCTTTTTCCTCCTTATCCTTTTTCCCATATCATTTCCGTTGAGTTGACCGATTAAATCGGTCAGTGTCTGATGCTGACCCCCTCCTTCCTCAATATTATGTATTAGGTTAGTGCAAAAATAATGACGTAATAATGTCGTTTTTGACGTTAAAAATACGTCAAAAAACGACATTATTACGTCATTATTTTTGCACCAACCTAATATTATAATAAAAATAAATATAAAAATAAATTTTAAAACTCTCCCTTCCCTCTCTAAACTTGACCATGGCTCTCATACCATCCCTCAACCTATATAAGCTTAATACTGCCCGTCAAAAGTGTGAATTTTAATTTCATTTTTCGTTTCACCATTTGAAAGTGAAGTCTGAAGATGCAGAGAAAAATAAAATTCTCTGGTGAAATAAATTATTACAATAGAGCCTTAAAGTGGTCTGTTTTTCTTTAAATTATACATATATATATATATATATATATATATATATATATATATATATATATATATATATATATATAACAGGTTTGGTTAAATAATTTAGTTGTGATCCTTTCAATTCAGGGATTAATTTATTAGTAGCCTTAGAAAATTAATTAAGAAAAATTTCTTTCAAATAATTTTTATGTTCCCACGTACTTTCAATCGCATCTGAGATCATCTTCAGGGTAGGGAGTAAATTGTCTGTGAATGTAAATATTATTCTGTAAAGCCAAAATATTTCAACGGTTCGTTTTACTGCGTTATGTAGCATTATAGATTTCAAGTTCAAAATTCACGTGTTTTGTTTTTATGCGGTTAAGACGGTCATTATCATGGAAGTATAAGGAATGTATCGTTTTCATTTTATTTATTTATTCCTCTCTCTCTCTCTCTCTCTCTATATATATATATATATATATATATATATATATATATATATATTCTGACTATTGTCCTCAATTTTGTCGGCATATTTCTTACAACGTTTCGGCTCTTCAGTATCTGTCTATATTTCTGAGATGAGGCATTATGTACACTATTTACATTATTCGGACTATTGTCCTCATCTTTGTCGCCATATTTCTTACAACGTTTCGGCCCTTCAGTATCTGTCTATATTTCTGAGATGAGGCATTATGTACACTATTTACATTATTCGGACTATTGTCCTCATCTTTGTCGCCATATTTATTACAACGTTTCGGTCCTTCAGTATCTGTCTATATTTCTGAGATGAGTCATTATGTACACTATTTACATTATTCGGACTATTGTCCTCATCTTTGTCGCCCTTCAGTATTTGTCTATATTTCTGAGATGAGATATTATGTTCATTATTTACATTATTCGGAGTATTGTCCTCATATTTGTCGTCATATTTATTACAACTGCGGAAAGGAATATAAAGTGGAGACAGGCCGCCCCCTTAAGGTAAGGCTTCAAGAACACCAGAAAGCTGTAACACGATGGGAAGGGGAAAAATCAGGCGTGGCTGACCAAATATGGAGAGAGAATGGAGATCACCGTCCTCTGTGGGATCAGGTTGAGATCATAGACAAAGAACAGCATTGGAAAATTCGTAAACTTAAGGTATCAGCACATATGTTAGGCCACAAAAATCTCCTGAGCCGACCAAGCATAGAAATGAATACAATATGGGAAGGAATATTAAGGAGTGCCAGAGGAAAGTGATAATAAAAACGAAAATTGAAATATGAGCTCTGGTAAAAATTAGCAATTTATAACAGCAAATTTGCAATTCGAACACTGGTAAAAAATGATTTCGGAAGACAGTAAGTTTATAATTCCCAGAAATCCATGCACAGATGTCCTCAAGGACACATGGAACAGTGGATAAAGGCGTTATTTAGGCAGTGACAGGACCCAGAGCGTCTAAGGCTGTGGAGAACTTTCAAAGGGAAATTAACAGGAGATGACTGATAACTGACATCCATTAAACTAGTTCAGTTCGACATTCCAACCACCTGAAGAAGGCCGGAGTATACAACGGCCGAAACGATGCGACAAAGATGGGGACAATAGTCCAAATAATGTATATATATATGAGGACAATATTCCGAATAATATATATATATATATATATATGTATTGTGTATTTTGGCAGCATCTTTTCATTCATACACGTTTCATTAAATAATATAGACAAGTGTTGTCTATTTATTTTATGTAAATTTTTTTCGTAACTTCTGATAAGTTTAATAACATTATCGTTGAAAGAAGAAAAATTCACAGTAGTGATCCATATTTTTTAATAAAATCTAAGCTTTCGGCTTACTTAAGCCATTATCAAAGATGTCAATTACAACATATTAAACAATATACGGACACGACAGTGATGATAGTCTGTCAATGTTTACATAGAAGATTTGTCAAGAATACATTAAAAATATTTATAGCCTTATTTATAGATTCAAAGTAGTCATAGAAGAGTTAGATTCTCAATATGGATTATCAATAAAATTCCAATTTCTTCCTCAGAAAAGTCTGCAGATATTATTACTTAGGGATTGTCTCTGGAAAAGTTTAGTTTGGTTTATTTTGTGTTACAGCGTATCATCCTCAATGCGTTATTCAATGCCGACAAATTTTTTAGCATAGATTTGTATGAATAGAATATGCATTCTTTGGTTTACATTGCTTTGGTTTATTTTGCTTTACGGCATATCAACATCAATGGGTTATTTATTGCCGACAAAATTTTTTAGGATAAATTCGTGTGAATAGAATATGTTTTTTTTTTGTTTAGATTGGTTTGGTTTATTTTGTTCTTACAGCATATCAACCTCAATGGGTTATTTAATGCCGACAACATTTTTAGGATAGATTCGTATGAATAGAATATGTATTCTTTGGTTTAGATTGGTTTGTTTTATTTTGTTTTACGGCATATCAACCTCAATGGGTTATTTATTGCCGACAAAAGTTTTAGTATAGATTCGAATGAATAGAATATGTATTTTTTGTTTAGATTAGTTTGGTTTATTTTGTTCTTACGGCATATCAACCTCAATGGGTTATTTAATGCCGACAAATTTTTTTATTGTTGGTAATATTTTGTTTTATCAAAAATCTGTTTCTGGTAATATTTTTCCTTCAAAATTGTATTACAGGCAATATTTTTTTCAAAAAAGTATCGCTAGTAATAGTTAAATATTTGTTCATAGCTGGGACCCTAACCCTTGCTGCCGGACGTAGTTTAACGTTTTACCCAGGACGCGGATGTAGTTTAACGTCTTACCCAGGACAGAGGAAATGTTTCGACAAAACTTTAAATTTTGGACTTGTGGTCATTCTTTGATAGATAGTAATTCAGTAGCATGGCCCAAAAATGATCTACATTGTTTGAATGACTGCAATAAGGAGGCGATTCAAAGCTAAGATGTTAGCTATGCTAATCCTTTAGAATCAATCTTGTCTCAGGAGAAACATTCAAAGTTATCTAGATTATTAGGAATATTAATATTAGTGTTCAAATTCACTAATAAGTTAAAACATTCTGACGCAGATTCTAAGCAAGATGCTAAGCTGTATCTGCTCAAATTGATGCAGAACGAAAATCTGAACAAATCTCTTAATTACTAAGAGATTTAAACCTGTTTTTAGATGGAAATAGTCTAATGCGTTCCAGTAGGAAAATAACTAAGACTAAAATCTATCGTTTTGACTTTATTTACTCAGTAGTGTTGTCTCTCAAGCAAGATTTAACAAGACTAATCATAATGGACACGCATGGAAGATTCAAGCATCTTGTGACACTATAAATTTTATATGTGTTTGTGATTTCTGCACAGTTACGAGCAAGCAAAGAACAGAGCTCAATGTGAGGCGCAAGATACAATAACCTTCTTTTATATGCCATGTACTTTCAGAACGTGGGAGATCATGGATCTCCACTACAACCTATCCTTTCTGGCATTTAGTACATTTTGTCTTTGTACTGTCTCGCCTGTCCTTTTTTCAAGCTTTTACAAGCTCGTTAGGTAGTTTATTCACTGTTTTATTCTATCCCTCTTATTTTCAATATGTCCAATGAATGTCCTATTCACCAAGCCCTCTTTCTTCATTATGTACCTTTCACATTTCATTTTTTTCTTTCGGACTCTAAATATAGGTGTTCTTATCGTATGTATATCCCAGAAAACTTCTGCATGTATGTGTGGGTGTCTTATTATTTTAAACATTATATTTAGTGGATATATTTAAAGCAACCTGTATGTGGTCCCACGATCCTAGGCGGTGTAGAAGACAACGATAAAAGCGCGCTGATCAACTTAGATCGATCCAAGGCATTCGACAGGGTCAATTATCAGTTGGTGGATGCTGTCCTGCAGGCCGCCGAATTTGAACCCGACTTCTCCAAGTAGACAAGCCTCCTGTATCGTTCCACCTGTTCTGTGATACAGATAAACGGAAAGTGGTCGAGCGCTTTTGCACTGTCTCTGTTGGTTCGTCTGGTTTGTACGATATCGCCCTTACTTTACGTTTTGGTGTTGGAGCCACTCGTTCGCCAACTGAGGGACAGAGCGTGCAGTTCAGCCCTACGCGGAATCGCTGACTCTGGAGGTAGTGCTAGGGTTTCTGCGTACGCCGATGAGGTATCTATTTCTGTGTCATGCCGTAGGAACATTGACGCGGTACGAGGTGACTGGGACTAAAATTAACCGCGACAAGTCATCCGGCTTGCGGTTAGGTGCCCCGAAAAGGATCGCGCTTCTGCGGCACTTTAGTTGGACCCTCTCCGCAGTTTTGGAATGAATAAAACGAAATACAGTTAAAGGTTAAAGCGGTGGTCCAGACGGCGGTATGTGTGGAGGCTAAGGCCGATACGTGTGCTACGTTCGACTTTCTATTATCCTCTATCCTTTGGCTGTACTTGCCCCTGCAATAACAGAAATAAGGCACTCAATAGCTTGTTCCTTTTGTTATTGTGGCGTGGTCGCAAGCATCCGGTCTGTTGTTCAATGTCATAATCGGCAGAATACTGCAACCACTCTAATTATTTTGAGGGTTCGACGGGTCATACTAACATATGTTTTGTTTCACTTTTTTCGCATTCTTTAGTTTGTTTTGGCTTCATACCCACCTTCATCATTTAATGTTTTGTAAATTTTTTTTTGCATTTTTATAAAAAACATGGGAAAAAGCAAAAACTAAAAATATTAGAGACATTTGAACATTTACAAAATGTTATGTCATTTTTTGTAGGTCCCCTGTGAATATGTGGTATCGAGGTATATGTAGGATTGAGAGGTGATGGATAAGTTCCTGTGGTAATTCTTTATATTGTAAGGAATGAATGAGACGTGATTTTGATTAACTAGGACTAGGATAGTTATCGAAAACCAGCTATTTTCCCCGCCCCCTCCACACTGTGCCTAAATTTGTGGAAAATAACAAAAATAAAAACATTTTCCAAAAGTGTAGCGACTTACGCGTTGAGGCCGCCTGTCAACAGGTCGGGGTACCTGGCAAAGGGGATTTGATGTTGCAATACACGAAATTCGTAAGGAAGTCAGGGTGACATAACTGATGACCTCAACCGTGTCATTATATATATATATATATATATATATATGTGTGTGTGTGTGTGTTTGTGTGCGCGTATGTATATATATATATATATATATATATGTATATATATACTCCACAGACAGATTGATTCACTGTATCACAGATCATAAGTATGGCTATACACCCAATTGCTTCAAATCGAAATTCGACAGATCTTAAATCAGTCAGATGATCTACACCTAAGCTATCGGCAGAGAAACGGAACTTTTTAGCGTATTATATACGTGATATATATAAATGCTAGATCAGATTATATATATATATATATATATATATATATATATATATGCTGTCCATAAAGTGCGTATTTATAATTTTATTTGTATTTACGATAGAAATAATCTGTAAAAAATGCAATGAAGTTTAATGTACCCAGTTTTAAGTAAAGCTAAAATATCTATTGTGATTTCAGGCATTGCTGTAAATCAGTTGGCAAATGTTTTCCGTGAACTGCAAAATCGTATTACCCTTTGTATTGCTGATGATAGAGGATATGTGGAAAGTTAAATAAAATTTCAATAAAACCATAAAAAATATAGATTTACTTCTTTCTAATCCTTTTTGCAAATTATGTCTATCGCAGACATAGAAAGTTATAATTTTTTTCAAGTGCACATGAACTTTTTGAACATATAAATTATATATATAATACATATATTACATTATATATATATATATATATATATATATATATATATATATATATATATATATGTAATATATATATATATATTATATATATGTATGTATATATATATATTTTATATAAGTATATAATTTCTCTCTCTCTCTATATATATAATATGTATATTATATATATATTATATATAATATATATATTTAATATGTATATTATATATAGATATTTACAATATATATTATATAATACTTGCAGGCTTCGCTATCGTTTCCCAAATTAAGATATATGGAAATCTTTGAAACAAAAATTTTAAATGAATATTTCCTTCATAATTTGGATTGTTATAGTTAAGGAAAGTTTTACAAATAGATGCCAACTTGTTGAAGACCAAGTAAAATGTAAATTTCAAACTCTTTCTCCCCTATATAAGATATTCCTAAACAGACCTATCAAAACAATCCTCGAATATTAAAAGAACAGTAATGAAGGGCAGTTAATTGATGAAATAATTTTTTTTTAAATCAATATGCAAATTAGTTAAACCCGAATAGTGATATTGCCAAGAAGTGCGTTATATATAATTCAGATATTGAGGTGTGGATGTTACTATTTTTGAGTAATTTCACGTCTACTTATCATATCTCAGTTGCGTCTCTGTCTTTGGGCAGAGTGCACTCATGGGAAACTCCGTCAAAGGACAGAGTCGCAACTGAGGAAAATTATACTCAGAGGTGCCGGCCCTGGGGAACAGCTGCCCGAGGCTGCGCCTTCTTATTGCACTAGGCCAGCGCAACCGACGGTTGCAGGTCTCGGGGAATTTTTGTTCCTTGCCAGGGTGTACGCACTCGGAATCCCCACATTAAACCGAATTTGTGTCACAACCTGAACTCGTTGGCGGGGGGGGGAGTAAATATCTACTCTTTTTGAGTAATTTCACGTCTATTTATCATCTCTCACTTGCGTCTCAGTCTTTGGACAGAGTGCGCTCAGAGGCTACTCCGTCAAAGGACAGGGTTTCAACTGAGGAAGATTATGCTGAGAGGTGCCCAGTCCTGGGTAGCAGCTGCCCGAGGCCGCGCCCTCTCATTACACCAGAGAAAGGGATCAGTGCTAGCACTGAGCCCGGCGAAACCGATCGAGCCAGGGAGATTCGTTCGATTAGCAAGGTCTATTTTACTGTTTTTAAACTTCAATTTTCCATGAATCTCATAAAAACAGTAAAATCGACCTTGCTAATCGAACGATTCTCCCTGGATCGATCGGTTATGGCACGTCAGGCAAAATGACGGTTCCTTATAGACTATAGGTTCGATTCCTGTCGGAGAACGAATATTTTCAATGAAAATTTCTCGGACATTCAGGCCGATAAATGTTATTTATACTGTTTATTATAAAACAGAGCATTTACTTAAATATTTCTCTATATAAAAAGAATGTATAAACATAAAAGCGTCGTAAAATAATTGTCGGGCTTTGTCCGTTTCATAATGTGTGACATCATTTATTTACATTTGGATACGCCATGAGCAGATATGAATGTACGCGAGAGAATCATGGAAGATTGTAGTTTAAAGACAGTAAAATCAACCCTGCTAACCGAACGGTACTCTGTGGCCAAATCGGTTATAGACACGTCAGACTATATGACGGTTCCGTATAGGATACAGGTTCGATACCTGTCGGAGGACGAATATATTCTATGAAAATTTCTCGGACATTCAGGCCGGTAAATGTTATTAACACTGTTTATTATAAACAGAGCATTTACTTAAATATTTGTATCTATAAAAAGAATGTATAAACATAGTAATGTCTTAAAATAATTGTCTGACTTTGTCCATTATATATATATCTTTTTTTCAATCGATCTCGCTCAAACTTGACACACTTATAGATTATTAGTTTTATATATATCTTTTTTTCAATCGATCTCGCTCAAACTTGACACACTTATAGATTATTAGTTTTGAGTGTTCTAGACAAACTTTATGTTTCCCGGATCCATTGTGTATGTCGACAAACCGGGAAAAAACTTGTCAGGAAAAAAGTTTTTTGCCTATAATCTCCTGATTTTTTCAATTGATTTTTTCCACATTTGACACAATCACTACTTACAACTCAACAGTTTTTTTTAATGTCATTCGCATTAAAATCGCAAAATAGTATTTTTCGCATTAACTTCCGAAGTTTCCAACAGATTCGCCCGAAATTTTGCTCCCTCCGTCAAGTTATATTTCGAACTTATTTTGTATCAAGTTAATTAGTTTAATGTTGCTATTTATTTGATTAAACTTTTGCTATTCAATTATACTGATTAGACCTTATTCCGACCATCGTGTCATAACACGGGATGAAGTGCGAGCGTGACCTTAGTGTGAACACTATTAATGCCCATCCATTTTCACCATTTTTATTTGGTGTAAACTACTGCTTTAATCACGTCTTTAGTGTTTACTCACTCCTCTCTTATTACCGTCGACGACCATAATGCTCCGTCTTTGCACTAGCACATTTTAAATACATTTTGCACATTGTCTGATAATAAGAGGATGACTGCAAACGCAAACTTTGCCCTGTGTATGGAGACACTAATAAAGCCTCCTTTCAGCCCCTTAATTTTGGGGAAAGCCTGCTTATACCACCTCCTTAGTGTTTACTCACCTCCTCTATGCCAATAGCCTGATAATAATGGGTGAACTCTGAACTCGACTTTGACCTGTTCACGGAACACGACTAAATATCCAATCAATTCTTTGACAGAATTTCATTGTTTCAGACACTTCTTTACCCTTGAGTACCATCATACACTTTGAAAGACAACTGATGGGTACGAAGAAAGTTAGAATAAACTGTTGATAGACATCCAGGCATCAAGTTTGACCATTGCTCTGGCAGAGTTTATACAGTCCATCCCAGCTAACAGAAGTGCTTCGAGCTTCGGCTTCTATTACATGAGTTAAAAGGTCCAAAGTGTTTCAACGACTTAAAATGGCCTAATGGGCACGTTTTCAGCACAAACCTGAAGCCTGCTTCAAACATGGGCTACTGGAAGATAGCGCTCAGTGGGATGCATCTCTCGTGGAGGCTACTGCAATGCGAACAATAAGAAGTCTCCCACAGTTCTTTGTTGTGTTATTGCACATGTGGGAGCTCTATGATCTTGTGTCTTTAAAGGAGAAATACAAAGATGACCATTAAACACCATTGGCAACTAATTTCAAGTGGCTTTGACGCAAGATTCTGTCGGGAAGTAATATACAGCACTTATTGAGATAGAATTCATTGCAAACTTATGACCTGTTCCAAGTTCGTCAAACGAATTCAAATACTCTTCAAACAGGCATAAATAAAGAAACTTCCAACAACGTCGACGGTCTTGAGCGGTATGCCAGCGAATACGAAACAAAATTGCTTGAGGACTAGCAGTTGGCTTACATTATCAGTTTCGACTACATTCGCCTTCAGAAAAGTGGTTTCTTCTTCTTGGATGCACCTTGAGGGACAGTTAAAACATTCGTCATGAAGCTAATCCTCGCAAAAGTACAGCAAATGAAGGGGATCGTATTGGCTGTGGGATCCTCTAGCATTGTTGCAACCCTTCTGCCGGTGGTAGGACAGCGCACTCCGCCTTTAAGCTGCCAATTAATTTGACTTTGTTCGATTCAACGACATGCAACATCAACAAAGATTTGGATAAAGATGACGTTTTGAAAAGGTGTGAGCTCATTGTGTTAGATGAGTGCCCGATGGCCCACACAGGAACTCTCGAGTTTCGAGGACTTTGCGAGAAATAAGGATTGTCAACATCCGATGGGAGGATTACCTGTTCTTCTATCAGGTGATATCAGGAAAAGGTACAAAGTCAGATACTGTAAAAGCATGCATTAAGTCATAACCTCTGTGGCCTAAAATCAACAAGAGAGCTGAATTGTTTGGGGTCCAAATGTCAGTAAAATTTCCAAAGAACCTTCTAGCAGTCGGTGACGGCAACGTTCCATCAAATAAAGCTGGAGAGATCTCAGTTTGACAGATATGCTCCGTTGTAAATACTGTTCACGACCTCAAAGCAGCTATCTTTCCAGATCTGGCTAACAATTTTGGAAACCCAATTTAGTTGTGCGAGAGGTCAATATTGGCTCCTAATAACATCAGCGTTGCCAAAAGCAATGAGGAACTGCTGAAACTCCTACCAGGAAGCCTTCAAACCTCAAAGTCAATTGACACAAGTGCTGATCTATAAGAGGTGGTTCACTATCCAGTAGAGTCTCTAAACTCTTTGATTACTGCTCAATGCATTGCGCCTCAAAATCGGAGCCCCGGTAATGCTGCTGAGAAACCTAGAACTTCCAAGACTCTGCAGTGGAACCTACCTTGTGGTTAAAAAAACTGATACCACTTGTTACTGAGACCACTATTCTCACAGAATGTAGTATGGGGGATAATGTATTCATACTCAGGGTACCTTTCACGCCATCAAGTTCGGAAATTCCCTTTGTTCTTCGCAGATTTCAATTTCCACGAAGACTTTTCTTCGCAATGTAACTCAACAAGTCTCAAGAATAAACGCTCTCCACATGAGGCCAATATTTAGCTGAGCTATGCTTTTCCCGTCGACAGATGTTGGTTCTTCTAGAGTGCAAAATTTATCCGCTTTCACTTCAAATGGACAAACTAAACATGTGGTCTAAAGAGAGGGTGTTGTAGGCTCTTCACATTGCCACCTGTTTTTACAAATTCTGTAGCACTTCAGTCCTTCCGGTTTTCCTGCGTTTCCACGGATGATTTAGGTGAGTGATGTACTTCCCGTATTTTTACTTTTGTTTAACTCTTACGAACTGTATATTTCACTTTTTTCGGTATAAGTTTGCGCGTCCATTTCACTAGAAGCCGTTGGCATATCTCCGGTATACTACCGTCTCTTGCATTGCATAAACAAAAAAAGTTCTTTTTAGGGCTACCACATGTAAATTGTAACACTCTAAGGGAACGTATTCCATCCTTTTTAGGGCTACCACTATATAATTGTTAAACTCTCAGAGAACGCTGTCAATTGTTAACTTTTACACTCTCAGTGAACAACCCATTTTAGGATTTCTCCTCAAATCACCACTTCCCGCAATCATCGCTATGATTAAGACCCCGAGCAACGCCAGGTATATCTGCTTATAATTCAAAATATTTTTTCATATTAAAAGAATAGTTTTAAGTTATTCTGATTTAAAAATAATAGTTATTTATACGGTATTTTTCTTTCAGCTTTTCAAATTTTTCGTAACCTGAAAGGTCAGTGGCCCTACAGGTCATGTGTAGTCTAGTCATTCTATAATAATAAGTACAAGTTTATCAGTATGTTTCCTGGTTTGCAACTTTTGTAACACTTATCACTAATTCGAACGTCCGACATGGTAAACAAGCTGGTGTCATATCCACGAGACCAGCATTTTATTGCTTGAACAGCACTTTAAAATTAAGTTGAAAACACAAAATTCGGTAGTGCCCACATATACCAGACTGATTCTTGTTGAAAGACCAAGGAGCGATAATTTTATCTTCAGTCAGCTGTACATACACTCTGCTAAGTTAGCTAAAAGTATCGAGCTATGTGTAAATTATCGCGAACCTTTTCTCTTGTAAGGTGCTAGTGCTATTATGAAGAATACAGTGATCTCCCGCCTATTCGCGTTTCAGCATTCGCGGCTTCACACATTCGCGGTTTTTTTCTTTAGAACATATGTACTTTTTATTCGCGGCTACCCCGAATATTCGCGTGGTTTTCTGAAGAACATATGTGCAAATTATTCGCTGAAACTCCCTCAATTCGCATATTTTTTTCGATAGAACATATTTAAAATATTATTCTATTATTTTCCTGTTATTTAAGTGATTTAAAACATATAACTGTCCATTTTTATGGTAAAAATTGCAGAATTGTAAATTTTCATTTTGAAAATAATTGCATCGTGCCCATCAGTCATACACAAGGCACTTCAAATCAAGAAAAAAGAAACTCTAAATGCATGTTGGAAAAAACCGTGGCCAGAATGTGTACATGGTTACAAAGGCTTCTCACCCGATAAAATTCATCATGATGTTGTCAACAAGTCAGTGAAACTGGCGCAATTAATTGGGCCTGATGGCTTTGATAATGTAACTCACGAACTACATATTATTACATTATTACTATATTAATGAGTAAAACTGTCTTTAGAATGTGTTTTTGAAGCATATTTTAACGTATATAACATACCCGAAACTCGCTGATGAACTAACATCACCGACGACCCCCTCGGGTCCCTATTTAAGAGCGTATTTTTGAATTACAAGAATGGGCGTTTAAAAACTGTATCAATAATTTTTCAGTATTCGCAGGAGGGGAAGGAACTTAATCCAGGAATAGCGAGGAAATACTGTAATGTCTATTTTTGATGGTTTGTTAAGCGGTGAAAAACTGACTCAGAAAGCAAATTATAATGAAAGAACAATATAGAGGAAAAGATTTAAAATAGAGAAACATTTCTGAATAAAGAATTAAACCATTAACACCAGCTATTTTAACAGGCGACACCCAGAAACCTATAATTAATTCTAGATTTTTATAAACCTATAATTAATACTAAAAATTCTTTTATATGTGCCGTGTCATTTGAGAACCTAGTCGATCATAAATCTTCACAAAATCAGATTTCTTGTAACTTTAAACAATGCAGAACTTCAGACTATCCCACCGCATTCATGTTCGGCCACCTATTTGCATAATCGCGTTATTGCTGTTTCCCTCTGTCTCTTTTGCATTCAATATAGCCTGTGAGTGTCAAATTTTCCAAACTTTCTTTTCTCATCATGTTCCCTAGAAATTTCATTTAGATCTTTCTGATTCTAACTGTAAATTTCCATTTTGTTTCCTTTATTTTAAAATTTCTTTCAGTTTCGGTCTATATTTTTGAGATGAGGTATTATGTACATTATTTACATTATTCGGACACATGGCGTAGTGGACAAAGGCGTTAGTTAGATTCAGCGACATGACCCAATGAATGAGTTCAATACCCGGTTAAGGCAGCGAAGAACTTTCAGAAGGAGATAACTGATAACTGACATCCATTAAACATAGCACGTGGAGCTAGAACAGTCTACCCCAGGGAGCGAAATAAAGTGTTCAGTTCGACATTCCAACCATCTGAAGAAAGCCGGAGTGTACAACGGCCGAAGCGTTGTAATAAATATGGCGACAAAGATGAGAACAATAGTCAGAATAATGTAAATAATGTAAAATTTCCTTGTTAGTTTAATTTTCTGTCCATGCTGTTCTCAGTATCCTTCTGTAGAACCGTATCTTTGTTGCCTTAATTCTCCTGTTCATCTTTTCATGTTATCCTGCATTCATAGGCATATTACATAACATTTCAGCACAATTTTTCTTTGTTTCTACATCTTTTTGATGTTAAGCTTACTTTCTGGAAAGCATATTTATTAGCAATAGCTTTGAAACAAAATTATTCACTATATTATTCAGGCGTATAATGCAAAGCATGTATAAATATTAATTTTGAGAAAGAAACTTCATAATCTATTCATTACATTGGATCGAACGCTCATGGTCATTTTTGCATTTCCCAACTGCTATGTAAACAGCAAAGATACGAGAAAAACTCATGAACTTCATGGAGACTTGAAATGATCACATGCATTTTTGAAAGCCTAAATCATACGGATAAAAAGCCTACAGATTCAGATGCGAACACCAACGCTTAAACTTCATTCAAAATTAGTGTATATGCCTATATTTTGCATTAACAGATGTTTACTCTTTGCTCTGTTGCTTGTCTACGTCTAGTGGGAATAGATGTGATGTGAATTTAGATTTTATAAAATGTGACTGTATTTCTAACCTGTGCTGTTTTCTGAAAGAACGTGGGATATAAACACAGACTAAGCGTTGAAATGAAGAAAAAAAGATACAAATAAAAGTGAGATACTAATTTATAATGACAATGCTTGATTTAAAAATCGGATAACTTACAAGGAATACATTTGTTACAGCAACGTGTAAACAAGAAAAAACATTGTGTTGTGTAAATGGGCGAAGGCCCTCCGTAAAATTAATTGACGCTTGATTTCAGTCGCCTAGTCAATAGGAAGTTGTTCATGTCAGACCGTTGATAAGCTAGACTGTTTATGCTTTCAGCTCTGGTTCTTCCTTGTTTTGATACATGATGGTTTTGTTGTAGTATGTAAAAACAACTGGAAACTTACAATAAAACAACAGAAATCAGATGAAGAATGTCAAACATTAATGATGACAATCGTTCATTTAAGAACTTTGAATAACTGTAACGATTACATCTGCTACTAATATTAATACATAAAGTATAAACAGTTCTAGCAATAAAAGCAAGAAGAGCTAATACATTGCGTCAGAAAAAAGAGCGCAATAATTTTAATGGTTATAGATGTTTTCTTATAAGAAAGTACTACTGTCGGTTGAAATTCATAAAATCTTTCTAGGTAAACAATTTTTCTAGAAAATAGGTTTCGCAACGTCATTGTTATTGTTCATTTCAATATTGATATGGATTCCTTCTTAAAACTTGATTATTATTTTCTCATCGATTTACATATGTTATCCACTCACATTGACTGCTGACCTGAGATGGAACAAATACATTGAGTCAATAGCTTCGTCCACCGCAAGGAAAATTGG
The DNA here is from genome assembly GCA_963932145.1 of Acanthosepion lycidas. Taxonomy (NCBI): domain Eukaryota; kingdom Metazoa; phylum Mollusca; class Cephalopoda; order Sepiida; family Sepiidae; genus Acanthosepion; species Acanthosepion lycidas. The sequence goes on along the minus strand of OZ010578.1, from coordinate 30,471,701 downwards.
CTCCCTGTGTCGCGTCAGGAAATTTTTCTCGCCGGAGTCGATCCTGCAAATCTACAAATCAACCATACGCCCTTGCATTGAGTATTGCTGCCATATATGGTCTGGTGTCCCTTATGTTTGTCTCAAGTTTCTTGATATGATCCAGAGAGGGATATGCAACTTTATTGTCCCTGATCTGGCATCTCGTCTGCAGTCGCTCTCTCACAGTGGTGGCGTCGCCTCCCTCTGTCTTTTTTTTTACAAATACTTTCATGGTAACTGCTCGGAGGAGCTGCTTTCGCTGGTTCCCAAACTTCGTGAATTTAAGCGTTTTACTAGGCTAGCATTTCGCTCACACCCTTTCACTGTCGAAACTGTTAAATGTAACCGTCTCTTCTACTCCAATAGCTTCCTGTCTTGCACTTCTCGCCTGTGAAACTCCCTCCCCTCTTCCTGTTTCCCTGATAGCTATAATCTCCAACTATTCAAATGTAATGTCAATCAACGTCTCCAGATGCCTTGATCTATCCCTTATCCTTTTCATTCTTTCCTCCATCAGTACTTTTTGCTCTCGCTCCAACTCTCTGTAACCTCTTGCGTGCTAGTCGCTTCCCGCCTTGCTTGGGGAGAAACGCTTAAAAAAACAAACAAACAAAAAAAATTCAGTTGTTGTTGCTGTATACAGCCTTCAAATGATGGCGTTTCTGTTATTTGTTTGGCATTCTACAGATTGCGTAAAATGTGTTTTGAGAGTTCGTTACAATGCAATTGAAATAAGATACGCATTTTTTTCTCAAAGTTTTTTTTTTTAGTAATACGCCCGCTGAACAGTATGGTGACTAATTTTATCTCACACACCATTGATAATAGTCATGATTTTCTCGAATGGATTAATCTATCGTTTCCTCTATTAGTGCCGTCGCTATACTCGTTATTCTCTTTCATAGTTCCCGAAATTTTTAACCTAATCCTTTATATAGGAAAATGTTTTACCAGTTCAATGTTTTACTTCTCCCATCCGGTATAATAGACGATATTAAATGTGACAGAGAAATCCAAGTGGCATTGGAATAACGTAAGACTACTTCCAGAACAGTATTAAGAAACATGAAAAACGGGAGAATTTCGTTAGAAAAGAGCGCTCAACTGCTATATTGTATCCGCCATATATGGCAGTGCATTTTGAACCATTCCTTTAGACAAAACCTGTATTTGAAATCATCAAGAGTGAATTGGGATTTCTGGAATACCTAATGAGGTAAGAGGGCTGGAAGGAGTTGATATTTATAGGACATACTGAAAGAAAGCGGGCAGAGGTCAACAAGTAACTAATGAGCTTCTTTAATTAGATGGTAGAGAAAAACATAGGATGAATAATAAGGCGAAAACACTGCTTAGAGATTCAAATTAAGAAGTTGGTGAGAGACATGATCGTCCATGTCCTTATGGTATATGGCACATAATAAATAATAATAGCAAAAACCAAAAGAAGACAAATAAGAATGAAGAAAAAATTGTGTCTGCCTATTTTATTTATTTTAGATATATGAGTTTGATCTCATGTAAAAGCGGGGGTTTCGAATGAGGGCTTTTAAGACAAACACTTGTGGCATCTGACTTATGTCAGAGAGTATTCCCCAGATGAGGCTCTGCCGAAGGGCAGAGTCTCGTCTCGGGAAACTGACTCCATTTTTACGTGGTCTATAGGGAATTTTTGCCCGAGCCTACGGGCTCGGATACTCCATTTTAACCTCGGCCTTGTGCCACGTCTAGCTGCGTGGGGCAGCGGTTAAATAATTATAATACAGGAAATTTGATTATTTTAATCACCTGACTGCCGAATTAAAAGCTTGTATAGTTTTGAAGAATCTTGAATCACTTCTAATCTAAGGTAGGGGTAACACGAACATTAGCAAAATCTTTTTGTCATGTTGGATACAAAACGTAATTTCATACCAAAGCCTATCTAATTTCGTTACTTTAAAATAACCAGAGTCCATTTTGTTTTAGGTCTGCCTCTTATTTCTGTCCGACTTAAAACTTTTCTCACCTTCGATAAACCATTCATATTTCAATTTCCAGTGGACACGTAGCCGTTCTATTTGCAATAAGGTAATTAGACAGACGATACTGCTTATACACAAAGTTAAAATGGTACGCAAAAAACTTATGACATTCTCTGATATCTCTAAAAATTTAAATATCCTTGGGATAAAAATAATCCGCGATCTTAGATCTTAAACTGGTATTTGCCAAGCAGACCATGGAGACTTTGGACGAAATCCAAAAAGATTTCGTGCTCGGCTTATAAAAGGAAGAAAAAGTTTAAAGACATTAATTCTTTTACCCTTGATAACTTATATGACATTATTACTGAAAAAACTTTATATTATTTTTTGATTGTTCTGTTTGATGATCATTTCCAAGATATTTTTGGAGAATTTAGGAATATATAGACGGCTATATCAATATAAACAAATGCTGAGATAGCTTGAGGCTTGACATACACACACACACACACACACGCACACACACACACACACACACACACACACACACATATATATATATATATATATATGAAGAAATATAGTTTTAATATATATAGTTTTAATATATATATACATATATATATATATATATATATATAAAGAAATATAGTTTTAATGTGTGCTATATTTATGGGGTAAAGTGCGCAATATCGGAGATAGAGCGCATGTAAATATAAAAGTGAACATTGAAATATATTACGTCCAGCTTGAAACAGCCTGTCGCCTCTGAGTGTTGATTTCAATTTTCACCTTCATATATATATATATATATATATATATATATATATATATATATATTGAGATGAGAATATCCATGGCAAGTAAGAAAAAGAGTCTTAAAAACGCTCCTACCCATGACAACAAGGAGACTTAAAAACGCTGTGCTGAAAAAAGAACAGTTAGAAGAAAACGCTCTGCAAAACGAAGAAGATGGATTGAAACTAAAGGACAGAAAGCTATGTAAAAAATAATCTTCTTTTGTAGAATATTACTTTCTACATTCAAATAGCTGCCTGAGAGATAGCCCTCTATAACTTCCATCCTTATGCGAACATTAATTCTGTTGGACATTGAATTTTGAAGCATTTTATTTTATTCCGTCAAACCTAAAAACTATCTCCGCCCTTAAATCTATTTCCCTCAAGTTACAAATTAAATTGTTTTGTTATTGTTACTATCGTCTTATCTTCATCATTTATTTGGATAAATCGTTGCTACTTTTATTTTTGTTGCTTTCTTTCTGATAACCAACTTTTGTCTGAATCCATGTTTATAAACGAACTAGATTCCTCAGCCAATTTGCGTATAGAATACCCGACGTAAATATAATATTTTTATGACACAGCAGCCGAGTCATCAGAGCAAATTCGATTATACTTCGAAGTTTCGCCTCGCTCGTGACATAATATATATGAATAAAATCAAATACTCACATGGACATCCATTTGTAGTCGGAAGACTGGAAGAGTATATAAGCACAATAATTACATAAATACAAAAAAAAAAAGAGTATATATATTGGCCAATAGATTTACACACTGAGCAGAGAGGATTTTAACATTATACGAAGGTCGTTTTCCTACCTTAAGAAGTTAGCGTCTGAATTCGAATTAAAACACTACCATTTTAGAGTTCGGATAAATTCATATTAGGTTGGTGCAAAAATAATGACGTAATAAGGTCGTTTTTTGACGTATTTTTTAACTTCAAAAAACGACATTATTACGTCATTATTTTTGCACCAACCTAATACACTGAAGACTGTGGCGATCATAATATATATATATATATATATATATATATATATATATATATATATATATAGATAGATAGATAGATATGAAAATACATATGAACTTCGATAGATAGATAGATAGATAGATAGATAGATATGAACAGAGATAAACAAACCTAGATGGATATGAACTTCAATAGATTGATATATAATTATAGATATGAAAATAGATAAATACGAACATTCATACTAGATAGAGAAATATACACGACTATATATAGAATAGATAGGTAGATATGATAAAGTAACGTAGATAAATAGATATGAACATACTTAAATAGATAGAAATATGGATAGATATATATGAACATGGAACATAAAGAGTTAATATGAACGTAGAGAATTAGATAAATAGATAGATGTGAATATACTTAGATATGAACATGATTATACACACACACACACACACACATATATATATATATATATATATATATATATATATATATATATATATATAGAGAGAGAGAGAGAGAGATCATAGTATAAATATGCACTTACATTGGAATAACGGAACATTACTTCCAGAATCTAAGAACAGTATTAATAAACAATAGGAAAAACGGGAAAATTTCGTTAAAAAAGAGCGCCTAACTGATATGTTGCATCCGCTATATATAGCAGTGCATTTTGAACCATTCCTTTAGACAAAACCTGTATTTGGAATCATGAAGAGGAAATTAGGATTTCTGGAATATCTAATGAGGAAAGAAGCCTTGAAGAAGTTGATATTTATAGGACATACTGAAAGAAAGGGCAGAGGGCAACGAGTAACCTGTCAGCAGCCTCTTTAGATTTTAATCCAATAAGCAGTGGATTATAAAAAGTGATTTATATGAGAATAGAACATGATGTCTGAAAAGTTCATCCCGTCTTCCAATAACGTCCTGTGAGTATTAAATTTTCTAATGCATCCTTAAACATGTCTTCAAGTACTGAATTTTTTGTTATTTGATAAAATTCTTTGCGATTCTCTAGCGTCAGAATCTAATGAAGGATTATGATTTTTTTAAGTTTTGGAGGATTCATTCACTTGAAGCAAAATTTCTGATCGAACTGGACGTTATACATAAGTAATGTCTGTATACAAGGGTAGTTAGTCAATCCCTGTTACAGACGTCTGTTCATCTGCATTTGTGTATGTTCAACACCCACAAACTTTACCTGCGCTTTATACAGCAACTATACTGAGCGGGCCTTACTTGGGAGAGAGGTCCCTATTTTCAGAGGCTAGTACGCTTAAACCCTCGGTCACGTCTACTTGTTAGCTCAACTCAAACGGTCACAAATAGTTCCGTCTACTCAATTTCACTCACAACACGTTGTATCAAGAATTAACTTTCTTTTTTGGCTAGGATCTTTGTACATGTATTAGCATTTACTAATTTTTTAGTATATTTTCATCTTGTTTATAATTAGTATGCATTTGATTACGATATAGGTGATTAATATATTTGGGATTAGGTGAAAGAGTATTATGTTCTATTTGATTAGTATTGAAACTTCTAAGAAAGCATCTTAGAGTTTGTCGTTGCTTGAAAATCTTCCATGAAAACAAAAACAGACTATCATTATTGCTATGTCCGTTTATTGTTTAATTTATTAAAATGTAATTGATATCTTTGATGATAGCTTATGTAAGATAGGATTAAAAAAGCGTACAAATATGGTGATTTTCTTTCGTCTTTCAATGATTATGTTATTAAGCTTATCAGACGATATGAAAAAAAATTGCTTAAAATAAATAGACAAAACTTGTCTATATTATTTAATGAAACATTCATCAATATCTTATGTTGTTAAGATTATATCAGCTGATCTCTTACGGTTATCTTGCTATGTATATCCGGTTATAAAATGGAGGTAGCCTTGACTTACGCCTATTTCAATTTTTGTGTATTCAATGAACTGATCTCAACCATGACACAGGGGCACTTGTAGAAGTACTTTGTGTGGTAATTTATCAAATGCTTTTGTGTAATCTATGAAACTTAAAGGACTTTACCTGTCTTATATGTATTTATATTACTTGAACAAAATGTAATATATTCGAATTTCTGAGATGAACACCTTATCGGATGTTTACAATTATTCCAAAGAAAACCTAGTACAAGACTTGACTAATAACAGATAATGCTTCCCCTAAGAAATTTGAATTTAATGTTTATGTCCCAGTCCTCATAAATACGCTAGACACTATTGGAACTGGGATAATATGCTGTTTAAGTAGTCCACTACTAGCAGTGGTTTGCCTACTTCACGCTTGTGGCGAGTATTGTGTTTTGTTGACGTAAGATTACTATTTCATTTCCAATCTCCGTTCTAGTTATTCTTCATTTAGTAACTTTTCCTAGGTTACAACAAAAACGTTCTACCCAGAGAATATATATTACGTTGGTGCAAAAATAATGTCGTTTTCTCATATATGTTACTATGAGAGAAAGCGATAATATTTTTGCACCAACCTAATATATATATATATATATATATATATATATATATATATATATATATATATATATAAAGAAACCATGTTTTTTCTCTTTTCGATTTTTCAAATCGATTCTCCAAACTCTTAATTTCAAGTCTACCCACTGGGATTTTTATTATAAATGATATTTAATTTTTAACACATTTTCAAATAATCCAACCTGAAGAAAAAAAAAATAGTATGGAATAGGTGCACATAAAGGCTCGACAAGATATCCCTCAATAATCTCGTCATGGGTAAGACATTGAACTACATCCGCGTCCTAGGTAAGACATTGAACTACATCCGCGTCCTGGGTAAGACATTGAACTACATCCGCGTCCTGGGTAAGACGTTAAACTACGCCCAGCAGCAAGGCCTCTGATCAAGCGATTTTCATGACCGTGGAACCACCTCTTAATTGCTGGTGTTAGCAGGACCACCCTGGCCCGGGGTGGTAGCACCTAGTAGATTCCCAGCTATGGGCAAATAGTTAACTATTACCAGCAATACTTTTTTGAAAATAATCATTACCAGCAATACAATTTTGAAGGAAAAATATTACCAGAAACAGATTTTTGACAAAACAAAATATTACCAGCAATAAAAAATGTTGTCGGAATTAAATAACCCATTGAGGTTGATATGCCGTAAAAAAAATAAACAAAAGCAATCTGAAGCAAAGATTATATATTCTATTCATATGAATCTATCCTAAATATGTTGTTGGCATTAAATAACCCATTGAGGATGATATGCCGTAAAACAAAATAAACCAAATGAATCTAAACCAAAGAATATATACTCTATTCATACGAATCTATCCTAAAAATGTTGTCGGCATTAAATAAACCATTGAGGTTGAAATGCCGTTAAAAAAAATAAACCAAACCAATCTAAACCAAAGAATACATATTCTATTCATACGAATCTACCCTAAAAATGTTGTCGGCATTAAATAACCCATTGAGGTTGATATGCCGTAAAACAAAATAAACCAAACCAATCTAAACCAAACCAATCTAAACCAAAGAATACATATTCTATTCATACGAATCTATCCTAAAAATGTCGGCATTAGATAACCTATTGAAGTTGATATGCCGTGATGTTGTCGGCATTAAATCACCCATTGAGTAAGTTGTTCTCGCAGAAGATTACCACTGAGTCGTGATTTTGATCCACACTTGTATTTCAGTTCTATCTCGATGCCTGTCTATTTGTCTCTGGGTTTAATTTATTAAGGCTTACAAAATATCAAGTACGCTTTACAGTAAAGCGATATTCCTTTTAACGCTATGAGTATTCAGTATCTATCTCGATGCCTCTCAATGCCGTAAAAGAAAATAAACCAAGCCAATCTAAACCAAAGAATACATATTCTATTCATACGAATCTATCCTGAAAATGTTGTCGACATTAAATAACCTTTTGAGGTTGATATGCCGTTATAGAAAATAAACCAAATCAAACGAATCCCTCAATCGTCTCAAGATATCTATTCAGTTTTGTTTGGTCTGAAATATAAAGGACCAAAGTTTTGCAATACAATTTTTAAAGTACGAAAAACAAAAACAAAAAAAAAATTGAAGAAAAAAAGACTCGTGGTTTCTCTGTTGCAGGAAGACTCACAATAAATAAGTTAGGGCAAAGCTTATAAGGCATCTCGAATCATCACAATCATGTGTCATTGAAGTCTGGTGCGTCTCTCTGAGTTCACTTCCGAGTTGGGAAAACTGTCAAAGATAATTGTTTCTAGTTTATCGTTAGTGAAACTTTTAGAGACAAATTGAACAAATATAAATAAGAGAATATATCAACGAAAAGATGAATAAACACATACACGTCTAGCCGTTATGAATGGACGAAAGAATTAAAACTACCATACAGACAATTTCTTATTTTTTCCTTTTCAGAGGACCATTTTTATTATTAAGAATAACTGCAAGGATTTTATTTGCCCCATCAAATGTTCCTCAAAATGAAGGTATACAATAGAAAAATGATAGATATAAGCAGACAGATAAAAAAGAACGAAATAAATGCGAGCAGTATCAGAAGAAAACAACGAGAATAGACAGAGAGTTAGACTTGAACAATGAGCAGATAAAAAATAAAAAAATGGATGGATAAGTGTCAAAACCTAGAAATTGGTGCATATTTATTCAAACTAAGGGGATATCCGTAGTCTATGAAAATATATAGACACACTTAGGTTTTCATTACATCAAACGTTTCCTTTAGTGGATACCCGTGTATGAAGTAGACGACATGTTCTTATATTAAACAGCGTTTAATACGAATATCAGTCTGCATACTGAAAAATTAAAAAAATGTGATCATCGGCAGGCTTCGAATATTTGACCCCATTTGTTTGAGAAAACACTGTTTGACACGGCATGCTTTAGACCCCTTATAAACAGAGGACATACCCGCCCAGCAAGATTTTATATTCACTTTTTATGGAACGTACACGTCCTAGTTAATATTTTTTGAAAGCACACATCTCATTTTCGTAAGTAGGGAACATCTAAAAAATATTTTTAATACAATATTTTTAATGTGTTAAACGTTATCTACATAAATTAAATATGCTGGGGGAGGGGGTAGTTTACGTTAATAATTATAGCGGGTTTATATGATAGTAGTAGCATATTTAATACCATCGTAAAAATAACCAATAAGGATTACAAACCGAAATTTCTAACAGTTACATATACACAGTCATCAAAAACAAGCAAATAACCAGCTTTAAAATAATAACAAATAAACTTTTTAAAAAAATTAAAAATAAAAATAATAGTAATTTTTACCTATCATAATTTTACACAGACCCCACCACACGTATATACGTGCATGCAAGGAAATATTAATCAGCGAAAGACTAGAAAAATGGTCTGATTGCTGACATGTATACATTGACGAGACATTCACGAGAAATTTTCGCTACACTTCCGATCTTTGAATTTCAACATACAAATGCGTATGTATATAGACAATAGCACACATATACATGCATATGTCAAGTCCCATACTGTCCACATATGTTTATGTCTGTATGAGCCCCGGCGGACGAGCGAGTGTGTATTTGTGCCTGCGTACCTCAACTGGTGTACGGACATGCATCCATGTTTGCGTTAGCATGAATGACATCACGACGACGATTCCCCTCCACTCCCATAATAACACCAATACACGCAATCTACATAAACCCAAAATTTAAAAAAAAATTAATCAGTTTGTCTGACGATCGCAAAAGCGTGAAATATATTGTTTCCTCTCGAATGACTTCGAAGGTGGCTTTTTAAACGAGCAGCTGATTTGCAAGACCGATAGCACAGATGACGGATGTACACTAGAGTCTTCCCAGGGTTAAGCGGATGTTACTGTGGTAGGTCATGCTTGTGTACCACTATATGCCTCTTCAATCCAGATGCCGATTCACATCTTTCCCTGCAGATCACAGATGTCTTATCGCCAGGTCGAGGAAGTAACGCACTGTGAGATCGTCTCTCATGGGATTTCAGATGTTTAACCTACCCAGATTTTGACAGTAGAATACGACCACATGTCTCGCATTTCCGGTTTGCAGTGCTATCAACCAATCCCCTGGTTATACCTTTCCCCAGATCTCTTTTCAGTGCTGCATATGCTAAATTATTTTCCTTTGCCTACTTACATCATTCTACACCATCCCTACGCCATTTACTACGATCACTAGCAATATTTTCCCAATCATCCACCCCAACCCTAAACTCTTTCAAGTTATTACTCACATAGTCCTTAAATCACTATTTTGGCTTATGCTGAGGGTGCTTACCATTTGAAAGCTCGCAATAAAATAGCTGCTTCGGCAACCTACTGTACTACATGTCCGGCCCATCTCATCTGGTTTTTATTCGTTAAGTTTTCTATGCTAAGACATGCCCCGAGAAGAACAGTGGTGTCTAGTATCATAGACTGCCATTTTTGTTAAGGATTCTCCTTAAACAATTTTGATGAAAGCGCTCAAGCCATTTCAGGTAATGAGGATAAATTGTCCAGACACTGGAAGAGTACAACGGGGTGGTCAGTACAGAAGCTTGGTAACCTGTCACTTTAGTACTGCTAGTGATACCGCTGTCTACGTTTCTGTAACTTTCGTTTTGTATTCGAGTATGTATTTCAGTATCAGAGGATCCGTCTCAAGACAATATACTACCAAGGTACACAAATCTATCCACATCACCTAAACGAGTACCATCGACATATATGTTTGCTTTAATGTAAGGCGTATCAGGAAGAGAAGTGAACATTACTTTGGTTTGCTTCATGGTCAGTCCAAACACAGCAGCATCAGCTGAAAAACGGTCCATCCGTATCCGTATATCCGTCTCAGTATGTGCGATAAAGTGAGCGTCACCAGCATACAGCAGCTCACACACAAAGATCTTGAAGTTGACGTTAAGCCTTCGGAGATTGAATACCTTACCGGTCATACAAAATCAAAAAACAATTCCAATGTTGCAATCATGAAACGCGTATGAGAGAGCCACAACAAAGTAAAGAGAGAACAAGGTAGCGCGAGAATGTCTCCCTGCATTACACCGTTTTCAATGGCTATTTCGTCTGACAATTCCCCGTTAACCATGACACAAGCTTTCATATTGTTGTGCAGACCCTTAAACATATTCATGAAATTGCGTGTGCATCCAAGTTTAGCAAGAACTTACCAGAGAGAATCACGGTTGACGGTTATCAAAAACCTTGGTACAGAGGCATGTTCTACTCCAAACATTTTTCTTGCAGCTGTCGGACAGAGAATATCACGTCGGTTGTTTCCCTTCCAAGCAAAAAGAACACATTGTGGTTCACGTAATATACAAGGACATATATTTGATAGCAGCCTGTTGAGGAGAAGTATGACCAAAACCTTTCAGACAAATTCAAGGAGTGTTATACCTCGGTAATTGTCACAACCTGATTTGTATCCTTTTCCCTTATACATGTAAACAAGTATACCATTAATCCAGTCAATGCCATTGGTGCTCCTTCCCAACACTCACGAATAAAGCTATACACAGTTGAATTCACATTTCTGCCTAATCGTATGCCATCAATCCCTGCCGTATTACCAGCATCAATCTGGCTAATGTTTAGATCAGTTTCATCCTTAGATGATGAAACATCTAAATCCGTGATGATGTCACACTGTGGTAAACTTTCTATAGCAGATTTATTTAACTCTGAGAGGTGGAAAACAGATTTCTAGAGTACTGATGTCATCACTTCATTATACCCTCAGAATCATTTTTAACATTGACCAGTCTTTGGATTTGAGTTTGATCCACAGAGGCTGAAGTTGGACTTAATACAAATCGAAAATAGAGCAGAGTCATGTAGTTTTGATTAGCTGCTGATTTTACTTCAACTGATATGTTAGACCACCACTTGGTTTTTATTATTCTCAGGGCCCGTTGCAAGTTTAACCGGTGGTCTGTTATTCAGATTAAGATCAAGAAGAGGACTTGACTTGGAATATCTTTAGTTTATCAAGGCTTTCATTCCACAGAATGAAATAGTCATCTAGATATCTTTTCCAATTTTCTTTTGTGTTGCAACTGAAGTCATTCCCATAGATTTCATGGGTTCTGTCATAGATTTTTAGTTAATGGTAGTCCATGACTAGGCTGGTAAATGTTGGTGCAAGCTTTATCCCCATGGCTGTTCCTGATTTTTCGTTGAACATGAAATAATTGTTTTTTTTTAGATGAAATTTCTTTCGATGCGATTTGGTCGCTCATGGGAAAATATTTCTAGCCAGTATTTTATGGCCTCTATTCCCTAGTCACGTGGGATGTTGCTATATATGTCCACAACATCCATTGACACAATATAATTATTATGGTTTATCTCGTTGGACAGATGATTCAGAAAGTCTAGATCATCTCGAATAAAGCACCGAACGGGTTTGATAAGAAGTTTCAATAAAATTGCTTAGACAGAGTTTCTCATAAATTGCACCTCCTCTTACCGGCCTTAGTTTTAGGTCAGTTGGTGCGGTTATATTCGCGCAGTCAGTTTTTATATATTGCATGTTTCATTAATAAGTTTCCTTTTGTGTATTTTAGGTGGTCCATAAAAGTTACTTGTTTTATAGCAAAAATTTGATATTTTCCTTAGAAGTAAGACATTTTCGGTATGAGTTTATTAAATGATGAGTTTTTTCATCACTTTGTGAGGCTGGTACTCTCTGGATACTTCATAGTAGGTATCGTCTGTAGAATATTATGTATGATGCTTGTATACTCTTCTGTAACAATAATTGTCCGCTTTTTTTTATAACAGTATTTTTGTCCAATTTTAGGTCGTCTAGTTGGTTCCTTTGTTGGTTGGTGAAGTTGGACTTTAGTGAATTTCCAGTTTGTCAAATGGGAAGTTAGAGATGTAATTACAGAATTGATCAAGAGCTGCATTTTTTCCTTTCGGGCGGTGGGTTTATAAATTTTCTTGTTTCTTACGAGTGATTTATCATTGTTTCTTCTTCAAAGAATTGTTCTCCTAGCTTGAGTTTTTTACAGAATTCCGAAACATCATTCTTCATTTCTGCTACATTTGGTATTTGTGGTGTTAGTGCGAATTTCAGACCTTTACATACGATGTCTACTTATGTGGGTGTTAAAGATTTTTGAGAAAGGTTGATTACTTTCAGCTTTTCGTGGTTGTGCGCCACCCAGTGTCCATGTAGTATTTGTGATTACTGTCTATTTTTGTATTGTTCTGTTCATTGTACCTGTTTCTTACAGTATTTGTAATTACTGTATATTTTTGTATTGTTCTGTCCTTTGTACCTGTTTCTTACAGTATTTGGGATTACTGTGTATTTTTGTATTATTCTGTCCTTTGTACCTGTTTCTTACAGTATTTGGGATTACTGTGTATTTTTGTATTATTCTGTCCTTTGTACCTGTTTCTTACAGTATTTGGGATTACTGTGTATTTTTGTATTATTCTGTCCTTTGTACCTGTTTCTTACAGTATTTGTGATTACTGTGTATTTTTGTATTATTCTGTCATTTGTACCTGTTTCTTACAGTATTTGGGATTACTGTGTATTTTTGTATTATTCTGTTCATTGTACCTGTTTCTTACAGTATTTGTGATTACTGTGTATTTTTGTATAGTTCTGTCCTTTGTACCTGTTTCTTACAGTATTTGTTATTACTGTGTATTTTTGTATTTTTCTGTCCTTTGTGCCTGTTTCTTACAGTATTTGTGATTACAGTCTATTTTGTATTGTTCTATCCTTTGTACCTGTTCCTTCCAGTATTTGTGATTGCTTTGTATTTTTGTATTGTTCTGTCCTTTGTACCTGTTTCTTGCAGTATTTGTGATTACTGTGTATTTTTGTATTGTTCTTTCCTTTATACCTGTTTCTTACAGTATTTGTGCTTACTGGGTATTTTTGTATAGTCCTCACCTTTGTACCTGTTTCTTGCAGTATTTGTGATTACTGTGTATTTTTGTATTGTTCTTTCCTTTATACCTGTTTCTTACAGTATTTGTGATTACTGGGTATTTTTGTATAGTCCTCACCTTTGTACCTGTTTCTTACAGTATTTGTGCTTACTGTCTATCGTGTATTCTGCTGTCGTTTGTACCTGTTTCTTACAGTATTTGTGATTACTGTGTATTTTTGTATTGTTCTCTCTTGTGTAGCTGTTTGTTATGTTTTTGCTTTCGTTCATTCTCAGCTTATTCCTGTAGTTTTTATTTTGTGGTCTGTTTGCGCCAATGTTGCAGTTTTTATTTGTTGCTCTGTTGTTATATGTATTTTCTATCCGTTTGTTACTTCTGTGTTGGTATTGGTTTTGTCCAAAATTGCTTATGCAGATTCTAGGTTTGATTGCATTATCTCCACTATTTGGACTATTTATACATTAAATTGATGGTCGATGTCTTGGAGGATTTCTCATTTCCCATTTGCCAAGCTTTTGAGCTGGATATTCTCAAAAGTGTGATTACCATTTATGACTTTAAAATTGTGGTAGCGTTGTGTGGGCGTGATTTTACGTGTGGTTGTTTCTTTTATTTTCTTAAAGATATTCTTTGCTGTATTCTATTTTAAATTGACTTCCATCTCTGTATAGATATTCATTTCTTGTTCACACTCTTGTTCCCATTGTTTATAAATGTCGTCTAGTGAATTTTCAGTGTAATTTTTTGAGATTTTAATTTCCATTAGTTTGTAGATGTTTTTGTATTTTTGCTTATTCCATATACATCTATATATATACAGATATAGATATACATACCTACCTATATATATATATATATATATATATATATATATATATATATACATATACATAATCATAGATATATATTCATATTCATATACACAGACATACACGTATATATATATATATGTATATATATATCTACATATACATACATAATCATATATATACATATAAATATATACATACAAATATATATTACATATATATACATATATATACATATGCATACAAACACACACACATATATATATATGTAGATATGCACATGCATATATATATATATATATATATATATATATACATATATATATATATACATATACATACACATGTATATATATACACATACACTAACCCATATATATATATGCAAACACACATACATATATATACACATTTACACATATATAAATATATCATCCGTATAAAACATACATATATACATATACATATACACATGTATATATACATATACTCATATATATATATATATACATATATATATATACATATATATATATACATATGTATTCATATATATATATATATATATATATATATATATTTCATACACGTTTCATTAAATAATATAGACAAGTGTTGTCTATTTATTTTATGTAAATTTTTTTCGTAACTTCTGATAAGTTTAATAACATTATCGTTGAAATAAGAAAGAAATTCACAGTAGTGATCCATATTTTTTAATACAATCTAAGCTTTCAGCTTACTTAAGCCATTATCAAAGATGTCAATTACAACATATTAAACAATATACGGACACGACAGTGATGATAGTCTGTCAATGTTTACATAGAAGATTTCTAAGCAACGATAAACACGCGCATATAAGACGCTAGAAGCGAAAATCGCACCTCATCTCATGAGGTCACACATGACCACACGACAGTGAATTGTAGAAGTAAGAATCGAAAGCCGTTGGTATAAACCAATGGCTTCTGACATTTAAGAATATTTGTAGAGATGCCATAATTGATTTTGTTTAGGTTGGATTTCAACTGTTTGATATATAATGCTTCAAGGATTTTTAGTTTTTGTCTATTGTTTTCAAGTATAATTGTGTTTTCGACAAGTATTTTACGGAATTGTGTGTGCGGGCAGGCATGTTGTTTTAAATGCTTAAAAATTTTAGAGTTTTCATTCAGATGTAGTGTCAAGCGTCGTGAAAGCGAGTTTGTGGTGTGACCAACATAAATATTATTTAATTCGTTGGAGATACACTCTCCCAAAGGGCACTTGAATTTATAAACTATGTTGGTTTTTTGCAAATCGCTAACCAGGGGAGAAGAATTATTGCGAAGAATTAAGTTGTATATACTAGATTTAGTGTAGTATATGATTAATTTAATTTTTTTGCTAGGATCTGTAGTTGATATATTAGAATATACTAATTTTTTTAGTATATTTTCATCTTGCTATTATTAATAAGTGTCTGTTTTATGTATGGCGAAATAATAAATTTGTTATTATTTGTGTTTATCAATATGTCAAGGAAGGGGATTTTATTATTAGCATTGAGTTCATATGTGAATTTAAGGACAGAATTATTTTGGAAACGTTTTTGAAGTTGAATTATTTATTATGTATATGTATATATATTTATATATATATGTATATATGTATATATTTAAGTATTTATGAAGCAATCCTACTTCCATGCACATTTCATTGAATAAGACAGACAAGCTGCTTTGACTTTGATTTCTCATGTGATCTAATATATATAATATATATACATATACATACATGCATACACACACACACACACACACACATATATATATATATATATATATATGTATGTATGTATGTATGTATACACACACCCATATATAAATATATATACATATATATACACACATCCGCAGACATATATATATATATATACACACACACACACATAGGTATATATATATATATACATATATATATATATATATATATATATATATATATATATATACGTACACACATATATATATATATATATATATATATATATATATATATGTATGTATGTATGTATACACACACCCATATATAAATATATATACATATATATACACACATCCGCAGACATATATATATATATACACACACACACACATAGGTATATATATATATATACATATATATATATACATATATATATATACATATATATATATATATATACGTACACACACACACACACACACACACACACACACACACACATATATATATATATATATATATATATATATATATATATATATATATATATATATGAGCGAGACTCAGACACCAATATTAAATGTTTATAATTTATTACATTAGAATCGTAATAACGATCCAATTCCTCAGACCTACAAATTCAAAAAGAAATCGGAAAATATAACTCCAGGTATAAAAATCAAAATTTTAGTGAGAGTTTATGAGTTGATTAATACCTTTCCCAAGGGTATTAGTATGTAAGTGATTGTAATGGATTCAACTGGAATTCGAACTCATATACATACATACATACATACATTGTTCATCCCTCGAAATATTAACACTAATCTGAGTTTCTTTTACTCATGTTTTCAGATAAGACGTTTAGCCATCTTGACACCATTTTTCGTAAGAATTAGTGAAAGACCAATTGAGTTCTTCAGCTAGAAAGAGAACAGGTTAACGTTGTTTTGTGTCAGCCACACTGTATTCTCAACTGAGCAATGGTGAGAAGAAAAATCTTTCAGGCTTTCCATAATGGTACCAAAAGTCATACTCTGTCTTCCATCTTTAAATTCCATTCAAGGTACATGAATAGAACTTTGAATAAGTTTAAAAATCGGTAACTGTGGAAAGGAAAACTGGATCAGGCTGTCACAAGAAAAATGATAATCATTTCTGTTTGGAACTAAACAGAGCAATCAGAAAAGATACAACACAATCCATAAGACGTTTGTCATGTGTGAGAGAAGTTTCACCGATTACATTTCAAAGAAAAGTGAAAAAGACTTGAAAATGAAATCGTACGTAGAGCGCGTGTAGCAACTTGTTACTCGAGGATATAAATTTAGAAGGTTGGAGAAGGCGTAGATCATCTTGAATACATTAGAAAATGATCCTGGAATTATATATATATATATATATATATATATATATATATATATATATATATATATATATAAATATATATATATATATATATATATATATATATATATATATATATATATATATATATATATGTATGTGTGTGTGTGTGTGTGTGTGTATTGAAACAAAATGGCTATTTTTGTAGTGATTTTTTCATATATTTATGTTATAATTTTCGAATAAATAATTATATCTTGTCTACTCTGTATTGATCAATTTTAAGAATAGTATTTTTGGGTCATTGGAATTTATACCGTATGCACCAGTCCTATATATATATATATATATATATATATATATATATATATATATATATATATATATATATATATGGTATAAATAAAATGACAATTGGAAAAAAGATCTTAGATTTTGCCGACGCGTTTCGTCTTCCGACTTTTTCAAGGCAAAAAGGAAATCGAATATATATATATATATATATATATATATATATATATATATATATGAGGGTAATTTCAATCTGTCATCTTTAGCTATGATTGATTAATGATGAACATGATATTTTCGTTTATAACCGATTTCATCATATTTATCTGTTAAGCTTGGAGATGAATTATACACTCTTTTTGCTCAAAGTAGAGTATCACAGTGTTATAAAGACCTCGGAGAATTTCAGTAAGATATATTTTATCATTTCAAAGATACAACGTTTCAAAGCTTGATCTAACAATTGGACAATTTTGATGTTACGAGACTTGGACAATTTTGATGTTACACCCGGTATAATGGGAGCGTTTGTGTATAGTTATATATCCTGTTTCCCGCCCTAATGAACATGCTGAATATAGGACCACAGCCAAAACATATTGATTTCAGCAGCAAATAGGCTTTACAGTGTGAACTACTAATCACATACCTAACCAGTTTTGAATTACGAGCCGTCCTTCTTCTAGACTAGTTGCCCCTTAAGAGATCTGGCGTGTGGGGTATTTGTGCGAAACGTAACATCATGGGCTCGGATAGAATTCGAACTTAGCTTGCTGATCTTATATTCCCTGTTAAACAACCGCTATGCTCCACGTATATTCATACTTGCGTCTAAGCCTGTACAATTACAAATGCATGTCTTTCTGCCCATACATCTAAATATGAAACAGCACCCAAATCTTTATTTTGGAAAGCTGTATTTCATTAACATATTTTCCCCATATATCTTTATTGCAGGCCTTTCTGTTCACAATGTGTTTTGATATTTCGAGATTTCATTTCCTGGTTTGATTAAAATGTTAATTGAATAAAGAGATGCGTGATATATTTTTATTCTGAATTGAAACGTATGAACCGTGCTGGTGAAGCAATTTGATGGGGAATTTACCGGAAATAAATTTAATGGTGGAAACCGAATAGAGAAAAAGATTTAGGGAAGAGGGAAGTAAGTGAAAATACATAAAACATTAGATGAAAAGAGGGAATATTAAATGAGTGATTATTATAGAAAGAGAGAAATTTAAGTTGAAATGAGAGAAAGAAAGGCACGAGAGATCTCCATAGAAAGCAAGAAAGACGATATTAAGAGAAATATATGAAAGGCATAAAGAGAAGGCAGTAACAAAATGCAATTAGATAGAAATATAAATAATATATAAAAGAAATAAAGAAATAGAAAATGTTAACAGAGAATGGAAGAAAGAAATAACGATGGAATTTAGAATCTAATGAAAGGACTAACAACGAAAGAAGCAGGAAAATAGTAAGGGAAAGATAAAAGAAAAAAGAAAGTTTACAGAAATCATGACTGCTGTCGTTTTATATAAATTTATTTTTTGTATTATTTAATCGTTCAGGGTTTGAGAAAATAAATAAAAAGAATAAATTCACAAGCAAGAAAAAGTATAAAAGCCAGGAAAAATATGACAAAGACAATATGGTGAGTTAAACCGTAAAGGCAACAACGAGAAATTTAAAGAAAATCGAAGAAGCAACTGTCATCATTAAAACTGATTGAATGTGTATACATTCTAAATTTCTTTTGGCAAACAACCAAGAATCCGTTTTTTTTAATCATGCATATACGCCAATGGGTCGCACATTATTACTCCATTATTTTAGCACCTTCTTTTCTAAACTAGTCAATGGTTTAGCAACCACAAATCTTACTAGTCTTCTATTAGGTTGGTGCAAAAAATAATGACGTAATAATGTCGTTTTTTGACGTATTTTTTAACGTCAAAAACGACATTATTACGTCATTATTTTTGCACCAACCTAATACAATTGTGGCTTTGTATCAAGATCAGTTCGGCTCAAGATATTACAGTAGCGACATGTTAGTTAGGTAGTTACAAACTTCCTATGGCTAGCAGTAGTTTGCACTCAAACACAGGTAAAATTGATTTTCAA
Organism: Acanthosepion lycidas; assembly: GCA_963932145.1. Taxonomy (NCBI): domain Eukaryota; kingdom Metazoa; phylum Mollusca; class Cephalopoda; order Sepiida; family Sepiidae; genus Acanthosepion; species Acanthosepion lycidas. Next base: position 30,451,619 of record OZ010578.1, on the reverse strand, counting down.
TGCAGAAAGACGGACTTGGGAGATTGGTAGCAGCATGGCCTTCTTACCATATGTTATATTAAGATAAACGAAGTAAATATCAATGTTAGCTAACTGAAAAACAAAAACAAAACAACAACACTGAGAGATAAAACTGTACTTAATAACTAGATTCCCTTTCTTTGAGTGAGTCATTTATTTTCTACGGCTTATAAACTGTTTATAGGATATTTAAAGCCATAATATATTATGAAGAATTATTTTGGAGATAATAATAGTTTAGAGATACTTACTAATTAAAACAGCTGAGGAGGAGAGATGGATTCATAATATTTCCTAAGGGTAAGTGAATGTAAGGGACCCAACTGCAACCCGGTTCTCTGATTGAGAATTCCGTTTAAGTAATTATTCCTTACACATCCCACACATCTATGCTTACAGCCACTGGTATCCCCAAGCGGTCATCTATCTAGGTATTGACCAGTATCGTCGATGTGTCCGTAAGCCTCTAATCGAAATAGTTGTTACTCCTACTTAAACGTTATAACATTTCTGCTTATAGGCATTCATGGATCCTTAAAGCGTTTTTCTTTCATCTACGTAAATAGTACATTGTTCTTGGGAAGGAGAATGGAGTAGATTTCTAATGCCTGAGAAAATTTTGAATTTAGTTTCAATCATTTACTTACATTATTCGGACTATTGTCTTCATCTTTGTCGCCATATTTATTACAACGTTTCGGCCGTTGTACGCTCCGGCCTTTTTCAGGTGGTTGGAGTGTCGAACTGACCACTTTATTTCGCTCACTGGGGTAGACTGTTCTAGTTCCACGTGCCAGGTTTAATGGATGTCAGTTATCTGTTATCTCCTGTTAATATCCCTCCTGAAATTTCTGGTTATTATAAAACTAATGTCTTCAGCAACCGTTTTTAACAGTGCTCATATTGCAATATTATTGTTATCCATACATTTTTTTTTGCCAGTGTTCATATTTCAATTTTTGCTGTTATCATCCATGTTTTTACCAGACCTCGTACTTTTATTGTTGTTATCGCTTTTTTCTGGCACTTCTCATTACTGGTTCCCAGTTGTAAGAAATGGTTGCTGAAAACATTAGGTTTATAGTACCTAGGAATTCATACACAAATGTCCTCAAGGACACATGGCACAGTGGATAAAGGCGTTACTTAGATCCAGTGACAGGACCCAAAGATTGTGATTTCAATACCCGGTTAAGGCAGTGGAGAACTTGGAGAGGGGAATTAACAGGAGATAACTGATAACTGACATCCATCAAACATGGCACGTGGAACTAGAACAGTCTACCGCAGTCAGCGAAATAAAGGGTTCAGTTCGACATTCCAACCAACTGAATAAGGCGTACAACGACCGAAACGTTGAAATAAATATGGCGACATCGATGAGGACAACATTCCAAATAATGTAAATAATGTACATAATACCTCATCTTAGAAATATAGACAGATACTGATGGGCCGAAACGTTATAATAAATATGGCGACAAAGATGAGGACAATAGTCCGAATAATGTAAATAGTGTACATAATAGTGTACATCTCAGAAATATAGACGGTTAGTATCAATCTTCTAGATTGAGAAGCCAATGTTATAAAGGACAATTGACCTGCTACTTAACCCATAGCTGAAGAATTTAGATAAGGAAATTCAACGCAATTTTCCATAGAATCAAATAGAATTAAACGCAAATTGTTCCATTTGTCTTTTCACACCCATTCTCCGTATGCTAAAAAGTGGGATATGAAATCAGTACCAATATTTTACAGGTGCATTGCTTTAGGAAGAATCCAAGGTCAATAAATAAATAAATAAATTAGCACCGGAAATGTATGTAATTTTGAGTTGAAAAAAAAAAATCATTTTCCTTTTCTGTTTTTATTCTTGACTTGGCAAATATCATCCGATCAATCGAAGAGAACAGTGAATCATGAATATAAATGTCTAC